>OX393550.1:36795299-37395299 GCA_947650365.1 Chamaelirium japonicum
TTACTTTCCCTTCTTCCTCCTCATCTTTCCCCCCTCATCCTCTCTGAAATCATAGCATTCAGTCATACCAGTCCGAATGCATCTTATGTGCATTCGGCCACCTCAGTAGAATGCATAAAAGGGGCATTCGGATATGATGGCCGAATTCCCCTTCTGTGCAATCTACCAGGGTGGCCGAATGCACAATAGGTGCATTTGGATTGGTATGACCGAATGCTACGATTTCAAGGAGGATGAAGAGGGAAAGAGGAGGAGGAAGAAGGGGAAGAAAAATGAGGAGGGAGGAGTGGGAGGAAGAAGAAGAAGGGGATGAGGGGGAGGAGGAGGAGGGCGACAATGGGTTGAATGGGCGCCAGTGCGCGGCGGGTGACATGGGGCACGATGAGGGAAAAGAGGAGGAAGAAGGGGAAAAAAAAAGGGGGAGGAGGGAGTAGGAAAGAGGAGGAGGAAGAAGGTAGGGGTAAAATCGTCTATACAGGTGGGTTGCAAATAGACTGTGATGGGTGCTAATAGCAGGTGGGTTGTAAACATCGACCGTTGATAAGTTATGGGTTGTATACAGGTGGAGGTGGTCTAGAGCAAATCGAGGGCCATAAATAACCCCACCCTATTCAAACAGGTCATAAGGTTTTAGAGCGATACCATAATTTTCTAACCATATTTAAAGGGTGTTACTATTTGCACCCACAAAATTACTAACACCTCCTATATCATTCACACACCCAGCACATTTTTTAAAATTTTTACTACTACCCCCATTTTGATAGTGCACCCCATATATGGGTTTGCCTCCCCCTCCCTCCCCTTCCTGCTCCGCCTACAGTCGCCATCACCACTTCTCATCATCCTCCTTTTCTACCTCCTCCTCCAACCTACTTCGATTGTCTTGCTGGAGCTGCCGGTTCCATGCACCTCACCACTACCTCCTCCTTTTTTTTTCTCTTTTTTCTGCCCACTTTGATTGTCCCACCGAAGCTGCCGGTTCAATGCACCTCACTGCCGCTCAGTATAATGCCGATGCACTTAGCACTGACCGATACCCCCACACCACCGCAGTATGTCCAAGAGTATAGGTCCATCCTCAAAAGGAAACTCATGAATGAGTTTAACATTCTTCGTAAAAGATCGGCATAAAGAGACCAATCCTCCACTTAAAAAGAGAGGCAAAGACAACAAAGGTTGTATCTGTAGCAGTACAATAAATTGAAGTAAAATTTTAATATGATAAAGTGAAGTAGAAGTGAAGTAAACTTAATAAAATTTACTTTTTAATTTTTGTATTCAACTAGTAAAGTAATTTTTGGATTAAAAGTAGCAAAGTACAAAAGTTTACTTTTCACCATTACAACTTCCTCGCCCCTGTTAACCACCACCGGCAGCAAAGGTGCCACCACTCCGCCCCCAATGGTGGTGGACTGGTGGGGGCTGTCGGTGGCGGTGGTGTGTGTGGTCAGCCAATGGTGGCGGCGGCTGCTGTGGCGATTTGATAGATTTTTATCTCTAGCCCGTCCGAGTGATTTTATTAGATTTTACAATTTTATCTTAGAATTCTGTAGTAAATTTATTTTGCAAAGAAGTAAAGTAAACTTTTACAAGTTTACTTTATAAAAGACCAATATAAAATGATGTAAGTATTTTTTTGCCCAACATTACTTTACTCTACTTTACTTTATTACTACTGAATACAAACAGGGCCAAGGGAATCCGCTCGCTTGATGGGCGCGTCCCTTTTAGAAAGGAAGCACACGATGATATGCATTCTTTACATTATCATAACACCACATTCTTCGCATTGGAGTTTTCAAATTCCCCCAATAAGTTTTCTAAAACTATTTTTAAAAGGAAAATTTTATTCATACCCCAAAAATCTGTACTTAGTCCCCCACTTTCAACAAACTTGAACACACCCCAATTTCTTTGAGCATACCCCATTACTATCCCAAAAATACCCTTTCCCCTTACACCCAACCTTGAATACACCCCAGTTAAATGACCCACCATATCTTGATCATACCCCATTCCTTTCAGATGTTGAAGCCCCATGAGGATAGGAACGTAGAGGGGGGGGGGGGGGAGAGAGAAAGAGGGAGATATGTTCTTCTTCTTTCCCCATTACTGAAAGGGTTTGTTCTCCTATGAAGGAATCCGATCGGGGGAAGTGGGTCTTCGAGCCCCGTTGCTGTCTATGGAGGAATCAGATTGGGGGGGAAGAAGGATCTTCGAGCCCCGTTGCCGATGTCGCTGCCACTGACGCCACAATCATGTCATCGCTATCGCTCAATTCCTTCCCAATTGCAGACTATGCCCCCTTATTCAAAATGTTTTGTTTTAAGTTTTAGTTGAATGCAGGGTACAAGATAAGGGTATAAATGATATTTAAAAAATTATAAGTAAGTTGCTCTGAAACGGATGGGAGACAGGGGCTACTTACAGATTTTTGGGGTATGAATAAAATTTTTCTTTTAAAAAGGATAAACTACACGTTGCCCCCTAAAGTTTAGCCCAAAATCACTTAACCCCCACTAGTTCTTTTTGTTGAACCAGCCAAGCAGTCAGAGGACAGGGAACTAGAGCAAGGGCTCAATAAGGTCCGGAGATCGAAACGGAGAGAGGCAGTCAGTCACCAACTTCTATTCATTATTTCCATAATCCCATTAACATAACATTAGCGGTCAAGATTCACATGCGCAAACAAGCACAACGGCCTTAAGGGAAAATTCGCTTTGTGGTGTCAATACCGGGAGTCGAACAGGGAACCTCTCCAACATGGGAGAGAGGAAGTAGCACCAGGCCATGAGCCTGTTGGTAACCCCACACTAGTTAATAAAATACATTTTGCCCCGTTCAATTCAGTTTTAATTATATAGAAATTGCACATATAGTAGTTGGCAAAAGGGGTATGAGGTAACATTTAAAGCTGTAGGGATCGTTTGGGAACAAAAAAAAGCCTCAGGGGGTTAAGTGATTTTGAGCTATACTTTAGGGGGGATAAAGTGTAATTTACCTTAAAAAAAGGGTGCCTTCTTGGGACTTCTATGATTAACCATATTTAATCATCATTAGTGTCCACTTAGTAGCTACCCCTAGGGAGTTCTGAAAATTAATTAATGAACTAACACTAACATTTCACTTCTCATTTTCTTAATGAAAGTCATCACTGTCACCTTTTGTATATACACAGTAAAATATTAGGGGATATTGTATTTGGTCCATTTAATAACAGTCTATTAATTGTTGGTCCCGACACAATTATAATATCATAAAAGATCCACTGCAAAAGATGTAATTGCAATAGATCCAATATCGTATAAACTGATGCATATGCTCTTTCATTTACCATATATTTAAACCAGTTTCACAACATGACAAAAACGCTTCGAAATTCCAAAACATTTTTTGTCATATTGTGAAACCCTAATCCGAACCCTACTTTTATACCCTAAATAGTGAATCCTAAATCTAACCTTAGCCCTAATTCTAAACCCTATATAGTGAACCTAACATTAACTCTACTTCTATACCCCTAATAGTGAACCCTAATCCTAACCCTTGAAGAGAATGAAAACCGTGAGTTAGGGTTATGAACCCCAACTCCTTTTATAACAAATTAAATATCAGATTTACAATAAAGTCCTCAAAGAAAACACTTATTAATAGTAAGGACAAATTTATTAATAATAAGGACAAACACAAAACTCTCCAACACTCCCCCTCAAGCTGGAGCAAAGACATCAGACGTGCCCAGCTTGGAAATAGTAGGAAGAAGACGAGTTGGTCCATCAGCCTTGGTAAATGCATCAGCAATCTGGTCAGCAGATGGAATGAACACTGGAGTAATTTTACCAGACCGAACATGATCCCGGAGGAAGTGAATATCAACTTCAATATGCTTGGTCCGCTCATGAAGAACAGAGTCAGAAGCAAGTAAAATTGCTGACTGGTTATCACAAAAAAGAGTCAAACAACCTGACGTAGGAAATTTAAGCTCTGATAAAAGAGAATGTAACCAAATCAACTCTGTAGTCCCATGTGCCATAGCATGATACTCAGTCTCAGCAGGAGATCGAGAGACAACATGCTGCTTTTTACTCTTCCATGAAATGAGATGCTCACCATAAAATGTGCAAATACCAGAAGTAGAATAACCGTCGGTAAGGGAACCCGCATAATCCGAGTTAGTATAACAAGATAACTTGGATCCATCCTGAGCCCGATAAAAAAGTCCAAGGCCAGGAGCAGCTTTAAGATAACGGAGAATCCGAATTGCAGCCACCTTATGGGTTGTTCGGGGAGCATGCATAAACTGACTCACCACACTAATTGCAAAGCTGATATCAGGTCGAGTGTGAGTTAGATAAATCAAACGACCAACAAGACGCTGATAGGAACTGGGATCAGACAGAAGAACGACGGATTCTGCATGAAGACGATGATTAGCATCCATCGGTGTACGAGCTGGTCGACACCCAAGAAGACCAATATCATGCAAAAGATCAAGTGTATACTTCCGCTGAGAGATAGAAATACCCTGGCGAGAGTGAGCTATCTCAATCTCCAGAAAGTAACGAAGAGGACCAAGGTCCTTTACTTCGAAGGCAACCTGAAGAGTATTCTTGACGGCAGTGATCCCAGCTGCATCATCCCCTGTAAGAATAATATCATCAACGTATACCAGAACAATAGCATGTCGGTCCTCTGCAGTGATCTTAATAAAGCAGGTTGGATCAGCATAACATCGAGTGAAACCGATACGAAGAATCACAGTACTAAAGCACTCAAACCAAGCCCTAGGAGACTGCTTTAAGCTGTAAAGTGACTTGATTAAGCGACACACTCTTCCCGAATACTCCCCCTAAAGACGGTACCATGGAGGAGGGTCCATATATATCTCCTCAGCGAGATGACCATACAGAAAAGCGTTCTTGATATCAAGCTGATGAAGAGGCCAAGAGTGGCTAGCAGCAAGGGAAAGCAGTAAATGAAAACTGGTCAACTTGGCAACAGGAGCAAAGGTAGCTCCAAACTCATCAGCAGTCTGAGTAAAACCACGAGCAACAAGCCTGGATTTGTAACGTTCAAGAGAACTATCAGCATGATACTTGACAGTGTAGACCCACTTGCACCCAACAGTACGCTTTCCAGGGGGAAGAGAAACCAAAGCTCAAGTTCCATTCTGGCACAAGGCAGACATTTCAGCATCCATAGCTTTGAGCCACTCAGGATCACATAGAGCCTCAGTAGTAAAACGAGAAATGCGAATAGAGTCTGTGGCAGTTAGATAAGCATGATATGCATGGGAAAGGCCCTGATAAGAGACAATACTCGCCAAATATTGATTAGTAACACAAGTACGCTTACCCTTGCGAAGAGCAATGGGCACGTCATCAGAAGAAGCAGGAGGGATAGAGGAAGAAGGAGGTATACCTGACGTCGGAGGAGGATCTGGCACAGTAAGAGGGCTAGGCGGGACAACCGGAGCCTGGTGCGACCGCTTGTGATATGTCTGCGTAATAGGCGGGCAAGGAGGCAATATACCGGTGGTAGAAAAAATAGGCATAGACTGAGCCGCCGTAGATGGCACAGGAACAGACAACGGTGAAGGCTGAACCCGAAAGAAGGACTCATCCTCATGAAAAGTCATATCCATAGAATGGTAAACCCGACATGATTTGGGGTCAAAACAGCGATACCCTTTGACCCCAGAGGAGTAACCAAGAAAGACACATCGAATAGACTTGTCATCAAGTTTAGTCCGAGAAGGACGACGATCTTGGACAAAACATACACAGCCAAAACACGCAGAGGAATAGGAAAAAGGGGCAGGGTAGGATGAAGTATATGAAATAGAGTTTTACCAGTAAGAGAACGCGATGGAGTCCGGTTGATCAAATAGGCAGCAGTAAGGAAAGCAGAACTCCAGAAAGACTTAGGAACCGACATCCCACGAAGAACGCATCAGACAATATTCAATAGATGACGATTCTTTCGCTTCGCCATACCATTTTGCTCAGGTGTATAAGGATATGAAAACTGATGAATAGTACCCTATGCTGCAAGATAAGAAGTAAAAGAACAAGACGTATATTCACCACCATTGTCAGAGCTAAGAACACATATACGAGTCCCATACCGAGTTTGAACCATTGCAGAAAAGTGACAATATATAGGAAACACATCAGACTTGCGCTTCGGAAGATTAACCCAACAACAACGAGAATAATCGTCAATAAATGTAACATAGTAACAAAAACCATCATAAGCTGTCACAGGAGATGGGCCCCATACATCAGAGTGAACTAACTCAAAAGCAGAAGATGACCGACTAAGAGAGGGAGAATAAGAACTACGTGTGTGTTTACAAAGTTCGCACACATCACAACGAAAAGAAGAACTAAATGAAGACTCAGGACAAACAGAAGCCACAGTGAGGGAACTAGCATGACCAAATCTAGCATGCCACAGAGCACCAGTCGGGAAGGTAGATAAGCGAGCAGGAGAAGCAGTAGAGGTAACAGGCAGAGCAGCAACAACAGGAGTAACAAGCGGTCGGTCCAGCAAGTACAACCCATTCTTCTCACGGCCCATGCCAAAAGTCCTCCCCAAAGCTAGGTCCTGAAAAATACATCCACCAGGAAAGAAGGTCACAGAACAATGCAAAGAATGAGTCAAATGACTAACAGATAACAAATTAAGTGACAGTTTAGGAACATGAAAAATAGAATCAAGACTAACAACAGAAGAAAGAGGAACAATACCCTTGCTGAGGATCAATATAATTGATCCATCAGTAAGGCGCACATTTCGCTGACAATAAGGCTCAATATGAGAAAGAAGACCAAGCTCACCAGTCATGTGGTCAGTGGCACCAGAGTCGATCACCCAGGGTGAAGAACTGGGATCAACCCCGGATGCTTGCAAAGCGAACGAAGTACCTGAGGAGGAAGCAGTGGATACTGAGGGCTGAGAAGACAGATGCTAAAGATGCTGAAGTTGACTCATCAGCTGCTGCACCTGGGAGACCATCTGGCTCAAATCCGAAATACCAGGAGGCGGAGAAGGAGATGTCGACGAACTGGAGATGTCAGCAGCAGCCACAGTCAGTGAACGAGAAGCAGGTGGAGGGGTAGTATGCAGATGTGGGTACAGCTGAAAGTATCTGGAGCGATCATGAAACTGTTTGCCATAATAGGTACAAGGACCGGGAGGACAGGTAGTGCCACAACCACCAGGGAGACCATGCCCACCAAACAGAGAGCGACCTCCGCGACCACGAGCGTACGAGAGCGGAGGACGGGAACCAGAAGCAAGGGCCATCTGCTCAGTTGGAAGATCCAGAAGAAGAAATAAGCATCCGTGGAGCACCAATGAGACGAAGGCGACGCTCCTGATCAGCAACAAGAGAGAAGGCATCAAGAAGATAAGGGAGAGGGGACATCCCAATAATCTGAACACTGATAGCCTCAAACTTGGTTTGAAAGCCCATCAGAAACTGATACGTCTCCCTTTTCTCCTGTCGTCGCCGAGTAAGTGCAGCATCAGTAGGGTCCTGGAACGCACTCAGTGGCACTAAATCAGACAGCTCGAGAAAACAACTTTGAAGGAGAGAGAAATACTCTTGAACGGAACGATCGCCCTGAGTAGCGGTAGTGATTTCCCGATAGACAACATAGATCCAAGCATCAACCCGAGTATGTCCATATGTCTTTTGGAGAGCAGACCATAAACCAGAAACGGAATCATACCGCATGAACTGCTCGTAGATTTTGGGCTCTATCGAGCATTGAAGCCAACCAAGAATCTGAAAGATTTCGGTGGTCCACTTTAACACCTCGGCCGCCTCTGTAGGTTTCGAGACACAGTAAGCCATGCAAGCTTATCTCGGCCAGCAAGATAGACACAAACAGAGTTGGACCAGGAAAGAAAATTATTGTCATCTAAGAGAAGTGTAGTAATGCGATGGGCAAAACCGTCTTGAGAGCCAACAAGTGGGGCGACCTTGGAATCCATGGGGAGGGATGAGAAATAACCGAGAAGAGAACGGAGAGACCCTTCACAAAGTCAGGAAAGGATAGGGATGTGGAAGAAAAGGAACAGTATCCGTGTAGACGAAAAGGAAACGGAATCACCACCCCAAAAAAAAACATAGCAAAAGAGATTAAACCAGTCAAAGGAAGGGATCAGACAACCGATCAAGCAACGTCAATCGGTATAAACAACAGCGGTGACGCCCATGAATGACAGCAGGAACAGACGGCGCAGGAAGGGCTACTGAGGGACGCGGGAGAGCGTGGGAGGGCGCAGAGATGCACGGAGGGCTGCAGATGGGCGCGGGAGAGGTGGCAGAGGGGCGTGGGGGTGCAGGATGTCACAGGGTTGGGCGTGGGAGGGCGCAGGGTCGCGCAGGGTAGGCTGGGGTGGCACAGGGGCGAGCAAAGGGGGTGGCAGGGGTGGCGCAGGGGAGCGGGAGGCGCTGGGGTGGCGCGGGGTGGCGCAGGGGAGGCACAGGAGGGTGCTGGGGTGGCGCGGTGGCGAGCAGAAGGGGTGGCAGGGGTCGCTCAGGGGAGCGGGAGGCTCTGGGGTGGAGCGAGGTATCGTAGGGGTGGCTCGAGGTGGCGTCGGGGCGAGCGGGAGGCGGCCGGGAACTGCAAAGGTGGCTCGGGGTGTCGCAGGGGTGGCCCGAGGTGGAGCCGGGGCGAGCGAACGACGTTCGGGAACTGCCGAGGCGGCTCGGGGTGGCTCGAGGAGGCTCCGGGGCGAGCGACAGGCGGTCGGGAGCGGCAGGGGTGACGGTGGTTCTGATACCATGAAGAGAATGAAAACCGTGAGTTAGGGTTATGAACCCCCAACTCCTTTTATAACAAATTAAATATCAGATTTACAATAAAGTCCTCAAAGAAAACACTTATTAATAATAAGGACAAACTTTTTAATAATAAGGACAAACACAAAACTCTCCAATAACCATAACCCTAATTCTATACCCTAAATAGTGAAAACTAATGCTAAATCTAATTCTATATCCCGAACAGTGAACCCTAATGCCAAACCTAATCCAAATCATTATAGCAGTCCGAAATCACTGTAGCAACAATGACGATAGTAAGTGCAATGGTTTAGATGGGAGAGTATTGCATGGGCATATTTACTATTTTAAAAAAAAGTCTAGAAAAGGATCCCTTAAGCCTACAACTGCTATACCTGGATTATCTCTTAATTTGAAATCATTTCGTGGATTGCATGTAAACCGAAACTATTGGCAAGATTTAACATAACGCAACACTGTTACAGTGGGCCTGTAGCTGATAACCCATATAATATTCCATTATTGGTTTTTCATTTGCAATGGATAACACATATTTATACCCCACAAAAAAAAAATATGCTTTTGCTAGTGAGCTATTTTTTCTTTTCTTTTCATGCGCATCATTTATTCTCTTTATAATTTTATCCAAAAATTTTGCAATTTCATCACTATACTTGCAATCTATATAACATGACACGTCGGTTTGTGCTGACTAGACAAAACGGAAGCTGACTGGATAAAAATGAACCGAATAGATCTAACCATTTGTTCAAAAATCAACGCACGATCTTTATTTCCCCATCAAACAACTCCCTCCCCTTGGTTTCAAATCCTGACCCATTTAAACTGCATTAAATCCCTAAAATCCAGGCCAATTTAAACTGCACTAAACCTGACCGTTCATCCCGTAATCGTTGTTCGCATCAACAGCTATAAACCCGCCTACTAAAATTTTGGCCGCCCCAAACCATCGGGTCGATCTCGAGGAATCCGTTCGAATAGAGACAACTGTGATTAATCAATTATAGGGGAAGGGGGAGTTGGTCGTGCCGAAGGCGCCTGCTTCGTGCCATCTATATAACATGATACGTCGGTTTTGTGCTGACTAGACAAAACGAAAGCTGACTATGACAAGCTGACTGGACAAAAATGAACCGAATAGATCTAACCATCAGTTCAATTATCAACGCACGATCTCTATTTCCCCGTCAACCAACTCCCTCCTCTTGGTTTCAAATCCAGATCCCATTTAAACTGCACTAAATCCCTAAAATCTCGGCCTATTTAAACTGCACATACTAAACCTAACCGTTCATCCCGTGATTGGTGTTCGCATCAATGCCTATAAACCTGTTTGCTAAAATTTTGGCCGCCCCAAACTATCGGGTCGATCTTGAGGAATCCGTTTGAATAGAGGCAGTTGTGATTGATCGATTATAGGGGGAGGGGGAGTTGGTCGCGCTGAAGGCGTCCGCTTCGTGCCATCTATATAACATGGCACGTCGGTTTTGTGCTGACTAGACAAAACAGAAGCTGACTAGGACAACTTGACTGGACAAAAATGAACCGAATAGATCTAACCATTCGTTCAAAAATCAACACAAGATTTCTATTTTCCCATCAACCAACTCCCTCCATTGGTTTCAAATTCCAACCCATTTAAACTACACTAAATCCCTAAAATACCGACCCATTTAAACTGCACTAAACCTGACCGTTCATCCCGTGATCGTTGTTCGCATCAACGACTATAAACCTGCCTGCTAAAATTTTGGCCACCCCAAACCATCGGGTCGATCTCGAAGAATCCGTTCGAATAGAGACAGCTGTGATTGATCGATTATAGGGGGAGGGGGAGTTGGTCGCACCAAAGTCGTCCGCTTTGTGCCATCTATAGAACATGGCACGTCGGTTTTGTGCTGACTAAACAAAACGGAAGCTGACTGGACAAAAATGAACCGAATAGATCTAACCATTCGTTCATAAATCAACACACAATCTCTATTTCCCCGTCAACCAACTCCCTCCCCTTGGTTTTAAATCCCGACTCATTTAAACTACACTAAATCCCTAAAAACCTGGCCCATTTAAACTGCATTAAACCTGACCGTTCATCCCCGTGATCGTTGTTCGCATCAACGGCTATAAACCTCCCTGCTGAAATTTTGGGTGTCCCTATGAATGCCGGTGTTGTCGTTGAAAGTGTTTTGTTGCCGAAGCTGTTCAGGTGTGTTGCCGCCAAAGGCGGCCCGCTGCAGTGCCGACAGGCACGGACATGCACTAGTGTAAGACATAATGCGCACCACTACTGCATAGAGCAGCTGGTAGTGGTACCACTCCTTGTGGGCACTCGCTCGGGATCGATTCCCGCTTCAGCCAGGTGCTCTCCTTCGGGTCAGGTGGGCCTCTCCAGTCCGTTGCGGGCCAAGTGGACCCTTTTCTGTGTGTAGTGAGCTAGGTCCCACCTAGTGTGTTGTACGATGATCTTCATGTTTTTTTCACTCTTGCAATGCATTCTCATGGTTCTAGAAGAGAGTAGACCATTAGACAACCGATCTAAAGATCGTGAGGATCATTGGCTTTGGGCCACCATGTAGGAGTCTAGGAGGAATGAGGAGCATTAGAAGCTTCCATTAGCCCTAATTCACCTCGAAAGGATTCTTTTAATCGGCAGGTGTCCATCATAGGGGCTTGCCCCGCCCCCCTGACGAGAGATCAACTTGGCTGGCATGTGGGATGTGCCGAGTTTCCATGAGTTCAGGGGAATTCATAGGGATTTGGGGTCTAAACAAGTCAGCAACATGGAGTACCACCGTGCAAGTGTTCCTTGTTCGCAAATTCCTAGAGAGAGAGAGAGAGAGAGAGAGAGAGAGAGAGAGAGAGAGAGAGAGAGAGAGAGAGAGAGAGAGCATTGCGTAGTTGGAGTTTTCGGGGAATTCATAGGGATTTGGGGGCATTTGTAGGGTTTTAAGAATGCGAGGGTGTAAGTGATAATCAGTCAAACTACAAGGGATCTATGTGTAATTTATCTTTTTTTTGTTTTTGAAAGAACAACAAATTCTATGTTTGAGACCTCTTAATTAGCAAACCCTCCCTCCATTTAGGAGGGGTTCTCAAAAAAAAAAAAAGACCTCTTAATTAGAAGGAGTTGTGTAGTTATTAAAAAAGGGACTTGGTAAATGAGATGTTAAGAAAGAATTGGAAATACATGAACTCTTAACATTCGGCTTGAACTAGCAGTTTTCAATTCCATATCAGTTATCAGGAATCCTTTGAATTTTTCAAGACTCGTACCTTGGCTTATCTTTATAAGATCTTGGTTTTTATAAATCACTAGTAAGAAACCCGGGCAATGTCCGGATGAGCTTGATGCATGCCATTTGGCACAGACGACATCGCAACTGTTCAAAAAAGTGTGAAATATGAAATGAGTGTGATTCACTTGCCACAGAAAGAGAAAGGGAGAGATATTAACATCAAATGGACATTAATTGCTATTGAATGAGTATTTATCATCTTTATGGTAGACTTTTAATAGGATTATACTATTAGATTTTTGGCTCTTTAAAAGACGTCCACATGTCACAACACAGTTGAGAGGCTTCCATTTTAGTATTATACTATTAGATTGGGCTTTTCCTTGAGATATTCAAACGGGTAGGGCTATATATGTTGATGTATGGCTCGACTGCAGAAGTCAAGCGCATGACCTGGGCAGGTCGTGCGCACGACCCGGACCTCCAATAAAGTCAACGTGTCCTTGAAAATGTGTATGTCCTTAGGCAGTTGGGCGTACGACCCTACAGTCGTGCACACGACTTTGGCCCCTGAGATTGTCGACGTGCCCTTTGTGAAAGGCTCCACGCAGTCATGCGGACGACTTTGCCAGGTCGTGCGCACGACTGTGGCTGACAGACACGGGTTTTACATAGTCATACACGTTTTGACTTTCCAGATTTGAATATTTTGGGGGAATCTCGGGATTAAGCTTGCATAACCTATTCCTCTACGATATAAACGGGTCTAGGGTTTTGGGGATGAGAGAGTTTTTGGATTGCATTGAAGAGGAAGCTTTGAGGGAGTTTTTGAGAGGGTTCGGTGAAGAAGGAGGTGCTCTCGGCGAATGGAGTTCATCTCATTGGAGTTGGACGTTGTAACTCAATTCTGTTTTTCGTGATAGTAGATCATCCGATTGTCTTCGCCTGTGGTTTTTCTCGCTTCCACGTAAATCTTTCGACTCTCTCTCTCTCTCTGTGATTGCTTTGTGATTGTTTCTCTCTTGCTTTGCTATTTCTCTATTGTGTGGTGAATTGCTTGTTCTGTATCGATTCGTCGGAGAATCGTTCTTGTGCAAATTGATATTTGTTGACCCACATGATCGAGCGATTCAGTATCGAAATGCTCATCCAATATCATCGAGGGTGATCCACAACAATATACAACCATCGATTTGCTCTAGGTAGTCCTTTAATCATTAAAATTTATACTGATTTTATCCATTACTGTAGGCAGCTTTCAGCCTAATTGAAGGTCTGAAGTGAAATGAAAATGACTTGAAATATGAAAAAATTGAAATGGCCATGTATATAGAACACCCCTTTTCCCCCCCCATCCGTCGTGCTTGTGCCATCTGCCGTGCGCCACTACCCACCCCCCACCCCTGCTCGGCGTCGCCTACTGCTCACCCCCGCCAGCCAATGCCCATCCAACCCGTCGTTGCCGTCTCCTCCTCGTCCTTCCTCCCCACTTCTTCTTCCTACTCCTCTTCCTCCTCCCTCCTCTTTTTTCTTCTCCTTCTTCCTCCTTATCTTTCCCCCCTCATCCTCTCTGAAATCATAGAATTCAGTCATACCAGTCCGAATGCACCTTATGTGCATTCAGCCACCTCAGTAGCATGCACAGAAGGGCCATTCAGACATGGTGGCCGGATTCCCCTTCTGTGCATTCTACCGGGGTGGCTGAATACACAAAAGGTGCATTTGGATTGGTATGGCCGAATGCTACGATTTCAAGGAGGATAAAGGGGGAAAGAGGTGGAGGAAGAAGGGGAATAAAAAGGAGGAGAGAGGAGGGAGGAGTGGGAGGAAGAAGAAGAAAGGGAGGAGGGGAAGGAGGAGGAGGGCAACAATGGGTTGGATGGGCGCTAGCGCGCAGCGGGTGACACGGGGCACGATGGGGGAAAAAGAGGAGGAGAAATACTATACCAATTTGAGGAATAAATTACATACATAAACAACGGGCAAAGTTTGTCTTTTAATAAACAACGGTCAATTCATATTTTTTAGTAGTAAAAAATGACGGGCATTGAAAAACAACATATTGAAAAATGACGGTCATTGCCCATCATTTTTCAACAGTATTAATATAGTGAAAGAAGAGGAAGAAAAGGAGGAAAGAGGACGAGGAAGAAGGTAGGGGTAAAATTGCCTATACAGGTGGGTTATAAATAGATTATGATGGGTGCTAATAGCAGGTGGGCTGTAAACGTTAACCGTTGATAAGTTATGGGTTGTATACAGGTGGAGGTGGCCTAGAGCAAATTGAGGGCTATAAATAAGTAAATAACCCCACCCTATTCAAACAGATCGTAAGGTTTTAGAGTCATACCATAATTTTCTAACCATATTTAAAGGGTGTTACTATTTGCACCCACAAAATTACTAACACCTCCTATATCATGCACACACCCAGCATATTTTTTTAATATTTACTATTACCTCCAATTTTGATTGTGCACCCCATAGATGGGTTTGCCTCACCCTCCCTCTCCTTCCCGCTCTGCTCGCAGTCGCCATCGCCACTTCTCCTCCTCTTCCTCCTCCTTTTCTACCTCCTCCTCCACCCGACTCCTATTGTCTTGCTGGAGCTACTGGTTCCATGCACCTCGATCACCATTACCTCCTCCTCCTCCTCTTTTTCCTCCCCACTTTTATTGCCCCTGCACCGAAGTTGCCGGTTCAATGCACCTCACCGCCGCTCAGTGTGAATGCCGATGCACTTAGCACTGACCGATGTCCCCACACCACCGCAATATGTCGAGAGTATATGTCCACTAGTATGTTCAAATAGCAGTGCTCTTCCTCAAAAGGAAACTCATGAATGAGTTAACATTGTTTGTAAAAGATAGGCATAAAAGAGACCAATCCTACACTTAAAAAGAGAGGCAAAGACAACAAAGGTAATTTACTCAATACCTTGGCCCTTACTAATTGTTGTATTCTGTAGCAGTACAGTAAATTGAAGTAAATTTTTAATATGATAAAGTGAAGTAGAAGTGAAGTAAACTTAATAAAATTTACTTTTTAATGTTTGTATTCAACTAGTAAAGTAATTTTTGGATTAGAAGTAGCAAAGTACAAAAGTTTACATTTCACCATAACAACTTCCTCGCCCCTTTAACCACCACCGGCAGCAAAGGTGCCATCACGATCCGCCCCCAATGGTGGTGGACTGGTGGGAGCTGCCGGTGGCGGTGGTGTGTGTGGTCAGCCAATGGTGCCAGTAGCTGCTGTGGTGATTTGACAGATCTTTATCTCTAGCACGTGCGAGTGGTTTTATTGGATTTTAAAATTTTATCTTAGTATTCTGTAGTAATTTTATTTTGTAAAGAAGTAAAGTAAACTTTTACATGTTTACTTTATAAAAGACCAATATAAACATGATGTAAGTTTTTTTTTGCCCCACTTTACTCTACTCTACTCTACTTTATTACTACTGAATACAAACAGGGCGAAGGGAATCCGCTTGCTTGATGAGCGCGTCCATAAAACTTAACAAGTCATGTACCTTTTTAGAAAGGTAGCACACGATGATACGCATTCCTTTACATTATCATAACACCACATTCTTGGCATTGGAGTTTTCAAATTCCCCAAATAGGTTTTCTAAAACTATTTTTAAAAGGGAAATTTTATTCATACCCCAATAATCTGTAATTAGTCCCCCATTTCCAATAAACTTGAACACACCCAGACTTCTTTGAGCATACACCCATTCCTATCCCAAATATACCTTTTCCCCTTACACCCAACTTGAATACACCTCAGTTAAATGACCCACCATATCTTGATTAATCCCCATTCCTTTCGGATGTTGAAGCCCATGAGGATAGGAACGTAGAGGGGGGGGGGGGGGGGGGGGGGGGGGGGGAGGGAGGGAGGGAGAGAGAGAGAGAGAGAGAGAGAGAGAGAGAGAGAGAGAGAGAGAGAGAGAGAGAGAGAGAGAGAGAGATGTTCTTCTTTCTCCATTGCCGAAGGAGTTTGATCTCCTATGGAGGAATCGATCGGGGGAAGTGGGTCTTCGAGCCCCGTTGCTGTCTATAGATGAGTCAGATCAGGGGCAAGTAGGATCTTCGAGTCCCGTTGCCGATGTCACTGCCACTGACGCCACAACCATGCCATCGTCATCGCACAATTCCTTTCCAATTGCAGTCGATGCCCCCTTATTCAAAAAGTTTTGTTTTAAGTTTTAGTTGAATGCAGGGTATAAGATAAGGGTATAAATGATATTAAAAAATTATAAGTACTGTGAAACGGATGGGAGACCGGGGCTAGTTATAGATTTTTGGGGTATGAATAAAATTTTCCTTTTAAAAAGGATAAATTACATGTTGCCTCTTAGCCCAAAATCACTGAACCCCCACTAGTTCTTTTTACTGGACCAGCCAAGCAGTCAGAGGACAAGGTACTAGAGCAAGGGCTCAATAAGGCCTGGAGATTGAAACAGAGGGAGGCAGGCAGTCACCAGCTTCTATTGATTATTTCCATAATCATGTTAACATGACATCAGCGGTCCTAGATTCACATGCGCAAACAAGCACAACGGTCTTAAGGGAAAATTCGCTTCGCAGTGTCAATACCGGGAGTCGAACAAGGAACCTCTCCAACATGGGAGAGAGATGTAGCACCAGGCCAAGAGCCCGTTGGTAACCCCACACTAGTTAATAAAATACATTTTGCTCCCTTCAATTCAGTTTTAATTATATAGAAATTGCACATTTAGTAGTTGGCTAAAGGGGTATTGAGGTAACATTCAAAGCTATAGGGACCGTTTGGGAACAAAAAAAGCTTCAGCGGGCTAAACTTTAGGGGGGATAAAGTGTAATTTACCTTAAAAAAAGGGTGCCTTCTTGGGACTTCTATGATTAACCATATTTTATCATCATTAGTGTCCACTTAGTAGCAGCCCGAGGGAGTTCTGAAAGTTAATTAATGAACTAACACTAACATTTCACTTCTCATTTCTTAATGAAAGTCATCACTGTCACCTTTTGTTTATACACAGTAAAATATTAGGGGATATTGCATTCGGTCCATTTAATAACAATCTATTAATTATTGGTCCCGACATAATTAATATATCATAAAAGATCCACTGTAAAAGATATAATTGCAATAGGTACAATATCTTATAAAAGGATGCATATGCTTTTTCATTTACCATATAGTTAAATTGGTTTCACAACACGACAAAAACGTTTTAGAATTCCAAAACATTTTGTCATATTGTGAAACCCTAATACGAACCCTATGTTTATACCCTAAATAGTGAATCCTAATCTAACCTTAACCCTGATTCTAAACCCTAAATAGTGAACCTAACCTTAACTCTACTTCTATACCCCCTAATAGTGAACCCCAACCCTAATTCTATATCCTAAATAGTGAAAACTAATCCTAAATCTAATTCTATATCCCTAACAATGAACTCTAATGCTAAACCTAATCCAAATCATTGTAGCAGTCCGAAATCACTGTAGCAACAATGACGATAGTAAGTGCAGTGATTTAGATGGGAGAGTATCTCATGGGCATATTTGCTATTTAAAAAAAAAAAGTCTAGAAAAGGATCCCTTAAGCCTACAACTGCTATACATGGATTATCTCTTAATTTGAAATCATTTCGTGGATTGCGTGAAAACCGAAAGTATTGGTAAGATTTAACGTACCTCAACACTATTACAGTGGGCCTGTAGCTAATAACCCATATAATATTCCATTATTGGTTTTTCATTTGCAACATGGAAAACACATATTTATACCAAAAAAAAAATATCTTCTTCTGTTGGTGAGCTATTTTTTCTTTTCTTTTTGTGCGCATCATTTATTCTCTTTATAATATTATCTGATAATTTTGCAATTCCATCACTATACTTGCAATGTAAGACATAACGTGCACTACTGCTGCATAGAGCAGTTGGTAGTAGTACCACTCCTTGTGGGCACTCATCCGGGATCGATTCTTGCTTCAGCCATGTGCTCTCCCTGGGTTCAGGTGGGCCTCTCCAGTCCGTTGCGGGCCAAGTGGACCTTTTTCCGTGTGTAGTGAGCTAGGTCCTACCTAGTGTGTTGTACAATGATCTTCATCTTTTTTTCACTCTTGCAATGCATTCTCATGGTTCTAGAAGAGAGTAGACCATTAGACAACCGATCTAACGATTGTGAGGATCATTGGCTTTGGGCCACCATGGTAGGAGTCTAGGAGGAATGAGGAGCATTAGAAGCTTCCATTAGCCCTAATTCACCTCGAAAGGATTCTTTTAATCGGCAGGTGTCCATCATAGGGGCTTGCCCCGCACCCTTGACGAGAGATCAACTCGGCTGGCATGTGGGATGCGCCGAGTTTCCATGACTTCAGGGGAATTCATAGGGATTTGGGGTCTAAACGAGTCAGCAACATGGAGTACCACCGTGCAAGTGTTCCTTATTCGCAAATTCCGAGAGAGAGAGAGAGAGAGAGAGAGAGAGAGAGAGAGCATTGCGTAGTTGGAGTTAGAGAGAGAGAGAGAGAGAGAGAGAGAGAGAGAGAGAGAGAGAGAGAGAGCATTGCGTAGTTTGAGTTTTCGGTAGAGGACCACCACGAGGGCCGAGAACTGCGTGTGCTGCCCAGTAGCCGGCAGCTGTGCATGCCACTACTTTTGGTTGGCAACCTGACGTGTCACTCGATCAATGTGGCCCTTTTGCCGGGCAGTTGGGGCAGAGTGCGAATTCATCGGTGCAACCAACAGTTGTATCGTGCCACGTCAAGTTGGCAGACAAGATCAAATCCCTCATTTATCTTTGGGCTGTCAACCCTTACAAGCGCCGAGGCGCGAAGACCTTCCTTCTGGATCTTTGTAACTGATTT
The DNA here is from genome assembly GCA_947650365.1 of Chamaelirium japonicum. Classification (NCBI taxonomy): domain Eukaryota; kingdom Viridiplantae; phylum Streptophyta; class Magnoliopsida; order Liliales; family Melanthiaceae; genus Chamaelirium; species Chamaelirium japonicum. Next base: position 36,814,228 of record OX393550.1, read on the forward strand.
TGATCCCCTATCTTATAGGCCTGTCAATTGGCTCGTGTTGGAACGGTCAAGGTTGTCCAAATCCGATCCAAACTCTAGGTGGTGGATCTAAATCAGAATTCGGTCCAAAGTTTTACCATCATGTTTAGCATGAATCCAGCCAAATTTTTTTTTCTCAGATTTCGGGCCAACCGAAATAAGGGCATTGTGAGACAAATGCTGTGAAAAAAATAATATTCACTATACTCCTACAATGTATAAGTAACAATACATCTCATTATTTCACAAAAATCTAGCATCTTTGTGTTGGTTACATACCTAAAATCATAGACATACATAGAACAGTAAAAGCTATGAGATTCTAAACAATAGCAACTCTCACTAAAAACTAACTTGTACATAACTTTATCTTCTAAATACGTAAAATATATCGAAAGGGTATGTTCAATAAACTAATACATCCTTGCTATTTTGAGTTCGGCCTTAAAACGAGCTGAGCTTAACACAGCACAAACTCAAGTTCGGTCACAAAATCATGTCCAAGCTCACATAAAGCTCGGCTCAAATTTTTTCAGATCAAAAAAGTGGATATCGGGTTAGCCCAACCCAATTGACAGTCCTACTCCCCCCCCCCCCCCTCTCTCTCTCTCTCTCTCTCTCTCCTCCGTCTAAATATTTTTTTACTCTATTTATATACTGGTTGAGGCCTAACAACGTGACACACTGGTTAGCTCAAGATAACCATCAGTGACGGCGCTTTGAGATCCAACCAACAATACAAGTATCTGGTTCCCAAATTTCATGCAGATACTAGTACAGAATCCCTCAATAGCATCTGCCTTTCTGCTCAGCTGTCTGTCCAGACAATAAATGGAATTAGGGCAGTGAATGGACTATTTACTGTTACAGGCATACAGGTGGAAAAAAAATATGAGACTGCAACTAAGTTAGCCAATCATGAAAGTCCGAGCCGATCGTCATTCATCCTTGCAATCTTGTTTCATGGTACTTGGACCGCTCATTGATGCGACTGACCACCAAAAAACTCTCTCTCTCTCTCTCTCTCTCATTGCAGTTGAGATCGAGCTCAGTCCATCCTGTACACCAAGGTAGGATAGACTGGATTCCACATGTTGTTCTTCACATACTCAAGTGTCTCCTCCTTCAAATCAAAGGACATTGATGTTAGAGAGAGAGAGGAAGCCTGCTTATAAACTGAATGTTGCACAAAAAAAAAAAAAACTACCTGATCAAGCCTTGCAAGCTCGCGAGCATCCATGTCGCGGTGCCCCTCCGCCAGGTCCTCCTTCACAGCTTCCCTCAGGACGGCCGCAGCCACCTCCTTTGTTATGTCACGGATGCTGCATTTGTTATAAATTAGGACACTTAATAGGCAAAAACCTTTAAGTAGGCATGAGATGAAGGCTGCATTGTAGACCTTGATATCGAAGGATATATGATCCCTTTATGAACCTCCTCTTCTGTCATATATGCGGCCAGGCTGCGGGAAAAGAAAAACGAGACTTAGTTATAGGTCCTTGGTCAAAAGATCAACTAGCCTAAAGGACAGACAAATTGTCATAACAAAAATATCCCTCACTGCACTTTAAATTTATGTTTTATGCCACTCCTTTCTAAAACTAAACCCAACCCTAAATCCTAAGATCTATAGGCCATTGCCTAAACCCTAGACCTAGAAACCCTAAACCGAACCCCTCCGCACCCGCGTGGCTTCTCGTCTCCGCTGCTCGCCACCGTCGAGGTGCCAATCATGAGCTGCTGCAATTCGAGATCGTTGCTCGTGCCTGCCGCCTCCTCCGCTGCTCATTCCTGCCTCCGACACCCTACTCGTGCCCACCTCTGGCACCGGTGCTTGAGAGAAATGGGAAAAAGGGTAGGCCGATGGTGTGGGTAATTTGGGTTTTTGGTATCCCTTTTCACCGAACCGATCCTTTGACCATGGACCTTAGGCAAATCGCATCTTCTACCCGTCCTAACCAAACTGATCTGTTGTCAAGGACCTTAGCCACATAACCCCAAAAGAGAAAATGACTAAATGTAACAAACAATACAAGAAATAGGACGTAAAGGATAGACACCGAGGCTACCATTCAGCTCCAGCCTGAAGCATGCCATCCGAGATGACACGTGCACCGGATAAAAGTGTGCCGAGGCCGATCCTGCATCATCATTCACACGAACAATTAGTAGTAAATGGAGAATGCCGCCTTGTTGAAGGAGAAAAGGGAAGATAACTAACCCTGGAAATAGATACATATTATTTGCCTGATTGCAATGGCCAATCTTACCATTTCCTGCAAAGATGAAAAAGGTTGTAACCAAGAGATGAACTAATGCAACTGGCATCTACAAGAAGGAAAAGAAGGTCGTGGGTCATCAAAGGCCTCACAAGGGGGGTCAGACCCCTCGTCATTGAGTTCTATTGGAAGTCCACTCCACTCCAATTGTAGTTCACTTCGAAGGACAGATTTTAAGTTGTTCACGACTAAAAATTAGACTAGGAGTTCGATTTCAGTATGGAATGGACTCGGATCTATTTTTATGATCTTTTTGTCAAAGCAAGCTTAGGTGTCCCGTTCTAGTAGAAAAGTGTTTAAACGAGCGCTTATTTACTAGTGTATTGGTTTAGAGAGTTGTATTGAGAATCCTAGTGTAGTACTGAAAATCGACAGGATACGACGTGTACTACCTATATAAGCGAGCCTTTGATTATCAAAATCAATGAAAATTCAGAGCCTCTCTTGTTAGCTATGATCGCCATGGTGAGACGCATCGGTTCCATGGTGTGATTTGTTATGTACATATATTCTTAGTCGTTGTATAGGTTTATGTGCCTCTTTGGGGTATTCTCACCCTTGGTGACCCCATCCTTTGTATAGCCAAATATAGGGCCATTGGCCTAATGAGTAAAGTATCATCTTTACTCTCAAATCCTCTTTTTCTATTTCCCTTTTAGATCTAACATGATAGAATTCCAACATTAACATGTGATGCCTTAATGCATATTGGAAGTGAGATTCAAATACTTATATTTGCTTATTTCTTAAGTAGTTACTATTTCTTGAACTTACGCATCTATACTTCAAGTTTTCTACATATACTAGTTCTTAGTTCTACAATTAATCTCCATAAGCCCATATCCACCCATAAACCTCACATGAGTCTTTTTCCAAACCAGAACTCTTGCTACAGATTTGCAGTTCCAGCAATCAAATCCTTTTTGAATTCGTTCTTCAATACTTGCCAGTTTGCGGAACTCTTTTAGATCCCCACCTTCTCGATAATAAGCTTCCGGTCAACGGTTATTTCATCTTACACCATGACATAGTGTTATTGCAAATCAAATTAAGATCTGATCATACTTTCCTAATTTTGAAATTGTCTCCAATTTCACCCGATTCTAAAATCAACCAAAACCCTTTCCCCTCCTGCACAAATTGGGTATCAGAGCTCTTTATCTCATGCATCAATTTGATATCAGAGCTCTCTCTCTCTCTCCTGCGTCATTTTGGTATCAAAGCTTTTGGTTTGCTATTATATTCTACCATAGTGGACAAAATAATCCATGAATATTTGCAGAGTCAGAGATGAGTTAATAATGGAGATTGTTGATCAACTTGAAAGGCTAAACTATATATTTGAGAGCACAAAAGTTTGTCGATCAAGCTGCTGTTGAACATCTTAAGAGGTCACTTTTATCCTCACAAGAGTTAGATGTGGTGAATAAGTATGCAACTACTGATGGTGGAGGGAACATGAACTTCCTAAAAAAACTTTTCGTTAACAAGTTAAACTTACCAGTTGAGTCGCATCACATCCATATAATGTTGAATGCGAGAGTAATACAACCATCAACGATCACAAAGCTATGAACAATTTTCTTCAAAATCAGAATTTATGAAGATGTTTGGTATGAAAGTCACCTATTGTGCAAGTGATATGTTCACTATGCTAGAGGGACAAACAAATATGTCTCCAAATTCAATGGTCGAAGGTTACCAACAAAGAAGGAACATTGAAATTTCAGTTTGGTTCAACTTTCTTCTCTGAATCATATGATTCCAATTAAAAGTATGATAGAACTCCGAGTCAGTGAACATGAAGGTCAAGAAAAATTATGCTTATGCCTCTATTTACAGCTAATAGTTCTGCAATCAAGCCCTTAAACCTGATATCTGCAAATGACATTATGGCTGCATGTAACACTATTCACGCAAATGCCTATATACGTGTACTCCTTGAGAACTGATTTAATTGATTTGACCACTTTTGGAAAACCTTCCCATGAAAACAAAGTTTCATGAAAACTGTTTCAATCTAATGCAACGAAATATTTAGTAAATCGTCTACTAAAATGACCAAGCACTTGGATTTTAGTGATCAAGTCCTCTAAAATCAACTACAAAGGGATATCTACTTTTCTCCACCTACAGAAAGAGTGGAATTATTGAGTTTGCGAATGTATGTCCCAACAGCCTTGATGCTGGCTACCTAAGGTACTGAGGATTTGGCCATCCAATTAGATCTCACTCATTGAAATGTTGAAGCTCCAAACATCAGGAACTTGAATTCACCATTTTCTCAGGATTGAGAGCTTGATGCTCTTAGCAGTAGTGAAATTTTGAATCATTATTGGCAAAGTTTAATGATCCATTCTCACCACAATCCCTATGTACTCCTAGTACACTAACACACTCACCCGCAGGCCGAACAATAGGATTGAGACAGATCACCTTATCATAAATAGAGCTTAGATATGTTACAGTCGGAGCAAATGAAGTGTCCAACGTCATCACTCATTGTGAACAAGATTTGCAAGTTACAAGAAACTGGTGACATGATCTCCTATGCGCAACACCCATCCGAAGCTCCTTTTGTGCACCATGTAACCTACAATGTAACTGGTCCCTTGACTCGGAGGCTCGTAAATTATCCGAAGCCTCACAAGGGGGTTCGACCCCTCGTGTTTGAGTTTAATTGTAAGTCCCTCCTCGTGTTTGTGTTTAATTGTTAGTCCAGATTCTAAATAGTTTGGGACTTTAAGTTCGAATAGAAGTTTGGTTTTTGTTTGAATTTGACACCGAGTCTTAGTTTAGTGGGATTCTATGTTATTGCAAATTTCACACCTATTTATTGGTCATTTTTCAAAGAGAGTATGGAAGTTTTATTCTAGTAGATAAGCACTGTTCTAAAAGGCGGTCCGGGCGGCCGCCTAGGCGTTTTAGGGGGTTGGCCGCTCCGCTTCAGCAAAAAGCGGCACTGCAGGCGGGTTGAACAAAGGCGGGCGCCTAGGCGGGATCCGACCCGCCTAGGCGCCCGCCTAGACGGGTAAAAGGCGGGCGCCTAGACGGTCTCACTGTATGCAATTGCTTGAGGAAATTTTTTTTTCTGTAATGAATTTTCTGTTTCTTCACCATATGCAATTGCTTGAGGAATTTTTTTTTTCAATGTATTGTGATGAAATGTTTAAGAAGCTCTTACGATTTTTTACTATATTGGTTCTTGTATGGTATGAGTTTGGATAGAATTTGGATAACAATATATGATTGGTTGAAATTTGGGTACATCACAATAAAGTTGGAGTACAACTGTATTATCTGCTATACTCAAGTTAGAGGGACAATCGGGTATAGGTATTGAGGTAACCATACCGAAATACCCCTACCCACCCAATCCCCTCCTCCCTTTTCATAAAACTTTTATATTCAGATCGGTAGTTTTAATGTTCGCATATGTAAAACTTTCTAATATTGTTTTTTTATATAGAATTATGAATTTATATATATACATACATATAGAATATATATAATATATTTTATATAGGTGGGCGCCCGCCTTTTTCTCCGGGCGCCCGCCTAGTCGTCCGCCTTCCGCCTTCCGCCTTGAAACCACTTGACCGCCTGGCTTCCGCCTTCCGTTTTTTAAAACATTGTAGATAAGTGTTCAAAAGGGTTCTAGCTTAGTAGTATAAGATTAACAGAAGTTGATATCACTTGGATGATATAGTAATCCAAGTGAAACCCCTAATGTATGAGTAAAAATGAGTTGATATATGATTTACTATACAAAGGGGTAATTTCCCACCAAGACTAATAAAAAATTCAGAGTGCTTTCTTATTTGCCACATTCTCTTGCTGCGAATGCCTTGTTGAGATGCCTTGGTTTGATCGTACGATGCCTTCGTAGCATTAAAGTTTGATGCCTTAATGCCTGCTACAATTGGCATTCTAGTACTTATCTTTGCTTATTTCTAAGTACTTGCTGCTATTCTTAAATTTCTGCATTAATACTTTCAAGTACGCACCTACATAGTTATTGATTGTAGATTTAACCATTCATAAGCCTATATCCTCCAATAAATAGCGCATAAGCCTTCCCAAGAGTAAAACTTCCAATATACACTTGAAATTCCAGAAAGCACATGCCTTTTTAATTCTTTCATGAATCCTTGTCAGGTTTTTTTGTAACCTATTAGATCCTCACCCTCCTCGAAAATAGACTTCCTCCAATCAACTTTTATTTCACCTTTGACCACTTTTGTAGTGTCCTTTTCGATCAAATTCAGAATTGATCTAACTTCCCCATTTCTGGAATTGTCCCAACTCTATTTCCCAAAATCACCAAAGTTGTTTCCCCTCCTGCACCAATTTGGTATCATAGTCTTCCCCTCTTTGGTATTATGCCCTATTCTTTGATTATCCTGCATCACAAAGATTTTTTAATTATCTTAGCATCAAGATGATGGTGCTATGAAAGGTTCACATACAAACACACATTCTGGCTCTTTCTGACTGAGCACCAGGGAATTAGGAGCATATATCCTAGTGAATAATTGCTCCAACTATAAGAATACCCATACAACAAGAAGATAATCTAAAAGTCTAACCAACAAATGTTTCTGCCTGCCGATCTGATATTCTGACACCATCATGCTATCAATTAAACCACTAGAAACAAATTAATAAAAATAAATCTAAGATTTACCAATTTGATTTTTCTAAGAAAAAAGAACATCTCAATCCTGTTAGGTTAATTTGACCTCCCTAAAAAGGTATTAGATGGACGATCTAACACCCTAAAACCAAATTCCGAAGAAAAATCAAGTCAGAAATCGAACAAAGGAATTTTAGGGGTTATGATGAATTTCCTGAAATTTCTCAAAATTTTCTAAAATTTTAAAATATTTTAAGAATATTTCGTACTATTTCGAGAAATATCACGAAATACCCTATAGTTTCCAAGACGCCCGAGATTGAGGGTGGTATTTCGTTTCGGCACTTGATAAAAACGAAACATTTTGTAAAATAGTTTGATTTTTCGATCCTTGGATCTGGACAATGTTGTATACTTATATTAGACGCCTTGATGTGGGAAGAATCTAGGAATGGTCCTTTCCTGGATATCTCCAATCAAATCAAACTTGTTCGGAAGTGTAAATCAAATTTTTTACCACAAAAATGTAGTGCATCAAGAATAATTCTCCATCAAACAGATCGTTTATGAAAAATGATAAAGAAAACAATTGTAAACTGTACATATGAAGATCAATAGAAAACAAAATTAGACTTAACATTCTCACTTAAATAGACTTAACATTCTCTCTTCTTGATGTAGGCATGGCTAAGGTGCACTACAATTGTGAGCCTCTTGTATTTCTTTGAGGAGAATATTGGACTCTCTTTATCAATATAGTGCAGAAAAAGCAAGAAAAACATCAATCAAATGATTCTTTTCATGATTCAATCAAAGATAGGCGAGCATATTCTAACGTATAGATAGATCTATCATCAGAACACTAATCTCATAACGAAAAACTGAATTTCTGCACACAATATGAAGAACAACATACTTTGTAGTTAAAAGAGGCCTATTACATCATATTTCATATAGAAAATATGGCATAATGGGATAGCAAAGGACCCCGACAATCATGATTCAATTGGGTATTAATCAGGGCATTTCCAGGCTTAAAAGAGGGATGATTAATGGACGGAACAGCGGTAAAAATGGATGGATGATGGATGATAATGGATAAAAATAAAGAAAAGATAACAAACAAAAAGTTACAGCATGGAAAGGGATCTATCGCGGAAGCAAGGAGCTGTCTCAGAATCCTATCACGGACCAAGGCCAACAAACGGGATCGTCAGAAACCTTCAGAACCGCGTAGCCAAGGAACTTTTCGAGGTGAAGTCGAGGTGGATGAAGATGGGAACTAAAGTCTCTCCCAAAGCGTCTCACAAAGAGGAAATGATTTCAGCCAAATCTGAAATCCTATTCTTTTTTTAAACTTTCATACATCTAGGGTTTCCAACGGAGGGCGGAGATCGAACAAAATCAAGCTTCAAAGGTGCAGATGAAGTGGCAAAGAAAGAAATAAGACTAAGAACTAAGGGTGAGGGGGCAATGGGGAGATATAATATGAGGTGGCACGTAATCCGAGGCAACAAAACACACCGTACAAGTTACGACGTGTAGGAGAAAGAAAGAGAGAGAGGAAGTTGGAGGGGAGAAAGGCCTTCCCTAAGTGGGACTTGGGTGCCTTTAAAGCATATCTTTGGGCCCAATGACTTGCAACATCATCCGACCGTTGGATTGAGTTAAAATCTCAACCGTCAGTACCTTGCAAAAACTCGTTAGCCATTTATCTATTGAAATGATCCGAAAGCCACCCGAATCCAATTGTGGACATCCACCACAATTTAGGTAATGTTCCATAACTGATAGTACAGCTGAATATGACTTAAAAGTTAGAAAATGGCCTAAAACCTGAAATTAATATACAAAATGCAATTAAAAAAAAAATCAGTAATAAAATAAACATCCTGATGCAGATCAGGTTGCAAAGCTTCTTGTCAAAGACATGACAATCAACACATTGTCTTCTTCAAGGAGTAAATCACAACCAAGGCATAAAATCTGATATCATATCCGATCACGGTATTTACCGGCACCAAACCCAGTCAACGCGACCGAGTTGACTCAGTATTTTCCAGTTGAGATCGACACTGAAAGTGGGGGGAAAAGCTGAGAAAGTGGGAGGAAATGAAAAAAAAAAAACGTGTAGAAGGTCCAACCGAGATGACACGATCATATTGGAGATACTGGCTTGACTCTGCGATAAAGGCCGGTAATAGGTTTAAGCTGATATAGATGTCAAACCAGTATCAACAGTTGTATCGGTATTTTCCAGAACAAATCAGATATTTACCGATATCGATTTTAAAATCATGATTACAGCCAACCAATAATATTCGAATCAACACCAACACACTCTTTAAAGACAAAAGAAACAACACCATTCGTTAATTAAACCACTTTTCAATGCGGACATAAAAGATTTATATAAGGCGCTTGTCAACTTAATCTACATTCGTTAATTAAACCACTTTTCAATGCGGAGATAAAAGATTTATATAAGGCACTCGTCAACTTAATCTATGTTTATAACTTCTAAGCTTTTGTTAGAAATCCCTACCATTGACTCTAGAACCCAAAACCAACTTATTACCAAGTAACCAAACCGAAATGAGTAAAATATAAAAAGAAAATCCACAACAAGCCAAAACAACTTGGAAAAGAGCCATGATCAAAGACGATAAGAAAATCCATCAAAACCAAACTTTGAACAAGGTGTCGATTCAATTGTAATTTGCATGGATCAACTTGGGGTCTTTTTCCATAGTCATTGCAGGCATGTTGCTGATTTAGGCCAATTTCCATCTTTGATGCAACTAGCTTGGCATTGGTAGCATTTTGACAAGTTTTGCAGACTTTATTTGTAGAAAAAATTCCAGGTTTTAAAGCTCTTTCTCACTCATTTGACCTGATTGGCATGCTTTTAGTTGGTTAGAATGTTGACCCAATGCTTCATTAGAGAAGGTCTCATGCTTAAAATTTTCCTTGGTTCTCCAAGTAAGGTTTCTTCATACCCGATTCCTTCACTAGCTTACACCGCTTGAGCTTGCATGTTTTGTTGCTACTGGTGCCATTGATTGATACCACTTTGGATGTCAAATATAGGATTTGGTACTTGGATTGGCATGTTCCTATTCCTCATCATATCCCCCTAAGCTCGAAGGAGCATGCCCTTGACTAGCTAGAAAATACATTGGAAACTTTTGAAAATGCCTTCAGCCTGTTTGCAATTGCCTCAAATACATCTTTAATTGTTCGCAGTACTCGTATTAAGTGTTCGCAAAAAGGAATAGGTATTTGCATACTCAGTCTTGTATCACCCTCATAGTTAAGGGCCAAGGTCTATCAAGCAAGATAGGGCTAATGACATAATTATGTCACACCCAAGTATCTATTTTGTCTCTGCTGAAAGAGATCAAGAACAATGATGTAGATGCTGCAGGGATGGAAGTTCAACCGGGCAAGTTGGTAAAGTTTGGGGCACAGTTTAACCTTTGGATGTATTCAACCAAAACTTTTTAAAAAATTAACGGCACTACAATTATTGATCATCAACTTTGTTCAGAAGAGGTCTCCACCAATCATTATCTTACACCCTCTATTTAGCCAATAATTAATACAATGCAAGAGAAGGGCAATTGGTAGTTCCTTCACAAGGTTCCTTTGCATAATACATTTTGTTCAAATAAATCCTTCTGGCTTTTAGGTCTTTTCGATGCTCAGATCCTGTAAATCTATAAGCTTATCGATGCTATGAAACATGGCCTTTCCTTTCGCACTTGAAACAAGTTGGATGGTTGTCTTCCATGGAGCATCAACTATCACCGTATTTGAAGCTTTCCTTGTACATCTAATTAGAAATACTTGCTACCAAGATCCAACTAATGGATGTTTCTTCCTGAGATACACCAGAAATACACTCTCCGCAAAGATGGACTCATGGCTTAATATCTTGGACAACATTAGCATTAGACTCTCAATTAGTCAATCTAGATCTTCGGCTAATAGGTATCCTCTATTGATATAGGCAAGGGAGGACCTACACTAGGTTAGGGAGGGATTTACGGAAGATATGGAATTATGACAACCATGGGTATTTTTGCCTTTTCAGGGCGTTCCATTTTTTCGATCTTCACAAAAATTGGTGGGGGTGAGGGTAGCGATACTAGAAAGGACTGATAAAAGTTTGAGGCCAATCAAATCATTGGATCTAAAGTTCTGCCTCATTATGTGTGAATATTTTACCAAAACGACAAGCATGTTTTATAGAATAAAAGAGACTAAACGATCATGCACATGGCCACGACGATTCGAGCTTTTAGTAGGCTTCAAATATATGACAAATATGAATATGGGCAATGGGAATGATGTGAAAGCAATGGAAGAAGATGGAGGGTGATGTGGACGCAGAAGGAAAATAGAGAAAAAGATAAATCAAACCATCATCATGGTATGAAAACTCAGTTAATACGACTCGTTTCGGGCTTGAACCATGCCGATACCACCCCCCGAAACGGTACCTATATGGTATCAGCCAATACTGGTTCGTATCGGCTGATACTTGTAGGTGTTAGTCGATACAAACACAAACCAACAACACCATGTGGATTGGTCATTAAATTAAGGATTTTTGCCCTTTCTCTCCATTAGATGAATCAGACTTGTTATATGGCTTGGCATAATTATCAACAAAAGTTCCTAATTCTTCTTTTTATATAATAAGGGAGTGTATGTACTATGTAAATGCATAGCTGTTCAATTTAGTTTGGTGTATTTTTCTATGATGAGGGTTGAGTTAGCTATCATAGAGTAAAGTTGTAGAGATAAACATGCTTGGTAACTAAAGTCAGTTGAGTCGGTTTAGGAATGGCAATGGAGCGGGTTTGGGAATTGATTTTTATGATTTTTTAATAGGCCAGCCAGCCCTGAACCCGTCCCGTTTACAGTAGGAATTTAAAACCCGAACCCGACCCATTGCCATTCCTAAGTCGGTTCATACCCTTTTTTTATATATAATTTCTAACATTTTACGTTTATTTACTGATTTTTTGTAATTTTTTTTTTAAAAAAAAACAATAGACCAATATCAGTTTCGGCTGATACCTAGTTGTATCGCCGGTACGCATCGGTCCGAAGCCGACCGTTACCGTTACTGATATCCATATTAAACCTTGACCATCACGGGTTGCAAGAAGTCTCCTAGGGGATCCTTCGTGGAGCAAGGCTGACCGATCGAAGATAACGGAACATTCGGTTCTCTAAACGGTATCACTTTCAGGGGCGAAAGTTGATGCTTCTCGAGGCGAAATCGTGTAAGAAGGGGTGGGGACACGAGTCAACCCTAACGTATCATGAGGAGGAATACTTTCATCAAAATCTGAAATCTACATTATCTTTTTCTTTTTTTATAGAACTAGGGGTTGTAAGGGAGGGGAGAAGATCAATCCCAATGATCACGGAGAGTTAAGATCAGAAGGTGTAAAGAAGGAAAGGATGAAAGAAGGAAAAATAAAAGAAAAAGGGAGAGAGAGACAATTTAGTGAAAAGAGAGGGAGAGTCCGCACGGGTAGAAGCGGGAGGTGATAGAGAGGAGTGGTTATATGAGAGGAAGCCCATATTTGGCTTATCTTAAAAATCCCAAAAGGCTTTTATTTGAAGCCCAATTAATACAATGTCATTAATTATATTGAGTTATGATGATCCAACCTTCGGATCGAGTTCTAATCTCGACCGTCAGGCACCCTACAGAATCTTGTAGTCATATTTTATTGAATATAAAGCTGGAAACCCATTGAAGAAAGTCTGGAATGATTCGAAAATCCTCCGAATGAGGTCGTGGACAACCCCGGAAGACAAGACTACAAATGATAAATAAAGCAGATAAAGGCCAAAAACATCATAAATGGTCTAAAACGGTCAAATAAAAAAAAAATCTGATATAATAATGTTTTAAGAACCCTGATGCAGATCAACCTGCATCATCTATAGTCCATGAATATCCAGAAGCCTTTCTACAGTAGAGCATTTTTTTGTAGTTGAATCCCCGTAGTTTTATTGGGAATCATGGCTTCCATGATCACTTTGGTACGTTCTTCAACACTTCTAGGACTTGTTTTGGCTAAATTATTTTTAAGTAAAGAGTTCCCTCATAGATGGTGGGTAGAAATTGCTACCTAGATTCAATTTCATTACTTCTCATCTTTGAATAGGTGGCAGCCTTACACAAGTCAACTATTCTTCCTTGCTATCCCACCATAATTTGTTATTCCCCCTAATATCACATTGGACATGATAACATGCAAAGTATTTATCCATATGCGTAAGCCTGTAGAAAACTTGTCGGGTTAGGCCTCCCTTACAGATTGCAACCTCCAACCAAACTCACTCATAGATGTTTTTCAACTTCATCATGACAATTTGCCCTAAACTAGATTCACATTTCCCAATTTTTTGACCCATCCACCAAAAACATTTGGTTATCTAGTACAAAGGCATCAAAATATCATCACGTGGATTTGAAACCCGAGAGAGTGCTCAATCGCATGATCTCACATTGCACATCTTCTAGATTGCAAGTTCATGGTGCGTAAGATATTCTTGAGCTATTTATATTTTAATTTATATTAATGTATTTCCAATACATTTTATCAAGTCTTGACTCCATTATCCCTGATATAGTTTTTATATCGTATTGGCAATGTACAACTATATGGATTTACATTTGAAACAACCACACAATCAATCTAACTTTTTTTGGGTTAATTGGTGATTAATTCCAGACATAACAAATCTTGAAAGCCCAGGCTAGTGAGACATTTCGTTTAACATTAGGACCCCGATTTTTTTTAAAACCCAAAACTACCCCTTAAGCGTGGTCTCTCCTTCTCTCATCTCTCTCGAGCATGCGGAGGCGATGGCCAGCGGCTCCTTTGCAGCAGGTGGCCGGAAATAGGGCAGATGAGGTGCTCGAGTTACAGCTGCTCGACGACGAGCAGTGGAGACGAGAAGCAACGGGGGACAGAGGGGTTCGGTTAGCTTTAAGATTCCTAGGTCTAGGGTACATCCCATGGCTTATAAACCTTGGGTTTAGGGTTCGGTTCGACGACAACGAGCAGCTCCAGCGGCGGCGGCAATGGAGGCGCTCCAGCGGAAGGTTCATATGGGTTTAGTCGGATTCAGAGAAAGGGTGGCAATCAAAATAAAATTTTAATATGTTGTCGAGGGTATTTTCGTCCATAGCATATGTTTTTCCTTTAGCTTTAACTATACTATTGTTAGGGACCGCTCACCAACTCCCCCTTTCTTTTTTGATACCCAAGATTTTGAGAAGCTAAGAAACCTGTCCCATCGATTACAAAACCCTAAACTAACTTGAACCTCAAAACCAACACGAAATGATTCAAAAGTTAATCCACAAAATCCCAAACCGATTTGGAGAAAGGTTTGCGAAACTATTAGTTACATCGACCATAGAAGAGCATTTTTCGACAGGAATTGCAGCCGCATTCCTGATTTCAAAATTTCCATCTTTATGCTTTTTTCAAGCATCATTGTGTGACATCGTTCTGGTATGTCAAGTGTTTCTCCCTCATCTAAGACTAGTTGGCATGCTTATAGCTGCGAAAAGGTCTAACATGGAAATCGTTCTTGGTTTTCTCATTGTGATGGTTTCTTGGCACTGCAATGGTTTGGAATGCTTGACCTCGCATCATTCCTTTCCTGCCAGTGCCTTTAGATGTTTGGATATAGGCCTTGTGTTGCATTAAACATTCAGCTTGACATCATTATTAACACACATACATGTCGGTCCCAATTACTAGAATTCACCCACTTGATTAGGCATTGTAATTACAAGTTCCATAATCAATCAACCTTAGTACAAGCTAAGAAACAGGTATTAAGCAACAAAATAATTCATGTCATAGGCAAATGACAACTTCCAGCACTAGTGTTGCACGTAATATTGCACCACAATAACACTACTAAATGCACTGCTTCATATATGGATTAATTGACCAAGAGTGATGCATCAGTTTTCTGACAATAGAAAGGTTCTGAGTTACCAATTGGGATTTGGGAATAAAGGAACAACACCCTGTAGCTTGGGAAGAGAAAAGGTACTCACAAAATGGGACTAATTGCGGTATAGTGTCGTTGCACCACCCTATGTTTTTTCAGTGGTAGCATTGTTGTACAATATGTGATTAAGGGAGATTGAGAGTTATTGCTTCGCTTATTCATGGGTGTCCTACTTACATCCAGTGTGATAAAGAAGATAGCCTTCAACAGAAATGACTGGTGAAGAAGGATTCATAAAGTTGACCTCAAATGGTTGGGGATCAACTTGCATATTAACACCAAAGCAACGCTGCTCCACGGGCAATATAAGGGGTAGACATGGTAACAAAAGAAGCATGAAGCCAAAAGAGATTAAAAGGATGACGACAGTCCTGAAAAGTACTCAAGGCACAATCTGTGGCCATTCTCACTGGCTAACGATAAAGAAAAGGTTTTGTTTTGACAGAAGAAGCTATCAATGCAAAGAATCAAATATTCTCTTATTTTAAGGTAGCACAAGATCTTAACTTCATTCATGCCAAATATCATACCTCCCGCTAAGAAAAGAGGAAACCAACCCTACTAAACAATACTGCTTTTATTTTTTTGGCTGCAAAATTAGCATATTATAAGAGCAAAATATGATTGGTTGCTTCAGGAAATTCATAATAAGACATACCAAGATCAACATCATTGAACGGACTTCCACTGCCAAATATAATATGGTCACCCAAAATGGAGAAGGCTTCTTCAGAGGTGCATTCGGCTACCATAAGAAAAATTACAATAATCAGAAAGGAAAATAATTCAGTAGAACACAAATGAGATTGATTTCAGTTCGACGCACCGTTTTTGGTAGGATTTGACATAGCGAAAATTGCTGGTCTAGTAGAAGATGAATCCTTGAGGGCTTCTAAAACCTAAAAGGCACTCCAAGATACAGATATCAAATTGGCAACTCTTTAGACGTTTCGATTTTCTATTTAAATTCTTGTGTTTATTGAACCATTAACAGAACAAATGACCAACAAATATTAGACTAATAAAGGTACAAAGAGATTTGGCTATAAACACAGTAAGCGTAGAAATTGAAAAAAAAATCTAAACCAACCAAACAGCATAGGCATGAGTATATACATATAGAACTGACTGATGCACCTTGTAAATGACAAAGATGACAATGCATAGTGAATAAAATACTTAATCAAATGGCAAGAGGCTTGGAAAATCTATATTTCAATTAAAGAAAAAGCCTCCTCTAATAGTTTAAAAAAAGTTGGTAGTCCACTTCTTCATTTTTGTTAAGTGGTTTTTTACTCAAGTGGGTGAAACACTTACTAGATGGAATAACACTATAGCAACCCTCACATAGACTAGAGTATCTAAATACCAGACTGCTAGAACTCACAAGTAAAACCATAACTGCTTGCTGTGGACAAATGGCACTGTTTGTGACCCAGACCCAATGGATGATGAATTTAGAATTCTTTTATTAATATAAAATGGATAAAATACTGAATATTCACTGAACATGCAAAACTACTGCACCACCTCAAAACTTGGCTCTAGTGTGGCTTCTAGTTGTTCGTAGTGACATTTTCCAAATGAAAGATACAGGACGCAGTTCCATCAAAGTTCAGTCAGCTTATTAAAAGCTGCCAACTATCCACTCAAAAAACATACCCCAAGCTCGGGATATCATTGTATATAGCATCCATCATTTCCCAACAGGCACATCTCCAATGTAACAACGCATAATCCATTGACATACAATAAACCTGTTCTTAACAAACGAGAGCATCTTAATCTCTGTATTTTCTCTTAATTTTTTTCAGTCACACATTTGATTGTTCTGTACTTTTCCCAGTTTATAGTAAGCTGTCAGGGTCTAGGTCGACCCCTCACCCAAACACAAGTCCCCCCCCTCCCTTTTCTCTCTTTCCCTCCCTGCCTCTTCTTCTCCTACCTAAAACACCTCAAAATCGATCGATCGAGAGTTTTTTCCATTTAGATGCTCCCTCAAATTGCCAAGGCGCTTTGTGATAAATGTCTAGGTTGTACCATGGGTATATAATCCTTTGGCAAACCAATAGAATCGTAAACCTTAAAATCTTGTGTATTAAAAGTGGTATCGTTAGTTTGAGAGATTTATATTGCATCCGAAACTCTTTCAAGCTTGGAAAAAGCATGAACTTCAATATGCATATGAAGGCCCCCTTGAGTCTCGACATGCAGCGAATGGAAAATAATGTGTTTCCCTATACATCATACTTACATAAGTGATAAGCCATTGAGGTGCTTAACGCGATGCATTGGTAAGTTGAGTGGTGTTGTGCTGTTGGTAAGTGTTGAAGGTCAAATTTTATGAGCAGTCTCAGATTAAGCCAAATAAACATTTTAGTATGCATCAGTTTTACATTAAAGTACTAAGAACGTAACGAAGGAGTAATATGTTTAAGCTTTCATTCATAGTAACTGATCATGGAAAAAACTAAGGTTTTTTTGAAAAGAATGAATTATTGGTAAGAAAGGATATCTATGCCACAGTTTAAAGACGTTAAAAAGCTGAAAGAAAGAACGAAGCCTGTTTCCTTGAGAGGTAGAATTTCAAATAATTTACAAAAACTCTAAGGCTAGAAAGAATTCATTGAAACAACTGCGTTGAGCACAAGGATTGAAGCGCTGCTTCATATTGTAATGTTGTGACATGAGTTAGTGGAAAATATTTGCCACTTTAACTGAAGGTCCGCAGCATGTACTCTGACCATATCACTCTTTCTATTCGTTATGTACATCTAATAAGTTCTAGTTTAGATAAGGGATCATACCCAAAATAAAACCTGTATTCTCAGGATTTGAGAGGGTTGAAAGAGTTTCATTGCTGCACCCACAAACGTAGTGTTGAACCACATACAATTGTTTCTCATGACTGTTGTAGATTGACTAAGCACTTAGTTCTGCCATTTCGTTTTAGTGAGTCTATGTCGTCTTGTATCTTTGATTTAGTGCATTCTGACATATGGGGTCCTGCCCCTGGTGTGTCGGTCTATGGGTTTCAATATTATGTGAGTTTAATCTATTACTTTTCCCATTTACTTGGGTTTACTTTTTACATCGTAGATCGAATGTTTGTCAAGTTTATTGTGACTTCACTAGTATAGTCCATACTCAATTCTGGAAAGGAAATTAAGATTTTTCGCTCTTATGGTGCTCGTGAGTATCTCTCTTCCGATTTTCGTGATGTGCTTTTCTCTCAGCAGTGGTGTTTTTACACCTGCTCAAAATGGGGTAGCTGAACGGAAGCATCGTTATATTCTTAGTAGCTGAACGGAAGCATCGTTATATTCTTAAGACCACTTGGTCTCTTTTGTTTCTACCTCACCTCGGTACCTCGGCAGGTTTGGGCTGAGGCTATCCTAACTTCTTGCTCTTCTTCGTGTGCTCTTCCCACTCCAGTGACTCCGGCAGTTACTACGGTCTCTGCTCCCATACTTGAGCCCCCACGACCACCTATCATTTACACCTACACTTGTCGCCAGCTGGCACCAACTCCACCTGCACTACCTGCTTTGTCTGCTACCACTTCATCTACAGCGGCTTCAGGTTCACCACCTCTACTACCAATCTTGCCCGACAGTACAGATGGGTCCTCTGTTTCACCTACTTCTCAGCGCTACCCTGAGCGTGAGAGGCAGCCACCCGATCGCTATGGTTTTTCTTAGGTGGCTTCCTACTCTTTGCAGTTTCAGACTTTTCTTGCAGTTATTCACTCTCTTCAGGAGCCCCAAACATATCGCGCGAGATAATTCAGGCACCCCATTGGCAGCAGGTTGTGGCTGAGGAGCTACAAGCTCTTCATCAAACTGATACTTGGCAGCTTGTCCTCTTTCTCTTGGGAAGGACCCTATTACATGGCGCTGGGTCTACCGAATTAAGACTCTTTCAGACGAGTCTGTTGAGATGTATAAGGCCCGTCTAGTTGCTCGTGGCTTTACGCAGGAGCACGGTGTTGACTATAAGGAGAACTTCGCCCATGTTGCGAAGATCACCAGTGTACAAACTTTGCTAGTTGTTGCTTCATTTCATCATTAGCCGCTCTTCCAGATGGATGTGAAAAATGACTTTCTTCATGGTCCGAGGAGGTTTATATGCAGCCACCTACTGGTCTTCCGACTCCTCTCTAACATGTATATCATCTTCACACGGCTATCTATGGGCTCAAGCAAGCTACGTGGGCTTGGTTGAGTCCTTCCGGTCCTCTGTACTTGTAGTTGGCTTTAAAGAGAGTCTAAAAGATTATGCTATGTTCACTTGTACATCTGCATATCTGCTCATAAATGTGTGATCTTGCTTCTTTACATCGACAATATGATCATCCCTGGTGATGATAAAGCTCCCATTGATTCTTTGAAGCGACATCTACAGCAACAGTTCAAGATGAAAGACCTTGGCAACCTTGGCTACTTCCTTGGCCTTGAGGTTGCATCCTCTCCCCAGGGATATCTGGTCTCTCAGTAGAAGTTTGCTTCTGATGTACGGAGTCGTGCCAGACTCACCAACTCTCAGACCATGGACACACCAATGGAGCTTAATATGAAACTTCGTTCCACTGATGGTGAGTCAATCTTAGATCCAACTCGCTATATACAGTTTGTTGATGCTCTCGTTTACCTGACGATCACTTGTCCGGACATCTCACATATTGTTCAAGCAAGGTTTAAAATCACGGTATCGATCGCGGTATCGGTCGGCCCCAAACCAGTATTTACCGGCCGGTACGTACCGGTACCGGCCGATACGGACCGATACCGGTTGAGGAACCCCCCCCCCCCCCCCCCCCCCCCCCCCCCCAAAAAAAAAAAAACATGTCAGTACATGCCTGAATCGGCCGATACGGACCGGTACTGGCCGATACGGGCCAGGTATCGGGATCGAATGCAGTACCAGTCTCGAACCGACCAAAACCGGTACGTATCGGCAGATACATATCGGTATCGGCCGAGATTTAAAACCATGTGTTCAACTAGTTAATCAATTTGTCAGTGCTCCTCACTCGGTTCACTATGTCGCACTATTGAGGATTCTTCGTTATCTTTGAGGCACGATGATTCGCTCTTTGCTACAATCGTCCTTTTCCTCCTTAGAGTTACGTGCCTATTTAGATGCAGATTGGGCATGTCATCCTACTACTCAACATTCCACCACTAGCTTCTACATCTTAGGTGACTCGCTCATTTCCTGGAATAGCAAGAAGCAGGATATCGTTTCACTCTCCAGTATTGAGGCAGAGTATCGTGCTATGGCACGAATAGCCTATGAGGTTGTTTGGATACAGAGTTTGGGCGGTGATATGGTAATACAACTGACCTTGTAGACTCCTCTCTATTATGACAAAAAGGTGCCATCCAGATTGTTAGCAATCCGGTATTCACGAGTGCACAAAACACATCGAGCTTTATTGTCACCGACTCACCTTGTAAGACATCGTTACATGGATGGCACCTCTCGCTTTGGTATGTGTCTTCTACAGATCAGTTTGTCGACTTCTTCACGAAGACGCACAGTCGCACACTATTCAACATTTTCAGAATCTCCATAGCAAACTCTTGGTGTATGATCCACCTTGATTTTAAAGGGGTGTGTGTGTGTGTGTGTTAGTATGTACATACTTAGCCTTGTATAGGTTAGACTAATCCTTTCTTGGAGTATGTTCCCTCCCTCCCTCTCTCTCTCAAAAAAAAAATTTTTTCGGATACACTAAAAATGGTTGTTGGAATATCGCTGACAAGCCCTTCTTTTATAACAGAAAGACAAGTTTGTAATACAATAAACTGCTACATGGAAATAATCAAGGAAGCATTTGGATTATTCATCCTATTGGAATAGAATGCGAAAGTAACATTTTCATTCTGAATTTATAAGTAGAATGGTCAAGTACCTCTAACAACCTTACAAGTATTTCTAACAAGCATACAACTTAAAAGCTCTTGCAAGACATGCTAAGGTTCTAACTTCTAAGTGCAATGGGCAAGTATCTCTAACAAGCATACAACAAGTATCTCTAACAAGCATACAACTTAAAAGCTTTTACAATTGTTGGAGAGCTACAATAAAATTCACTGATAAACAAGCATAGAAGACATGTCCGGAGATCAGTTGATTATGTTTGCAACAGTATACCTCTCTGGAGAACAGACCACCAACTGCAGATAATCCAAGAAGTACATCGGGCTTTACTTTTTTCACCTGAATGATAGATAAATGTCCACTGATGTCGTCTATTAAGCATAATGCAGAATTTAGAAAAAAAAATACATCTTATACAAACTAGATTTTCTGTGTATTACATTATCTAGCCTGGAAATTTTACAAACTTGAGAGACGAAAGAATATACTTGTCATTCATTATTCGCTATATAAGAAGTTGTAGGAAAAACCATAAAACTACTGATAACTTCAAAGGAAAACCTAAAATTTTGCAGTGCTGAGGATTATATGGGCCAATCTTACCCAAGTAAATATCTTTCAACTTAAGGTTGAATAACCATAACATAATATGAACACTAGGGAAACAGTTTTACTTGTAAATTTGTACCAGATGAGGTTTAGGTTTACGACAGTCTGATTTCACTTGAACTTATTGCTACTTGCACTTGACTTGTTTTTGTTTTTTGGAGAAATCCCTTGGTCATATGGGGGTTCATCCTATACCCCTACCAATTTTTAAGAATAGAAGAAAAAATATGGGAAAGGGAGAGGAGAGGATGGAGAACAAAAGAAAGAAAAAACGTTACAAATTAGACCCCCCCCCCCCCCCATTTCGGTTGAAATTTCCCTAGCCCCTAGAAGTACTTTTGTCCAAAGCAGTGTTGTCAAGGCGACGAGGTGTGCTTGAGGCGCAAGGTGCCGTTGAAGCCTAAGGTGCAAGGTGCAAAAAAGGCGTACGCCTTGGTGTGTAAGGCGCAAAAATATATTTTTTCCTATAAAAAATTAATAATAATTGTAAAAAACTCTAAAATTCATAAAAAATTATATTTCATGAAAAAAAGAGAAATGTAGCCACTAGTCCACTATTCAATTAAATCAACACAATAAAAGCATACAATACTTATAACTCATAACTAGTGGCCATCAAATGAACAATTTGAGTGTGAATAATAATTCACAAGTTATTATGCAACATGCCAACATCATATTCATAAGTTAAATGCATACAATACTCATAAGTGATAACTGATAAATGAGAACTCATAAACAATGTTGAGTAACAAAACGAAAGAGTCGGGCTCTAAGGAGAGTTTGGCTCTGTTATTCAAACCGAAAAGAATCGAAATAAAAAAACCAAAACTTAAAAAAAAAAAAAAAAACTGAAAACAAACCGGAAAAAACCAAAATAAACCAAAATCACCAAAAAAAAATCAAAACTTGAAGACCAAAACCCAAAATGCATCAAAGTGCACGCCTCGGCAGCCCTACGCCTAAGGCACGCGCCTCGCCAGAATGCGCCTGAGGCGCATAACTGCGCCTCGCCTCGAGGCGCGCGCCTTACTGCGCCTCGACAACACTTAGCTCCAAAGTTTCACCAAATAACCAATACATTTAAGAACATCCTTGTGGTCCTGAATTTCCATTAAGCAATAGCAATATTTTGGATTATTCCGGACGTATCTCACCTTTAGTGGGATTCTATACTTTAGCCAAAATGTCCAAAAGAATTGCAGGCTCCTAGGTATATCTACGATGTGAAGAAGGCTCTTGACAAACTACGAGTTTTTCTAGAAAAAGGGCAGTGAAGGAGCAAGGTGGTGGAGCCCTCGTTGTGCTATCCACAGAGATTGCAAGTGAGATCCATGACCTGGCAAACTGACAATTTTCTCATCTTCAAATTCACCTTGGTTGGAATTTGTCATGTATAGCTAGCCACATCAAGATTCAAGCCTGGATTTGGTATTTAAATTTCTAGGGTATGTTGGCTAGTAGCCAAATGACTCTTCCAGATTTGATTAAGTTGTAGGAGTAAAGAGAGAATTTACCCAACGTGTGTCACTCCCATTTGACTGAATTATGTGAGTTAGATAGGTGGAAGGAGTTGAGAATTGAAAGAAAATCGTCCGGCTAACTTTGAAATGGAATTACTTGTTTCACTTGTCCTCTTTCCATTTGTGATACAGGACGGGTAAGGTCCTACCAAAAGCATAGATTCTCGCTCTAAGGTTAAAAGTTTGGGTTTGGAAAGGTGCATATTTTAAGGATAGCAGAAGGGGTATTTTGATCTTTTTACTATGTTCATTTTTCAGATCGGGTTGAAACTTGGAGGGTAGGTAGTTCTAGATGTAAGGAAGCCGTGGTAAAAATTTGAAGGTGATTCATCTGTTGGATATGGAGATATCAAAGGATTACCCAATCCAGATTGTGTTCCACATTTGGGTTTGGGCTCGTTGTGGGAGGTTTGGCAATGGAAAGTGATAGATCTTGTGTAGAAAAGTTTGGAAGATGATGGGATAATGTTTTCGGATGTTTTGGTGATGAAAAACTAGGGTTTGGATGAGTTTTTGGGATGTTTTAATTCAATTTAGGGTTTGAAACATGAATAGGCTCGATGAGACCGCTTAGAGGCCTTTAGTAAAGGTTTTAATGGTGGTGAGATTAGCAGACAATGAGAGGGGGGAGATAAGAGGTATACCAGGATAGAGAGGGGAAGAAGAATCTAGGCTTCACCACCTAGAATTCCGAGGCTTCACCACCATGTGAGAGTGCGTCCTTTTCATCAGGAACACCATTACAAACGCAAACTTCATTCATATCATTTTTTTGGGGTTATTTTAACTTTGCCCCCCAAATTTTGCCTTGAATTAGACTTTACCCCCCATTATTTCATTAATTAGACTTTACCCCCCAAAACTAACTGTTCCGTCAGCTCACCCCCCAAAACTTTATTTATTTTCCGTCAGATCACCCTTTCTCTTAAATGGTGAGCTGACGGAACAGTTAGTTTTGGGGGGTAAAATCTAATTAATGAAATAATGGGGAGTAAAGTCTAATTCAAGGCAAAATTTGGAGGGCAAAGTCAAAATAACCCTTTTTTTGTGAAATCCCTCTCAGTGAATGAGGGGGGTTCGACCTAGACCCCTACTTGTTTATTAATATAAAGTAAAAGGTACAAAACAAAAAGAAGAAAAATTAAAATATATTACAAATGACTTTCTCCATTCGATCCGAATCTTGCCTTGAAGTGCCACCTTCCACTACTTCAATCTGACCCCTACAATCTTCAACACAATCTCTTTATCTGCTGAAGTGTTACGAAAGATTATTGTGTTCCCTTCCATCCAAAAATGCTCCAACACACGATCATCACTAAAAAATCCTAGCTCCTTTTTGAATAACCTTTTATGCTTCTCTTCCTCCACACTGTCCATATAAAAAAGAGTGTACTTGGTCTGCCCTTGATGTGAAACCCCCTCATCAAATGATTTCAGATCCAATTGGCAAAAGGGCAGTGTAGGAAAAGGTGGTTAGAATCTTCATTTCCATTACCACAAAGAACACACGATGTGTCTGTCACATTAGGGTTCTTCCTTCTCTTCAAATTGATCTTAGTAAGTAGCTTATCTTTTGTAACTAACCACATGAAGATCCGAATCTGCAACGGGACCTTAGTTTTCCAAAGAGTTGTAGCTATGGGGAATATTATACCGCCAGCATGAATAAATTTGTAGGAGTTAACTGTAAAATTACCTGGTACCCATATCCAAGAAGATTTATCTTGTTGATCATTTACAGAGATTAGCTGCAGAAGATCCATAATCTACTGGTCCTCTTGGACCTACTGCATAAGATAGGGGGGATATTCCTCCTAAACTTGAGATCCCAGACTGTTTGACCGTTCTCCAACTTGCATTGAGATCGGACCATGGCACTCTTGTTCTTTGCAAAGTAATAAAGTTCGGGGTACAAATTCCTTAGAGAGCCTTCTCCGAGCCAATATCCTCCCAAAATAGCATAGATTTATCCCTACGATGAGCTTGGTGCCACCTATAAATTATACCAACTTTTTGCACACCTTTCCAGAATGGAGAGATCTTACCGGATGATCGACCTATCGTCTGCAACGGGATTAATCTCTTGAAGTATATGCCTCGTATAACCGAGCTTCAGCTGGCACCCTGATCATTTTGCAATCTCCACCACCACTTCCCCAGTAACTTTATTCATACCATTCATGCATTATTTAAAAAAGGAAGAGGCCAATCTTTAAATAACGGACTGACTAACATCCATAACCATCTATGAACAATGTGGGACTAAAAAACACTAAAGATGATTTGTTACCAAGTCTACAAAGACTACAATTTACCCAATTAATCTATATATATATATATATATATAGGGGAATGCTTAGGTGTGAACTGCGGTCCGCAGCCATCTGATGCACTGGCCGCGTGCATCCGATGCACGGAGTGGTGCATCGTGTAGAGAGAAAAGCATCGTTAGGGTTGATAACCCTAACTCTTATATAACCAAATAAATATCAGAGTTACATATAAGCCCTCAAAGAAACAGAAATTAGTAATAAGGACAAACTTATTACTGATAAGGACAAACATAAAAAACTCTTCAATACTCCCCCTCAAGCTGGAGCAAAGACGTCAGACATGCCCAGCTTGGAAATAGTAGGTAGAAGACGAGTAGGTCCAACAGCCTTGGTAAACGCATCAGCAATCTGGTCAGCAGATGGAATGAACACTGGAGTAATGGTACCAGACCGAACATGATCTCGGAGGAAGTGAATATCAACCTCAATATGTTTGGTCCGCTCATGAAGAACAGAGTCAGAAGCAAGCAGAATTGCTGACTGATTATCACAAAAAAGAGTCGAACAACCTGACGTAGGAAATCCAAGTTCTGATAAAAGGGAATGTAACCAAATCAACTCTGTGGTCCCATGTGCCATAGCACGATACTCAGCCTCCGCAGAAGATCGAGAGACAACATGCTGCTTTTTACTCTTCCATGAAATAAGATGCTCACCATAAAATGTGCAGACGCCAGAAGTAGAACGACGGTCGGTAAGGGAACCAGCATAATCCGAGTCAGTATAACACGATAACTTGGATCCATCCTGGGCCCGATAAAAAAGCCCAAGGCCAGGAGCAGCTTTAAGATACCGTAAAATCCGAATTGCAGCCGACAGATGGGATGTTCGGGGAGCATGCATAAACTGACTTACCACACTAACTGCAAAGCTGATATCAGGCCGAGTGTGAGTTAGATAAATCAAACGACCAACAAGACGCTGATAGGAACTTGGATCAGAAAGAAGATCGCCTGATTCTGCATGAAGACGATGATTAGCATCCATCGGTGTACGAGCCGGTCGACACCCAAGAAGACCAGTATCATGCAAAAGATCAAGTGTATACTTCCGTTGAGAGATAGAGATACCCTGGCGAGAGCGAGCTATCTCAATTCCCAGAAAGTAACGAAGAGGACCAAGGTCCTTTACTTCGAAGGCAACCTGAAGAGTATTCTTGACGGCAGTGATCCCAGCTGCATCATCCCCTGTAAGAATAATATCATCAACATATACCAGAACAATAACACGTCGACCCTCTGCAGTGATCTTAATAAAGCAGGTTGGATCAGCATAACATCGAGTGAAGCCAATACGAAGAATCACAGTACTAAAGCGCTCAAACCACGCCCTGGGAGACTGCTTCAAGCCGTAAAGGGACTTGATTAAGCAACAAACTTTTCCCGAATACTCCCCCTGAAGACGGTACCCCGGAGGAGGGTCCATATATATCTCCTCGGCGAGATGACCATACAGAAAGGCGTTCTTGATATCAAGCTGATGAAGCGGCCAAGAGTGGCTAGCAGCAAGGGAAAGCAGTAGACGAACACTTGTCAACTTAGCAACAGGCGCAAAGGTAGCTCCAAACTCATCAGCAGTCTGAGTAAAACCGCGAGCAACAAGCCTGGCTTTGTAACGCTCAAGAGAACCATCAGCACGATACTTGACAGTGTAGACCCACTTGCACCCAACAGTACGCTTCCCAGGGGGAAGAGGAACCAAAGCCCAAGTTCCATTCTGGCGCAAGGCAGACATTTCAGCATCCATAGCTTTTACCCACTCAGGATTACGTAGAGCCTCAGTAGTAGAACGAGGAATGCGAATAGAGTCTGTGGCAGTGAGATAAGCATGATATGCATGGGAAAGGCCTTGATAAGAGACAACACTCGCCAAAGGATGATCAGTAACACAAGTACGCTTACCCTTGCGAAGAGCAATGGGCACATTATCAGAAGAAACAGGAGGGATAGAGGAAGAAGGAGGTATACCTGACGTCGGAGGAGGCTCTGGCACAGTAAGAGGGGTAGGCGGGATAACCGGAGCCTGATGCGACCGCCTGTGATAGGTGTGGATAATAGGCGGGCGAGGAGGCACCATACCGGTGGTAGGAAAGACGGGCATAGGCTGAGCAACCGTAGATGGCATAGGAGCCGACAACGGTGAAGACTGAACCCGAAAGAAAGCCTCGTCTTCATGAAAAGTCACATCCATAGAATGATAAACCCGACATGATTTGGGGTCAAAACAGCGATAACCTTTGACCCCAGAGGAGTAACCAAGAAAGACACATCGAATAGACTTATCATCAAGTTTAGTCCGGGAAGGACGACGATCTTGGACAAAACACACACAGCCAAAAACGCGCAGAGGAATAGGAAAAAGGGGCAGGGTAGGATGAAGTATATGGAACGGAGTTTTACCAGCAAGAGAACGTGATGGAGTCCGGTTGATCAAATAGGCGGCAGTAAGAAGAGCAGAACTCCAGAAAGATTTAGGAACCGACATCCCGCGAAGAATGCATCGAACAATATTCAAGAGATGACGATTCTTCCGCTCCGCCACACCATTTTGCTCAGGTGTATAGGGACATGAAAACTGATGAATAGTACCCTGTGCTGCAAGATAAGAAGTAAAAGAACAAGACGTATACTCACCACCATTATCAGAGCGAAGAACACGTATGCGAGCCCCATACTGAGTTAGAACCATTGCAGAAAAATGACAGTACATAGTAAACACATCAGACTTACGCTTCAAAAGATAAACCCAACAGCAACGAGAATAATCGTCAATAAAGGTAACATAATAACAAAAACCATCATAAGCAGTCACGGGAGACGGGCCCCAGACATCAGAGTGAACTAACTCAAAAACAGAAGATGACCGACTAAGAGATGGAGAATAAGAACTACGAGTGTGTTTACAAAGTTCGCACACATCACAACGAAAAGAAGAACTAAAGGACTCAGGACAGACAGATGCCACAGTAAGGGGACTAGCATGACCAAACCGAGCGTGCCACAGAGCACCAGTCGTGGAGGTAGATAAGCGAGCAGGAGAAGCAGTAGAAGTAACAGGCAGAGCAGCAGCAGCAGCAGGAGGAATAAGCGGTCGGTCCAGCAAGTATAACCCATCCTTCTCACGGCCCGTGCCAAAAGTCCTCCTCGAAGTCAGGTCCTGAAAAACACATCCACCAGGAAAAAATGTCACAGAACAATGCAAAGAATGAGTCAAACGACTAACAGATAGCAAATTAAGGGACAGTTTAGGAACATGCAGAACCGAATCAAGATTAACAGCAGAAGAAAGAGGAACAGAACCCTTGTTGAGGATCGGTGTAACAGACCCATCAGCAAGGCGCACAGTTTGCTGACAAGAAGGCTCAATATGAGAAAGAAGACGAAGCTCACCAGTCATGTGATCAGTTGCACCAGAGTCGATCACCCAGGGTGAAGAACTGGGATCAACCCCGGATGCGTGGAAAGCGGACGAAGTACCTGAGGATGAAGCAGTGGATGCTGAGGGCTGAGAAGGCGGATGCTGAAGATGCTGAAGCTGACTCATCAGCTGCTGCACTTGCGAGACCATCTGGCTCAAATCCGAAACACCCGGAGTCGGAGAAAAAGATGTCGACGAACTAGAAATATCTGCAGCAGCCACAGTCGGGGAACGAGAAGCAGGTGGGGGGGTAGTACGCAGATGGGGGTACAGCTGGAAACATCTGGAGCGATCATGAAACTGCTTGCCACAGTAGGTACAAGGACCGGGAGGACCAATCGGGCCACGACCACCAGGTAGACCACGCCCACCAGACATAGAGCGACCTCCACGACCACGAGCGTGCGAGAGCGGAGGACGGGAACCAGAAGCAAGAGCCATCTGCTCAGTTGGAAGATCCCCGGACGGAGAAACAAGCACCCGCTGAGCACTAGTAAGACGAAGGCGACGCTCCTGATCAGCAACAAGAGAGAAGGCATCAAGAAGATCAGGGAGAGGGGACATTCCAATAATCTGAACACGAATAGCCTCAAACTCGGAGCGAAGTCCCATCAGAAACTGATACGTCTCCCTTTTCTCCTGTCGACGCCGAGCAAGTGCAGCATCAGTAGGGTCCTGGAAAGCACTCAATGGCTCTAAGTCAGACAGCTCGAGAAAGCGACTCTGAAGAAAAGAGAAATAATCTTGAACAGAACGATCGCCCTGAGTAGCGGCAGTGATTTCCCGATAGACAGCATAAATCCGAGCATCAACCCGAGTGTGTCCATAAGTTCGTTGGAGAGCAGACCATAAACCAGAAACGGAATCATACCGCATGAACTGCTCATAGATTTTGGGCTCCATCGAGCATTGAAGCCAACCAAGGATCTGAAAGTTTTCGGTAGTCCACTTTAACAACTCGGCTGCATCGGTAGGTTTCGAGACACCAGTAAGCCATGCAAGCTTATCTCGGCCAGCTAGATAGACCCGAACAGAGTTCGACCAGGAAAGAAAATTCTTGTCATCCAAGAGAACTGTAGTAATGCGACGGGCAAAACCGTCATGAGAGCCAACAAGTGGGGCGACCTTGGAATCCATAGGGAGTGATGAAAAAGAACCGAGAGAGTAGGAAAACGGAAAGGACCACCCCAAACAAAAAAAAACTGAATCACCACTCCCAAAAAAAAATTCCAAGGAGAGATTAGACCAGACAAAAAGAAGGGTCGAACAATCAATTAATCATCGTCAATTGTCAGAAGCAAGATCAGGAGGCACTGAAAGTACTGCTATTTGCTTTGGTTCTGTCTTCTCTCATGTTGGCTGGACCGCTGTTTTGCTGTATTGATTGTTTGGCTGATGCTGCAATATCGTTCGGTTGTGCTCTGGTTTGCACTGTTTTTGCTGGTTTGACGTGCTGATGCTGTTTTGCACTGTTTTGCGCTGGTTTGTTGTGCGCTGTTTGGCACTGTTTTTCGCTGGTTGTGCACTGTTTGTCTCTGGTTTGTCTCTGTTTGTCTCTGTTTGTCTCTGGATTGGTGTGGCTCTGTTTGGCACGGGGAGCAGCAGAGGGCTGCACAGGGGATAGGGCTGAAGAGGCCCGGGAGCAGAGGACTGTGGGGGGGGGGGGGGGGTGTAGACGGGCGCGGGGGGCAGCAGAGGGCTGTGGGGGTACGGGAGGGGGCAGCAGAGGGCTGGGGGGGGGGGGGCTGTAGGCGGGCGCAGGGGAGTGCGGTGGCCCGGAGTGTCGCAGGAGAGCGCGGGGGAGGCTCGAGGTGGAGCGCGGGAGGGCGCGGGGGCGAGCGGAGTGTCGTAGGAGTGGCGCGGGGTCGCGCGGAGTGTCGCCGGGCGTCGGGGTCGCGCGGTCGTCGGGGTCGGGCGGGGCTCTGATACCATGTAGAGAGAAAAGCATCGTTAGGGTTGATAACCCTAACTCTTATATAACCAAATAAATATCAGAGTTACATATAAGCCCTCAAAGAAACAGAAATTAGTAATAAGGACAAACTTATTACTGATAAGGACAAACATAAAAAACTCTTCAATACATCGGACGGCTGCGGACCGCACCTAAGCATCCCCCTATATATATATATATATATATATATATATATATATATATATATATATATATATATATATATATATATATATATATATATATATATATATATATATATATATATATATATATATATATATATATATATATATAGGAGAGGGATACTCTTACTCATGGCCTCTTACAAGTGAGGCTTACTAATGATCCGGACTGTCCGATCAAATTTGATCGAGGGCTGAGATCAACCCTCCTCTCTCTATCTCTTTCTCTCGATCAACTGAACCCAGCCCCCATCCCCATCGACCCCGCCCCCCAACCCCCCCTCCGGCAGCCCCAACCCCCCCCCCCGACCCCCACCGGCCCGCCTGCCATCCGAGCCCCCCTCCAGCCCACGCCCCCCGCCGGCTCCACGCCCCGCGCCGGTGTCGCCAGAGGGGAAGGTGGTCTGGGTCGGGGTCGGTGGTCGGGCTGCCGGAGTCGAAGACCGGAGGGGTCGGAGACCGGAGGGGAAGGTCGGGCCGGAGCCGGAGGGGGGGTCGGGGTCGGGGGTTACACGATTAAGAGAGAGAGATAGAGAGAGAGGGGGAGGGATAATCCCAGCCATCCTGATTGGAATGGATGGCTGGGATCATTAGTAACCCCCCACTTGTAAGAGGCCATGAGTAAGAGTATCCCTCCCCATATATATATATATATACACACACACACACACACACACACTAAAATGGAAGCCTCTCTCGTGTTGTGACACGTGGACGTCTTCTGTGTGTGAACGCGGCTCTTTTTTAAATCCATTTAAAAACCTACCATAAAGATGATGATTTTTCATTCAATGGCATTTAATGGTTATTTGATGTTAATATCTCTCTCTAACAAGTGAATCACACTCACTTTAGATTTCACACTTCTTCGAACAGTTGTGATGTCGTCTTTGCCAAATGGCATGCATCAAGCACATTCGGGCATTGTCCGGGTTTCTTACTAGTTGTGATGAAAATGACAACTTAAACATGAAATAAATAATAAAAACAATATAACTGGGCCCCATCTGAGATGGGTCGTCGCATCTGGTTCGAGCCTAGGCCTCGGAAGTCGTGCATGAAAATCTGCTCCACATCAATTTGTTTGTTATCTCTCCCATGCATCATCTTTTGATATCAAAGCTTTATCACTTTAGTTATCCTTCTTCAAGTTGGTAACAGATCTCTCTCTCTCTTTGGTTATCCGGTATAAGTTTGATGTTCGATTTTCAAATTAGCCAACTTGTTCATATCCATGGAGAAATTCAAACATTTAATGATACGAAATGCTGACTAAATTTTTGTAAACGTGATGGATCTTTATAATTGGGTTAAATTCTCTGATGCCCATTAAACAATCAGTAAGCAAGCATATGGATCAACTTGTGGTTATATATAGACATTTCAACTATTTTTGGTACACGAGCTCAATGTGGTGAAAAAGTATGCAAACTATCATTTACAGTGGGATGACCAAAAATTCCATAGTCCAATGGTGGACAGAGACAAACTGAGCCTACAAGTTAAGTCGCATCCCACATACAAGATTGTTTGAAACAAAGATGATGGTATCATCATTTCACTGAACAATACATGAATTCCTTCAAAATTGGCATGAACAAAGATGTTTGGCTCTGATGTAATTGTCATGGAGACCACACACATTGTTTGGTCAGTCGTGCATAGATCGGGATGGTCATTGCTGTAAAGATGAAAATAAAAATGCCTTCATGTTCAAGAGTCAAAGGTCGAAAACTATCAATAAAGATTGAAGAAACAATGAAGAAAGCATAATATAATGAGCCTCCTCATGTCCTATCTAATCAATGATTCAAAGAAGGGATCTAACTATTTAAGATCATATAGAAGTAACAAAGAACTAGAAGACATTTAGGAGTTGAAAGATGCTGAAAGATAGTTCAATAATGATTTGAAAGCGAAGACTAATGCAGATGGAGTAACCTCAGATGGTCATGGCTATGAATGAGGATATGGTGAAAGTTAATGTGGAATTTGAACTTCTCAAGGACGTTCTTGCAGAGCCTGTCATTGCACTTTCTACTGGTTTCTTTTTTTGTGCCACTTCTTTGTGGATAGGCCTCTTTGCAGCAATTAACTTTCATTGCACAGCTGCACTATCACAGGCGACATGCCTTTTAGTAGGGCACTCATTGGACATGTGTCCAAATCCTGAACACTTAAAGCATTGAACGTCGGCAACTGACCTTCAGTGATTTGCGCACACGCACGCTTTGACGACACTTTCATGCACGTCCACGTGATCTCGTTGACTTTGCTGAGTGTAGTCAAGGATACTTGCAAATCTACTCATACGAATACAAAATTGATGATTCACAATCGAAGTTCAATTCTTGTTCTGACCTTGTGTTCGATCCAGAAGATCTCATTTATTAGATTCATAAGAATCGCCACCGCTTGTGGTATTGAATCATTGGTCGTAAATCAACTGATCCACAATTGTGATTAGTCAAATTTCAAACAAGTCAGGACAAGCTCACGCGCAGCCAAATGATGCATCCAAAGAACCTACAGATCTCTATTAATGAAGAAGCTAAAAGGAAGGAAACGTGCAAATGATCCGCACTAGGAGCTCAATTCTTGTACTGACCTTGTGTGGGATCCAAGATGTTACATTGATTAGATAAGCCACCTGCTGATGGTATTGCACCATTGGTTATAAATCAATTGATCCACGATCCTGATTAGTCCAACTTTGAATGAGTCAGGACAACTTCACATGCAGTCGAAGCAAATGATGCATTCAAATCTATGTGCATCTACGAACAAAGAAGCCAAAAGGGAGCAAAGGACCAACCGATGACGATGATAGACAACTTACTCGCTTGCCAAGGAGTCGTCGGTTATGCATCCAAAGCACAAGGGGTACCTATATGTTTGATGTCTTCTGGGTGTGACTCATAATTCTACTATAACTCATAAAGAAGGTGCGGTGGCACATGATGAAGGAACCCCACTTTGACTACAAGTAGGACTTCCGCTTTGATTAAAATTGTAAGACTAGGGGGACCTAGTTCAGTAAAAGTGGAAACCAGCTCTTTTGTTTAGTGGTTTCTGTAAATTTCGGACCTTTTTTGGTCATCTTTAAAGTAGTTTTAGGAGTCCTATTCTAGTAGGCAAGAACTAAGGGCTAGGAAAACTTGATTAACTAAGATTGGAGTTGGTTTTAGGGTATTTATGAATTACCAATGAATTAGGAATAAAATTCTAGAGATTCTCCTCTCTTTCTTCAAAGAAGGTGTTTAGATTTCTTCTAACGTTCAGGGTGTGGACGACATTAAAACCCTAGGTGTCGAATTATTGGTGCAATTACTAGTGATGCTGGGCCCACTAGTGCTCTCTCTTAGTTTCTTTGAAAGCGCAGAAATCAATCTTTTCATCTAGTATTCATTATTCCATGCATCATAGCTTCTTAATTCTGTTAGTAGTATTTTTAAATTTATTAGATTTTCAATTAGAATCATGAATTCAAGTTAACTTCAGATTTAATCCTTTCAGATTCCCAAAATTTCAGAACCAGAAATAATTTCCAGCAATCAAGTTTTTGTAATTCTCAACTACTCATCATTGTTTTTGAATAATCAACTTCTAGATCCCTTTTTATTTTTTTTCATAATCAAAGCCATGGGGATTTTATTGAGGGACCCTGCCCCTAAGACAAGGAGGACATAGTACAACATAGGCCTAGACTCTATGGAAAAGAACAGAAAAGGATAACCAAAACAAAAGAGTGTAGCCACACAAACCGATCTCACAACAAAGTCTGCCTTGGCAACTTTCAGAGAAATCAAATAGCTGCTCGTGTGAAACCTAAAAACAGTAAAGGAATGTTACATTCTGTCATAGAATCTGCCTTCTAGAATCTGCCTTCTAGATCGCTTATTAGCCTTGTTCGCTCACTTTGGTAGTTCAAATTCAGATAAACTCAGATTGATTTTTTTTTTTTTTGCAAATAACTCAAATTGAATTAGGTTTACAAAGATTTGATTATATTGGAATTTCATTAGTTGCACTTGTCGTCTTTTCCCCTGCATCAATTTTTTGGAGCTCTACCACTATGGTTATCCTTCATGAGTCTCTATCTCTGTGATTGTCCAGTATCACAGGTGATGATGGGCCCTAAGCTCATATGCAGATATATTAAAAGGTCATAGTGCCAGAGTTTCTAACCCAATTTTTTGAAATTCTTTCACGGCTATGTTAACAAAGTACACTATACAGATATGCATAAACAGTTGGTTAAACAATAATTCACTTTTTACTGGCCAGACAGTATATTATGCTAATGAAACATACATACCACTTCAACTAGGCTGGCACCTTCTCTTAAACCTTGATGCCCCACTTCTTTGAGCTTTCTAGCAAATGGTAAAGCATCTGGATCTATATTTGTTCGTTCCTCGGTTATCAGACCCTGAAAATTTGATGAAGTGAAACATATCATTTGCTTCATATATATGAGCTAGAGGATAGACAAGGATGCGATCAACAAATAGATATGAACCAAAATATTTGTTTGCCAGACATTAAATATTGGAGAGCAGTAAGTATATTTTCCTAGGATGTTAGAAAGAAGCATGCTACAACTATTATATCCTGTTAGTGTTGGTCTTCAAAATTTTCCATCGAGAACAATTATTTCACTATTCAGAATTTGAATTTTTGAATAGGGGCTATTTAGCTAAACCCTTTGTCACTATACATCCTAGTGCAATATTGATAATAAAACTAATTCATTTGAACTGTAACAAGACATCCTTGCCAAAGCCTCAAGCTAATTGGAACATTAAGTTCTATGGCCACAAATAAATGTAAGAACATGTTCGGTATTATCGGTATCATTGGAGAGTATATACAATAAAATACATAGGAGGGTCCCCAAAATTAGACCAATAGAATTGTCTGCTAAAATAAATAAAAACCAAAAACGCTTTCAAATTGATATCATCCCTTATAATTAAAATGAATCTTTGTTCGGTAATAATTTATTCCTTCAATAAAACACTCGTTATATCAACAATAGGTAGAAAGAAATCAAAGAATTAGTCACTAGTTCATGAATCATAGATAATAAAATTCCACGTGTATGAATTTGATATATATAGGAAAATTCTATGGTGTGGCCACCTTAATGTGCGGCTAACATACAACCATGCTATGGAGGGTTTTTTTTTTTACGGATGATCACCTTCCCTTTGATAGGCCACATGTCAAAAATCAGCTCATTCTAAGACCTCTAGATGCATTAAATATGCACTTAGAGGTCTTAGAATGGGCTAATTTTTGACATGTGGCCTATCAAAGGGAAGGTGATCATCCTCAAAAATAAATAAATAAAATCCTCCACATGCATGACTATACGTTAAGGTAGTTGCACCATATATATATATATATATATATATATATATATATATATATATATATATATATATATATATATATATATATATATATATATATATGAGGACCGGGAAGCTAAACTTGAGTTCACAATTAGGTTGGTGAACTTGAGTTTTTCAGGCGACACATGTACGTGTTTTCTTTTGCTTTTTGTTATATTTCTTTTCAGAGTCTACCCCTCTCAGATGGGGCCCAGCCTATTTCAGTGAAATGGGCAACCACCCATTTAAAGACCTTAGAAGTTTTAGAATGTGCTGATTTTTTGTGAGCATAAGCACCTTATCTTAAATAGACACCCACAAAAAATCAACATATTCTAAAACTCCTAGGGGCATCAAATGTTAAAAGTTTTATTGAATGTCCGTTGTAACCATTAATCTGAAACATAACATTTGATGCCCCTAAAAGTTTTAAAATGTGCCGATTTTTTGTGGGTGTTCTATCTAAGTTAAGGTGCTTATGCTCACAAAAATCAGCACATTCTAAGACTCCTAAGGTCATCAAATGACCGGCTGCCCATTTCGTCAAAATAGCCCGCCAGCCTATACCCCGTATCCTCTCTCTCTCTCTCTCTCTCTCTCTCTCTCTCTCTCTCTCTCTCTCTATATATATATATATATATATATATATATATATATATATATATATATATATATATATATATATATATATATATATATATATATATATATATATATATATATATATATATATATATATATATATATATATATATATATGGGGAGGGATACTCTTACTTATGGCCTCTTACTCATATAGTTACCTATGATCTGGGCCATCCATTAGATCCCGACGTACGGTTCGGATTAGATAGGGAGTTAAAGCAATGGTGTTCGCATTAAATGCGGGTTTTTAATACAGGCTTTTAATACGTGCATTTAATGTGGACACCATTGCTTTAACTCCCCATCTAATCCGAACCGTACGTCGGGATCTAATGGACGGTACGGATCATAGGTAACCATATGAGTAAGAGGCCATGAGTAAGAGTATCCCTCCCCTATATATATATATATATATATATATATATATATATATATATATATATATATATATATATATATATATATATATATATATATATATATATATATATATGAGCATGACTTTGTATGCCCATGCAAAGAAGGCTTCAACGTATGCTCCTCTATTAACATGCATAGAGGTTTCCGAATTTGCTAATTTTTTGTGGATGTGATATCTATGCTAAGATGATCATCATCACAAAAAATCAGCAACTTCTGAAACCTCTAAATATTTCATATAGGCTCATCAAATTAACGATTGAAATGAAAACTGACAAAGCTTCTAACATTTTGATGGACCTAGATGTTTTAGAATTTGTTGATTTTTGGTGGATATGCTATCTATAGTATATTAAGCACCCTCACCAAAAATCAGCAAATTATGAAACCTCTAGGTGTATTAAAATGATAGAAGTTGTATCATCTGTCCATTTCAACCGTTAATTTGATTAGCTAATTTGAAATGCTTAGAGATTTTAGAAGTTGCTGATTTTTTGTGAGGATGATCATTTTAACATAAATATCACATCCACAAAAAATTAGCAAAATCGAAAACCTCTATGCATGCTAATAGAGGACCATACATTAAAGCCTCCTTTGCATGGGCATACAAAGTCATGCGCCTATATATATATATATATATATATATATATATATATATATATATATATATATATATATATATATATATATATAGAGAGAGAGAGAGAGAGAGAGAAAGAAAGAGGGAAATGATAAAATGCGGTGTGTGGTGTGACACCGCAGCCGTCTGATGCACTCGCTGCGTGCGTGCGATGCACGCAGCGGATGCATCAGACGATTGCGGTATTGCGTCGCACGCACCGCACACCGCAACCTAACAGCCATATATATATATATATATATATATATATATATATATATATATATATATATATATATATATAGAGAGAGAGAGAGAGAAAACGGGATATAGGTTGGCAGCCCATTTCTTGGTTTGGGCTGTCAGCTAACAACCCTTCGATCCCCATTATCTGCCGTCCATTTTTTTTTAAAAAAAATCAGTTTTCTTAACGGCTGTACACCCCTCTCTCTCTCTCTCTCTCTCTCTCTCTCTCTCTCTCTCTCTCTCTCTCTCTCTCTCTCTCTCGCTCGAGCACCAGCTCGACCACCTCCGGCCTGGCGACTGCTCCGGTTCTCCGGCGCCCCCCCTTTGGCCCCCCGGCACCCCCACCTCCGTCTCCTGCCCCGACGTTGGCCGATCGCACCAACCCCCAACTCCGGCGCCCCCACCTCCGTCTCCTGCTACGGCGCCCCCCCTCCGGCCCTCCGGCACCCCCACCTCCATCTCCTGCTCCGGCGCCGGCCAATCGCAGTCCCCCCTTCCGGTGCCGGCGGATCGCACCAACCCCGACCGCACCTCCACCTCCGGTGACGGGTTGAAATGCTTAGAGATTTTAGATGTTGCTGATTTTTTGTGAGGATGATCATTTTAACATAAATATCACATCCACAAAAAATTAGCAAATTCGAAAACCTCTATGCATGTTAATAGAGGACCATACATTAAAGCCTCCTTTGCATGGGCATACAAAGTCATGCGCCTATATATATATATATATATATATATATATATATATATATATATATATATATATATATATATATATATATATATATAGAGAGAGAGAGAGAGAGAAAGAGAGAGAAAGAGGGAAATGATAAAATGCGGTGTGTGGTGTGACACCGCAGCCGTCTGATGCACTCGCTGCGTGCGTGCGATGCACGCAGCGGATGCATCAGACGATTGCGGTATCGCGTCGCACGCACCGCACACCACAACCTAACAGCCATATATATATATATATATATATATATATATATATATATATATATAGAGAGAGAGAGAGAGAGAGAGAGAGAGAGAAAACGGGATATAGGTTGGCAGCCCATTTCTTGGTTTGGGTTGTCAGCTAACAGCCCTTCGATCCCCATCATCTGCCGTCCATTTTATTTTAAAAAAAATCAGTTTTCTTAACAGCTGTACACCCCCCCCTCTCTCTCTCTCTCTCTCTCTCTCGAGCTCGAGCTCGAGCACCAGCCCGACCACCTCCGGCCTGGCGACTGCTCCGGTTCTCCGGCGCCCCCCCTCCGGCCCCCCGGCACCCCCACCTCCATCTCCTGCTCCGGCGCTGGCCGATCGCACCAACCCCCAACTCCGGCGCCCACACCTCCATCTCCTGCTACGGCGCCCCCCCTCCGGCCCTCCGGCACCCCCACCTCCATCTCCTGCTCCGGCGCTGGCCAATCGCAGTACCCCCTTCCGGTGCCGGCGGATCGCATCAACCCCGACCGCACCTCCACCTCCGGTGGCGGGGTGGCTGTCGGAGGTCGGGGGGTTGCCGGCGGCAGTCGGGGGACGCGGTTCTGCGAGATGGCGTCAGGGGTCGCCGGAGGGGGTCGGTTCGCCGGAGGGGGTGGGGACGGTGAGGGCTGGAGATCGGGGATGGGGGGGAGGGGTTTGGGTGTGTTTTTTTTTTTTAAAATCAACGGTCGGGGATCACCATTGGAGGGCTGTTAGCTGACAGCCCAAATTTGCAAATGGGCTGTCAGCTCATACCCCGTATTCTCAATATATATATATATATATATATATATAACATGGGAGGGTTGTTGATAGTTTGCAAGATAGTTTGGTTTGGGGAGATAGTTTACGGCCCGGATTGATTTGGAGGGAGGGATAGACAAGCCTTTGATTCATCCCTCTTCTCTTTCCCTCATCTTCCCCTCAAATTTGAATTCAAAAAAAAAAAAAAATTCCCCCTCTTTCCCCTCAAATTTGAATTCATCGCCTTCTGTTTCCCCTTATCCACCTTCTGTTTCCCCTGAAATTTGAATTCAAACATAACGGGTAAAACTCAAATTTGAATTCAAACATAAGGGGTGAAACGAATGGGTGCATCGCAGCCAAGGAATAAAATCTTGAGAAATATCGCGGTTTTCTCAGACCTCGGTATGAAATTCCTATTGCGATATCGAACGGAATGGAAATCACGATAATATCGCGATATTTCGCACGGTATATTTGACGACACGAAATATCGCGATCTATCGTGGAAATTTTGAGATATTTCGGGATTTTGGCATCAAAATGTTGGGACTGACTGGTTATAAAAGGGGAGTAAGGGGACTGGGGGTTTCTTTCTCAGCAGCTTATTTACATATAATAACATTTAACTAAATAGTCTAAATGTCGTCTTACTTAATTTACTTTAAGTAAATATAATAACATATAATAATATTTACTTTAAGTTATTATATGTAAATAAGCAAATACCCCCCATTTGATTTTAATAAAAATATCAAAAAAATCAAAAACCAAGTGAATCAAAAAGTATACTTTCAATTTTAATAGGAGAAAACAGTTTTTTTGGTTTTTCATAAAATTTGTATGTTGAGAAAAGTGGTTAAATCAACTCATTTTTAGCTCAAAAAATTCCACAAGATGTAGAACTACAAGTACATCTAGAAAACTATGGTCTGTTAAAGAAAATTTTGAATATATAAAAACTTTTCTTTATAAAAACTCTTTTTTTCAGACTTAGTAAAAAAACAGTGTTTTGCATTTCAGCATAATTTTTGCATGATTTCAAGCTTGCACAACTTTCTTGTTTTAAGTCTGTTTTCAAAATCGTTTAAAGCATTATTTTAGCAATCAGCTAATTTTTATTTTGGAAACATTTTTAACAAAAAAGATTAAAAACCATTTTAAAACATAGATCAAAACAGGACCAAACAAGACTGCACAAGACTCACATACTAAAATACATAATACATGCTTTATGAAGATCTACACCCGTAGATAGAGTACAAATATTATCCGAGTGTTCCAAATTGTGTATATATACTTGGTTTATGTCTATGCAGAGATTCACTGAAAAATTCCATTAAAAAATCAATATTTTCACCATTTCTATAAAATCACAATATTTCCTCACTGTCGAAATATTTTCACAAAATATTTCCATATTCAGAGGGTCAAAATATTGACCGAAATGGAAATTTCGAACCTTGATTGCAGCCATCACTACACTACATCGCAGCCACCACGATATGTGCATCGCACTCAACCATTCAAAAGAGAAAAGTCTCATCAGCCCCAACCCGGATAAGTGCATCGCACTCGGCCATCTAAAAGAGAAAAGTCTCATCAGCCCCAACCCGGATAGGTGAAACTTTATCATCAGCCCCAACAATACACTGCGTCGCACTCAGCCCCAACTCCACTACACAACCATCCAAAAAAAAAAACTTACCATCAGCCCCAACTCCCCTCAACGGTCCTCTCAACCTCTATGTTCTCTCATCGACCCGCCGGCCGGCCGTCCCCTCAGCCGTTCTCCGCCTCACTACCCCCCCCCCCTCCCCCCCTACCCGGTCCCTTCCTAAAACCTCCTCCCCCACCCCTTCTCTTCGACTTCCAAAGTGAGAAGAGAGAGAGAGAGAGAGACAGAGAGACAGAGAGAGAGAGAGAGAAATAGATAGAGATGGCTAACAAGAGAGAGGACTTGGAGCTCATTTCCGGAGAGAGGAGTTGGAGCACATCGTCGGCCGGGTCGAGTTCGTCGTCGGCTGGTCGGATTCGTCGCCAATGAACTGGGAGAGGTCTCTCTCTTCTCTTTATGTTTTTGATTGCAGGGCTCTTCCGTCGCTGTCGGGGTCATCGTCGTCGGGGTCATCGTCGTCGAGGTCATCTGAAACCACACTGGATGCCCTCCTCTACAACCCTGCCAGCCACTCTCTCTCTCTCTCTCTCTCTCTCTCTCTCTCTCTTATTCTATGCGTTGCTAGTGCAACCCCGACGACTGCCTGACGCTCTAGCCGCCCTCCTCTACAACCTCGCCGGCCGCCCTTCTCTGCAACCCCACCCTCCATGATTTTTTTGTTTTGGTTTCGGTTTTGGTTTGCCTTGGACTCTTGGGAATATACAGTTTACAGACAGATTTCTGGGTCATTGTCGTGGGAAACAGCAACATCACTCGGCAACCTCGATCTCTGCACCAGCCCCGAACTCTTCGACCGCAGCTCCCACCGGGGGATACTCTGAGCCGGAGGTGGCAGCGGTGATTATGTAACTGATGGAGGCGGAGCGGCATGCCACTGGCGTGGGGTGGCGCACCAGAAGATCAAACCGGACAACATATTTTTCGACGGGCAGGGGTGGCTAAAGCTAGCGGACTTTGGGTCAGCGGAGTGCTTCCGGAAACGATAGCCAGTCGACGCAGGGGTTGGTGGGGATATCATCCACATGGTGTCCAAGGTGGTTGCGGAGAGGGAGTATGGGGAGTAGGTGGATGTGGGGCGTCGGGGTAGTGCTATAGGTGGTGCTTACCAAGATTTCGACCTTCCTTGGTGACTCGGAAGGTAGAGATATTCAATGCGATGATCCGAGCAAACCTCTGCTTCCCATCACGATTCACGTTCGACTCTTCCCTGATTTGTAACCGGCAGCGAAGGATTTGATCCACCGGATGCTTTGCATGGACGTCTCTCGGAGGTTCTTCGTCGAGCAGCTCATTTTCTCCTTTTGTAGCTCACAACTCACTGTAACATTCCTCTCTCTCTCTCTCTCTCTCTCTCTCTCTCTCTCTATATATATATATATATATATGGTCCCGATCGTATGAGAAACCTCTTATATGCGAAACCCTGTGCGAAACAAACGTAGAGGTTTCAGAATGTGATGAAACTTGGTAGGCGTACTACCTATGCCAAGTTGATCATCCTCACCAAAAATCATCAAAATCTAAAACCTCGAGGCTTATCAAATATGCTATTCAAATTAATGGTTATTATCGACGCGACGACGGTCGATAAGTCTTCTAACATTTGATGCTTGTAGAGGTTTAAGAATTTGATGATTTTTGGTGAGAATGATAACCTTGGCATAGGTAACACGCCTACCAAGTTTCATCAAATTCTGAAATCTGAGAGCCTCTAAGTAGGTTTCTCATATAAGAGGTTTCTCACTGGATCGAGACCTAAGAAGCACTGATACTGGTACAGGGACACGGGTACGACACGACACGGGTTCGCCGACACGGCAAATCCTAAAAAAGGACACGGGTACGACGAGGACACGGCAAAATAAATTAATATTTTATGTGTGTTTGCAATTCATATATATTTCAATAACCGAAAAAACCTTATAGAAAACAACTAAAATGAAAAATTAATGCATACTGAATCGCTATCGTTAGTTACATCCAGCCCGATCGGTGAATCGCAAACAACTCTAAATGATATGGAAAATAACGGTTGTGTTTCAGTTTTGACTTCAACCTATCTGAAACCTCAGAGGATAAGATAAGTTAAAGCCAAACCTGAATCGTAACCATCCATCATAACCATCCTGACAAGTGAATCACACTCAGGCCCAAATGGCATGCAAAAGAACGACAGCGATTCAGTTTTGGCTTCAACTTATCTGATTCTCTGAGGTTATAATCTCAGAGGATCAGATAGGTTGAAGCCAAAACTGAATCACCACCGCTTGTAACCCGACCCTATATCGAACAGTCCGTCAACCCGCAGTGTCTCGAGTGTCCAAGGAGTGTCCGAGGAGTGTCCGACCGTCTACGGCTCCCGGAAGCACGTAGGACACGGCACATGCGTGTCCGACGAGTGTCGGTGTCCGACACGGGTACGGGAGGCCTGGGGAAGTGTCCAAGCTTCCTAGATCGAGACCCTATATATATATAGAGAGAGAGAGAGGAATGATAAAATGCGGCATGCGGTGCGTGCGGTGTCGCACCGTAGCCGCCTGATGCACCGCTGCGATGCGTGCGATGCACACAGCAGTGCATCAGGCGGCTGCGGTGCGACGCCACACGCACCGCACGCCGCATCCTAACACGCCCATATATATATATATATATATATATATATATATGGAGGAAAGGAAAAAAATGATCTTTATTTATTTTTCCATTATATTATTCATTCAATTTCTTTTGTTTTTGTTCTTGTTCTTCATTCTCAGAAGAGAGTACTCTAAAAAAAGAATATTAATGATAATAATAAATAAAGGATTAATTCGTTCTTAATAGCCATTTCTTTATTTAATGACTAAGAGCGTACTCCAGATTGAAATCTTGCAGAAGTACCGCTTGATCATTTCTACCAACTTAAAGCCCCTATTGTGATTCGTTTCATGCGAAAAAAAAACCAACCTTTTCTTGCAGAAGTACCGCTTGATCATTTCTAC
Organism: Chamaelirium japonicum; assembly: GCA_947650365.1. Taxonomy (NCBI): domain Eukaryota; kingdom Viridiplantae; phylum Streptophyta; class Magnoliopsida; order Liliales; family Melanthiaceae; genus Chamaelirium; species Chamaelirium japonicum. The sequence continues at coordinate 36,858,845 of OX393550.1, forward strand.
CAACTTAAAGCCCCTATTGTGATTCGTTTTATGCAAAAAAAAAAACAACCTTTTTGATAACTTACATTATCTCCATTATTAATCCTTTGTCCACCTTGGTGTTCCTAACTGTTCACTGATTTTTGGTTGATCCCTAATAAGGATTCCTTGTCGAAACTCCCCCATGTTCCATTGCATGAGATTTGACTACATTTCGGACTAGCTGGAAGTTTAGATTGAAGGCGTAACCCTGAGGCATCGTCTTTATGTTTGATTGTCAACATTCACATGAAATCAAATGTGGAGGTTTCAATGAATAAATGGTTTCATTGGATAAGTAGTTATTAGTTTATTACATCTGTATAGTCCAAATTCAGTCTCAGAATAAAGCTTACAGCTACCAGAGTTCAATTTGAATTTGCTCTTGGACCCATGCATCGGATGAGACAAAAGTATCTGAAATTTGGGCCCCTGGGACCTATCTATAGTTGGCTATAGCCCTAATTTGGCGTTGAAATCAGACTGATGTTGGCCTCTTGAAGTTTTGTGAGTGCCTGTGTTTTTTTGGTCACAAATTTCCACAAGAATGAGATACTAATTTAAAGTTCATGATTGAAAAATAAGTTTGATGGTGCCTGTCTTCAATCGTTAAGGGCGTCAACTTCAACTCATGTACCTTGGCAATTGATGGTATATGGATATCGGCCAAAGGTGTGATTGTTGTGTGTGATGGTTGCTGAGAATACAGTAGGCAGTGAACTCTCTTTGATCAACCAGGCCAAATTCGCATTCAACCAATAAGGACAAATAGAGGTATGAAACCGGGTTTAGTAGGCTTGTATGTAGTAATTTCAGGTTCTTAATCATCAAATATTGAAAACTTCTTCATTTAATATGTAAATAGTTATCTGGACAACTATAATATAGTTGATTGAAAGAAATATCATATACAAGTTTTTTTTTGAGAAATTATAATACTCTTTTTTTTAGTAGGAGAGAAATTATAATATACAAGTTAATAATTGTAAACATATTAAAATTGAAGACAAATTTACCAACAAAACAAGGATAAAGGATGTAGATCAATGGCTAGATCTGGAGACATGATTCCAATGTCCTTTTCATTGAGCATCTTAGGCATTTAGGTGCCAGGGCAAGGTAAAGTGAAAATAATGCTATACATTTTCAAGCATGGGTGCTCGATTACTTTCTGGAAAAAACAGAGGATGAACAGGGTACACACATCCCCGACTCCCTACCCTTTAACTATTTACTATGTCAAAAATTCAAAATAAAAGAGAAGGAAGAGATAGAAAGATCATTATCACTGGTTAAGATCAATTATTGCACAGCAAAAGCAGGTGTCTTTGGTTCACAAAAGAAACAGTTCACAAGTCATGGTTCTTTTTCCTAAGAAAACAGTATTTTCTTGGATCATTAAATATCTGTCTGAATCATATGAAATTCTTTCAAATCTTCATGATACTGAATCACAAACTCACCATGGCATCAACAACCCAGAACTGGCTCCTAGCACTGTCAAAAGCAGCTTCATTATTACCAATCATTCTTGCCATGGTTTTCCTTGCAGCATTGACAACTCCAATTCCAGCACTGAATAGCATGAGGCGGAAGATTCAATATCATGTACTTGAGCCGAAGAAATTAAGAGTGCTAATAAATTGTTCTGATATACAATGTTTCAAATTGCATTCGTTAAAGAGTTTCAGTCAATATGCGAACTGAAGACGAAAGAGAAGGAATACAAGGGATATGCAATCTAAAGAATACTATAGAAATAAAAAAATATAAACAAGACTAATTGACACTCTATGGTAGCTGAAAGATAAAAGATAAACAATCAAATAAAACATAACCATACTAAGGAACTTCCCACTCTTAGTTTTAATTAAACAAGAATACTCCTTCTAATCACAAGTATTTGCTGAATTAGGAGACTTATATAATGTAAAAGGTACATAGTCATTATGTAACAACCCTCAAACTCAAGTTAGATTATGCTATATTTCATAGAACCTGTCAAGTCATATGATGAGTTGTATGATGGATTCTTGCATGGTGCATAGCGTTAAGCCATGTACTGTCAATGCAAACAAGAGAGACAACTAAATGAGCAGAAATATGCCTATGGAAAGACATCGAGATATTTGTATGGTGTGATAATGGGAAACTGAATTCTGCAAGTATTAGCACTAAAAAATAGATGTTTACAATAGAAAGATGAATGGAACTTAGCATCAATGAGATTATTGTAGAAATGAAGGATGCAGGATGCTATAATGGATTTACATGTTGAATGTGTTTGTACTGGACACCAATTACCTCCTTGGAATCAATAGATCCTTTGTTGTCCGGCAAGACGGAAGATTGATGGAACTCACTAGGACAATTATAAATAATTGTCATAAACCTTTCTGCATAATGTCGTTAGTTGTGCAAAGTATCTATGCTCTCTTTAGGATGATAAATCGCCCCCTAACGTGCAAAGGGTTACAGTCACAATTCGTCTACATGATACAGCTAACCAAAAATATATCGGATGCCCAGTCACTATGATCTAAACAATCATAGCTCTCTAACTAGACTTTGGAGTTACGGATATACCTACCCCAAGGTGAATGGACTCTTTACATGTGCACATACAGTAGTGTAAGACCAATCCCCTCTCCGCGGAAGTCATCCCATGATCCATATCCTCAGGATTCATGCACTTAAAATTACCTCAGAATTGGTGCCGAGAACCTGGCAGTTTCCCTTAAGAAACAAGGTCTCAACGTGAGGTTGGCCCAACCTAAACTTATATAGACAGAGTCCCAAGTTGGAACAACGTGAAAGACCATTAGAGAGTTTTCCCTCACTGGAACAAAAGAATAGAGAGCCTTCTCTCTAGAATAAAAATCACATAAAAAAACCACATAATTAGTGTGTGCATAAGGTATGGTATTTCACAAAATCAAGTAAAGGCAAGGTGTGTCTAATGGGAAAGAATCCATGGATCTATATAGAGTTCTGCTCACAGAGCTAAGGATGATGTGTCTCCTCATGTGTCATAAATCATAATGCACGGAGCTCCATAATGTTGGCATGTGTCTCACTAGGCATAGTCACAAAAAGTTCCGACTTATTGAAAAAGTCGCATTTTAAACTCAAACTTAACACAAGATGAAAATTTACCAATTTTAACACCGGTTTATTCAAATCATAAAAGTTGTTGATTTTTATCATGACTTTCTCAACAAGACATGATTTAATCGAAGACTTTGTTGACAATGAATCCTTTTAGAAAATGAAGAGAACTAGGAGCAGAAGATGATGCAAATTTGGGATTTGAGGCTATTGATGAGTTGATGAATACTAACTAGGATTCATAGAATTTTTATATTTTAATCAATAAATCCTGAGCATATTGGGTTTTGCAATATTTATCTTAGTATGATGTTGTGTAGATATTTTTGTAGTTTTATTGATGAATTTTAAATGGGATGTGGATGTTTTTATTGACGGCTTGTTGCCTCATATTATTATATTTTTATTTATGAATTATGAATGTCTTATTTACTTTAACATAGTCCAGAAAGTTGAAATAATTTTTAATATATTAAACACATTATTCCGATTTTTAACTACGGTAGTTTTTCAAAAAAATTCCTACTTTGCTGGGTTTTTTTTTTCAAATTTCACCCTAGTCAATTGAATCCCAACCCGATCTATTCCCCGATTTTTATTTTTTTGTTTATTCCAAATGTTTTGGATTTTGCTGATTTTTGTCGAGCTTTACACGAGCCAAATTATTGCCGAACCCAAACTTGGTGAATATGCATCTAGGTGTCATCATACATGGAGCTCATAGGAAAGATTTTGACATGTGTCCCTCTAGGTGTCACCATGTATGGAGCTTATGGGCCAAATGTCAGCACGCATCCCCCATGTGACATTTGATGAATTTAAATCAAAGCAAAGATAATTGCAAAAAAAAAATTCAAAGCAAAGATATTCTTTTAAAGTACATTTTTTTTATAAATCCAAAAAACCAACAATCCCTGACAAATTAAAAAAGAACAAAGGTCTAATCATAAATAGTACATATGCGTAGGTGTGCTTGGACTTGATCCTATACATTGTGAGTTGCTTCCAACGTACCAAGTAACAGAATGGAGTAAACCTTTAACTTCCAAACTTATCTGGCGGGCTGCAAGCAGGATCACATATTCTCTCTTTTTGTGCTTGGGTAGCAACCATTTAAGGCCCTATGCCTATCCAGGTTTCTATGAGCTTTCTAGGGAATACCTATAATTCCGATATGAGACTACACAATCTCCACACATAGGTAAATCCATTAAAAGTGGCTCATGTGGTAGAACATCCCATTACTAAGCTAGCTCTTGCCCAATTGGCCAGAATTTATAACATCTCTTCATGGGGTGCAATTCTTTCGCTAAAAACCCACTCCACTGGCCTAGCTAGCTATGAGAATTTCCAGGATGACCTCTCTTTCAAGGGTTGCAAGTTTTTCTCATACCCCCACTCATTGGTGCAACAATTATGAGAGTCAATAGGATAATACCAGCCCAACACTAATGAGGTACACCACGTTGTCCTAGCTAGCTACAAGAGTCAACGGGATGAAAAAAAAATCCCAGTGTTCAAGCACAAACTTACTAAGAGCGATGTCACAACTCTGCATCAATGATCTCCCTTCAAGGGTTGCAATTCCATAATGTGGACGCACCCTATTTGCTCAGTCTTTGATAAGAGTCGAAAGGACAAAGTTCAGCATCTTTTCCTACAAGATTTTGCACAAACATATGGCTGAAGCTATGCAGTCAAAGTCGGTAGTCAGCCCCTAGTCTGCCAAGGGCCGACTAGGACTAGTCGTGACTAATTCGGGATTAGTCGGCCAAAACTTATTGTAAACCCACCCCCCTCCCTAAACATATATGATGTATGCACTAGCATAAATGTCAATAAGTATACGATATTAGTCAATCTATAACAATGCATGCTTTCACACTTCACAGCATGGGTATAAATACATAACAGAACACAATTGTATTGGCTTCATACCCATGTCAGAAGACTCATAACTAAGAATTCATCACAATATTTGTTTGTTGATGTTTAATCTATGAACAACCTCAATTTTGATTATAAGGTTATATGGATATCAACAAACAAACAATAATTATTTGTCTATGCTTTTATCTCAGGTCCTCAACAGATGATTATAGGGAAGAGACATAGTTGCGACTCAAGACTTCGAGGCAATGCAAAAAAATCCAAACAAAATTGCTTGCAAAGACTCCTTGCAAAAAAAAAAAATTGTTTGTAGAATGACACATAGGGACTAGTCCCAATCGCTAGTCTGGGACTAGTCGGGTCTAATCGGGGACTAGTCGGGATTCCGCCCAGCTATTAAAGAATCTGAATTAGTCAGTCGGCAAAATATCGCATGGGGACTAGTCGCCGACTAGTCCCGATTTTGATAGCATAGGGCTGAAGTACTCGTTACCTATAAAGTACCTTCCTTTACAATAATGTATCCTATATCCAAGTACTACACATAATACGTTAAGGTGTTTGTATATACATAGTGTGCATGCCGCATGGTCCCTCAGTCCGATTTGTTTTTACTTTTTCCTTTGAACGCATGATTCGGTATCTTGTCATCAGTGGGTAGGATTTTCGTTGCTAGGAAACCAAAAAGTGTAGGTGATAACCCCATTCCTCGAGATGCTCATACATAAGGTACCAAATTCATAATATGTGTTGCACTCACCAATGCTTCCCTACCCTAAAAATTCCAAGGTTGTCCATAACAAATTAAGACAACGATCATGCCCACAAGAGTTCTGTTTTTTTTTCCTTTGGGAAACTATATTGTATCACATAATGGAGTGACAGAGTGGACAATTCAAAAAGAACTAAAATTGGCACGATGAGTAAGTACCAATTCTTATACCTGATCTTGTATAAGCAGCATACCTAATGCACCTTTAAAGTCTCTTTATAATCAAATTTACCATCTTAAATTGTTGGTACAGGATGGCGATTACCGCCTTGGAATCGATAGCTCCTTCATTGTCTAGTCCGACAAATGGAACTCATTAGAGAAATTTATAAAATAATTTTCATAAACCTTTCTGCATATAGTGGTTGGTTGTGCATACTATATATGCTCTCGTTAAGACAATAAATTGCCCCTTAACGTACAAAGGGTTCCAGGATAAGTCCGTCTTCAAGATACCACAAATCGTTCACAAGTGTGCACGCACTTGGAAGTTGGAACACACTGAAGCACTAATTGTAAAGGCCTATCCTTGATTCTGATATGCAATCCAGTCAAGGAATAATCTAAGAAAATAATTTTCATGCGAGGCTCCCCATAAAAATTAACCAAAAAATATGGGATGCAGCCATCTACGATCAAAGGAGCCACCAACCCGCTGATTGGACTCTGGAGTATACCCACATACTCCAAGGTGAATGGACTCTTTACATATGCACACAGAAGTGTAAGACAATATCTCCTCTCCTTGGAATTCATGGCATGATTCTTATCGCCAAAATTTGTGCACTTGGAACTTGGAAGTGCCTCAGGATACTTGTCAAGAATCTGACAGAGTTTCCCATAGGATACAAGGTAGAAATGTGAGGTGGGCCTAACATTAACCTACAGGGACAGAGTTCCAAATTGGAACAAACATAATGATCATTAAGAAGTTTACTCTCTTTAGAACAAAAGAATAGAGAACATTCTATCTTTAGTACAAAAAACACATAATAAGTGTGCACAAGGTATGGTATTTCACAAAATCATGAAAAGAGCAACGCGTGCCTAATGGGCAAGGATCCATGCTTTATATAGAGTTCAGCTCTTGTGTCCCTCCTGATGCCATCATGCATGGAGCTCATGGGCCAAATTTCAACTACATGTACCCCCTTATGTGTCACTTGATGAATTTAAATAAAAACCAAGATATTCTTTGAATTTTTTTAAAAAATATTGTAGACATTGAAATATTGCCTAAAGCTAGAGAATCAGAAATTTGGCTAAGTCTGGAAGACTTTATTTCCCTGATGATCAGGGAAATTTTGCTTCCTTACATTCTGAAATTTGGCTAAGTCTGGAAGACTTTATTTCCCTGATGACCAGGGAAATTTTGCTTTCTTATACTTCATTTCCCTGATGACCAGGGAAATTTTTCTCTGCACTCAGAAATTTGGCTAAGTCTGGAAGACTTTATTTCCCTGATGACCAGGGAAATTTTGCTTTACACTCAAAAATTTGGCTAAGTCTGGAAGACTTTATTTCCCTGATGACCAGGGAAATTTTTACTTCCTTACACTTTATTTCCCTGATGACCAGGGAAAATTTTCTCTATACTCAGAAATTTGGCTAAGTCTGGAAGACTTTATTTCCCTGATGACCAGGGAAATTTTGCTTCCTTATACTTTATTTCCCTGATGACCAGGGAAATTTTTCTCTACACTCAGAAATTTGACTAAGTCTGGAAGACTTTATTTCCCTGATGACCAGGGAAATTTTGCTTTACACTCAAAAATTTGGCTAAGTCTGGAAGACTTTATTTCCCTGATGACCAGGGAAATTTTTACTTCCTTACACTTTATTTCCCTGATGACCAGGGAAAATTTTCTCTATACTCAGAAATTTGGCTAAGTCTGGAAGACTTTATTTCCCTGATGACCAGGGAAATTTTGCTTCCTTATACTTTATTTCCCTGATGACCAGGGAAATTTTTCTCTACACTCAGAAATTTGACTAAGTCTAGAAGACTTTATTTCCCTGATGACCAAGGAAATTTTGTTTTACACTCAAAAATTTGGCTAAGTCTGGAAGACTTTATTTCCCTGATGACCAGGGAAATTTTTGTTTCCTTACACTTTATTTCCCTGATGACTAGGGAAATTTTTGTCTACACTCAGAAATTTGGCTAAGTCTGGAAGACTTTATTTCCCTGATGACCAGGGAAATTTTGCTTTACACTCAAAATTTGGCTAAGTCTGGAAGACTTTATTTCCCTGATGACCAGGGAAATTTTTGCCTACACTCAGAAATTTGGCTAAGTCTGGAAGACTTTATTTCCCTGATGACCAGGGAAATTTTGCTTCCTTATACTTTATTTCCTTGATGACCAAGGAAATTTTTCTTGCTTCCTTACGCTCTGAAATTTGACCAAGTCTGAGAGTAAGGAAAGTACTATATCCCTATCGTCCAAAGGCTATATCTAAGTCAATAGAATGATACTTAGAGATGAGCATCCTTCGACAAGCCGATATACAAGGCCGAAGAATAATCAAGCTTAAGCTCCTACAAGTAAGCTTACGCTAGATTTCGACAAACTCATTGAACCTACCAAGTCAGAAAGGACCGGATCAAGAGTTAACTTGGTTAAAATCTAAATCGCAGTAAGTCGATTCGGATTTAAGACCCGAACCACAAGTCGTTTTAATCAGACCGGTTCACTCAAGCTCAAAAGGATTAAGCTACCAGTGGAAGTTACAAAACCACTCGAATATGATCCTAACCATCAAGGAAGTTATGTAAACCACCTGGAAGTTTCTCTAACCATCCAAGGGAAGTTATAGAAACCACCAGGAGGTTGCTTCAACCACCCGAAGTAGTTATTCTCTACAATAACTACTTCGACCCTTATAAAAAGAGTGACAAGAAGAGAAGAAAGGATCTTTGGCCATAGCAACAAGATCCTACAAAGCTCCCGACTGAAGATACTTCAAAGCTCCAAGAAATCCCGGAGAAGAAGAATCGAAGATCGAAGCAAACCAAAGAAAATCGAAGACCAAAGATCGAAGAAGAAGATGGAAAATTGAAGAATCAAGTCCAAGCAAGTCGAAGAACAAGCGAAGAACAAGTGAAGATTCTAGGAGAAGAAGAGTAAAGCCAAGCCCCTAGCCGATCACGCGCGAAGCCCGGAAGGATCAAGCACCGCAACGCTCTTCTCTTTTCATTTCCTCACTTGTTGTAATCTTTGTACTTCGAAATCGAGTATCAAAGGATCAAAGACGGATTTCCCCGCAATCTCCTGATATACATTTTGTACTCCGCTCCCTCAAAGCGAGTCCTTTGAAATTTGTACTTGAGTAAAAATCAAATATTTGCTCATACAAATATATTTTTGGAGATATTCTTTACACGTTCAAGTCCACTAACACATATATTACAGAAACAAGGAGTACTATACATAAAAGTTTCGTCCTTACATAGTGTGCAGTGTGAACGACCTGTCAGTCCTATTGTATTTCTCAGGATATCCTCGTCAGTAGGTAGGTTTTCGTTGCTGTGAAACCAAAACTGTAGGCAATAACCCCATTCCTCTAGATGATTTCAGATATAAGCCACCCAATTAATAATATGGGTTGCACTCATAGTGCTCCCCTCTCCCATTCCGTGATTATCCATAATAAATTAATAAAGCATTGATCATGCCAACTAGAGTTCTATTTTTTTTCCTCCTTTCAACGACTCGATTGTAGCATATAATGGAGTGATAGAGCGGACAATTCAAAAATAATTAGACATGTATTATGTGTACACAATGTGTCTGTATGACAGGCTCTAGTATGTCATACCTGACTTTGTGCAAGCCCAAAATCAGATGCACCTTAAGGAGTCTCCATCTTAAGAATCCAATTTATCGTATTAAATTTGTTAGTACCGAATGTCGATTATTTCCATGGAATCAATTGATAGCTCCATTGTTCTCAGGCTGCACATAATACAGATGGAACTCACTAGGGCAATCTATAAAATTATTTTCATAAGCCTTTCTGCATATAATAGTCGGGCATAGTATCTATGCTCTCTTTAAGATGATAAATTTCCCCATAACTTGCAAAGGGTTATGGGCAAAGTTCGTCTCCTGAATACAACAAACTTGTTCACAAGTGAGCACACACTTGGAGCATATGGAACACCAACCGTAGAGACATTATATTCTTAAATCCGGCCTATAGTCCGGTCACGGAATAATTTTAGAAAATATTTTTTTTATGTAGGGTTCTCCATTTGAATTTCGACAAAATAAAACCAAAAAAGTATTGGAGGCCTGACCTCATCTATATAAGCAGTCACAACCCACTTACAGGACTCTAGAGCAAACCCATGTACTCCAAGGTCAATGGACTCTTTACATATGCCCACATGGAAGCGTAAGACCTATCCCCTTACCTTGAAATTTGTGACATGATCCACATCTTCAAGATTTGTACACTTGAAATTGCCTTAGGATTCCAACCCAGAAGTTGGTTATTTCGCTTAGAAAACAAGGTCTCAATGTGAGGTCATACTTTTAAATATCTCTTATAAATGGCAATAAATCGTCAATTTTTCCCCTTGTAGCTAGTCAATGACACGATAACAAGTATTCCCCTTTTTATGGGAAATCGGCGACTTATCGATGACTTATCGGCAATTTATCAGCATATCGCCGATAAAAATGGTCAGCCCCATATAAAAGCTAGCCGATAATGGGGATTAGTTGTCTTTGTCGCCCAATTTTTCCATCGTCACCGAAATCAATTGGAGAGCCCATTTTTGAATGATCTTGAAGGTTTCTTCCCCTTTTTTGAGACTTTAGTTTAAGAACCAAATCTAAGCCATCTGCAACGGGTTCTTGGCGGATTTGGGCCTATTCTTCGCAGGTCTGTCGCATGATGAATTTGCATCAGTATTGACTCTACTGTGAGCGGATGCAGAGTGAGTTTCAAGCCGACACGATAGCCTTTTAGGATATAGTTTAATGACTTCCTGAGTATTTGTTATGTTATGTCATCTACTGTGGGATGCTTATTATATTTTACAAACCATGAGTAATGATATTGATATGCCATCTACTGTGAGATGCTTCTAATATTTTACAAGTCATGAGTTATGATATTGATATGTCATCTGAGACTTCTGAGTTATGCGATTGAGTAATGTATTGTCATTTGTGAGATGTTTATCATGTTCCAGAGTGTGTGTTATCTGATTGTGTTTGTTTAATTTATATTTACATTCAGTTATACAAAAACTCATAGATTGTGTGAGAATGCATCTGGCAGTCAACAGAAAGTGTGCCACAATTCACCGACTCATCTATATAGCCTCCAGCCCTCCATTAAGTGTCACCTTGAATTAATAATTGTTTTTGTATGTTTTTGTCATAATAGTGTATCTATACATCCTACAATGATAAATAAAATCCCCCGAGAAATCCTTTTACTTTGTCCATTATCCCTCCTATTTTCCCTATTTTTTCCAATTTTTAGCGGCAACGATGATAAGTAAGAAAAAAAACGCGACTTTACCCCAGGGCCACTTGGCGATACACACAACGATAACGACATTAAAACACTATGTGAGGTGAGCCTAGGGATGTGCAAAAAACCAACCAAACCAAACCAAGCGATTTGAGTTTGTTATTTTTATATACGGTTTGGTTTAGTTTTACATTTTGAAAAAACTAACATGGTCGGTTCGGTTCAAGCATATAGTAGATAAAATTTAATCCAGATCGAACCAAACCGACTCAACACTCTCATGTAGCACTGTAACCCATTGGGCCGATCCCTGTTAAGTCGCCCCCAAATCTTGTCATCCGATTCCCTTAATCAGTCGTTTGATTCCCTGTTAAGTACCTATTTTGAGTATTTGGTTGTCTATTCAGCCTATTGCCCGAGTCCCGACCCTTCTCTCCCCCTTCAGGCCTTCACTAAACCCTAGTCGTGGTGGAGGCGCGTAGCCAACCGGAAAGAAGGAGCTTACCGTCTCGACCAGCCGGCCTCTCTGATCTACGATCTCTGAATCCCCAAAAAACCCTAGCCTACCCTCTCATCCCCCCGATCTCTCTCGGGCGATGGTGGCACGTGCAGCCAGCCGGAAAGGAGGAGCCGACCCCCAATCTCTTGTCTGATCGTCAAAGGTACAAAATTTTTTTAAGAGGGGTGTATCCAAAAATTCCCTTACAATATTATCTTAACTCCAGCCCTCTGCCCTTGTCGACCATGTTGTGAGGGTCGATGGGTCATTGCTCGATCACATAACTGGAGACATAGGCGGCTCGAAACAGGTCTAGTCTCTCGCAACAGGTCTAGTCTATATAACCTGCTGTCGTTTGTGACTGTGTTTCTGTTGCTAGGGTCGATGGGTTGTTGACTCGTTCAACTCTTATGTTGTTTTAACAAAATTTCCAACTTTGATGAGATCCTCATTTTTTGTTATTAATTCACATTTTTTTTATAAAAATCTTCATTTATGTTTGGATGATTTGTCAGAAAGTTTTCTTGGTTTTATTCCAAATTAGTTAAGGATGCGTGTTTTGAACTGTATTCGGTCAAAGAATTATTCTTGATTCTATGATTTTTTTTTTATTCTTTTGAAGTTCCCATGCTATTCTGGTCAACTTGAAAACCGATGGAACCAACCGAAACCAAACCGACCAAAATTGGTTTGGTTTGGTTCAGTTTAGGACCAAGTCGGTTTAGTTTGGTTTACAATTAGAAAAAACCGACTAAGTTGGTTTGGTTCATGTTTGAGGCATAAACCGATGAAACCGAACCGATGCAACCCCCTAGATGAGCCCAACCTTAAGCAACACGAACAGAGTTTCGAGTTGGAACAAAAACAATAGACCCTTAGACAGCTATCCCTCACTAGAAGAAAAGGATAGAGAGCTTTCACTCACTAGAACAAAAACCACATAATAACTCTATAAAACAAAAACCACATAATAAGGATTTGCACAAAGTATGAGATTTCACAAAATCATGTAAAAAGCAAGGTGTGCAAAATGGGCAAGGATCCATGGGTTTAGCTCATACTGACGTGTGTCCCCGAAGGCATCAAAATGCATGGAACGCATGGGCCAAATGTTGACATGTGTCTATCCAGATATCGTCATGGATGGAGCTCCTGGCCCAAATGTCAACAAGGGCCCCCTGCGTGTCATGTGATGAATCTAAATCAAAATGAAGATATTCTTTTAAAATACAATTTTGAGAAATAAAAAAAATTAACAATGTATAGCTTATATGCTATGCGAGGCTAGCCTGGTGAGGCATCAGATCATACATTGTAAACTTGCGGGTGAAAGGGACAATACTAATTATTAAATTAAAACGATAACTTTGAAACTAGTCCCCATATGTGAAGCCGCAATCAATTTCATTGGCAAGATATAAGATGCTAAATTTTTAGGTATTACAGGATCACAAACATCTTTTTTTTTGTAGTCAAGTTATAACCTATTGGTATAAATACACGGGTACCAAACCCCCCCCCCCCCCTGGGTTCGAAACATGCCATCACAATTGCATATTTTCTTGCCAACATGGCCACACCTACTCAACAACGTTCATGGCCCGCGGGATTCGAACAGAGGACCTATGCCCAAAGGTGCAACGTAACACCAAATGTGCTAACAGTTGCGTACAATCACCAACATCTCTAGTCTCTTCACTTTCTCCAATTCTTCACCTCTTCACTACCATCCATATTTTCTATTAGAAAGTTGTTGCTCCAGCTTATTACCTTTGTTTTAGCATACTTGGTATCCAAAGTCTAAACACCACCTTAGTATGTTTAATGCATGTGAACAATGAGTCATACATCCATCCTCGAAAGATTCCCTTTAGGCTTAGTGGTTCATCCATGCACACCTGTTTTTAATGGCCCATAGCTTGTTCTATGCATGATGATCTCGCCAATTTCATTTTGGGGCCATGCTTCACTTGTTACATGGATCTAAAGGAGGTATTAACATTGTAAAACCATGAATTGTGTTGACGTTCTAGATTTACGTGCTTCAATTTCCAATCAACAAAGCAACTCAAGGTATGTGCAAGTATAACAGTATTCTACCATGTTTAACATTTATTGGCTAAAGTATGATGTTTACAGTGATTTGAGAAATGAGACATTTCCTAATGTAGTACAAGAGAATGTCCTTATCACTTGCCTCTAGGGGTGGGACTTGGGCGGGTCTGAACCGCCCAACCCAAGCCCGACCCGAACAATGGACAAGCATGGGCAAAGCTGGTCAAAAACTTGGACGGATTTGGACAAAAAAATATTTCAATTTAGACAGGTTTGGGCATCAGTCTTACCCAAACCAAGGAACGCGAGTACAGCGGCATACCTGAATCAGAGCCCGACCTTGGGGGTAGACACTAAGCAAGCAAGGTAGCTGCCTAGGGCCCCAAATTTCAAAACATCTTCTAGAACTAAAAGTTGATTTGGTTGAATACACAGATGTATTACTAACAAAAATTATGCATAAATTGAGTTATTAAAGTTTGAACAAATAATTCAACAAAGACTCAACATAGATCTAACTTAGTATGCTTTACTTTCAATCAAATGGTTTTGATCTCTTAAATTTGTTATTTTTTCCCATCTACATATGTTTCACAAGTATTTCTACCCGACCAACCCGCCCTTTTTTTTTTGCAAATTGGGCAACCCGAGCAACCCGAACGGGCAATCACGGGTTGGGCTTCCACGGGTTCCACGGGCAAAACGGGTTAAGGTGTGTGTTGGTCGGGTTGCATGGGCAGACCAACCCGCCCAAGTCCCACCCCTACTTGCCTCTAGCTTGTCAACATATGATGTTCTTCCCAATTCCATTTCAAGGCCATACTTTAAGCCTTTAACATGTTACATGGATCTAGAAGCCGATGCTCACATTAAGTGTGGAATCATTATTGTGAATTGTTTTGATATCATGTTAACGGTGCTTCATACCTGACAAACGAGCTTAAATTATAGTTGGGTTTACTTCATTAGGTAACTCAAGATGTGCCATTACATTGATATTCTAACAAGTTAGTATGTCTTGGCCAAAATAATGCGTTGACAAAGTTCTGAAATATGGCCATTTTCCTACTGTTGAATAAATGAGATTTTCTTTAGTTTTTCCAATCATGGCTTGCATCATAAAAAAGAATTCATCTCATAACCCATAACATCGTTCAGACAAGTTCATAATCAAAACTACAAAGGTACATATTGACTATGTTTCATTATACATAGGAATAACGATATGTTTATCATAATAAAAGAACAATATAAAGCTGTCATTCTTTCCACTAAAGATAGTAAACTCAGGGTGACTCCTCAAAATATATTCTGAGAAAAAAAATCCAACCTTCCGGCACCAGCAACAACAATTTTTTGCTTTGGGAAATCTATCATTGGTCTTCCTTGTGCCCTTACAGCTCCTAGTAGACCAGCTATTGCAACCCCAGCAGTTCCCTGTGAACATGAATAAGGTCAGATGCTATTCTGGACTCATAACCGCACACAAACATAAGAGAAAGAACATCAATTTATTCATGGATATCTAGAATATGTTTCTATGATGAATGGTTTCAAGAAGAATGGTCAATCAAATAATGTGAGCTGCAAAATACATTGATCAAAGTTTGATAATGACCTTATCCCACATTAACAAGATACCTATGAACAATAACTATTCAGCATGATTATGAAAAAACAATTACAACTGTGAAATCCATGTTGAATTTGATACATGAACTTCTTGTGAACTATGTGTTCATGTATGACCCACAATCTACTCGATGTTGATTGGAACTATGTATTGAATTTTTTTTATAAAAAAATTGTTTAATTATAGTATATTATTTTGTATGTTTTGTTGTGATTGTGTCGAACATTAACAATGAGTGACGAATATAATATTTTTACTTATGATCTATAACCAAATTGCTTTGGAACGGTTACCAAAGTAAGTAATTTGAGATTAAAGAACCCAATAAATTACAAAATCAGCTCAAATGAAGGTAGACAAGGATAAATCCCTAAATCAAGGCAGTTGATTTTATTTTGACAAAAAGGATCCTAGCTTCTCTCATTTCGGTTAGTCAATATCTACAGATAGTAACTAATAGCTTCTCTCATCCTGGATTTCTTTTCGGGGGACGCTTCATTGGACAGCATCAATTACTCGCTCCTCGTTCTTCTCCCGAAGAAGGCGGGCGCAGAGTCAGTGGGAGACTTTCGGCCCATTAGCCTCTCCAATTGCGCTTATAAAATTGTGGCCAAGATCCTAGCGAACAGGCTTTCCCCCGTTATGAGCGACCTCATTAGCAAGAGCCAGCCGGCTTTTATCAAAGGGCGTCAGATTCTGGATAGTGTGGCTTCCGTTCAAGAGCTTCTTTTTCACATGAAGGAGTTTAAGATCGAAGGTTTGGTCTTCAAACTAGACTTCGAGAAAGCATTTGATAGGCTTCAGTGGGATTTTCTTCTCTCCACCCTGCGGGCTAAAGGGTTCTCACCTCGCTGGGTCCTTTGGATCTCTCGCTGCCTTTCCTCCTCTAAGCTTTCCTGCTCGGTGAATGGAGTTTCGGGGGGACATTTTTCCATGTTGAAAGGGCTTAAGCAAGGCTGTCCCCTTTCTCCTTTTCTCTTCATCCTGGCGGTGGATGCTTTCGATGCGACTCTGCGTAGAGCAAGCTCGCTTGGCCTCCTCTCAGGCATCCGAGGTTCCACCTGGTGCGTTTCCAACCTTCATTTTGCTGACGACACGATCCTTTTCTGTGAAGCTTCTCTAGAGCAGGTAGCGGTTCTGAAGATCCTCCTCTATGCGCTAGAGTTCTCGTCTGGCCTTCGGATCAATTTTTCGAAGAGTTCTCTCTACTATGTCGGGGAGTCCCAGGATTTCGGTCCCCTGGCGGCCTCCTTGTTGAATTGCAGATTGGGGTCCTTTCCGATGAAATACCTTGGGTTACCAGTGAGCAACAGGAACCTAAGGCGGGCGGATTGGCGGAAGGTGGTAGAGAAGGTGGAGCTCAGGTTGTCGAACTGGAGAGGGAAACTTCTCTCTTTGGGGGGTCGCTTGACCCTGGTCAACTCCGTCCTTTCTGCTATTCCGGCTTACTATTTGGCCTTCTTCTACCTTCCATCTTGGGTTATTAAGAAGATTGACGGGATTCGTAGTGCTTTCCTTTGGAGAGGTCCCGATAGATCCTCCGGAGCCTATCATCTGGTGGATTGGGGGGTTGCTTGTAAGTCTCAGGAGCAGGGAGGTTTAGGAGTTTTCAACCTGAGAGACTTTAATAGAGCGCTCCTCGGGAAGTGGTGGTGGCGATTACAGAATGATCAGGGGGACCACTGGTCGTCCATTATCAGAGATCGATATTTCAGACGCTTCTCTCCTTTGCAAGCTCGGTGTAGGAAATCGGGTACTCGGTCTTCTTTTTGGAAGGGTATTTGTAAAATTGGAGCTCCTTTTCGGGCTGGCACCAAGCTTATTCTCGGTAACGGCAAATCTATCAAGTTCTGGCTTGACCAGTGGGTCGGCGATATTAGCTTAGCTACTCTGTTCCCTGATCTATTCGATTTGGCTTGGGATCCCCAGGCTTCTGTGCGCTCTCAGACGTCAGCTTCAGCTTCGGGCCGTACCTGGTCAGTGAAATTTAGGCGGCGAATCCCTCCCACTCTCCAGGGTCTTCTAGCGGACCTTCACAGTATCGTGGAAGCTTTCACTCTGAGAGAAGATAGGGATTCCTCCAGCTGGAAATGGAGCAACTCAGGGATCTTCTCGGTGAAGTCGTTCTACCATTTCTTCAACAATGGGGGCACTATCTGTCCTATCGCGAGTCACCTTTGGAGATCGCCAACGCCGTTGAAAACCAGGATTTTTATGTGGTTAGCTATCAGAGAGAGAATCTTGACGAGGGTCAATCTGAGGAGGAGGAACAACCCGAATGTGACTGATCTATCCTGCCCCCTTTGTCACGGACATAGGGAGGATGTTAATCATCTACTCTTGAGTTGCCCCTTCTCTAGGGAGCTGTGGTCGATTCTGAAGCGGAAGTTCAATATCCGAGGTCACCCGGCCTCTATCCGTTCCCTTTGGACGGTTTGGAGATCCAGGAGGGTGGACAAGAAGCTTCGGCCAGCTTGGGATCTGCTAACCATTGGGCTTTGCTGGAGCATCTGGAGGGAACGCAACTCTCGAGTTTTCTCAGGGAAGGAGGCCTCGATCGCTACTTTCTGGGTTGACTTTGTATCGTTGGTTCGGAGTTGGTCCCCAGGTTTTCCTGTCAAGCTCTCGAGTTGTATTCTCCCTTTTCTTTCTAAGCTCTGATTTTCTTTTCCATTAATAAAAGCTTGGGGTATGCTTAACCCCATCCTCTCTCCCTCAGAGAGGAATTCTCAAAAAAAAAAAAAAAAACTAATAACTGATGACTAAAAATGAAAGGTAACCCCCTTTTTATCTTATTGAACTATTTAGTAGGGTCATGAAATCTTTTAACTTATATCAATTAATACATAGCGTATTTGCTTGGATCACTACATGTTCTTGTAGTATTCAAGGACCAGCTCTTATATTAGGGGGTCAGGAAGTAGCATTATTTACCAGTCCAAATTTCTCTACCTTTCAATCGGATTGGTCCTTGTTTGATATCCATATCTTATATTCCACAGAGTTTCTATATGTATTTTTTGCACACCTCCTTGATTATGTAGGATCCGTAAATCTTAAAATCATATTTGTTCTAATGTCATGAATGGTATAGAATATTGAATATTCCTACAAGACCCAAATTTGAACCTTGGGTATTGAAATTCCTACAAATATTTGTTCTTTCCTATTTAGTACTATCCTATATCCATCACAGAATTCTTTGGACTAAACGATTAAACCAAATTAGAGAACATGACCTAATAAGTAACACTCAACTAATTGGATTCATTTATTAAGATGACTTTTATCTTTTGTTTGAAGTCAAATCTACAATTGCTTTAGTTTCCTTCATGGCGCAATTGCGAAGGTCCGTGCACAATAAATATTTAGTTAGACTGTTGGGGTTTGACAATTCTTAGAACCAAAATTTAAAATTTAAAAAAGGAAAAAGGGTTTAAGTCTTTTATCAAATCAATTACCTATACTTTCTTTTGTTTTGTAATTGTTTTCGTCTTACCCAATTGAATTGTTCTTCATATTGAAATGAAATTTATGAGAATCAATGATGCCAGAGCATGTGCTTTTTTTCTAACTGTTTAAGTTCTATTGATATCCCTGGATTAATCAAAGGTCAAAGCATGGTATTTGTCTTGCACTTATAATAGTTACGTTAATATCAATCTCATTATATTTTTTAGATTATTAGATGGGCGTTAAAAAAAGACATTTTCTCTCTTTTCCCTTGATTATTGCAGTTGTTGAAGGAGCTATAGTGTAAGTTATCATTTCGGTGATCCATCATAACATATAATCAATGTGTATCAATCAATTGAAGAAATAGTAGTAACCACTCATTATATGAATAAAGGCATAATATACCATACTCACATATAAAGACCAGGTTCCTACCAAAAAAAACATATAAAGACCAGCATAAATCTGTCAAGTAATTTAATAAATAAAATAGAAATATGGAGAATTCAAATGCAGAACCACAAGGAGTGACAAGATATAGGTTCATAAATAAGAAGTTATATGGAAACATAAGTCAGACGTGAAGTTCTAACGAAGGGGTAGTAAACAGCATCAGGAGAGTCACAACCGATTGAGAATCTGAAGTGATAGGTGAATAATCCACAAATGCTTCAGATGCCTCAAAATCAAGAATTAATGCTAGACACTTAAAGCGATGGTGCATGTCTTCTCAATAACAATCCAAAAATGTAAGGACCCATTGAACTCTCAAGTCCCAGATAATCACCAAAAGGGCATTGAAGTCTCAAGTCCAAGAGAATCCCTATTAATGGTCTCTTGGGAAGAGAAGAAATTTAAAAATTAAAAAACACTTATACCTTTCGTCTATTCCAATTGCTTTGCTTCTCTTGGCCAAGGGCCCGTTTCGTTTTGTGGTTGGACGGTGCAAAAGCACTTTGAAGAGCCTTAAATGTGTTCAGACATGTTTGGTAATCGTTGAAAAACGTTTTTAGGAGGCCCAACAGCTCTACTTGTTCAACACCAGATCCAAGCTTTTCGAAAAGCGATTTTAGGAAAGCAACTTGCCTAAAAAAGCTATTGCACAACCAAGCAGGCCCTTATAGAATTCTCTCTCTCTCTCTCTCTCTCTCTCTCTCTCTCTCTCTCTCTCTCTCTCTCTCTCTCTCTCTCTAAACCAATGTAGTTAAAATCGTCGCCTAGGCATCATGTCGGTTTATGCCAGCGGCACTTGGGCTCCTTGTTAAGCAAAGTTTGTATGCCATTTGGATTGGGATCACTAATGTATGGGACCCTTTAAAACAGAATTAGAGATTGTGTATGCGTGTGTGTTGGGGGGGGGGGGGATGAGGGTGGCTCTCCCTTCTCCAAAGTTCCCCTCTTTTCTAGTTCCCAACAGTGTCAATTAGGGTGCGTCGACCGGTGACAAATGGTGGTGGACCGATCAATGACCTATGGTTGTTGGAAGAGCAACGACCGACGACAATGATTCTTCGTCCCCGACTCTATCTCGATCCTCTCCTCTCGAGCTTCTCTTTTCTAGGTTTTGCAGTTACTTGAGCTAACATGATCCTTACCTTCAGTGTTCTAAAAAGCGGCCCAGGCGGCCGCCTAGGCGCTAGGCGGCCCCCCACAGCCTCGCCTAGGCCCTAGGCACTCCAGAAAAGCGGCCAAGCTCCCAGGCGGAGCTAGGCGGGGCAAGGCGGCCACCTAGGTGGTGTAGGCGGGCTCAGGCTGGCCAGGACGACCAGGCGGGCTGAGGCTGGCTAGACAGGATAGGCGGGCTGAAGCTGGCCAGTTGGACCATGTTTGCTTTTGTTCTTGTTAATCACTCAATCTTGAATTATAGTTATATACTTGTTCTTTAAAATAATGGTTTGGGATAATCTTGAACTTATATTAATTTTTAAACATATATATACTATATAATATCAAAATAATAATTAAAATAATTAATAAAAAGGCAAAACGCCTAGGCCCCGCCTAGGCGCTAGGCGGCCCCCCACCGCCCAACTAGCGCTTTTTAGAACCTTGCCTACCTTTCATCTCTTGTTGGGATTTTGTCAAGGTTTTAAATGTCGTTTTCAGTGTCCAGGTCGATCGGCCAAAAAAAAGGAATTTTTCAATTTTCAGTTAAATTTTGGTTTTTTTGATGAAAATTTATCGTTTTTCAGTCAGATTTCGATTTTGTTCGTTTGATATAAAAATGATGGAATATTTCAGCATTACTTCAAGACAAAGATGACAGCAAAATATTATCTATTATGAAAAAAAATCGAAATTGAGGAAAATTTTAATTTCTTACTGATAAAGATGAGCTTTGTTTTGTTTAAAAAGATAAAACTTTTCAGTGAAATTGTCTGGAAAAAAGACATAATGTCGGATTTCGGTCAAATATCGGTCATTTTGGCAGACATTTTGTTATGTCAGAAGGAAATTTGGTAGCATTAAAAATTAGGCCATTTCTATGTCGGACCCTTGAAAAAAAGACATTTGGGTGATTTCGAAGGAAATTTATCGACATTTGATTCCATGGATTTTGTATTGTAGATGAAAAGGACTGGCCAACAGATATGCCCTAAGCTTTACATTAATTGAAGTTGTTAGAAAAGACATGGAAAAAGTTTCATTGACAACAAATATAGCCCTAAACAAAAATGAATGGAGAAGGAGTCATAAAACCGACCTCAAATAGATGGGACATGGATTGATAGTTATGGTTATAGTAAGATGGAAAGGAAACCATCTTGCTTCCCTTGAGATGGTTGCAAAGCTCACCGCATATGAAGAACTCCCATTAATCTTTCTCTTGTGGATGTTCCTGTGGAAAAGAATGTAAGATTATACATCCATATAATATTATATGTATATAGATAAATCACTGCCTAGGCCACCTAGGCAACGCCAAGGTGCCGCTTTGCCTAGGCAGTCGTCATAGCCGCCTTGACTACACTGATCTAAACATATAATTGGGTGGTAAATTGTTTAAAATATCGGTGATAAATGGTGATATATCACTTTATTGTCGGTATCCGACATGAAAACAACCAAAATTCCCCTATTTCGGGGAAAAACTTGACATATCACCTATATATCAGTGATATATCGCTATTTATCGCCAATTGTCACCTATTTATCGGCGATTTATAGCCCATTGTCGGCAGTTTCGCTCGGAAAGGCCCTTTGCCCCATTTTTCCCAATTTCATTACTTTTTTTCTTTGAGTTAGGTTTATAAACCTCAATTTGTTGTTCTTGGTCGATTTGAAGCCTCCCTTCATGGATTTGGGGTTTTTTTCAAGCTTCTAAGTTGAGATATGTTTTCAAATCTTGTTTTTCTCTTTAGATCTTCGAGAAGATTAGATGATAAACTTGAAATGCTTATCATGAAATTAATTGAGATTCAGGGGGTTTCATCTATTTAAACCCAATGAACCCTAATGAAAGTTTAGTATGTCAATACTACACGTCTGATCTACATACTGCGAACCATATGGATTTTGATATATTTTATCATGATTCCTAGTGTAGTAGTGTGTGTTATCTTATTGTGATGGTTTAATTCACAGACTGTTGCAAAATTTCTAACAGTTCACAGAAAGTGTGGGACAATTAACAGACTCGTCTATAGAGCCTAAATTGAGTGTCCCCTATAGTAAATGATTGTTTTTTGTATGTTATTGGTCATAATAGTGTATATATTAAAGGAATATATACAAAAATCCTCCCAAAAAACCTTCGTTTTGCTCTTTTCCCTCTTCTCCCTAATTTTAAGCGATAATTGGCGATAAATAAATAATTTTTCCCCAATTTTTTCCTCGGGGCAACTTGGCGATATCAACAGCGATAACGATACTTAAAACACTGGTGGTAATCTCATGCTAGTGAACTCGGTCTGCTCTTCCATCCAAATTCTTACTTCCTAGCATTCTACTTCCTTTAATTGTGACTTATCAACAAGATCGATGGACTGGGGAAAGTTTGTTGAAAAGGGATAAATACTAATTTCAGCTTGTACCATTTCATGAAATTATGCAAACTGAAGAATCAAAAAATCCTAAAGATTGTCAACTTTAGGGATTTCATCAAGACGAAGCTAGGCAATTGTGGTAGCATCTCCAAAACGACTAAGGCACAAGCTTAAGTCAAATATCACAATCAGGTATTTCTAAAGGTTCTCTCCCATGCAAGTGTGAACTAGGATTTCAAGTAATATCTCTCCATTTTGGAGAGATATTAACAAAATTAAGGATACAAGAGTGCTCGTACTTCGACATAGGAGGAAATTTAGTTTTAGGAAGACATCTAGGTGGGGGAAGTTTCCTTAAAGACAATGTTTACATAATCATACGACATACCCAAGGACTCTAATGTTTCTGTCAAATTTTAGTGCCCTCTTCGGCTTGTTTGGGGTATCAAATCAAAAAAATAGTTCCTCCGCAGGTTCATAACCAACCAGCTAACCCACTCCAAATTCTCATTAATTTTTTTGTCTCTAGCTCTAAAGATGCAGTTAAATGCAGGTCGAGTTATTTGAACACCTTCTCGGTCCGATTCTTCTTCAAGTTCATCAACTCAGGGGGCGTGACTTGTCCAACCTCTTCTAGTCTCTGGACACTAAGGCTCCTCTAAAACTTTAAACCTTCATGTGGTTCACAGTGCAAGAAAACATCTTACTAGAGTTGACCAAAAAAGAGGAAAAGCCTGGTATCAAGGATCTCCCTTGTCTCTGATGCGCTTCTTCACCTAAGGATACAAAACCCCGCCCTTCTCCTTTAGTGTGTCTTAATTGTGGATACCCAAATAGCATCTTCTATCTTTGGACTAAGTAGAGGAAAAAAAATATTCCAGTACATTTGCAGCCAATGTGGGAATTGGTTGTTGTTTGTGGGACATTTTGCTCAAGAGAGATGCTAGAGTAGTTAAAAAATGTGGACATCATTTTGTGCAAGGTTAAAAGCCCTATGTAGGTATGGAGCTTAGCCTTAATGGAAAAACCAAACAGAAGTTAGAAGTTTGTTGTATTTTTCCTTAATTTTCAGCCGTCTACAAGGCCATTTTGTACTAGTTTGTCCTTTTTCTCTTTAAAAAAGTGGTAGGGGTCCAAGCACCCCACCCTCCTCCACAACCCAACCTTTAGGGATTTTTCTAAACATGACTTCATGATAAAGCAAGTCTAACTTATCTATGACCATAATATATGTTCAAATTCCCATTCGTAAAACCCCCTAATAATTATCAGAAAACCTTAAAAGCTTCAATCACATTGCCAGACATCAAAGACCTCAAATTACAAGCCCATGGACCCTTGTCTAACATGGACTTAAGCATAAGCTAGACGTGAATTCCGTAAATAAGAGAAACTTCAATCCTGGCAAAGAAATATGCATGTACTTAAATTTGGGCGCCATATTCATGCAACAGAAAACCAGATGGTTCTTTAATTTAAAGTAGGCTCCATGGGGAAATGTCATGTCATTAATCTCCTTGGCTGTTTCTTCCTCCATCGATATACTGTTCAACTGTTCAGGAATTTAAAATAAGATTTCCCCAGCTTCAGAAAAAACCTATATTGGTCCCATCACTTTGTCTCGCATTCTAGAATCCCATCTCTAAATTATGAGAAACAAAAGAAAAATAAACAATTTAATCAACATCTTACACCCAAACATTCACACCAATCCATGAGGAAATGCATCGATAAGATTTAAAAGTCTTAATGATGGAAATGGAAAAAATGATTGTTAATCAAATAATATTTCAGAGGAAAATAGTCAATCATTCCTTGATGTATCCATTTGGAATAAATACTACAGCTTCAGGGAGAAAAAAATTCAGCTTCCAAGAAGTGCTTCAGTGAAGCGCCTAAACACACAAATGTACATGTGTCTCTCTTTGTTCTGTATGCACATGTGATAATAATAAGAGCAAGGCACATAGCTAGCTTCTAAAGTTCCAAATAGAGAATAAGCTAACTTAAAAGCTATCAACTATATTGTGCAAGTAGTTACATAATACTATGCGTGGTTGAGCTACTTCTTTACCTGGACATCATCATTAAACATTCGATACGTATTTCTGTAGCGCTGCAACAATTTAAATGCCCACTTGCTTTGGAAATCTTCGAACTGTCAAAAGCCAACTGATGTTAGCTATTCCTTCAAGATATCTATCACCATACACCATAAACATCAAGCCTTAAATAACTTGGACTGGCAAGTGACAATAAACCATTTCAGAGTACCTGTACAATGACATTAGGCCAACGAGTAAAAACAGCTTCCATAAATTCGTCAATAACAGAGAGGTAGTCTTCACCATCAAGACGGTGCTCCTGAAGTCCGAGATCTACTTAAGAAAAAGTTACTAAGTAATTTGGAATGTTGGAATAAACTATGAATAACCATATTACAACAAACGATATTCATCTCAACAAAAGTAGCAGGAAACCATGGACCTTGACCTTAGGATCAAGAAACACATTAACCAATTTATAACTGCTTGCTATGGTGCTGGCAACCTGGCAGTCATCGACTCATCGCAAAAGGAACATTGAACATAAACAAAGTAACAGGTCGCACTGATATGTAGAAGAATATATGACATTTAGTATAAGAAAGTGAATAGATATAGAAGACCGAGAACAATCATATGGCTACCATGATGTTACGGATTAAAAACAAGTACAGACCGTAACAAAATACGGCAACACAAAAATGGACCTAAAGAAGTGTCCTTTATGTTATGTACCAGTCACTCGGTCAGTACGTCTTGATATGTACCGGTCGATACGTCTCGATATCGACCGAGATTTTGAACTCTGGTCCTGGCATAAAACATTGTCGAAAGAAATTTGTTTTGTACATTACGTTACCTTGTTACTATCATTAGTAGGATCTATATGAGACTTGAAGATGAATATAAGAGCATTAGTATAAGTCCTATATATTTCAACAATTTATTGCATTCCCCTACAGATACTTTTAAGACCATTAAGAATATGTGGAGAGACAGATCCTTTAGACAAACCGCGCACATGAATTGTTATATCGAGAACAAGTTATATACAATCCCACCTTCTTAGTGGGCCAACACTATTTAATACCAACATGGGTGTTGGGTAGTTCTAATCTTTCTATAAGACATTTCCACCAATATGATAAGTGTCGAACATTTAATGGCAAGACATTCTCATTCAGTAGTCAAAAATCATGTAAGAAGAAATACCAAATCATGAGTGGAAACATAAATCCCATTCAAAATTTGATAGAAACATCGCATACAAAGCGGTCTGAAAGGTTTTGATTCTCTCGTCCGCACTTGGTTATTATCTAAACCCCCCCCCCCCCCCCCCCCTCTCTCTCCTCCCCCCAACAACAAACAAAAAAACCCACATTACCTAATTTCAAAAGGAGTATCGATAATTCAAATCAGTGGGTGTGCCATTTAACCCTAGATGTACCAATGTATATCATCTAATGGCCAAGAATCATGTTCTACAAAAAAAACATCAAAATATAAGTGGAAATATAAACCTCCTCACCAAATGTGAGGAAATTATCATGTCCGAAGGGGTTAACTAAGTTGTGGTTCTCACTCACTCCATTATAAGGAGTAAGAACCATAGGTTCTACAACCCAACTCTTTCTCTAATCCGCTGCCATTATTTTAAGGCTACCTAGCAAGTCAGTGACACCTTTACCTTATTCCATCTCCTATATTGCTTTGTTTTAGGTTTGGTTTCTCCAAATAATTTGATGGAATTATGGAAATTCAATTACTTTTATTATTTGATTTTAGGATATGACTAAAATACATGAAAGGACCAAGAGTTACATTTCCTTCACATCTTAATCTTTCTACATTGGTCCAACAAATCCTTTTTAGCATTTTGATGTATGAACATTGAATAGTAAAGAAACCATTTTTCTCTTTAAGCATGATGCTATTACAAAATGAAATCCATTTGTTAGGGGTAAATATATGAAGAATTGGTGGGACTTCAATGTGAAATGAAATATATTTCCCTCTTGTGGATAGGATGCAAATAAAATGAAAATAGGTAGTGTATTATGTAGTTAGTACTTCTAGCCTTCTAGGATTCAGCCAAGCCTGAACAGTCTGAATCTAGGAAGCACCGATACTCCGAAAGAGGGCCTGTACCCGTATCGAATATATATCAGATATCGATACAGCTAGGATACAGCCCGATACATATATGATACGGCAAAAGAGTATCCGAATAACAAAAAACAATAAATCGTACTTGATACGACAAGGTTACGTTTGGATAATATAATATATATTATATGTTATAAACTTATAAATTAAGTGATAATGAAACATTTACCTCGATAGAGTATTCTTGCAATTTATCACATATTACTTTTGTTTGTTGAGAAACCACTCCAAATGGGGAGGAGAAAAAAAAAAAGGGGGGGGAGGGGGGGGGGGGGGGGGGGGGGGGGGTGGCGGTATTAGAGGAGAATGGAGTAAAGTACAAAACAGTCAACTAGGAATGATAAAAATCAAGAAAGTTGGAGAGAGCAAGAACTTCTTGTTCTTATTTGTACTCCCATACTAAAGAGGACACCCAGATTTTGATGAAGTCAGCTATATGCCGAACGACACCTTTCAAACAGGATTTCTGCTTGGAATCATGATATTCCTTTATATCCACAAGCGTCGGCATATGGTAATTGCCACTGTGTCCCCAAAGCTAGTCTCATTTTTTCACGACAGATTGTCTAGAGTGATCTGATAGACGCTCAAACTGCCTTTAGATAAAGGGCACGAAGAAGTGTGAAGAATTCACCTTATTGCCTCTGTAAAGGACAAGTCCATAATACTTAAGTGCTTCTATTTTTAAGATTTGTCTTAGTGAGAATTTTGTCATGAAAAGACAGAAGAGTGACAACACGCATCATCATCAGGGATTCAGATTTCTTGATGTGGGAAGCTGCTTGGCATTTGGTCCCCCCCCACTATAAAAGGACTTTAAAAAAAACTGACCAGAGTAATACTCTACAAAAGTTATCACAGTTGTAAAGAACAGAATGTATAGAAAGCAAAGTACACAGTACATGTTTGATGCATTATATTAACATTGGAAGTAATTTACTAATAACATAGAGAGTATTTCCACCCTACACACACAAACAACACCATGGATTGGACTACAATACTGATTAAAAAAATCTTAACATATACTTTTAAGAGAAATCACATACCCCTATGTATCAGGTGTATGTTGATGATTATCTCCACAGAATGTATCAAAATCATATACTTCTAAAAAATTTAATCAGAAGTCCAATACATGGTATAATTGCTCCATGCTATATGCAATTTGAATTATCTAAGATCACATGGCTAAGGAAAAGCTTAATAAATGATGGTCATCTTCTCATTGGTGTCTTGGATTAAAATAAAAAGCGTACCAAGAGCTTTGCAAGGATCAAGGACAGAAAAGTGCTTATTGATAAAACAATCCCTATTTAATAAAATAGCTTGGGGTACGGCTTAACCCCATCCTCTCCTTCTCGGAGAGGAATTCCTCAAAAAAAAAAAAAAAAAAGATAAAACAATCTAAATGTTTCATACAAATAGGGAATTGTCCCCTCCAAGGTGCGAAAGAGCATCTTACAGAGTGAATCTTTGAGAAGCTTTTCATTGGTAGTTCCAACATCAATCATCACAGGAAGCACCTACAGTAGAAAAGACAATTGAAATAGAAATACCCGATATAAAAGATGCCAGAGGTTTGTTCCCACCAATCAAAAGCCGCAACAAATAGCAAAAATAAACTGTGAACAACCAATAATATAACTACTATTGAGTGATAAACCTACAACCTGACCAAGAGAAAGTTCCAAACAATTTAAATATCATCTATCAAGGTACTCAAAAGTAAAACCAAGTTCCATTTTTTATCACGTAATAGGCATCTATCTAAGATATGATAAATGAATCAATATATAGACAGGATTTTTAGTGGGCAACTCAATTTATCAGCCGAGGGTCTTTTGAAGTAGAACAAACAATATGAGGATCCACTGAGTAGAATAAAACTAAGTAGGTTTTTATAAGAGTCATGTAAATTGATAATAGGTTGTTTAAAGTAGTTTAGACAGCATGAAGACTCACATAGTACCTACAGGCTACAGCTCGGTTGGATGAATATTAGGGTTAGATAATGGAACTTAAAATTTATAGAAACTAATCCACGTGTTGTCGATGCATATTCTGTGTAATCCATGTGTGTATATAAAACAAATTAAACTGATCAAATCCCAGCAACAATGGTATTAAAGATACAACATGGTTTTCATTCTTTGAGCCCCATAATCATCCAAATCTTATCCCATCAAGATGAATATGGACGACTGACAAGAATATTCCGACCGGTTGTTAACCTAACGTGAATCCTCTAAGATTGGTGCTGAAAACCCAACCAAACTTGGCAAGAGAGGGGCATGCTAAGAAGCCTAAAAGGTCAGTTAGCTGGTAAGGAGATCTACCACATTGGTCATTGAGTTAAAACTCATGCAACAATGGAGCAACCTTCATATTTTCCCCAAGACTAGGAATAAATTTAGACATGGAGGATTAGCAAGCAAGATTTGATAGAAAGAATTGCATTCATATCCGTAGCAAAAATACTAAGCCAAAGAGATGATGATTCTTCCAACCTAGACCCCAGATATAAGCAGCAGAAGAATTACTTGATGTGGTCAACTCCAGTTGCCTTTCCATGATTATTAAACAGGATGATGACAATAATTTTTTGACCAGCTGTTAACTTAATATCAACCTTGTAAGATTGGTGTCGAAAACTCCACCAAGCCTCGTTGGCAGCAGAGGGTGATAGGGATCTGAGTTCACCCATAAGCACAGATGAGGATTTTTCATCATTGGATCGTCCAAATCGTATGTTTCCACAGTTTGATCTTCCCCAAGACGACTATCTTCAATCAGATTTGGCAGATGAAGATTTTACATCAAAGGAGTTGTCGAATCTAATTTTTGAGGCCTTGGGTAGTTTCAGAACAACGGATTCACCAAAAGAAGTGTTCTTTTTTATTATTAGTGTATTTTATTTATTTGGGAATTTATTTAGTATTTTTTGTCCTTTTAATTCTGCATATATTAAAACCCAACTTATAAGGGTCATATGAGTGTTTTTACGAGTCCTAGTCCTTTACTTTTGGGGACTACAAGTCCTACATGTTATTGTATTGCTTGGGGCTTATAAAAGGGTCCCGAAATCTCATATTTAATATTGTTTTGATTAATGAAAAGCTTTGCTTCGGCAATTGTTTCTCCTTTTTTTGAACGGAATTCCTCTCCAAGGTGAAGAGGATGGGGTTAAGCCATACCCAAAGCTATCATTAATAAAATAGAGACCGGAAGGAAATTACAATAAGAGAAGAGAGGGAGAGATCGAAGTCACTAATTTAGAGGAAAACCCCGTGCTCTAGCTCTTCATAGATATAGTAATGGCGGACCAGGTCTCTTCGACTGAAGCTTTCTTACTGTTAATGTATAGAGATGGGTCGGGTTACATGTACAGTCGGGTCGGGTTGTATCGTCATACATGTACATATATATTGGGCTTGAGTCCCTCAATAGAGAGCATTCCATTCCTCTTCAAACCCTAGCCGTCATCTCCTAACATGGTATCAGAGCTCTAGGGTTCTCCCGCGCGACGACGACGACGACGGTCTCCCCTTCCGGCCTCCCTCCCTCCACCCGCCGGCCTCCCTCCCTCCACCCGGCAGCCCCCCGCTCCCCTCTCTTCACCCGCCGGCCTCCCTCCCACCACCCGGCAGCCCCCCGCTCCTCTCCCTTCACCCGCCGGCCTCCCTCCCTCCACCCGGCAGCCCCCCGCCCCCCTCCCTTCACCCGCCGGCTCCCCCTCGCTCCACCCGCCACCTCCCTCCACCCCTCATGCCCCCCCTCCCTCCACCCGCCACCTCCCTCCACCCCGCCGGCTCCCCCTCCCTCCACCCGCCACCTTCCTCCACCCCCCCGGCCCCCCTTCACCCATCCGACCCCCCTCCTCAACCCGACCGGCCCCCCCCACCCCCTTACCTCAGCCCACCCACCCCCCCTGGCCTCTCTCCTCCGCCCACAAGATCCCCCCGACCCCTCCCCGCACCTCCACTCCGCCGTCCGGCCCCCCCGCACCACCCTTCCGCCCGTCCGACCCCCCCCCCCCCCCCCCCTCCACCCTCCCCTGCACCCCCGCCCCCTCTTGCACCCCCTGAAGCCCCACCGCCTCCCCTTCTCCTCTGTCCCGAACTGCCCGTCTCCTCTGTACGGACTGCCTTAGACCTTCCTTGTGCCGACTCCCCCCCATACTTCAGGGGTATGGCTTCCTACAGCATCTCTCGGCTCCCATACTACCTGCACACCGTCGCTGATCGTCGAGTCCCTCCGTCTCCTCGTTTTGATGGTATTCTCGGGCCACGTCCCTCCACCACGTCAGTCGACTGTGGACGTCGTCAGGGTCTCCTCCGCCATGATGGCGAGACTGCTGCTGCTGCTGATCTCCCTACTCCAGCACCGCCTGCCACCACTCCTGCTCCGTCTCGATCTTACTCCGACCGCCTCCAGCGCTTTGAGGAGTTACTATTGTGATACCTCGCCTCCACCAGCTCTTCGACAGATCACAGTCTCTCTCCGGGTACTTCTGCTCAGTCTCGGTCTTACTCCGACCGCATCCAGCGCTTTGAAGAGTTACTGTTGCGATACCTCGCCTCCACCAACTCTTCGACAGCTCACAGTCTCTCTGCCACTCCGGGTACTACTGCTCCATGGATCTTCGACTCGGGTGCCTCCTGCCACCTTACCTCCGATCCTTCTGTCCTCACGGATTGTAGCCCTGCTCCTACACACAGGGATCCACACTGCTGATGGGACTCGTGTACCCATTACGCAGTGTGGATCCATCACCCCTGCCTCCGATCCCACTGGTCGCCTAACCTTACCTCGTGTTCACCTTGCTACCCGCTTAAACATTAACTTAATATCTGTTAGTTCTCTTTGGGACTCGGGCCTGATCGTTACATTTACTTTTTCTTCTTGTTTTGTGCAGGATCCGCGGACGGGTCAGAGAGTTGGGTTGGGTCGTCGAGCGGGGGGACTCTATCAGTTGGATCACCTCCAGGTTCCCACTTCCACTCCGTCTGCTCTGTCTGTTACCTCTGATGCCGATTTGTGTCACAGAAGGTTAGGTCACATATCCAGTGATCGACTCCAAAGCGTTTTTCGCTCTGGCGCTTTGGGTCGGGTGTCCTTCTCCCCTCTCTCTGTCTGCACTGGGTGTCGATTAGCAAAGCACCTTACTCTTCCTTTTTCTACTAGTGTCTCCCGTTCCAGCGCCCCTTTTGATCTCGGGCACTCTTACGTGTGGGGTCCTGCTCCAGTTGCCTCTTTTACTGGTTTTTTGTATTATGTGAGCTTCATAAATGATTACTCCCGCTGCACCTGGGTTTATTTCATGCGTCGCCGCTCCGAGATTCCTCATATTTACAGGACATTCACTACTATGCTTCACACCCAGTTTGGTCGGCGCATTAAGGCTTTTCGATCTGATTGTGCCCAGGAGTATCTCTCCTCTGAGATGCGCGAGATCCTTCAGACTCACGACACTCTTCACCAACAGTCGTGTCCCCACACCCATGAACAAAACGGAGTCGCCGAGCGCAAACATCGCCATGTCCTCGAGACAGCACGAGCTCTACTTTTGTCCGCTTCTGTTCCACATTCCTACTGGGCTGAAGCTGTCCTGACCGTTGTTCACCTCATCAACATCACTCCGTCCTCATCCCTCTCTGGTGTTTCCCCGTGCGAGCGGCTTTACTCCACATCTCCTGACTACTCTCTTCTTCGTACCTTTGGGTGCACGTGTTTCGTCCTCCTCCCTCCCCATGAGCGCACCAAACTCTCTGCTAGGTCTGTTAGGTGTGTTCACTTAGGACTCAGTCGGGAGCACAAGGGCTATCGGTGCTACGATCCCTTGGCTCGCCGGATCCATGTCTCTCGCCACGTCTCCTTTGTAGATGATGTCCCGTACTTTTCCACTGAGTCCCGGGATCTTCCCTCACCACTTACGTCATCTTCTACGTCGTCACCCCCTCTCACCATCCCCTTCCTACCTCCGTATCTTGCTCCTACGCCCACCTTCCCGGTTGAGCCTCCTCCACCACCTCCACCTCCCTCGTCTCCACCACCTCCCTCTCCCCCGTCACCTCTACTACCACCACCTATTACTCGTGTCTATATTCGTCGGTCTGCAGCTCCTCCTCCAAAGTCAGTTCACACTGGTACTCCCTCGCCTGATGCTGCTGCTCCCTCCTCACCGGTCGTGGATCCTGCTCCTGTTCGGCGCTACCCGGCGCACGAACATCACCCTTCTGACAGATATGACTACTCTCCGAACAGGTTTGGCTACTCTGCCTTTACCTCTGACTCTCCTGACTCCTCTGGCTACTCTGCCAT
Source organism: Chamaelirium japonicum (assembly GCA_947650365.1). Taxonomy (NCBI): domain Eukaryota; kingdom Viridiplantae; phylum Streptophyta; class Magnoliopsida; order Liliales; family Melanthiaceae; genus Chamaelirium; species Chamaelirium japonicum. The sequence goes on from OX393550.1 coordinate 36,892,289, forward strand.
TGCCTCCTATTTTCCAGCTTATCAGGCTTTTCTTACCGCACTTCACACCCACCGGGAGCCCCAGTCGTACCGTGAGGCAGCTTTACACCCAAAGTGGCGGCAGGCCATGTCAGTAGAGTTTGAGGCTTTTCAGCGGACCCAGACATGGGATTTGGTACCTTGTCCCTCAGGTGTGGTGCCTGTTAGCTGCAAATGGATATTCAAGGTCAAGACTCGACCTGACGGATCCATTGAGCGGCACAAGGCCCGCCTCGTTGCTCGTGGCTTCTCCCAGAAGTATGGGATTGATTACGAGGAGAAGTTTGCTCCAGTTGCTCGGATGACTACTGTGCGCACCCTCTTAGCTGTGGCAGCTGCTCAAGGGTAGCCTCTCCATCAAATGGATGTCACCAATGCGTTCCTCCACGGTGACCTCTCCGAGGAAGTCTACATGGTTCCTCCTCCGGGCGTTTCAGTTCCTCCAAGGCACGTGTGTCGTTTGCGCCGAGCCATCTATGGGCTCAAGCAGGCCCCTCGTGCCTGGTTTGAGCGATTCTGCAGTGCAGTCCTAGCCGCCGGGTTTGTTGAGCGCCACTCCGACTATGCCCTAGTTACTCGCTCCTCCAGTCAGGGTATTGCAGTTCTTCTCTATGTGGATGATATAATCATCACCGGGGATGACAGTGCCACCATAGCATCCCTTCAGCGTCACCTCCAGAGTCAGTTTGAGATAAAAGATCTGGGCTCTCTTCGCTACTTTTTGGGCCTCGAGATTGCCCAGTCAGCTCGTGGTCTGTTGGTCTCCCAGCAAAAGTACACCTCCGGCATCTTTGCTGATGCTGCTCTTACTGACTCTCACACTGCTGACACACCCATGGAGCTCAATTTGAAACTTCTAGCTACAGATGGTGAGCCGCTCCAGGATGTCTCCCGCTACCAGAGGCTGGTTGGGATGCTCGTCTACCTCACTATGACCCGGCCAGACATTGCCCATGTTGTTGGCATTGTCAGTCAGTTTGTTCAGGCTCCACGTTCAGTTCACTATGCAGCTGTCCTTCGAATTATCCGCTACCTCTGAGGAACCGTCACCCGTTCACTACTGTTTTCCTCCACCTCTCCGTTGGTGCTGCGTGCCTACTCCGATGCAGATTGGGCAAGAGATGTAGCCACTCGCCGCTCTACTACCGGATACTGTGTGTTTCTTGGTGATTCTCTTATTTCATGGCGCAGCAAGAAAAAGGAGTCTGTTGCTCGCTCCAGCACCGAAGCCGAATACAGATCTATGGCTTCTACCACTGTAGAGATTGTCTGGCTTCGCCGCCTTCTGCTCGACTTGGGAGTTGTGATATCCGGGCCCACGCCTCTCTTCTGTGACAACCGGAGTGCTATTCAGATTGCTAGCAACCCGGTCTTCCACGAGCGCACAAAACACATTGAGGTTGATTGTCACTACGTTCGCCAAGAGTTTCTCGACCATACCATCTCCTTGCCATTCATTCCATCATCGGAGCAGACTGCTGATTTTCTGACGAAGCCCCTTACGATTGCTCGCTTCCTGCATTTTATCGGCAAACTCTCGGTTCATGATCCACCATGAGTTTGAGGGGGAGTGTTAATGTATAGAGATGGGTCGGGTTACATGTACAGTCGGGTCGGGTTGTATGGTCATACATGTACATATATATTGGGCTTGAGTCCCTCAATAGAGAGCATTCCATTCCTCTCCAAACCCTAGCCGTCATCTCCTAACACTTACTACGGAAGATACAATTGTTTCTCTTTCTTGTAATTCGAAGAACCCTCGAGGTTCCGTTAAACCGGAGCGAGTCCGGAGAGGTGCGAGGCCTCATCTATTATCATCATCGACTATTCCTCTCCCTTCTCATTGCGTTCATCATCCTCGCCAACAATCTCTCACAAACCATTAACCTACATCGTCATCTGCCATTAGAACCCTAGAAATTTCTCACAATTGAACCTTAAATTCATCTGAAACCCTATTGTACCTTGTTCGAAATCCCTCAAACTTGATCCAAAAGAAGTCCCTTTAAACCCAAGACACTCCCTCAAACTTGATCAGGCCGAAACTTATACACAACCCTCCTAACATCCATAAGTATGTAACGTACCGACCCATCAAAATTTGTTATAATTTTAAAAACTGAAACTACTAAAAAGACCAAAATGCCCCTCCACTGTCCCGAATCTATGCACCTTCCAAAACCCTCATTTTTCACTTAAAGCGGGAATTCATGCTTTTGTAGGAACATAGCCATAAAAAACTTCGACTTATTAAAAAAGTCACGTTTTAAACTTGAACTTAACATATGCCGAAAATTTGCCAATTTTTAACATCGGCTTATTCAAATCACCAAAATTATCAATTTTTACCATGACTTTCTCAATAAGTCGTGATTTAGAATCCTTTAGAAAATGAAGAGAAGATAGCAAAAGAATATGATACAAATTTGGGATTCGATGTTATTGATGAGTTGATGAATTCTAACTAGGATTTTATAGAATTTTTATATTTTAATAAAAAAAAATGAGCATAATGGGTTTTCTAATAGTGTAGTTTTATTGATGAATCTTAATTGGGATGTGGATATTAATTTTTATTGACGGCTTATATATTATTATATTTATAGTTATAAATTATGAATGTCTTATTTTCTTAAACAGTCCTGAAAGTTGAAAGAATTTCTAATATATTAAATACATATATTATTTTGATTTTTTAACTATTGTACTTCAAATTTTTCCTATGTTGCCGATTTTTTTTCAAATTTCACCCTAGCCGATTGAATACCGAACCCGGTCTTTTCCCCCATTTTTGTCCATTTTTATTCTGAAATTTCCGATTTTTGCCGATTTTCCTCGAACTTTACATGAGTCGAATTATTATCGAACCTGAACTTGGTGACTGTGTAGAACCCCTAGTCCGTCTTGCCAAGGTTCGAAATTTCCATTTCAGTCAATATTTCGACACTCTGGATATGGAAATATTTCGACAGTATGAAAATATTGTGGTTTTATAGAAAAGGTGAAAATATTTATTTTTTAATAGAATTTTTCAATGAATCTCTGGATAGTCATAAACCAAGTATATATACACCATTTGGAACACTTAGATAATATTTGTACCCTATCTAGAGGTGTAGAGCTTCACAAAGCATGTATTCTGCATTTGAGTCTGTGAGTCTTGTGCAGTCTTGTTTGGTCCTATTTTGATCTATGGTTTTCAAATGATTTTTAATCTTTTTTCGGATAAAAATACTTTCAAAATAAATATTAGTTGACTCTTAAAATAATGCTTCAAACGATTTTAAAAACGGACTTAAAACAAGAAAGTTGTGCAAACTTGAAATCGTGCAAAAATTATGCTGAAATGTAAAACACTGTTTTTTTACCAAGTCTGGAAAAAAAGTTTTTATAAAGAAAAGTTTTTATCTAAGAAGCACTGACACTGGTACGTGGACACGGGTACGACACGACACGGGTTCGCCGACATGGCAAATCCTAAAAAAAGAGAAAACGGGTACGGCGGGGACACGGCAAAATAAGTTAATATTTTTAAATTTATATTTTATGTGTGTTTGCAATTCATATATATTTCAATAACTGAAAAAACCTCATTGAAAACAACTAAAATAAAAATTTAATGCATACTGAATCGCTATCGTTAGTTACATCCAGCCCAATCGGTGAATCGCAAGCAACTCTAAATGGTATAGAAAATAATGGTTGTGTTTCAATTTTGACTTCAACCTATCTGAAACCTCAGAGGATAAGATAAGTTAAAGCCAAACCTGAATCGTAACCGTCCATCATAACCATCCTAACAAGTGAATCACACTCAGGCCCAAATGGCATGCAAAAGAACGGTTGCGATTCAGTGTTGGCTTCAACGTATCTGATTCTCTGAGGTTATAATCTCAAAGGATCAGATCGGTTGAAGCCAAAATTGAATCACCACAGCTTGTAACCCGACCCTATATGTCAACCCGCAGTGTCCCGAGTGTCTGAGAAGTGTCCAACGAGTGTCCAAGGAGTGTCCGACCTTGTCCGGCTCCCGGGAGCACGTAGGACATGGCACATGCGTGTCCGGTGCGTGTCCGGCGAGTGTCGGTGTCCGACACGTGTCCGACACGGGTACGAAAGGCCTGGGGAAGTGTCCATGCTTCCTAGGTTTTTATTCATTCAAAATTTCCTTTGATATACCATGGTTTTCTAGATGTACTTGTAGTTTTACATCTTGTGGAATTTTTTGAGCTAAAAAGGAGTTGATTTAACCACTTTTCTCAACATAAAAATTTTATGAGAAATCGAAAAAACTGTTTTCTCCTACTAAAACTAAAAGTATACTTCTTGATTCACTTGGTTTTTTATTTTTTTGATGTTTTTATTGAAATCAAATGGGGGGGGGGGGGGTTATTTGCTTATTTACATATAATAACTTAAAGTAAATGGAGAAAATAAAAATTAAGTAAAACATCATTTACTTAATTTTGGCACGATAAATCGTGATATTTCGTGATATATTTGCTGAGAACCAGGCCCCCAGTCCCTTTTTATAACCAGTTAGTCACAGAATTTCGATATCAAAAACCTGAAATTTCTCAAAATTTCGCAAAATTTCAATGAAATTTTTGTGTCTCACTATCTTTAGGCATGATAAATCGCGATATTTCGCGTTGATGAATATATCGTCCGAAATATCGCAATATATCGTGATATTCCTGTGAATCCCATGCTGTTCGATATAGTATATAAGATTTCGTATCGAGGTTTGGCTAAACCGAGATATTTCGCGATTTATTTCGAGATTTTGATCCTTGCGTCCTGCATCAAATTTGGTATTATATCCCCTATTACGATGTCCTATCGTCGTGACCAATCCTCCTATCACACTTGTTCTTTGCCGTTGTTTCATAGTCACCTTTAATCTTCCGAATATCTAGAACACTCAATCACCATATGGGAAAGACTATGGTCAAGGTGTTCCAAACAAGACAAAATCATCTCTTACCTACTTGAACTCATGAAGACTGAGACCATTATTTGATTAGGAGACGGAGTGTGCAAAAGGTATCAGGGCTCGAGCATATGACCTCAATCACCCATTTAAACAATTTCTTCAACGGTTGCTATGTTATGTCGTTAATCGGCAACGAAAAGAACACATTGAGGAAATTCAAATGATAATTAATGATATCCAGTACGTGCTGCAGTACATGAGGTAGATCAAAAAATGCATTAGGCATCGCAAATCACTTCCAGTAGCACCTTCCCCTCAAGTCGAGCCTCCACCTCTAGTGGATCCTCCAACACCAGTGGAGCATCTGCCAGCGACTCCCGCCGCTACCTGCAGTTGACAACCTCGAGCTAGTCTCTCTAGTCGATAAGCTACCCCACATTGATTTTATCGGGCTAGACTCTCCAGGCTCCATCAACGACCAAGATAATTCTCCAGTGTCACTTGGGCGTACCTTTGCTTGAGTTTTTTTTTGTGACTTACTACAGCAAATTCGGATGCTAGTCTTCTACAGGGTACCTTCAAACTTCTCAAGAGTTCTACTTCCAGTTGGTGCTGAAAGATTTACCACTTCAATTACTTTGTGTGGGACCTAGGAGTCAACTTCCCATGTCACTTTTCTTTTTGGGTCTCCACCATCAGCTTTTGATCATCAATTGCTCTGATGCTTGTCACTTCTACACCTAGTACTCAAGGGCGAGTTCCACGTAATGGAAGCATATAATGGGGATCTGAGTTCACCCATAGCACAGATGATGATTTTTCACTATTGAATCACCCATATCGTATGTTTCCACCGTTGGATCTTGCCCAAAACGACTATCTAGCATCAGAATTAGCGGATGAAGACTTTACATCAAAGTAGTCGTACAATCTGATTTCTGAAGCCTCAGGCAGATTCAGAGAAGTTGATTTACCTAATGAAGTGCCCTTTTATTTTTATTAGTGTTTAAAATTTATTTGGAAATTTATTTAGTATTTTCGTCTTTTTAATTAGCCTAAATTATGTACATGTTAAAACCTAACTTATAAGGATTTTATGAGTGTTTTTAGGAGTCATATTCCTTTAATTTTAAGGACTACACGTCCTACATGTTATTGTATTGCTTGGGGCTTATAAAAGGGACCCAAAGCCTCTCATATTTAATATTGTTTTGATTATTTGAAAGCTTTGCCTCGGTAATTGTTTCTCCTTTATGTGATTTGAAGAACCCTCAAAGTGGTTTCATTGAATCGAAGCGAGTCAAGACAAAAGACCAGACGTAGATCCGCACCGATCTAACAATCCAACGGTCAAGACAAAAGACCAAACGTCATTGACCAAGTGTAAAAAGGATTAAGCCATAAAAGAATAATCACAAATATAATCAAAGCAATAACCACCCGAGATAAAGATATGGAAACAAATATAGGCAAGATATGGAAACAAATCTAGGCGGTTATGAGGAGGTTAAAGGGAAAGATATTGGGAAAAACATAAAGATCCTACCATATTTATCCCTACATACCTTTCCCTTGCCTATAAATAAAGGGGAAGGGGAAGAAACAAGGGGTTCCCATATAAAGAAAATAAGCTCTGCCTCAAAGAACGAGAGGCTTCAAAACTTGAAAAACCAACGGCTTCAGGGGTCAGTTAAGCATATCCCCAGAGGGAATTCTTGCTTGATTCTATAAGTCATCCACCATGAAGCAAGCCCTTAAAGATCGATAAAGCTCCACTCCATCCACGAATAATAAAACCCGAAAAAGGAAGCCAAAGCCGACGCTACACGCGTTGCCATCAAAGCCAAAGAAAGCCTCGCTCCGCCCATGAAGAAGAAAGTCCAGCCCATGAAGAAGAAAGTCCAGAGAAGGAAGCTAAAGTCGGCACTACACCTGTCACCATCAAGAAGCAAGCACTTCAATAAAGCTCCGCTCCGTCCATGAAGAAGAAAGCCCGGAGAAGGGAAAAAAAAGACGATGCTACACCACAAACCCAGAACCAAGGTCAACAACAGGAGAGGAGGAGGCTCTACAGAAAGTAAGACTCCATCGCTCGAAGACCGAAGGCTTCACAAGGCTCAGGAAAGCACATCCCTCAGGAGAATTCCTGCTTAGTCCTCTCAAAGTCCTCATCTTGAAGCGACGCACTTGAAAATCATAAAGCTCCGCTCCGTCCACGAAGAAGAAAACTTGAAGAATGAAGCAAAGAGACGATGCCACACCCATCGCCATCAACTATTTGCTCCGTTCATGAAGGAGAAAACTCGAAGAAGAAGATCCAGAGACATACCTATCACTATCAAAAGTAAAGATGATGTCAAGCCAATACAAAAGCCAAAAGCAAAAGCAAACTACGAATAACGATAAGAAAGCAACGCTCATTATAGCCGATATGGCGTGAAGCCCGACAGAACAAAAGCACTGCAACGCTCTCTTTTCCCATGTTGCGCAAAAACTAACGCGAAGCCAAAGTAGAAGCAAAGTCAAAGGCAAAAGCAAGAGCCAAAAAGTAAAAGCAAAACGAAGCTAAAGACCGAGGAATAGCAAGAGTCGAAGGAGATACAAAGATCGAGGAGCAAAGCGACACTCATCCTAGTCGGTGAAGAGCGAAGCGCGAAAGGGCCAAAGTACAGTGGATCTCCTCCATCTCCTTAAAACCCTAGACCCTTGTAAAACCTCTGATTTGGATATTCTATCTGAAGTCTTAAACGAATATCCGAGGAGACAAGGATCAGAGGACCACAGAGGATCTCTCCCATAATCTTCTAATACATCTTCTCCGTTCCACCTCACCACCCCCGAGCGCCCGAACGTGGTTGTAATCTTGTACGGTTCTAGCAATAAGATAGATCAACTTTTTGCGCCTACACTTATCTTGATGAGTACAAGAGAGGTCATGAAACTACTTATTGCTGATATGTATGGGAAGGGTGTAGTGGTCCTATGAAGTTATAAATCATGTTACCAGGAAAAAAGAAAAGACAAAAATTTAGTTATCTCTAAGGAAATAACTCATAGCAACATCATTTTATATGGATGATTGGATGGTGTAAAGGATATTTCAGAAATATTTAAAGAAAATATGATGAGACACGATCTTTGCAATAACTCAGGACGAAAGGTGGAACTCACTAACTAATAAAGGTGTAAGGAGTTGGTGGGTTATACACAACAGGGTAAAAATAATGGCATAAATAATATTTATAAAACACCAATTTCCATGTCATTATACACAAATAGCTCATAGTTGTGCTCTGGCAATCCTGTGAACTACCTGGTAAGGCAAATTCTGTGATCACAAAAAGCATTATCCATGTCACCAGTTAAACCAAACATAAGTACAGAAAGTAAGAATAATGAATATTGGGAGATAGCATTCAAGATGGAAATATGATTTACCCTCTGAGGATTCATTCCAGCAGCAGCAACATATAAATCCAGCTTCCCAATTGGAATGCCAATACCTTGAACTCCAAGATCACCAAGACCCAAGATTCTACTTCCATCTGTTACAACGATCATATCAACCTGAAACAGAACATTGTTTAAATTTATAACTATCTATTAAGACAACATTATGAATTTAATATTCAGAAAATTGAAAGCTACAGAATGAATCAAGGCAGAAAATTTAAAATTAGATCATCAAGTTAAGATAAGGATGATGCATGTGCATAAGAGGTTTGGTTTTTCATCCATGTGCTTAAAATTATTGTGCATTGAACCTATTTCCCTGACGATCCCCTTAACACATGAGAAAAGTTGGTGCAATGTTATCACTGCTACACATAACCAGTATTCCTTTCTAACTGACCAACCATGTACTGCGTGGTGTGAAGCCTCCACTCCTGCTTTTGCAATGGCGCATGATATCATACACTAATGGCTAATTAAGGGATAGTTCAATATAGTCTCCTTCCAAGAAGTCAGACATTGCTGGAGAAACCCAGCCACTAACTCCCACACAGTCACCCCATGAAAGCAACATGGTGCAATGGAGGTCTGCCAGGGCTCACAGGATCCAACTACCAAAAAAACCTGTCAGTGAAACCAAAAATTCTCTGAAGAGAATGGGCAACAGCAAACTAATGAAATCAACAATGCACACTAGCTGCAAGAGCTGCCAAGAAGGTCATCTATCAAAATAAAAATAAAAATATAGCAAAACAGATTGTACATTTGAGGGGATAGAAATATTATGAATACAAACTTCCATAGCGGCAGTGGATATCAATAGACAAGTCAGGAATCTGCATGAGGGAGACAGAGCTACTAGAGATGCCTAACTACAAAGACAACAAAGTTTCATGACAGGCATCTTGAGATTACAAAGCATATCGACAAGGTCATGGCTTGTAAGGGATGCACATGTAGTGGAAATAGTTGATCTTGAAGTTGTGTAAATTCCAAAAAATCAGACTAAAAATGTTGTTCAGACAGTCTGCTATATCAATCGGTGCAAACACAGATAACCTAATAGCAGCGGGGAAGGAAAGAAAGGTCAAGCCAAGATGTTAAAAGAATGCCAATTAAAAAGTTAGGGGAAGAAATGACAACCTTTTTAGTCTTATGATCCAAGAAAAAAGAAGACCAAGCATAGTAAAGGTGCCGAGGATAATTAAAGAACAGCATTTCAACTATGCTAAATCAGGGTGTGTATCGGTTCTTAATTATTACTGGGTTATAAATTCTCCATTTGGATGAAATTTTGCTGGTCCAATCTTTGAAAATGACAAACCTGTCACCAGCTCCACCTAGGAGCCCTATTGTTGTTTCACCACCCAAGGAGGAACGAAGTAACTAGACAGATAAAGCATGCAAACGATCAAAGCACACTGACCATTTACCTCATTCTTCACTCGCATCTCTCTTCTTGCTTTCCCTCCTCTTTTTTCTTTCTTCTATACCCTTAATTATTTATCTTATTGTTTATGACCAATTTGCAATAGCTTATACTGGAAAACATCACAGTTTTTGCTGTTGCAATAGGTGCAAGTTCTAATGAGACAGTAAGGCTTTCATCTCCAAGAAAAGCCATCAGATACTGTCCAACAACGTAGAAGGCTAAGGAAATCTACATGCTATTTCTCAAAAGCCTGAAAGATAATGGAGTCACTTAACAGATCTTATGATGTTTCAATGCTTCATCTTATTCAGAATCTGTTGTTCCACTCTCAATAGAGGGTTCCCTGGCCAGCATAGTCCGCTTATGGACTACGTGGAGGAAAGGAGAATACAACTTATAAAAGCGGATGGGACTAAGTCTCTATTGTAAATTTGTAACCTGTTGGGGCATCTGGGCTGAACGGAATGGTCGGATCATTCAACTTCTGAAGTCGTAGATGAAAGCACTGCCTGGGAGATCCAAAATAAAGGCATAAGCCGTTAACTACTTAACTGTAATTTTTTTCTGGTTTTTCCAGTCTTTTGACTGTTTAGTTCCTTCTTTTGTAATAAACAGGTTGGGGTCCATGCCTACGCACCCCTCAAGAAAGAGATCCTAAAAAGATAAAAATAAACATTGGAGTAACCGGAGAGTTGGGGTCCATGCCAATTCTCTAGAGTAATCTAGACTTTTATAAAGCAAGTTGCATAGAGGGGTAGTCCAGCTAGCCTGCTTTCTTTATGGACTATTTGGAGGAACATGAGACTTTGGAGATTTGGGACATCCTATCTTTAGCGATCTACTAGAATATCCGAACGGAAAGAAACAAGAGAAACTTTCAACAAAAGTACAGTTCGTAGGCAGAAATTATCAGAAGAGTAGCTTTAGCTACCTAAGCTATCGGCTACTCCCTTACCGGGAATTTAAAGTTAGACCTGATGCAGGACGGCAACGAGAACTCGTAGATTTCCATTCAATCATTGCCTTGATATGAGAATAGAGAGATATCGAGAGGTGGGAGGGAGAGAGAGACCACTAAAAGTCAGCACCTAGGGTTTGTTGGAGTCGGCACCAACAAGGGGAGTAAAGCATTGCAATAGCAATTTTCTTTTCATTAATCATTAAATGCCTACAATAAGAGGCAAATACCTCTTTAAATAGAAAAAAAAAAGATAGCCTTCCTAAAAGATAACAACCAAAAAGATAATCCTTTCTAAATTTAAAAGATCTAGATCTATTCAAATCTCTACTAAAAAGATATTTAAAGCTTCCATAATTAATAAATGAAAAAATATATTATTTTTGGATTAAAATAATAATTTTAGAATAAAAAAAAACTATTTTATTCTGATATTAATATTTTATTCTAAAAAAATAATTTTCAAGAATTATTAATTCCGAAAATGACTCAAAAATTCTTCAACAAGCCTCGGGATGTGTGCAAGACAGATCTGGTCTCAAAACATGTGCTTGTCGAATTGTGCTCTGTATCATTCGTTTTTGCTACACGAAACACATCCTCAAGTTGTAGGAAGTCAAATCATGAAGAACTAGATGACAGATCATGATCACCATAGGGGCTGCTCGAGGTCAGGTGATGCAGGGGAGGCCAGATGGTGAACCAATCGGTGCTGGTAGGCACGGGTCGGAACCGAGCAACACGGATCGAGCAAGGGCGGCGTGGAATGGGGTTGGGCAGGGCCGATCGGGGGTGAGGGATGGAGAGAGCCGGCGGAGCTAGGCCAGGGCGGGTGGTTGCGGCTAGTTGCCATGCTTGAGAGTATTGTTGTCGCTGCGCTTCTTCCTCTTCCAAAATTAATATTTTATTTTGAAAAAAATAAATTTCAAGAATTACTAGTTTTGAAAAAGACTTGAAAATTCTTCATCAATCCTTGGGATACGTGCAAGATAGATTTGGCCTCGAAACATGTGCTCGTTGAATTTTGTTTCGCATCAAGACCTCTTATCTACTTGTAAACAAACATGATTAGAAAAATTAATCCAGATCGATCATTTATACCTTGTTCCTATTTTACTAATAAACAAATTGGGGTGTCCACCAACCATCCACCCCCTTTATTCTAAGGGATCTCCAAAAAAACAAAAAGTATGCCATTGAATATCAATATAGTGTGTTAAATAATTAAAACCTTGGATATAGATCATCAAAACTATTGCTCCTCTACTAAACACTGTAATGGGTCGACGCCTCGACGGACAAAATAAATGATATATTATTAAGATAAGTCAAACCTTGTTATAAAAACGGACATTACCAACTTATTTTGGAGTATTATTGAATGTCGTGAAGAAGAGCCCACATATCAAGCCATGTTTCCAAAGCCATCATTGTTCCTTCCCCTCTAAAAGTGTTTAGACATGTTTGCTTGGTCCAACTTTGTCCAATAGGTGATAAAATGGATATGAGGTTTGTCAAGTGCAGTTTCTAGTGATTGATTGGTGAGTCTTCCAACAGTGGCAAGGAACATGCTCAATGTGTACCTGTGGAATGATCATAAAATGAGGATCTTCCTAAATGGTCAGATCTATCATGACTATTTTTTGGATCTTTCATGACGGTCAATCCAGGATTTGATACCATGAATAATGAGCAGGAACTGGAGTGATCGCAATACACTTACAAAGTACATAAACAATACAATGAAAACAATATACAATAATTATAAGGTCTTGCACCTACGGCAAGACATCTCCACAAGAGGGGAACATGTCGCATGTCAAAACTCATATAAATAGGAAAAGGAATCATTAAAAGAAAGCATATAAAATGTATGTATGTATGCATTTATATGCGTGCGCACGTGCGTGTGTGTGTGATTGGACACACCTCGGGTCTTATTATCTTGTTTATCTAATAAATCTCAAGAAACATAACAAGATCGTATATTTAACCTAGAGAAGAAACAAGGAAATCGAATTCTGTAAAGGCAAAAAATAATTTGGATCTACAATATATAATTGTTAATTCTTAATATACTCAATATTTTGTGAAATAAAACCAGCAAAACCAAATGGAGATTATGATATTAAATTGATGTTAGAAATTTGATTATTTTAGTAAATGCAAGTGTTAGATACCTGCTCAGCTGGCCAGTTATAGACCATTGACATCATTTCCCCACGATCTGCTGAACTAAAATACATTCCCCTGGGTCTTCTGAACAGTCCGCTGTAATTCTGACAAACAAGGCCAACAGTGGGTGTGTATACTATAGGTGCATACTCCTCAATATTTTCAATTAGCACCTGTCAAAAACCATTAAGAAAAAGGATAACCATAAAAATAGATTCATATAGATATTCATGTTGCATAGACGATACATTATCCGCCTACATGAAATAATGATCCTCGTTAGAGGGCCCTACAAGAGGACAACGAACTGATTGTAAATACAGTGTATCTTAAGCTGGGTACTTGACCAGCATAAAATGCCAAATCTTAATTTCACGAAGAGTTTCACCACCATGTAACCTATATACACAATAGCAATTTAACAAAAAATAGTATTTTGTGAACATGAACTGAACCAAAGAACTCACCTTGTAGTACATAGTCTCATTTCTGTCATGCAACCTATTAAGAATGCGCCATTTGGCCAATGCGTTGGTATCTGATGGTCCATCTCGTGCATTAATCGATAATCTTTTCAAGTCAACCACTGTTGATAAAGAAAATTCTGAGTAATTTTCTGGGAAAAATAATAGGCTATAGTACAAGTAGAAAGGGACCATCAATATTATAGATGACCTGATTTTAGGACTATTTGAGCATACTTATATCTATTAATTCTCCAGGCAACACACTAAATTCAGAGACTAAAAAATTTCTGGTCAACATGAATTTCAAAATAAAATGTTAACATTGCTCTGACTTCTGAGTGCCCAACAAATCCCATGATTAACATAATGACAATGCACTATTCAACTTAATTAGAGTATTAGTGTGCTGATACTTACTCTGTTGTTCATATCTTCTTTTATTATATTTCAGAAGGCCTTTTCTCATCGAAAATATCAATATCAACAGCTTTCCAATAAAAGTGATGAATTGCATTTGTAACTTTTCAAAGAGGTTCTCGACAGTTAGTAGAATGCTATCACTGAGTGACTGCAGTAAAGATGCAAATACCATAGCTTTACTCACTCATATGACACTGAACCACCATTCCTGTTGGGGGGATTTACCCACAGACCATTCTCTCTAGGTGACAATTAGTCATGCCTACATATGACTCTTCCTCTCTCTAGCACTCTACGTGAACCTATGGCAACAAGTAGTGTCGTAACGTTCTCTCAATCTTTGTTACCAAAAACTCCGATTTTTTTAAAAATCTCGATTAAAACACGACTTATTCAGTAAACGTTCTCTACACGTCTCTTTTCCGATTTTTTGGAAAAGTCACGATTTTCACATTTTAATCCCGATTAATTGCGTTTTAACCCCGTCATGCATTGCTCAAAAAACCTATTGTAACATCTATGTATAAATATGTTCTAAAATTTTACTATTTGTTTCCCGACCTTTCCGACTTTTTCCCGATTTTTTCCCGACTTCTTCCCTAACCGATTTTTTCTCGACTTCCGACTTGGTAACTATGCTCTCAATGTCATGTTTGTCTTGCTAATGAAAAGTTTTTGCTGTCATTTCTTATTTCTTGCTTACAATTAACCGGGAATGTCTAATATTAGTTTCAATCACTATATCACATAAGCATGCCCTTCATCTCACGCTCTTCGTCTCTTGAATAGACGAACACTCTACTTGAACTTATCGCAACCTGTAGTGTTGTAATTTCTATTCGACATAATGTCCGTCTTGCTAATGAAAAGTTTATGCTGCATTTCTTTTTTCTTACTTACAATTAGCCGTGAACGTATAATGTTAGTTTCAACTTTCAATCATAACATTGCATAAATATGGTAGAACTTAAGTAATGAGGCAATTGAAGAACTTAAAAGGGAAGTAATCCCAACCACTGGATTGACTGATCAATCGATGCAGTAGCAGTGCAAACTTACTGAAGCGATCGATCTGCTGTTGCGGGGTCATGACATTGGGAGGAAGAAGCCCACGGAGATCGAGGCGGTCCCGCTCCGTCATGGAGAACGCGGTGCCCTAATTTTATTTCCCAATAAAACAAGATTTAGTCAATCATCCTTCCACCGTGATCACTTCAGGTTTGATAATCGTAAAGATCAGTGGAGAGGTGATAGAGATCTGAGATGACCTTGTTGAACCAGGGATCATGGAGGATGTCGAGGCTCCGCTTGTGGACTATGGTGGGGCGGGAACCCTCGGAGGTCGTGAAGGGCCTCGGCCTCCCCACCGCGGCGGCCGCCGGCTGGAGCTGACGCAGCCACGGGAGGATCCATGACGAGAGTGGCCGCCGCAGCTGCTGGGGCGGCGGGAAAATTGCCATCTCGCCTCAAAGGAAGCCCTCGAGAGACGCTTTTCCGGTGAGTGGAAGCAGGAGCAGGGCGGGGGCGGGAATCAGCGATCAGTTGAGCATTGACTTCTTCGTTGTAAGACGGGGGAACGTCTGGCTTGTTGACGGACCCAGCAGCAGGTTAATAGATTTCGCCGCTTGTGGTCCCATAGATTCCTGTCGAGAAAATAAAGGAGGGCTAATCCGGATGTAGATTCCCACCAACATAGGATAAGGGTTTGTTAGATAGAGCCTTTTATCTCTCTCATTATTTGTACTAGTAATCTAAGTAATGCACGCATCTATCGACACATAAAAGATTTTGAGGACGAGGATAATATTTTGATAAAGGTGAAAAAATTTTATGAGTGTAATAAAATTTTAAGAAAGGATAATATTTTAAATATGACAATAATAATTCAAAAACAGTGATAATACTAGTAAGAAACCCGTGCAATGCCCGAATGTGTTTGATGCACACCATTTGGCAAAGACGATATCACAATTGTTCGAAGAAGTGTAAAATTTGAAGTAAGTGTGATTCACTTGTTAGAGAGAGAGAGATTAACATGAAAGAAGAATTCTAACTCTTTAAAAGATGTCCACGTGTCACAACAAGGGAGAAAGGCTTCCATTTTAGTATATAGTATAGATTTCAAGAGAGATGAAAATATTTTGAAGATAGCAACATAAAAGAGATATAAAGATGATCATATCATCACGCATATTCGGTGAGGGCATCCACTTTCTGTGAAGACATCCATATTCGGCATGGGCACTCTGATTTTATGAATACGTCCACATTCGATTGGTGAGTCTCTCTCTCTCTTTCTCTCTCTTAATAGGTTATATTCTATTATATCAATATATATGGCAATTCACGAAGAAGTTGACAATGAAACCGACTTGTAATGGCCTCAAAATAACAATGCTGACACAGCACTAAGCAAGTTAACTCTTGGTTTGAATGACTAATATAATCTTATGCACTTTTTTTGGGTGTCCCCATTTTCTCTTTAATCTACCTGTATGGGAGATCGATTGATCGAGGAATTCAAAAAAAGAGAAGGAACTACCATTGTGAATGCAATCATGTTATCTTTCTAATGGAGGACCTCTTAGAAATGGAAGCTGTATCACAAAAATTTAAGCAAGAAGTTAGAATATCAAAGGAAGTTCAAAAGAAATTACAGCTAAATTTGACAATGTCTATCGTCATATGTGAATTACATAGAAAATCTCATGTGTCTTTGGAATGTTTTATCCACTATTTTCCTTTGCAAAATCATGCATGCATATACATATATATATCTTACAAAGCTGAAGTCTTGAATATATCAACACATTGAAGAAAACAAAAGGTGTTATGTAGTTCAACTACACATTGCTCAAAATGAAGCCCTTCATGAACTCCTTGTGGTCCCAGGATTGATGACCAATGCAGTCTACAATCCAATCTCGCTCCAAGATAATGGTCGTCAGTAACTGAATGTGTAAATGAGTAATTTATATTCACTCTACATTGCATGATAGAGTGTGAAATGGCATCCTACTTCACATTGAGAGAATGATGAGAGAAAATGTAACCCTCGTATTAGTCTGTGCATTACCAGCAATAAAGATGTAGATAATAATAAATAGCTCACCCCAATCTCCTGTCAATGTGGACAATCTCGCAACCCCCTAAGGCAAGGCATCTAGCAGGTAGTGTCCCTAATGCTCTATTGAATCCTTTGCTAAGTGTAGCACATGCATAAGAATACATTCAAACTGTAACCCTTAAGTCTACCTAAGATGACTTACGGGTTACTGAGTTTGGTGGATCCCTATGATTGTTGATTATTTGAATAATTGTGTCATAAGATTAGAGAGCATATTGCCATCTTCTTTTGTAGCTCACTTTAAAAGTATTGAGTTTTCAAAGAAACACCCGCAATACAATGCGGCGTGACTAAAACCAAAATGCAAGATAAGAAATGGTAATCAACAAGCTTATTTGTTATTTTTTGTTGGGATTGGGCACAGATTGAGAGACATCCATCACAGCTTCGTTTACAATCATGGTAAACATATGTATGCCTATCAGCCTATATTGCCAATCGCACACACACACACACACACACACACACACACACACACAAACAAAGAGAGAGAGAGGTACCAGAGCACTTCGATTAAATTCGATCGGGTACTCTCTCTCCTTTTTCTTCAATACTATAAAAAAATACATGTAATAGTTAAAAATACAGTGACACAAAGAAACCATTCTCAAAGTGTTGTTAAATAGAGAATAGAAAAGAAGTGAACTTTATTTTATTTTATTTTATTTTTTGAGAAGAGAACTTTAGAATTGAAAGGCCGGGAATATAGTTGAAATAAAAAAAAAACTTTTCTTCTACAAATACTGGAGTGGGACTCGCTCGATGTATACCCCTACTCCAACCAAAAAAAAAAGTTGCAATACCGCTTCGGCGACGGTCGAGAGGTTGGAGGGGAGGGTGGCGTGGAAGTCAGCCTAAAAAAGAAATGAGTAGCTGATTATTGCAAAATAAATGTTCATCTCTTTTGCAATAAAAGAACCTGATTAAAAAACCATCAAATTTTACAAAACAATGATGAATTTTGCAAAAAAATATTTTGAAACAGATCTGATGACTAGTTTGTACAACACAAAACTTTTGTTTATTTTGAAACAAAACTAAGCACCTGTTGAGAGACGTGCATATCCTCTTCGACATTGATAGTTGTCATTCTCTCTCTCTCTTTCTCTCTTCTCTCTCACACAGGGATTTCGGTTGCTAACGTAGAAGTGGAGACGGGATCACGTATAGTAGTTTTAGGATAGGAGAAAATTGAAAATGTGATTTTAGATGGGATTTTAGGAGAAGGAAAATTTTTGGGACGGGATTTTAGGTGGTGTGAAATTTTGGATGGGATTTTGGAGGTGGTCATCATCAATTCCGCTCTCAAATTTTGGATGGGATTCTGCATTGCGATTTGAGGGAGGAAATCATATTTCTAAATGAGATTTTGAGGAAGAAAATCAAATTTTAGGGTTTTATGGGTTGGATTTTAGGGAATCTGATTTCATAGGGGGGATACGTGGAAGGGGATCGAGCAGGGCAGGCCCTCGGACGAGATTCGCGAGATGTTGGGGTGTGGAGGAGAGCGAGGGGCGATCGGATTTCTAAATGAGATTTTGAGGAAGAAAATCAAAATTTAGGGGTTTTATGGGCTGGATTTTAGGGAATATGATTTCAAAGGGGGGATGGGCGGAAGGGGATCGAGCAGGGCAGGCTCTCGGATGGGATTCACGGGATCTTGAGAGGGCTCTCGAACAAATGAGATCGGAGAGAGGTGCAGAGGAGTGCGAGGGGTGCGGGGGAGCAAAAGCTGAACGGGATTAGAGGGGGGGTGTGATCAAATGGAGGGGAAGAGGAGAGGGGTACGGGCGCGGTGGGGAGCGATCGAAGGAGAGCGGGCCGCGGGCGATCAGAAGGATGTGATCGTGTGATTTAGGGTGTGATTGTATGGTTGAGGGTGACTTAGAGGGCCGTCATCATAGTCGTTCTTTGTACCCCCCATAAAACCCTCCCCTATTATATAAATGATGTTTATTTGTTCAAGACTCTATAAATAGAGATGCTCATCTATGGATGGCACATGGTTATTTCCCAAACACATTATAAACACGAAAATAGATAGAGAGAGAAAGAAGAGATCTGAGAGAGGACGAACCCTCCGAGCCCTGGCCGATTAAAACAAGAGAGAAGAGAGAGAGAGAGAGAGAGAGAATATCACGTCAGCGACTAACTGTGCAACGAACAACATTACGATGAAAAGCACAAGCCATCCGAGCCCCAAGCGATGAGTTTCGTTGAAGCATCGCAAAGAACCTCGCGGCAACAACGGCAACAAACAAGCGGCACACAATGTACGCCTGAGAACTCCCTCCTCTTACACATCGTACCACCAGAATGGAGATTCGCACCGCACAACCGGCGGCCCGCAACACATAACTAACAGGCTTCGGGTGAACCCATAGTGGTGCCCTGCTTTCCCAGCAGGTCCGGCGACCTCCGCTAACTGCGGACCATCGAACAACATCGGCTAGCGGCGACACACGCAGCTGGCTGCGAGAGATGTGTGTGCCTGGGGCTGTGAACAACCTGTGTAGGGTTTTCCTTGTTTTTGTTTATGTAGATGATGAACAATTATAATGACCAAGATCCAATAAGCCAAGAGCCAAGAGCCAAGACTCCTGAGGCTGGGATGCCAAGATGAATGAGGTGAGGTGAGGTGTACAAGGCCGCGAGTTAGCCCACATCACCTAGAGAGAAGGAGATCATGAGCTACTTATATAATTTTCCCTCCCAAACATAGAAAATGTGTTTTAAAACCGTGCGCCGCTACGGATTTCGTAAGAACTTCGTAGTTAAGCGTGCTCGGACGAGAGTAGTACCAGGATGGGTGACCTCCCTGGGAAGTTCTCGTGCGGGCACGGGCAAAGTGGACAATATCTTGTGTGTTTGGGGTGGATGTTACAACAATAGTTTAGCATTTTTTTGGGTTTAAAACCCCATACCTGACCCGACCTATGCATCCCCAGACCCGCCAGCCATTATAATGGCAGACCCGATTATATGTTACAAACCCGACTCGACTGCTTATAGCTAAACCTGACCCATCTACCTTTATATGCATTCACATATATCTGACTGCCTGATTTAATATGCACTGTTAATTTAAATTTTGTTATTGTAAGCCCGATCTATAACCAACCGGTTCGATCCATATATGAAACTTGGGTATTCGAATCATTCCGGATGCATCGGTACGGTCAGATTTTACTGTTTCATATATATTATTTATTTATTTACTTGTTTAACCCCTTAAGGTCCATTATATGAAATCTGTTTTTGCAAACAAGGACATGCCTATCCTTAATTGTAACAGACCTTATATTATGCATATAGCTTATGTTTTTTACCTATTTAATGCGTATGATATGACATATTCTTCATTAGTATATATGCCTTAGGTCATTTTAGCACCCTTTTAGAAAAGCTTGACAAGACGCATGACGGTTTCATAGAACCCGCTCTACCTTGGCAAGTGGTTTCTAAAATGACCCTATTAATACCCAGTATTAATAGGCTTTGTCCATTATATGTCAAATGCTTCCTATAATATGTCTTTATTTGCCCATATGATGAATATGGTAATCATAGAAATTAATATTAGTATTTATTAAATCCTCATATATCAAATATTGTAAAATTAGACTTTTATGCATTAAACATCAATAGAAGTAATTATCTAAATTGGGGAGTAGATAATATGCTACATCTATAAATGAAGAAATTAGAAAAAGCTCTAGAAGAGAAGAACAAATTGAAGCCAGATGAGAAAGCAAAGGCCCTAATCTTTCTTAGGCACCACATACTTGAAGATCTGAAGAATGAATATATGAATATAGTAGATCCTGCAGATATCTGGAAGGCACTCAAAGAACACGATGATTACTAGAAAATGATCACTTTGCCTGCAGCAAAGAGCAAATGGATAACCCTTATCTTCTAGGACTTTAAGATAATGGCTGAGTTCAACTCGAAGTTGCTCAACATCGTCAGTAAGCTAAAGCTTTGCGAGGAGAAGATATATGACGCTCAAATGATTGATAAAACCCTCTCTACCTTCTACACTAATAACATCATTCTACAACAGTAATACAGGGGGGTGAAGTACCAGAAGTACTCAAAACTCATAGAAGTCATCTTAATTACTGAAGAACATAATACTATACTGGTAAAAAATTATAATTCTAGACCCACTGAATCATTGACACTGCTAGAAGCAAATACAATAATTTCTACCGAGGTAGGGGTAGAGACAGAGGAATGAGATATTGAAGACACAATAAAGGAGGATACAATAACTAACCTGAAAGAGATAGGAACCACCCTGGAAGAGGTGGATATCAAAATCATCCTGGAAGAGGTGATTATTATTTTAAAAACAAATGGATTGCTCCTCTAAATCTAGAAAAGAAAAATCCCTCTATACCTGAAGATAAGAGGGATATATGCTTTGAATGTGAAAAAGAATGACACTAGTCCAGAACCTACCGTGTCAGTAAACATGAGAAAAATAAATACAAAATTACAAGGATACCTACAAAGGCAAATATAAATAAAGAAAATAATGAGTGGCCTAAAGAATACCAGAAGCAGACTGATGCCCTGAAGACATCGTACTTGGAAAGTTCAGATTACTTCGATAAGGTAGATGATGACATATTGGATCCCTGGATATTTTAGTTTTTATATTTTGTCAAACATTGCTTAGTAATTTTTATATTATGTTGGACATTGCTTTAGTAGTTATTGGACATTATTTTTGCCAAGCTATATTATCATTTTGGTTAATCTAGTTAGATATTGTATTTAGTAAGCTTTATTCTTAATTAGCTTTTTATATTTATTAATTCATATAGATTATCATTTAAGAACAATGACCAACTGCAAAGAGATTTGCTTGATAGATAGTGCAACAACATATACCATACTGAAACATAGTAAATTCTTTATAAATCTTGAATATAATCCGTATATGGTTACTACAGTGACTGGTCCTACTGATATAGTTACAGGGTCCGAAAAAGTCCACATTTTTTTACTAATGATACTCGCTTGCTAATCAAGGATGCACTATACTCAGAAAATTCCAAAAAAAATTACTGAGTTTCAAAGACATCCAAGCAAATGAATACTATTTAGAAACTACAAATAAAGACAATCACTAATACCTTTGCATCATATCTAAGAACGAAAAGCAAACATCCATACTAGAAAAGTTTTCAACCTTATCATTAGGGTTATATTTTACCCACATTGAGGTTATAGAATCTTATGCCACTCACTTGAATCAAAAGTCCACCAATCCTGTTATTTGGTTATTTGGTATGATAGATTAGGTCACCCAGGGTCAGGTATGCTTAGAAATATCATTTATAATTCTTATAATCATTTCCTTAGCAATCGAAGTCTTAACTTTTTTCTAATGACCACCTTTGTGGCCCTTGTACCTAAAGAAAGTTTATCATCAGACCTTCTTTCCAGAAAATAGAGACAGAATCACCTACCTTCTTGCAGAGGGTTCAAAGTGATATGTGTGGTCCTATTTACCCTCCTAGCGGTCCATTTAGATATTTTATGATCTTAATAGATATATCTATAAGATTGTCATATGTGAGTCTCTTCTCCACTAGAAATTTAGCATTTGCTAGATTATTATCCCAAATAATCAAACTCAGAGCTAATTTCCTTAATAACCTAATTAAATCTATTCTATTGGATAATGCAGCTGAATTCTCTTCTAAAATCTTCAATAACTTCTATGCATCCATCGGAATAGAGGTTGAATATTTTGTTCCCTATGTTCATACCCAAAATGGCCTTTCTGAAGCTTTTATTAAATGCTTACAGTTAATAACTAGACCATTACTCTTACAATCCAAACTCCCAATATCTACATGGGGATATGTTATCTTGCATACAACTAATCTTATTAGACTTCGACCTACTTTATACCATAATTTTTCTTCTACACAACTTATGTCAGGTATCCAGCCAAATATATAGCATCTTAGAAAGTTTGGATGTACTGTGCAGATCCCTATGCCCCCTCCAAATAGAACTATGATGGATCTCTAACATCGATTGGGGATTTATATCGGTTTCGACTCACCTTCAAACATAAATTTTTAGAATCATTAACTAGTGATCTATTTACTGCTAGATTTATAGATTATCATTTCGATGAGATAGTCTTTCTGCATTAGGGGGAGATAAAGAAGTTTTTAGGAAATGACAAGTTTTTGAAGAATGGTGTGAATTATCGTAGAATACTTCCACTATATCTGATCTAGATCCCAGATCTCTCCAATATGAGGTAGAAGTAAAAAGGATCTTGCACTTGCAACATATTACAAACCAATTACTTGATGCCTTCAATGATATAACTAATGTACTAAGTCGTTTGTTTCAACCAAGAATATGTACATGTAATAATTAATATTCCAACTCCTACTAATGAAACTGTTGTACATTAGAAACGTGGCAGACCTATAGGTTCCAAAGATTCAGTTCCCCGAAAGAGAAAGTTGAATGAGAAATCATATCCTAAAACTCCAGAAAAAGTTGAGGTTCCAAACGGACCTGACCATAATGCTCCAGAAGAGATTATGGATCATATTTTTCTAGAAGAAAATATTTTCCAACGGCTACAGTTTTCTCAAACTCCTAAAGAGGTCCCTGCAGAGATTATAGATAAGGTATTGGTACCAAATAATAAGAGCTCAATATTTCATATGAGAGGTGAAATTTGGTACCGAAAGAAAATAGTCATCGATGATATATTTGCATATAAAGTAGTTACTGTAATATCAAAGAGCAATGATGAAGATACTGAATCACGCAATATATATATATATATATATATATATATATATATATATATATATATATATATATATATATATATATATATATATATATATATATATATATAACTGATTGGCTAAAATAAAGAGAAGTTATTCAAACTGAACTTGAATCTCTTAAGAAACGTGGGTATTTGGACCTACAGTACAAACACCGAATAACATAAAATCTATAGGTTTCAACTGGATGTTTGTAAGAAAAAAAAATAAAAATAATAAAATTGCTAGATATAAGGCAAGGCTTGTAGACTAGGGATTCTTGCAGAAACCTGTGATAGATTATGAAAAGACATATTTCCCTATTTTGGATATAGTTACATTTAGATATCTCATTAGTCTCACAGTTTCTGAAAAACTATAAATGAAGCTAATGGATGTCGTGACGATACACCTATACGGGAACCTAGACACATATATTTCTATGAAAGTTCCAGAAGGATTCAAGTTGCCTGATGCAATATTAAAAAGTGTGCACTCGATAAAACTAAGATGAGCATTGTATGGACTGAAGCAATCCGGAAGAATATGGTACAATCACCTTAGTGAGTACTTGTCTAGCGAAGGTTATAAGAATGATTATATATGCCCATGCGTTTTTATAAAAAAATCTAAAAATGGATTTATAGTAATTGTAGCTTATGTGGATAATATAAATTTGATTAAAACTCTTGAAGAGCTCAAAAAACCTTCTGATTATCTAAAAAGACAGTTTAAAATGAAAGAACTTGGTGATAACAAGTTTTGACTTGGCATGCAGATCGAGCGTAGCTCTAGTGGGGTTTTAGTATATTAATTTTTAAATACTGAAAATATATTAAAAAAAATTAATATGGATAAATATCACTCACTAAGCTCCCATATGATAGTTAGACCTCTTGATGTTATAAAGATTCATTCAGGCCTAAAGAAGAACACGAAACTATTCTTGGTTCTAAAAAACCTTATTTAAGTGCTATTGGTGCTTTATTGCATTTAGCTCAATGTACTAGACCGGATATATGTTTTTCTGTTAATATATTGGCTAGATATAATTCATAACCAACTATTACGTATTGGAATGGAATAAAATAAATATTTAGATATCTACGTAGAACCACTGATATAGGATTATTTTATTTTTGTGATACTCCTCACTTGATTGGTTATGCAGATTTAGGCTTTCTCTTTGACCCCCACAAGGGTCGATCACAAATACGGTATGTATTTTTGAATAGCAATGCAACTATCTCTTGGAGATCGATCAAACAGACACTTGTGGGCACATCATCGAATCATGCTAAAATCTTAGCCCTGCATGAAACAAGTAGAGAATACGTATGGTTGAGGTCACTTGTGTAGCACATCAAAAGTAGTTGTCAATTAACATTAGTTACTAAAGTGCCGACAATTATCCATGAAGACAATGCCACATGTATTACTCAAATTCAAACTGGCTTTATTAGGGAAAATCGGACCAAACACATCTCACCAAAGTTTTTCTACACCCACGAGCTTCAGAAGAAAAGAAAGATTGAAGTTAAGCAAGTCCGGTAAAGCAACAATCTTGCGGATCTCTTCACCAAAGCTTTGTCCAAGTCTACTTTTCAAAAGATAGTGTATGGTATTGGACTACAATGGCTTAATCAGCAAACATATTGATGTAATCAGGGGGAGAGATGTAATAATCATAATGTAGTTAACAGGGGGAGGGGATCCTGAAGATATAAATTTATGTGCGTTGTACTCTTTTTTCTTTGGTGGAATTTTTTTTATTTGGTTTTTCCCTCAAATGTTTTAACGAGGCAGCATTATGCGCACCCACCATAGTTCCTAAAGAACATGTTCCTGAAGAACTAAGGTTGTACTCTTTTTTCTTTGATAGGATTCTTTCCACTAGGTTTTTCCATCAAAGGTTTTAATGAAGCAATACTTAATTAATGGTGGTCATCCAAGAGGAAGTGTTATAAAATGATGAATCCGGATGTGGATTCCCACCTTTATAAGATAAGGGTTTGTTAGATAGAGTCTTATCTCTATCTCATTATTTGTATGATGTTTATATATTAAAGACTCTATAAATAGAGGTGTCTATCTATGGATGGCACATGGTTCTTTCCCAAACAAAAATTTTATTTGCCCCTAAATGACAAAATTATTTCACATACCCTGTTTCCACCCTAAAAAATAGATCCCACCTCATACTCCCAATCCCCCAAAAATAAAAAGAAAAATGGGTGTTAAGTCTCATACAATAGATAGGGTTAACGAACAGAACACTCATAAGATCCTATTAAGAAAATGTCCCAAAATCATGTGTTAATATCGAACTTGCCCCCCCCCCCCCCCCTCTCTCCTCTCTCTCCCTCTCCTTCTCTCTCGATCAAAGCTAGTGACAGTAGCGGCAGTGAGCGGCAGCAGTGATCGATAGCTAATCGGCGGCGAGCAGCAACGGGTGACGACAGCCTTGGTGGCGAAAGCAGCAGTGTGAGTCACAAAGACGAGAGGCGATAACTGCGAGCGGGTTCAATTCGGTCTGGTTTGGATTAGGTTTAGGATTATATCTTAGGACTCTAGGTTTATCCCATGGCCTGTCGATCTTAGGTTTTAGGAATCAGATTAGATTTTAGGGTTGAAGCTAGGGTTTAGGTTTTAGGATTAGGTCTAGGGTTCACCCCATGGCCTGTAGATCTTAGGTTTTAGGATTAGGTTTAGGTTTTAGGTTTAGTTTAGAGGTGATGGTATGCAACAAAAAATTTGAAGTGTACAAAGGGCCATTTTTGTCCTTTGTCCTTAGGCTTAAACGAAACTCATGTTTTAGACTGTTCACTAAGTCCCCTAAAATAAAACCCCAAACTATCTTGACCTGCCTCCTTCCTTCTCTTTCATACAGCTGGAGCCCCCTTCTCTTCCTCCCCTTCCCCATCACCAAAATCCTAACTGCCACCCTGTTTCGTGCGCTGAAAGGGGAGAAGGGGGTGGAGCCTAGACAGTAGGGGAGGAGGGGATGCTCGCTGAAGACAGAGAAGGAAGCGTTCGCTAGTGACAAAGGTGGGGTGAGGTAGGCTAGAGGTGGTGGGGTATAAGGTGGGGGTGGGGTAAGGTGGCAGGTGGTGGGGTATGAGGAGGAGGTGGGGTAAGGTGGCTAGATGTGGTGGGGTATGAGGAGGACGTGGGGTAATTGTCTGTTTTTTTGTTTTTTTGAGGTGCTGGACGGGAAACCAAAGGTTAAGCGGGGTATGTTTCATAATTTTGGGGTATGAATAAAATTTCCCATAATGAGACCTACTTTCGAGCATAACTTCGTGAAAATCGCTGAAAAACTAGGCCCAGATATACAAATCCAAATTGTTTGCCCCTGTTATATATTGCATCGTTGGTGCCTTATGTTTAGGTTGTAGCCATACCCAACTGGCGGAGGGCACTCAACCCAACCGGCGATGTGTCTTTCCAAATATAGTACCTAAAGAAATAACTAGCGCAAAACCCGTGGATGCTGGGTTTGGTTAATATAAGATAGAATTGGATGTTTTTATCATTGGTTTAAAAGCAAAAAAAAACATTTTATCTTGAGTTTTGAATTTTTTTTCATTCAAAAGTTTAGTTTGATTTTAAACTTTCTACCAAAACTCATTGACAATGTGAAATGTTTTCATTTATTCTCTTTCCTCCAATTCTCTCTTTGTTGGATGAAAACTTTAATCTCATGCTACATGGGGGAAAGAAGTGAGATTGGTATATATATGGAAGCTACTCTAAGTCACTTGTATGGAAAGACAAAGATGAGGCATTTGTTGTATACATGAGCTACATCATACAATGCGGTGCATGGCAAGCTTTTGGTGCTTATTAGGCACGCTTTGCAAGAGACAAGATCAGGTCGACCCAAGTATGGGAGGTTACAAACCGTTGGACAGAACTAGGCAGTTGGCCCAAAAGGTGCTTAGAGGCACCCGTTGCCTGAGTGGGTTGGGACAAATTAACTAAAGAGGAGCTGATTGTGGGGGAAATTTTTGGTGCCGTCTTGATCAGAAACCTCACCCTACTTGATTGAATGTGATGGCTTCTATGTTGTGGAGATAGACTACAGAGTAAAGGGATATATATATATATATATATATATATATATATATATATATATATATATATATATATATATATATATATATATATATATATATATATATATATATATATATATATATATATATATATATATATATGACACAGGAGTTGTTGTAGGAGTTTGATCTTACGACCTATGTCTCTGGACGAGAGGTGTCGCCTTGTTTGTACTACAATGTATGCGAAAGGCGGGTGGGTAGGCATTCTCTCGACAGGCCAAGAGAATCTTGTTACAATGGGGTTGCATGGAATAACAAAAAAAAACTCGAAAAAGAGAGCTCTGGCTCTGGAATCCACTCCTCTCTTGATCAATCCACCAATATTTCTTCTGTAGGCCATAGAGGTCCTTTTATAGCTGGAGTATGTGCTAATATGATAGTGATGATGTGGTGATGCTGAGGTGGTGCTGGTATTGGGCCTCCTTGTTGGGTCCTTATTTGGTTCTCTACCAAGATCATAATAAGGCTCGCTCGTTCTGTAGGCCCTGTAGCAATGCTTCTTGGACCTAAAATCATCATTTGGGCTATTGAGTGGGCCCTAAATGGCCCAGTTGCATTCTCGGATAAATTTTGCACCCATAGTTACCCCCTCTCAGCCGGGCCACGGTCTTGTGGGTCAGCTGGGATCTTCTGGTGCAAAGAAGTTCCTATTGCGGGGCGTGGCTCGAGTTTGGACAGTCCCTAGTGCTGCGAGGTCAATAGGCTCGGGCCAACAGAGCCGTCAGTTCAGTCACGGGTCGAGGTTGTAGACTTTCTAGATTTAATTTTTCTGTTAAGATCTTTCTCTGCTTCGGTGCACCATACATTGGGATACTCATTCCAGACTTAATTTTTCTAACAAAATATGGCCCTTCTTCGGTGCATCATACTTCGAGATGTGCGTTCTAGACTTAGTTTTTCTGGCAAAGTCTAACCCTACTTCGATACACTATACTTCAGGATGCGCGTGACAGATTTAGTTTTTTTGGCAAAGTCTGGCCCTACTTCGATGCGCCATACTTCAGGGTGCGCGTTACAAACTTAGTTTTTCTGGTGAAGTCTGACCCTATTTCAGTGCGCCATACTTCAGGATGTGCGCTCTAGATTTAGTTTTTCTGATAAAGTATGGTCCTGCTTCGGTGCGTTATACTTCGGGATGCGCATTCCAGACTTAGTTTTTCTAACGAAGTCTGACCCTACTTCGATGCGCCATACTTCGAGGTGAATGTTACAGACTTAGTTTTTTGGCGAAGCCTAGACTTGCTTCGGTGCACCATACTTTTGGGTGGGCGTTCCAGTCTTAGTTTTGTTGGCAAAGTCTGGCCTTGCTTCGGTAGGCTATACTTCGGGATGCGCATTCCAGACTTAGTTTTTCTAGCGAAGTCTAACCCTGCTTTGATGCGCCATACTTTGGGATGCGCGTTCCAAATTTAGTTTTTCTAACGAAGTCTGGTCTTGCTTTAGTGTGGTATATTTCGATATGCGTGTTTTAGACTTAGTTTTTCTAGTGAAGTATGGCCTTGCTTCGATGCGCCATACTTCGGGATGCACATTCTAGACTTAGATTTTCTGGCAAAGTTTGGCTCTGCTTCGGTGTGTCATACTTCAGGATGCCATTCCAGACTTAGTTTTTCTGGCAAAGTCTGGCCCTGCTTCGGTGTGCCATAATTCGAGATGTGCGTTCTAGATTTTATTTTCTGGCAAATTCTGGCCCTGCTTCGGTGCGCCATACTTCATGATGCATGTTCCAAACTTAATTTTTCTGGCGAAATCTGACCCTGCTTAAGTGCGCCATACTTCGAGATGCGCATTCCAGACTTTTTTTCTGGCGAAGGATGGTCCTGCTTCGGTGCGTTATACTTTGGAATGCGCATTCCAACCTTAGTTTTTCTGACAAAGTCTGGCTCTGCTTCGGTGTGCCATACTTTGGTGTGCGCATTCTAAACTTAGTTTTTCTAGCGAATTTTAGCCCTGCTTTGATGCACCATACTTCAGGGTGCGTGTTTTAGATTTAGCTTTTCTGGCGATGTCTAATCTTGCTTTAATGTGCCATATTTTGGGTGTGCATTCCAGACTTAGTTTTTCTAGCAAAATCTGGCCCTGCTTCGGTACATCATACTTTAGGATACGCATTCCCGACTTAATTTTTCTGGCGAAGTCTAGCCCTACTTCGGGATGCGTATTCCAGACTTAGTTTTTCTGGCAAAGTCTGACCCTGCTTCGATGCGCCATACTTCGAATGCGCGCTCTAGAATTAGTTTTTCTAGCGAAGTCTGGTCCTGCTTCGGTGCATTATACTTTGGGATATGTGTTCTAGACATAGTTTTTCTAGTGAAATCTAGCCCTACTTTGGTGCGCCATACTTCGGAATACGTATTCCAGACTTAGTTTTTCTTGCGAAGTCTAGCCCTATTTCGGTGCGCCATACTTCAGGATGCGTATAAGGTATCATTGTGTCGGTGTTAAAAAATCAATCTGAACGGACGTGAGAGATGGCATGCGTTAATGTGTAATTTTTTTGATGTATGTCATCGGAGAAAAGAGTCTCGAAACTTCCGAAGATCATAACTTTTCATACGAGCATTGGATTAATACGTATAAGGTGTCGTTGTGTCGTTGCCAAAAAATCTATCAAAATGGTCTGAAATATGGTGCGCCTTGACGTGTAACATTTCGATATCTATATTTAGAGATGAAGGTCTCAAAAACTTTCGAAGGCCGTAATTTTTCATATGTGCATTGGATCAATGCGTATATGATGTTGTTGTGTCGGTGCCAAAAATAGGTCAAAATGGACGTGAAACATGGTACGCCTTGACTTATAACCATTCCAATATTCACCTTTATAAATGTGACTTTAAAGAGCGCATCGGTCGGGCTTCTGGTTCATGTCTTAAAGAGGCATTAACATACTGTAGTTTACCCGTCACTGTTTGACACCCAACTGCACCTAATTACTGTGTTCACTAGGGATTGCAGTCGGGCCCTAGTGATGATGTGGCGGTTACCGTGAGCCCACCCCCAGATGAGAGGGGGGATTTATATGCTCTCATTTGCTTATAAATAGTATCGGATGCTTATTCCTTCTTTTGACTTGTGCTTACTGCCTGCTTCTTATCCCTCTACTCACAGGCTACCTTGTATTTGCTATTTGTCTATTTCACGATATAGGTTGGTGTAGGTGCGAGCGGTTCTAAGAAGTGGCACAAGTCGTCTCGAGAGGTTGTTGACGTTCTCCCCCCTTAGCAGGAGGAGGACTCTTGTTCAGATGGTGAGCTGGGACCACTAATACCAATCGAGGATGAGGAGCTCAAGGAGGCTGCTCCTGATCAAGTCCGTATAAGCGAGAGGCGTGCGGCGTAGCAAAAACCTTTTTTGCAGTTCTGAGAGGACAATAAGATACCATCGACGGATAGCGTGTATATGACCTTCGGCATACGTAGAGATGCCATTTTCTTAGCGGAGGCGAGTCTGAAGAACATATCAGGTATGGTTGTCACAGTGGAATAGATGAATAGTGGTCTCCGTTTGTTGCTTCCTCTTTTTGCGGCCAGGCTGCTGTCCATGTCAAGTCTTTGTCCTGAGTGGGTGATCGACAATGCATGGAAGGTGATATATGCCTTTCGCCACATCGAGTCCGACTACCGTGAGGAGGTGAGGGCCTGCTATTCTTTGATTCCAGATGGTGAGCTTCCAAGGATTGAACTGGGACACTTCTTTCACCATTTTCAGTGAAAGAAAGTTTCAAAGTCTCAATTATTCAACCTTCAGGAGCCCTCAGCTGGTTGTCATCCCATACAGGGCTTGAAGGCATCAGACAGGTACTTCAGAATATACCCCTTGTTCGTCACTGATACTTCGTCTCCAGTGGCCAGGGTTGCTGGTACGCCTATGGTAGAGGTTGGCTCCATAGTTTGGCGATATCAGCTCAAGGGCAAGCGGGTGTAGACGACTGCTCAGTTCAAGAAGCTTGATATGATCTTTAGTAGGCTTACTATTAGTGCTTTGCAATCTCAAATCATATGCACGAGCAGCTAGAGGAGTTAGTGACTGCTCTGAGGACTCGGGTCACCGTGCTTGAGGAGAGGGATCTGACTCATGCTACTCAGCTTGAGGTGAGGGAGGCAGAGGTCATTTGTTTGCGCAAGCACAAGTCCGAGCTTTGAAGGCAAATCAAGGATCTAGAGGCAATTAGTCAGTTGTTCGCCGTTGCTAGGGAGCAAGAGGTTGCCGGTCTTCGCGGCCGTGTTGCAGAGCTTGAAAGAGACAACGAAGAGTACTATATAGGGTGGCTTGAGGCGATAGATACCCTTGAAGCTGTCCAGGCCAATATGCTTCTGCATTATCTGTCGCTACGAGGCTCTCTTCAGTCCCGCTTCTCTGATTTGTACCCCTTTTCTTTTTATTATTTACTCGATCATCTGATATTGTCGCGTATCTTGCTTAATAAAAATCGTACTCTCCATGTTCGAATCTGTCAACTTTATTTGAGCAATGGTACTCTATCCTGGTAATTTGATGGTCGATTTTCTTGTGTTTGAGGGTGCTAGTCCTAGGAGAACATAGTTAAGACTGCTTTGAGTTTCCACCTCAAATGAGCATAGTCGAGAGATTAGATTGACCTGGATTACCTGGAGCCTTTTTAGAGGGTTTCCCCTTTTCCTCAAAGTTAGCCTTGAATGGGCGTAGCCAATTTTGCTTCGAGCTTTTGCCTTGACAGGACGGAATCAAAGGCTTAGGTTGACCTGAGTTGCCATGAGCCTTTTTATCGGACTTTAGTATTGAAAGGATGTAATCGATTTTGCTTCGAGCTTCTGACTTAAACGGGCAGAATCGAAGTCTTAAATTGACCAAGGTTACTAGGAGCCTTTTTATCGGACTTTAGTCTTGAAAGGGCATAGCCAATTTTGCTTCGAGCTTCCGACTTGAACGGGCGGAATTGAAGTCTTAGGTTGGCCTGGGCTACTAGGAGCCTTTTTTATCGGACTTTAGCCTTGAAAGGGCATAGCCAATTTTGCTTCGAGCTTCCAACTTCAATGGACGAAATCAAAGTCTTAAGTTGACCTGGGTTGCTAGGAGCCTTTTTATCGGACTTTAGCCTTGAAAGGGCGTAGTAAATTTTGCTTCAAACTTCCAAACTTGAACGAGCGGAATCGAAGTCTTAGGTTGACCTAGGTTGCCAGGAGCCATTTTATCGGACTTTAGCCTTGAAAGGACGTAGTAGATTTTGCTTCAAGCTTCCAACTTAAACGAGCGGAATCGAAGTCTTAGGTACCGGTTGCGATGAGCCTTTTTATCGGACTTTAGCCTTGAAAGGGCATAGTCGATTTTGCTTCGAGCTTTCGACTTGATTAGGCGGAATCGAAGTCTTAGGTTGACCTGAGATGCTATGAGCCTTTTTATCGGACTTTAGTCTTGAAAGGGTGTAGCCGATTCTGCATCGAGCTTTCAACTTGAACAAGTAGAATCGAAGTCTTAGGTTGACCTAGGTTGTCAGGAGCCTTTTTATCGGACTTCAGTCTTGAAAGGGTGTAGCCGATTTTGCTTTGAGCTTCGGGCTTAAACGGGTAGAATCGAAGTCTTAGGTTGACCTGGGTTGCTATGAGCTTTTTTATCGGACTTTAACCTTGAAAGGGTGTAATCGATTTTACTTCGATTTTCCAACATGAATGGGCAGAATCGAAGTCTTAGGTTAACCTGGAATGCTAGGAGCCTTTTTATCCAATTTTAGCTTTGAAAGGGTGTAGCAGATTTTGCTTTAAGCTTCGAACTTGAACGGGCGGAATCGAAGTCTTAGGTTGACCTGAGTTGCTAGGAGCCTTTAGGTGGCTTGAACGGGCGAAATCAAATTTTCGTAGATTTCAACTTCGAGAAAAGGAGGCATTTTATTGATAAACCAAATCTATGGTTATGATTTTTCGGAGGCTGCCTGACAGACGTTGTGAACTCGTCTTTCTAGGCGCTCGACCTCTTTGTCAGAGGGTGTTGGCTGATGCAGGTATCTATGAACACCGTTTGACTGGAGGATTCTGTATCCACATATTATGTTGACGCCCTTCTTCTATTGATCTTGTCTTTCCTTCTCCCAGTTTGGTTCCTTATTGGCTAAGTAGCCCTTGAGTCGCCCTTCTTGGATCAAGTCTTCGATATAATGCTTCAGTCACCGGCAAGTTGAGATTAGGTGTCCATGATTGTGATGGAATTCATAGTAGATAGTCATGTCCATCGTCTGCTCTGAATTGGAGGAAGAGGTTGCGGCCAATTACAGAATAACTCATTATGTAAGTAGGTGAATATATCTTCGATTGAGGTGTTTAACTCGGTGAACACCCTCTGCTCCCTTGGAGCTCTCCTTTTCCATGTTGGAAGAGCTTTTGGTTCTTTTTTTTTTTGGCTTGTACCTTCTGGTCGGACACAGCATTGACAGACTTCTTGTGCTGAGATTCCTTTTGGGATTTGTCAGCTTTCTTGTATCAGGAGTCGCGAGACTCACGTGGCTCGCACAGCCTATTGGCTCATTGATTATATTCTACCTTTATCTCCCACTATACCCATTTGAACATTGCCTCCAAGGTATCGAGAGGATACCGGATGAAGTTGGTGTAGACGTGGAGCTCTAGCCGGATAGCATTGTAGAATGTCAGCATGATGGCCTCCTTGTTATAGGGCTGGTCGGTGAGCTCGGAATGCTTATTACAAAATCTCATCATGTAGCTCCTCAAGGACTCGTTAGAGCCCATCTTCAGCTGGTAGAGAGTGTCTAACTTCTTTTATGGCTTCAGATTTAGTCAGTAGTGATCCATAAAAAGTTCTATCAATTCTTCGAAGGTGGCCATCGTACCGATAGGCAGAGTAAGGTACCAGTCAAGGGAAGGTCCCTCGAGGCTTTTCGTGAACATATGGCAGAGGACATGGTTCTCATACTCGTACGACGTCATGTCCTGTTTGAAGGCTAGGATACGGAGAGCAGGGTATCCCTTGATACAGTTGAACTTTGGCAAGTTTGGTGTTCGCCAACCTTTAAAAAATAGGGTTGCGAGCACCACGGGACGTAGAGGCCCTATTGAGGTGACTAGCAGCCTGCGGTCTTGATGGCGTCATCCCACGTCGGTGATATGCCGTAGTCGGTTGAGTAGCTCATAGACATCTGTTGCTTTCGTGTGCGAGTGGATGAGACAACCAATGGACTAGTTAACTCAGGCAACTTTTCTCGGAGATGGCTCCATGCACCATCGACGTCGAGGCGATCCCATACCGTTTGCCTTGGTGCTTGTGTGGATACTTGACATCTCTCATTGTGAAACCTATGTTGCTCTTCTAGATGATGACTCGAGCCAGGGCGAGTCCTTAACAGTTCTTTATTAGCGGTGGGAGTGTTATAGACCACAACCCCCGTTCTCTCAGCTGTCTTATTCAAGGAGTTCCTCTCTTACTTGAGGGTTGCGTTCTTTTTGAGAAGATTCAGTAGCTGGAAGTTAGCATCCAAAATTTGGTACGTAACCAAAGGCTCGTTCCCTTGAGTAACGTGCACTTTGCCAGGTCAATGCCTTAGGGATGGTGGATCCTACCAATTGTTGTGGCCCTCTAGATGGCTGCCTTACGACCCCAGCCGCTCTTGGATATGCCTTCGATTGGCTGTTATATATACTTCTTGCTCTTCTTTGATTAGCATGTCGTTTGTCAGATCAGCACCTGCCTTCGGAGGGTGGTGTTAGCCTTCACCATCGAGCACGTTGATGTCGGCATGATGTTGACGTCGACTTGAAAGAGGACTTGTGGCTCGTCACCACAAGTTGAGTAGGAGTCGGTAAAAATGTGGGTAAAACCTCTAACGATATCCCACAGATAGAGCCAAAGATTATGGGAAAATTTTCTTTGTCGTCTTAATTCAAAACCTCACCCCACAATTCTTGATTGAGCGTGGATGGTTTGTATGTTGTGTAGATAGAGATATGAGAGAGAGAGAGAGAGAGAGAGAGAGAGAGAGAGAGAGAGAGAGAGATGACACATGTGTTGTTGTCGGAGTTTGGTCTTACGACCTACGTCTTCGGACGAGAGGTGCCACCTGGTATGTATTATAATATATGCAAAGGGGGGGAGGGGC
Source organism: Chamaelirium japonicum (assembly GCA_947650365.1). Classification (NCBI taxonomy): domain Eukaryota; kingdom Viridiplantae; phylum Streptophyta; class Magnoliopsida; order Liliales; family Melanthiaceae; genus Chamaelirium; species Chamaelirium japonicum. The sequence goes on from OX393550.1 coordinate 36,928,303, forward strand.
ACATTCTCTCGATAGACCGAGAGAAGCTTGTTACAATGGGATTGCACGGAGCAACTAAAAAAGAACTCGAAGAAGAAAGCTTTGGCTATGGAATCCACTTCTCTCTTGATCAATCCACCAACCCTTCTTCTGTAAGCCATAGGGGTCATTTTATAGTTGGAGTATATGCTGATATGGCGGTGCTGAGCTGGCACTGGTTCTGGGCCTCCTAATTAGGTCATTATTTGGGCCTCTCTAGTCTCCAAATAAGGCCCGCTCGGTCTATGGACCATGTGGCGATGCTTCTTGGGCTTGACTTATCATTTGGGCCATTGAACGGGTCCCAAATGGCCCAGTTACAGTCTTAGACAAATTTTGCGGCCATACTTTTTTTTTTTGGTAAGAAAAAAAGGTGGTAAGAAAAAAAAAGCGCATAACTAGAAACCATTTATCTTTCGTAGAAGTTACATGCAAAATAATTAAGCTCTCTTCTTAATTCAGACAACCATGCATAACTATATATAACCTCCATCTTTTCGAATTCCAATGTCTCCAATAAAAGGAAGGGACTTCCTTTCACCTATCACGCATCCTAAGAAGAATCACCACAACACCTAGCACCACCACCACCTCCACCTCTCGTGGTCGGCCACCATTCATCTCACCATTGGCCGCCTCACCGTCGCCACCTATCATCGACTACCTTGCGGTCGATACTCCTTTGTTGAGTCACCTCGCGTCGGCCACCTCATCGTCAAGCACCCCGGCTGCCAGCACGTGCTATCCCCACTTCTGGAAGCCTTTTCCCTTCCTTACTTAGCCTAATCAAATTGGGTTAACCAAATCCTTGAGTTTGGGCTCAACCCAACTACTAAAGGGTTCAATTAGGCCGAAACCAATATTAGATGGCATCCTAAATTATTTGATTATTTGAGTTCTACAAGACCAAGTTCGATCCAGTGAAACGAGCCAACCCACCTGAAACCAATTTCTTCATGGGTCAAACCCAATTAGATTTATTGGGCCTAGGCCATATCTGGTGGGCTCAGCCAGGTTCTAAAGGCAACTTGGTAGTCCTATTAAGGGCAACCCAAATGGGTTCAGACCATTAGTATTTGGGTCCCACCCGAAATGTAGTTGGCATGAAGACCATTAAACCAATCCAATTAATTTGATGGGCTCAGTCCACATATTATTTGGGTCAAGCCAAACTTATTTGCTGGGTTCAGCCCATTTGTTAGTTGGGCAAAGCCCAATTGATGGGCTCAATCCATATATTATTTGGGTCAAGCCAAACCAACTTATTTGATGGGTTCAATCCATATATTATTTGGGTCAAGTCAAACTAATATGATGGGCCCAACTTATGTTAAGCATGAATCAAATTATTGGGTTCAGTCCAATAAAGTGAACCCAATTAGTAACCCAATAATCTATTGGACCAAGCCCAATTAATTTAGCTCAGTCAGGTTGGCCTCGATCCAATTGAATTTAGATTAAGCCAATTAGGATTGAGTTCGATTAATTGGGTTCAATCCAATTAAATTGGGCTCAGCCCGATTATACAACCAACCCATATTTAGTAGCTAAACACACTTCAATTAAAAGTAACCGATGATTTTCACTAAGAGCAATCCCAAGAATTACTAAACTAAATTAATATAATTAGCATAAAATAGCCTTTTGGGCCATATCTTAGCCAAATGAACTCGGAATCTGATTTTGTTTGCGACCACAAGAACAATCTTTTCGGCCATACCTTAGCCAAATGAACTCGGAATCTGAATTTGTTTGCGACCATGGATTTGTTGAGTCTAGATTAACCTTTAGAAAAGTTAACCAACAAATTTATCCTTGGACCCATATCTTTTTAAATAATTATCTAAAGATTCCTATATAGTATTTAAGCTATATCTTTGCTATACGGACTCGAAAGCGAGTTCCGTCTATGCTTATTCTCTTCTAGAAATATTGCCAACAATCCCACAATGATAACTTAGAAAAATTAACAAAATATATAAAATAACCATTTTATCCCTATAGGTATAATGGCCATAACTTTACAGTTTGACCTTGGAATTCAGCTCAATTTATGGCATCGAGTTTATAATAATCGAAACCTATATAAAAATCTTGCTAATACACACAAATGTTATATCAAAGATTTTCAACAAATGGAAATAGACACAACACAGTGGAAATTACCACATATCAACCAGGTAGGAGAGTCAAACAAAGATTTCCAATTAATTTTGTGTCATTAGAACTATGAATGTTCCAACTTAAATTACTAGCATATGATATGAAAACTTGATCATTTGTAGATATCAAGCTTGCCCAGCTAATTAGTCAAAACGAATCTGGATATGGAGCTAGCCCGGCTAAAGAAATGGTGATGTTGGATTCCTCCTCAGTCGATGACATTCCACTAGGATCCGATTGTAGCATCCGTCCCAAACACATAAGATATTGTCCACTTTGCCTGTGCCCGCACGAGAACTTCCCAGGAAGGTCACCCATCCTAGTACTGCTCTCGCCCGACCACACATAACTACGGAGTTCTTATTAAATCTTTAGCGACGCACAGTTTTTAAACACGTCTTTGGGAGGAAAAATTATATAAGTAGCTCAGGATCTCTTTCTCTATAAGCGATGTGGGGCTAACTCGTGGCCTTGTACACCTCACTTCACCTCATCCATCTTGGCATCTGGCCTATTAGATCTTTGTCATTATAATCCACCCCTCTTAGGGCTACATGTCCTCGTGTAAGGTTAGATCTCCCCCATTGCGAGGAGAACCGACTCTGATACCATTTTGTAACATTCGCCCCAAACACACAAGATATTGTCCGCTTTGCCCGTGCCCGCACGAGAACTTCTCAGGGAGGTCACCCATCCTAGTACTGCTCTTGCCCGAGTACACTTAACTACGGAGTTCTTATGAAATCCGTAACGGTGCACGGTTTTAAAACACATCTTCTATGTTTGGAAGGAAAAATTATATAAGTAGCTCAGGATCTCCTTCTCTCCAGGAATGATGGTCATCAATCGAGCTGTTGATCAGATCCAATTGCTTAGCCAAAGCAACCAGAGGTGCGTAGTGATGGTCAATCTAGAAGGAATCTAATCAGATGGTCACTTGAGTCTGACAGTACTCTCCATTGCTCGATGGCACCAAGTGGAGGGACATTGCATTACCAATACTAAACAGAGAGCAGAGTTATGCGAGAGAGCATAGTAAGTCTAGGAGGATTGGAGTACATCCGATGTCACACTCTGGGTGGCCACACAGGTTAACCGGGACCCAGATAATTGACAGACACTTGCGTAGTTTGTTGATCGGGTCTGATTGGAAGTTATGAATCCTAGTCCTTAAAGGTTCCACCCTATCCACAATCGTTACAAACTTTTACTTTCTCTGTCTCACAATATAATACGAGTTGAAAATATGATGCCCTAACCGTCTTGCGTTCCATGAGTGTATCGCACTGGAGCATGGTAGGTGTGCAGGACTGAGTGTGTTCACTAGAGACCCCATAGTAGTGTAGAAACGCACGATGTTGCCTTTACACCATGTGGGGTTAGTTTCGTGTGTCATGTCACATTAGAACGCGGTATAGTTTAGTGACTTTTACTAAAGGGCACCTCAAGTTTTACTGAGGGCATCTCAGTAAATAGTAAATTCACTATTCACCTCTCTATGGTGTGATGATCATGTGCTAGTATGGTGCCCTAGTCGCTAGAGTTCACTCAAGTGCACAAGAAACGAGCCATGCATGTTACCGCATGAGGTGATGGTTACTAGATGCATGGGGGGACATTTTGATCCAACCAAAATATTCCACATGCCTAGATAGGTCGATCACCCTGTTAAAATTTGTGCATGTAGACATCCCTTTAATCAAGGGATGAGGGATATTTGATAAATCAAATATCCCTCCCCTTGATTATAAGATCCAGATAAGGTATGAAGAAATGGGGCAGTTTTAAGAAGACATGAGAGAAAGAAAGAGGATCAGTTAGGGAGAAGAGGGATCAGCAAAATAATAAGGGGGCATGATTTTCAAAGCCCCCCCTTCACAATTTGTCCCGAGAAAAAGGCCGTAACTCCCCTCCTCTCGCACCTCTCTTCTCTCGTTCTTTCTCTCGGGTGCTCTCGAGTGAAAAAGAAGATAACTCTCTCTTTCTCTCTCATTTCTTCTTTTGAGTGTGTATGAGATCTTGTGAAGAAGATTGCTTGCACTCTGAGGCACTCAAAGATCAAAGTGCAAGAGTCTGAGTCGAATTGCGAGATCGGGTGTACCCGAAGAAGATCATCTCTCTTGCGCGAGGATACTTCCGTCGTCTTCAACTTTGAAGAAAATCATTACGGTGTTAAATATGCACGAAAGTATAATTAATCTAAACTCCTAAATCTATCATCTTGCATGCATAATATTTATTATGTTATATTCAGTAGAAGCCTGTAGGGGTTCAATTATCGTTCGACATATCTTTTGCATAAATGATCAATTTAGATGAAAATTTTAAATGTAACGCACACCGAATTGATCCACGGGATCGACTCCATATTCCGTTGTGCCTCAAATATCATCCTAACACTCACTGCTAATATTCAAAAAGAAGTATTGTGGTGTATGTTATTTGGAAAATAATATAGTATTGATTGATGAGACAAGGATGAGATTAAATGCTAAATTAAAATTATGAAGGAAAACTTTAAAAGATAAGGGCTTAAAACCAAATCGAGCTAAAACAAAATATATGAAGTGTAATTTTAATAAAAATAATAATGACAATGACACCCATTTCATAATTGATGGCCAAAAAGCGCAACAATTAATGTGATTATTTTCAATATCTTGGGTCTGTCATATAGAAAAGTTGAGAGATAGATAAGGATACATCCAATAAGATTAGAGCAGGTTGGATGAAGTTAAAAAGGGTCTCAAGAGTGCTTTGTGATCGACGCATGCCTTTAAGATTTAGGGGTAAATTTTACAAGACAATAATAAGGCCCATAACATTATATGGTTCAGAATGTTGGCCCAAAAAAGAGTACACATGCTCATAAGATGGATGTGGCATAGATAAGGATACTGAGGTGCAAATATGCGGGAAAAAAACTAGGTGGGATAGAGTGATGAATGAGTGTATTAAAGAAAGTGTTTTTTTGATGAATTCGTCTTAGTGGGTGAGAGGGGGAGGGTGGGATATGTTCAGCCTTGACCCCTACCTGTTTATTAAAGAAAGAAGAAATTAAGTACAAATTGTGCCTAAGAGGCACCATACACCCAATAGGAAACCCCGACCAACACAACCTAACTTGAAGAGCTCATAAGCTCTAACAAGAAAAACTTAAAAGACCCTTGGGTCTCAGGACTTCGAAGCTCTTTTTCTTTCCTACTCACATATTTAAGCTTGAAAGGATTTCGAACTCGTCCCCTTACTAGAGAAGCCGAAAGAAGAAACTATATAAACAATTGTGTCGTCCTCAAGCATATTAAAAGGTAGGTGCTACCCCTCCTCATAATTGCTTGACAACTGCTCCTGAAAGATTCTGAAGGAGGAATTCTGATTTATCTCGGCCCGAGTGTTGAAGAACCTGTGTTGAAGTCGAGCAGCTATGAAGAGTCGAAACACACATACACACGAGGCTTTGGTGGGCTGGTCAGTTGTAAGAGCCTGATTCAAGAGCTCTATATTTGGCTCGAAGCGACGCTTTATCTCCAATTGATTCAGATCCCAAATATGCAAGCCGAGGGCTGTGGCGTACGTGTAGAGTAGCACCATTAGGATCAACTTTAGCAAAGGCAGCACCAACAGCTACAACAATCGCACCATCAATTGCAGCAACATCATTTTGCAGTTCCACTTGGGCTGCTTTAGCAGCAAGATCTGACCCATCATCTAGACTACCAATCAGTACCCCCTCAACCACTTCATCATCATCACCATCTAGCGATCGATAAGGAGATTGAGGGCAAGAAAGTTTTGGAGTGGTACCAATTGAGTATAAGATAATAGATAATAGATTAAAATTGTTTGGTCATGTACTACATAGAGTAGAGGTGGCCCTGATAAGAAAAGGGTCCTGCCGCCCGGATTAGTGTGGAAGGTCCAAGGAGGGGAAGACCTAGAATAACATTGATGAAAGTTGTTAGAAAACATACGTAACAACTTTCTCTGACAAAGTGTTAGAAAAGACCTGGAACAACTTTCTTTGACAACAAATATAATCCTAAGTAGAAATGAATGGCGAAGAATGACTCATAAAGCCAGCCCCAAATAGATGGGACATGGCATAGAGGCTAGGTTATGGTTATGGATAGGTAAGGCTCGATTATGTTGGGATTAGTCCTATATCGGCTAGGGACTTACTGGGCAACGATGTCTTCATATATCCTCTGTGGACCTTCCCTTACAACCTAGGTTTTGGAACGTGAGGGCATCTAACAAATGGTATCAGAGCTTGATCAGGTTGGTCTAGACCTACATCAAGTCGGTGGAGGGGGGGTGTTTGCTCCGCATGACTAGTCCTTGGTCCAACTCATACTCGATTCTAGATTGAGGCCGGCGGCTCGTGGACCCTTGACGATTAGAGCTATCTTGGTCCAATGGTCCCGGATCTCATGAATGAGGTATGGTGTCCCCCCGAGCCACTTGCACCTCTAGTTCATGGTGAACGACCTTCCATGCCGATCTAGTACGGCTTTCAGCCAACTTGACTCCCAAGTTACTTGTGAGGAGTCGAGCTCCTCCTACCACATCAGCCCTCTCTAGAAAGAGCAACGCTATTTAGCCAACCTTCCGTTCACCAACCTGACGTGGCACCTATCGATGCTGATCCTTTTCAAGTTGGTTGGCCCACAAATCTTGTACAACCAAGTCAACATCCCACCTATAAGTTGGGGACTAGAATGACCGGCGAGCCACGGAAAGGCCGGGTGGGGGAGGGGAGGGCGGGGACTGGGGAGACACTTCGACGCCTGGTAAGGTCCCCGTTTCCCACCCGTTGGTCTGGAAGTCCGCATCACACCCTCCTTTGAGAGGAGAAAAAAATTTGACGACCGCTTTGATGACCAATAACTATGACTGACCAATGGCATTGCGCCAAATACACTAGGGGTGGCAATGGGTCGGGTTGGGTTCGGGTCGGGTTGAGACATCGGTATAAGGGCAAAACACCCAACCCGAACCCGACACGTTTAATAAACGGGTCAAAAACTTAAACCTAAACCCGACCCGTCTAATAAACGGGTTGACCCGACCCGACCCGTTTAACCCGTTTACTAAACGGGTCGGGTCGGATCAACAAACCTAACCCGAACCCGACACGTTTAATAAACGGGTCAAAAACTTAAACCTAAACCCGACCCGTCTAATAAACAGGTTGACCCGACCCGACCCGTTTAACCCGTTTACTAAACGGGTCGGGTCGGGTCGGGTCGGATCAACAAAACCCATGTAAACTTGCTGGTTGGGTCAAGACAAGTCGGATTGGGCCGGGTTTGATCGGGTTGGGTCGGGTTGGCTCGGGTTGGTTCGGGTTGGCTTGGGTCGGATCGGGTTGGGTTGACACGACCCATTTGGTAAACGGGTCAAGTCGGGTCAATCGGGTTATAAGTACAAACCCGAACCCGAGCCATTAAATAAATGGGTCAATTGGGTTGACCCGTTTATGACCCGAACCCGTTTACGCCAAACCCAAACCCGCTAACTTTGGATCGGGTTCGCGGGTCAGGTCAAGGATTGCCACCCCTAACATACACCACATAAGGGTAAGGTGGTATGTGGCACAATGCCATTAGTCGGTCGTAGTGAACAGTCATCTAAGTGGTCGTCAAAATCCTCTCCCCTTGAGAGGAGTTCAGATCTCCAATTGATCGGCCCTGGTTGGTGAGCCTGACGAACATCACAGCTGCATGTAGTCTGCTGCAGTATGATTCACTTTCACATTACCAATCATTATACGGCTGTGATGCATGGGTTGCCCGGGCCCGGGCCCACCAAACGGGCCCCACCGACTCGAGGAGATATGAACTCCCTTGGACAGTCAATGCTTTGTAAAGCCCAGAGGAGCAAATGTTGGACTTTTCGATCCAAGTCTCTTCTTCCTCGTCTGGCATGCGTGCGACTTCTTGTGCGCCCGACCTCACCGGCTTTGAAAATCTCACGCTGGGACGATAGGAAGCCTTTTAAGGCACCATTAAGACATTGTCGCTGTACAGTTCGGACTTCAACACATGTGCCGTCAAATTTGGCATGGTGATTGCTTATTGGTTAGGTTAAAGCCCTTAGAGTCGACTGGAGTACGATTCACTTTTGGTCACCTGTCATCGAGCGGCTGTGATACGCACGGAAAGATCTGAACTCTTAAGATAGTCTTTTCGAACCAGGCTATCATCGTGGTTCGGGGTCCACCCACGAACAGCTCTCTTCCGTGTCCATCATGGACGGTTCTGGATTGCTACGATCTATACATACACCATTGGATGAACCCCAGGGACTCCCATCATAAGGGAAGTTTTTTCAACACAACCATCGTACCATACAACCGTGGGGCCCACGATCAGCACGCTGAGTGTTGGGGGCCACTACCCCATGTCTTAGGTCTAGCAATTCTGGATCCCTCACGAAATTAGCGGGGCTAGGTTTGGGTTAAATGGATTCGGATCGTAAACTGGTCAACACGACTAACTCGTTTAATAAATGGGACGGGTCCGGGTTTAGGGTCTAGACACGATAGACCAAAGAAAACCTGCTTAAAATTCAGTGGATCGTGTCAGGCCGGGTCTACCAGCAATCAGATACTGTAATATGTAGGCTAATACTATAGTCTATAATATATAGTCATACTATAGTATTTTTCATTTGGGGCACATATGTAATTAAGGTAAATATTTTATTTTAATTGTATTTAAATAAAATTCAAACTAAACTCAATTGTCTCAATTCTATCAAGATGAGGGGTTGAGTAGCTGAGCTTATCAACGGGTCGGGTCGGGTCGGGTCAAACGAGTACGACCCATGTGGTAAACGAGTCCTGCAGGCCTTATCGGGTCTATCAGTTTATAAGCGGATTGGATAAGGGTTTAGGGTCTAGACACGATTAGTTAAACCAGTCAGGGTCTAGGGGGGGTTCTGGACATGATCTGAAACCAGACATGACCCATTATCGGCCCTACCATGTCTCTTGAATTGCAGTGGACTCCACGGTTGTATGATAAAAGGGTTGTGTTAGAAAATTTTCCCTATCACAAGGGTCGACTAATCCGAACGGTCGAGACAGGTGTTCCCGGGTGAACCCCGACTACAATGATAGCATTGAAACGTTGGGTGTAGGTTATGGAAAACAATTTTGTACCGGATTAAACTGATGGTTGAACCGAGTCGAACCGGATCGAACCGGACCGACCCCTTTTAGGGTTCTTTGTGCGGTCCGGTTTTAAAAACACTGCTTTTCTTTACGTTGGTTGGAGGCTTTGTTACTTTTCCCTTCGCGAGCTTAGCTTGCTTTCGCCCAAGAAGAACAATTCTTGGCTGCTCTGCACCGAACAGAAACATTCTACTTGGGCTGAGGTGGCAGCAATTTATAGGTCCTAAATGTGGGACCCTATGATAGAAAAAGTTTATGGGGGCCCATAATTAGGACCTATTGATTGCTGCCACCTCAGCCCATGCAAGAGGATCTCCTGCTTGGTGCAGAGCAACCAAGTAAACTGTTCTTTCCGAAAACCCGCATTCACTCATCGTGGAGCCCATATAGGTAGGGTGGGCCCCTTTGTCAGTTAATGTGTCTTGATTGGTCAACCAGAATGAGGTGTCTCAATCACAGCCGTATGTTACACCAGTCTTTATTGGCAGATAAAAAGGTTATTGTTGGAGATTTGGTGGTCCCCAACAACTGAGACGGATATCCAACCAAGAGGATTAGTGCATAGGATCTACCATGTCATACGAAATAATTCGTTGAGACAAAAAATAAATAAACATAGAGACAGTTCAAATACATATTTTTCATGGTTTATCTAAATCATGACTAATTCACAAACAGGGGACTAGAAGATCTCTTATATTAACACCATAACATAAATAGATTTACATAGATTACGGACAAGATTCAGACATCGTAGAAATTGACTGACTTCCACGAAGAACCAGGACGACGAGGCGATCCACCAAGAACTGGTGTATGAGAACTGATGAAGAGTGCCACATTCCTTCTCCACCGATCCGCTGTTCTTCAATCCCTCCAATCAACTTCGACCAAACAATTTCCAATCCCACGTCTTCTTCAGGGTTTGCCACAAACCCTAATCCCAACCTTACATAGCAAATAACGGTGGCACATAGTTTCCATCCACCGATAAACTCTCACGGCACGCGATCGATCATCGATTTCACCATCCACCTCAAAAGAACCATCGCCATGCTCTCTCGGGCATGTAAGAGTAAGAGAGCTCCGGGGGGAGCGCCATGAAGCACCCCCCCCCCCCCCCCCCCATCCTTCTCTTTTGCTCCGCAACTCATTCTTTTTCGTAAATGATCTCAAGCCTCCACCGTGATTTCAGACTTTCCACACAACCCTAGAGCCATCCATGTCCCCCCCCCCCTCCTCCTCCTCCTCCTCCTCCTCTCTCTCTCTCTCTCTCTCTCTCTCTCTCTCTCTCTCTCTCTCTCTCTCTCTAAGGGGGGCAAACACATGACTTTAGTTTACCAAACTGGTCCAAGAAAAAAGACCAAAGCCTCACCCTTACCTTACCTACGCTGCAAGACCTGACTTGCCCGAGCGACTCGCCCAGTCGCTCTGGTGAAATCTCTTAGGGTTCTGTCTTCACTACCTGCGCGAGATTCGTTCGGGCGACTTCCTATGCTTCGGATCTTCAAGTCAGGGTTTCAAGGGACCAAACTTCAACAACTATGTGATTGGACGCCACATCATTCATGTTGAGCATTTACGACAAACGCTCTGGGTTGAATAGCATTGATCATCATTTTTTGAACAATAGATTTTACATTTTAGCTCAAAACTATTGTCCGTCTCCACCTGATCGCTCAATTGGTAAGACATAAGCAACTCGTGGCCTTGGTCGAGGGTTCGAATAAGTGCTATGATGTATTTCCTCCTGCTCTGTGGTTGTGGGCCTCCCTCTCATCTTAGTTGCAAGCTTTCCTACCAGTGGGATTATTAAAAATCAAGGCAATTTTCTGGCGCCTATAGACCAAGGGTCAAAACTCGTCATAGGCTATGACGAGTTTTGACCTCTATGATGAGTTTTGACCTTGGTCTATCTCCTGTCGGTGCATTAACAAATGATATATTGACGACTATGGTGGTCCCTTTCCAAAAAAAGATGGCTACCGCTAGAGAAATACACCGCCCGCTATCCTAAATTCCTAAGCCAAAATTGAGATGTGATTGAGGTCGCATCCTTGTGGCAAAGCATTTGCATACCACGCATTGATAGGTAGTCTGATTGAATCCCGTGGGCTCCCTTCTATCTTTGTGATGCGTTTATCTCTTTCCTTTGTGACAGTCTTATCTCTCGTCTTTGTGGCGGGACTATCTATGCTCATGTGTGGTAATATTGCATGCAAAGATGGTTTAGATTAAATTTCTTGACAAATATACTATTGACATTTTCATCTGAAAATGTTGCCCCTGTTTCACTCTAAACAATCTAATTTAAACAGTTTAAATTAGTTTTGGTTTTCAATCACCCGGTTCATAAGGTAGGCTCAAATAATATTTAGATCGATACAGACCTGAACTAATACTGGCTCATTGAAATCTAGAATCGACTAGGATAGCAAACATGGCTAATACTTAAATATAGATAAAAAACACTAATGCACGTGCATTACCAATAACAAAAAGGGCAAATTAATGTTATGTCCTTCTAACAGATAGTATCTAGTGATAAGGACGGACAATGAGATGCCTTAGCGTTAGGTCCTCCCCCGCTTGGAAAATGTTCATCTTACCCCTACGTGCTGCTGTACAAGGAATCAACAATCTGATTTTGAGATAAATCACTGTAGTAAAACGAGTAACAATTTATGTAGATTGTTCTTTTTTATACAGTGAAATCACTGTAGCTATTTTTTTTAAGAATTATCGTTGAATTTTTTTGCTACAGTGAAGTCACTGTAGCAAAAGAGTAACAATCTTTGTGGAGTAACAATCTGCGCAAATTGTTACTTTTTTGCTACAATGAAATCATTGAAGTATTTTTTATGAGAAATCTTGCATTTTTTGCTACAATAATCTCACTATAGCAAATGAGTAGCAATTTTTGCAAATTGAGTAACAATCTTTGTTGAGTAGCAATTTGTGTACTCTTGCGATAATGAAATCATTGTGCCAAAGACTATGAATTACTATAGCGATAAGGACAGAGGAACTTTCTTCAAAGGGACGTACATGACTTTCTCTAGGGATATTTTTGTCATTTAAAGGGGAGAAAAGCCGACGGAGGGAGTTGCCTAACTGCATCTTTTTCGGGAGGGACTTGGTGCAAAACCATTTTGTTATTTGTCCTATTAACTAAACCGATCTCTTGTCAAAGAATCAAATCTTGTTTGGAAGGGACCTGGTGCAAAACTATTTTGTTGTCTGTCCTCTTCACTAAACCAATCTCCTGTTAGGGAATCACCAAGTCCTCCTAAAAACAACCACCAAAACCACTGAACACAGCTCCTGATTGAACCACTTAGCGTGGACTCAACTTAAAGAGATTGGAAGATGATGCCTACAAAATATTAAACCAAGAAATATTGTAGATAAAGATGTTTATCAAAGATTAATCTAAGATATTTTATAGACTTATACATGGAATTTAGTATGTACCAAAAAAAAATACATGGAATTTAGTGGACTGAATGATGATATTTACTAGAGATTAAAACGTCAACGAAAGCTTCCCTTGCTCCTCTCGTAGAGTAGTTTATGGATTTGAATCTTGATATGGGTTCGGACTTGAATTTTCATTGGTTGTGGGAGTAGGACATGTAAAGTCTTGGAAAAGAAAAACAATGAAACACCCACAATCTAACATGAGTTAATTAAAGATATCCAAGTGATCAAAATATCAACCCATCATGAATATGCACTTAAAAATAACAATACCGATATCCCATCTTTGCCCATATGATCAATGTAGGATGTCAACTGTAATCGTGTGGAATTTTGTACCTACACAGAATACAATCTATGTACTGGTACTTCCCAAAGACCCTGAGGGAAGCTATATGGTGGCTCTATGAGAGAAAGAGAGAGAGAGAGAGAGAGAGAGAGAGAGAGAGAGAGAGAGAGAGAGAGAGAGAGAGAGAGAGAGAGAGAGAGAGTTGATTAACAAATTAAAAAATCCAATAGTAGGACAAATAATTGCATGCAATCACAAATGTAAAGCAGTATAAGCAACAAAAATGACAAGTAAGATTTTTAATATGGTTCGGATCCACACAGGTCTGAGTTTATGCACTATAAAGTTATAAAATGTACATGTCAGACAACTATACCATCCATGACTCGATCTAATTAATATTGCATTTGTTGATGAGTTTTGTCTGTTCATCTTGTATTTTATGCACATCTTCACGCGACAGTCTCAACTTTTATGGTACGATATCGCCATAGGACTCTCGTATTCTCGAATAGGGAGGTCTTCTACACTCTTCCCAAAGAACGCCTCTAAGTTGATACACAACCTCATAATCTTAATTCAGGAAGAAGATCTTAATCTTGATTTAGGTAGAGAGGGTGGAAAAGGAAACTAGGGTTTCTTATACGATGAAGTAATCAAAACATTGAAACAATCCTAAATTTCAAAATCTATAAGGTGTAGATAGCAGCTCTAGAAAGATAAAAACATTAAAACCCAAATCCATGTATTATCTCAATTTTGTAGAACAATAACACAAAGAAGTTTCTCAAAAAATTCGTCGAAAACATAGTTTATCTAGAGCCAACAAAAAATCAAGTAGTATCATTTCCACACTAGGAAACTAAAAGAGTTCGGATTGCAAAAATAACAAAATCGATTTGTTGAGCAGTCTATTTCGATCGAGCAATAAAACTCTAAATTTGATGCAGGAATATATTGATTAGATAGAAATAACCCAATCGGCCAGAGGAATATATTTCTTAGGTAAAAACTCATCGGTCGGACAAAAATTGATTTGTCTTCCCAAACATTTTTATTTGAGTAAAAAAACCTGAACATGAATTTGATAGGTTGGTATAATCATTCTGATCGATCTGTTTTCCAAAATATATATTTAAAAAAAACTTTTAAAATTAATATAATAAAATAAACTCTTTTGAGAAAAAATATTTTCATGGAGAAAATTAAAATGATATTTCTTGTTCTATATTGTGTTTTATTGAAAGGTTGTCCTATATTATAGTTTATAAAAAATTTAAAATCAGCATTGTGTCCACATTTATACATGTTGAATGTTCAATTGTTCAAATAACAATTTTCTTTCTTTCAAAATTGAAATAAATAATGGTTGGAACCTTCCGCTTATGTAGAGGTGGCAACAATTGATGGGTCCTAATTGTGAACCCCATGAACATAAATGCCTTGAAAAATAGTGTTTGATAGGACTTCAATTGATAATAGACTTTTCTATCATAAGGTTCCACATTTAGGAACCTAAAGTTTATGCCACCTCATACGTCTCCAACGGGCTCCTATGGAATTCTTCCTTCCTTGTTTTACCAAGAGAATAGTGGGCCCCAGTTTGTATTGAATGAAAGTCTTCATAACAATCCTTGTAAAGAACAATCCTTGTAAAGAGGAGGGGTTCTCAAAAAAAAAAAAAAAAAACAATCCTTGTAAAGATTGTTTTCATGGTTTTGATTTGGGCATTTTACACAAAAAAAGGGCAATATTGAGGAGCCCGTTGGAGTGCCCTTCCATTCCCAGCCTACGTGGCAGCTATAAGCATTGAAGAATAGGAAATAATTGTAGGAGACCTTTGGAGATGCTCTCAGCCCAAGTATGAGAGGTTTGACTCGTCTCCACTGATGATGATCGTCCTTATCGAACGCTGACGATTTGGGGAGCCACCAGTGGCGATCCGAAATTCAATGGCCACGATCTATGACCATGGGCTAAACCCAAGGGGGATGCCACCACCCACAGACATCGTCCACTACCTGCCATTTCCTACATTCGCTGCCGCTGTTGGCCACCACCCCTACCGAGCACCGGCCGCCCCCTTCGGTGGCTGGCGACAGCGTTTGGCGATCGGGGTGGTGGCCGACAACGACGGCGAAGATATTGGCCGACGACGGCATAGAGGCAGCGACAAATGGTGGGTGATGATTGGGGGTGGTGGCATCCCCAATGAGTTCATCGTCGTTAATTTTTAGCTCATTGCTCTTTAAATCGTCAGCAATCGATAGAGGAGACGATCATCAGTTGAGATGACTTGAACCCAAGCAACCCGGTATTATTTATACAAATTTTTTCTAAATTCTATTGTACAATGAAGCTATTTATTACCCTCCTCCTTCAATCGGGGTGTGATGCCCTAATTGCTCCAAGTGTCCCATACGTTGGGTGGATGCTTACGAAGTCGTAGAGGAGAGAGAGAGAGAAAAAAAGAAAAAAAAAAAGAAAAAAATCAAATCAGACAACACATCGATAGCGACGTGGACTTTAAAAATTGCAACACCAGCTTGACCCTAGACCTCCTTAACAGCCAATTAAAAGGTCCGGAGAGCATAAGCGGGGCCAAAAGGACAGCACTAATTTGTCGTATTGAGGTGGGCTTCAAACTTAAATGATTCCGGAGGAACATCGGAATCATAATCCTATATAAACCCCACCCTACCAGTGGGAAGGAAAACAATTAATTTAAAAAAAAAACATTTAAGCTAACAAAGGAGCCCTCTCTCTCTCTCTCTCTCTCTCTCTCTCTCTCTAGAATCTCTGCTCGAGTTGGGAATTGGACGTGAAGGATCAAACCCTAATTCTTGATTCCTTGGGTTTTCCTCTTTCTCTCTAATTGCATTCCTTGATGAGGTATCTTCCCCACTAATGGCGGAGCAGCGGAGGAGCAGCGCAGCCACCGGGCGATGAAGTGCAAGAACCACCCTAGCGAGCAGGGCGCCGGCGTCTGCGCCTCCTGCCTACGGGAGCGACTCCTCGCCATCCTCGCCGTCCAGAGCCAGCTCTCCCCCGTCCACAGCCGTTGGAAGCCCGAACCGTATCAGCCGCAGCAGCCGCCGCCGCGGCCCGCCTTCCTCTTCCCCCGATCCGTCTCACCCTACGCCTCCCGCTGCCGATCCTCCTACGGGTTCTTTAGCACCCCTCAGGTCGGCCCAACCACCGGTGACCCCGCCGAAGGAGTCGGCAGCAGAAGGTTCTCCCTCCTTTCGTACCTGTTCGGGCACCGTAGGTCTGGAGAGAGAGAAACCGACCCCGGAGTTTCCAAGGCCTTCCGAGCTAGGTCCTGGCTCTCGGGGCTCATCCGCGGCCGCCGGAGAAAACAGTGGAAGTCCCCGGCGGAGGGGGAGAGGCCCGCAGGGAGGGCGAGGGGGGCGTCGCGCGGGGCGAGGGATCGGGGGATGTCCCCAGCGACGGACGAGTCCGATTGCGGGTCGGAGAGTGGGTATACCTCGGCCTCCTCGGGGGCGTGGCGGATGCCGACGCCATCCCCGATGCGGCGGGCCGCTGCGGCACACCACCAGGGCGGCCGCGGCATCTCGAACTTCGCCTTCTGCCTGAGCCCCATGGTGCAGCCGAGCCCCGGATTCCGGCGGGGCCAAACGCCGGAGGTCGCATTCTCCGGCGACCTTCGTGGCGGCTTGATCCCACACTACCACCACCACGTGTCCGCCGGGTGCGCCTCCCTCGCAAAGAACCGGTCAAGGAAGCTGGCGGATTTCGGTAGGACTCGTTGACGCTTTTGCCCTCTCCTCTCCTCTCTATTTACAGTTTTACTGGGGATTGATATCTACACGGCTGACCGAGCTCCGGCCATTGGACGTCTATTGCAAGGGGTGGACTATCGAAAAGTGGGAGTGGTGATATCAGCGCCTCCCTTTTAAATGTAGCTTTAAATTCGTTTTTGGAAATTTGGTGCCAGCATTGAATCTGGATGGTCTTATTAACTCACTGTATAGATAGAAAGGAGGGGAATTGGTGAATCCTATCATTTTCATAACTGTACTCTTTTTTTATTATTATTTAAAAGAAAAAGAAATGTACTTGGTAGTTTTCACTGATTCGAACCGTAATTTTGGGTCCTTCATTGGGGTATAAATGGTTTTTCAATTTTAAATGGTTTATATTTTTCTTGGTTGTATCAGATATTGGAATGTTGGTGCAGGCAATCCTTGCAGTAGCAGCATTCTTTTGGCTCAAGAAGCTTTGCAGTCCATGAGGGTTGATACATGTGATAAAGATTTTCTGCTCTTAAACTGGATATGGCTAATGCGTACGATCTGATGCAATGAGGATTCCTATATCAGGTGTTAGCGAAGATTGGGTTTTATCAAATCTGGATTTGATGGATTAAAAGTTGCATTGAGAATTCTGTCTTTTCCATACTATTAAACGATTCACCTATATCCTGGTTTAGTTCCTCTCATGGTCTCCGTCAGGAGGACCCTTTGGCCCCGTATCTCTTCATCTTAAGTGTTGATGTGCTGGTGAGAAATGTTAATGTCCATATCCAACGCGGGAACTGGAGGGGTATCCGCACTTCCCCTACGACCAGATCCATTGGCATGCTGTCCTACGCTGACGATAGTTTAATTTTTGCAGAGACTTCCCTCTCTAGTGTCGAATTTTAAATGGTTGTTAAGGCAATATTGTCGACTCTCGAGTCAAAAGGCTAATTACCAAAAGTTGGGAGTATTGTTTGGGGATGGGGTTGTGGCAGACTGTCGCTTGGAACTTTTGTCCTCTCTTGGGATGCCTTCCCACAATGGTCCGCTTATTTATATGGGGGCTTGCATCTCGGGTCGACGGATTAAAGCTTTAGAATTGGACGCTGCCAGTGTTTCGGCTGGGTGTAGTCTAGATTCCCCAAGTATCCTCGATCAACTGGAAAATAAATTTCGTCGATTTCTTTGGGCTAAGGGGGATAAGAAACAAGGGATTCACCTTATCAAGTGGGCAGATGTCTGTAGGTCAAAAATGTAGGGGGGTCCAGGCCTCCGTCAACTTCCTTTATTTCATCAAGCTATAATGGGGAAAAAAGTATTCCAGATCCTTGCGAACGTTGATAGCCCTTGGGTGTCGTTTGCTAAAAATAAATATAGGGTTACTGAGGATCTATGGAAATGGCCTAAACCGCTCAAGAGCTCATGGACTTGGCATGCTATCTCTGAAGGCATGCCGATTGTTCGAAATCATATGCAACATGCAGTCTGGAGGGGAGCCTTTTTTGACCTCTGGTCGACCCAATTGTGTTTCCCTATCCCATTTTCTCGGATGGTTTTTTCCTTCAATGTTGGCCTCTCTTCCTCCTTCATTTGATCTCAGACCTCTTTGGCTCCCAAGGATGGAAGATACCTACCTGTATGGCTCTTTTTTCGCTGGAGTGGGTTTCCTTTATATGCAGCATACTGATCATGTTGGAATTGGATCCGCTTATCAGAGTCGCAACGAAAGCAAAACAAAGATCCGAAGATCATACGGTGTATCTTTCATTACAATTAATTCTACAAAACAATCTACATACAAATCTATGATCTTAGCATATGTGCGGATACCCTAGAGGCATACTACGATCTACGGAAGACATACATGCATCTAGTTAGGTGTTTAGAATCATCATACCTTATGGATCTATGATCCGGAGACGACGAAATGATGAAGAACCGCACTTGAATCGCAAGGGAAATTGTCAGATAGCATCTTGTTCTTTGCGAATTGAAGAATTCTCGAAATTCCGTCTCTGAGTGCAAGGATTACGAGTCGACGGAGGAATCCGTTGCGAAGACGATGGCGAGCCGCTAGATTTCCTCCTTCTCTTTCTCTCTTCTTCCTTCTCCTTCCTTCCTCTTTCTTCTCCCTTCTTCTTTCTCTCTTTTCCTTGGCCGAAACCACAAAGGAGGAGCAAAGGGGGGTCAGATTTTTGGAGGAGAGGGGAAAAACCATAGGGCCGGCCCTCCCTCTCCCTATTCTACTTATAGGGCCGGTCTCCCATGGCTTCAAGGAAGCTAGGGCCGACCCTAGAAAGATTAGGATAGAGGGGGGGCGGTTTTTAGGGATTTCCAATGTCTATCATAAAGCCTGGACGAAAACGCCCTTCACAAAAAGTGGAAAACTAAAAGAGAGACTGAGTGAGGTGCGCTACTCGGAATCGAGTTCCGTCAGCGCCTATGAGCTCCTGGAATTATTCCGCTCATTCTAAGATCCATATTCAATATGTTCTGAGCCATATTTCAGTATTTACCAAAATACCCATATGGCCCGTAACACATGTGAATTAGGTTCTTTGGCTCCGGGCTTGCGCTCCATCGCGCTACTTCGCATCCAACGTATCCAACTAGGTCGGGGAACAATTCTTATACGCAACGACAGGGTAGAACCTTCAGGGTTCGGGGTCTCTAGCTCCAACCGGATCCCTGATTAACTGTTCCGGTGACACACCGAAAGTTCCGTTAATCAGCCCTAATCCGATTAACCCGCGTAGCCACCCAGAGTGTGACACGAGTTGAACTCTAGTGATCCTAAACTTATGTTACTCCCTCGTAACCCTGTTCTCTACTATACTCCGATTATCCTTAGTCTCTCCTATTACTGGTGCCATGATACGACTCGGGCGGTGGGGAGCACCGTCAGATCCCGATCGATCATCTGACTAGGGTTTGATGACTTGTCATTTATAACACCACACACCTTCCGGTGCTATGCCTAACATCCGAAACATCGTCAGTCATACTGACAACCACCAGGCCTGGGTTAACTGTGTGGACAGATTGACTCATCAAAATGCACCCATCCAACACTGGACGTCGGATAACCTGTAGGGATTACATATCACTCAAGCGCCAGCCGGGTAACCCAACGTACCGTGGTATTGGACTATGGAAGGTCCGCACACGTTGGCACATCAAAGCACCACACAACTGGTTGGCCTAGTGTACATGGTCCCTCAGGGTTAAGGACAGATTATCTATAGTAGTAAGATGGTTTTTGCACCAGTGTCTGAATCACTGAACTGTGCACCATCTTGGTTCCTGTTCAACAAGATCATCGTGCTTGGTCAGGTGAATGGGAATCCCACGTTCCCGTGGTGGAGACTTCACCACATCCTCTACCTGCCAACACCTTGTTCTCGGTGAAGTGACCGACATCACCTAAGCTGTGAACTAGTTCTAGGTCTACACAGAACTGGTCCACTAGGTCTCCCAAGCATGGATCCTCCATGCGCCTCAGTGGCCTACTGTGTTCCCTAGGGTCCTTTTATTATATGAGTATTATCATACACCATAGTAGTATTCTAATTAAAGCAATAACCAAAGTCATCTTTATTAATGTTAATACAGAAATTCTACGCTAAGGACACACGAGCTACAACAGATCCTTCAACACCCCCCTAGATACTCTATCACCTGGGGCCCCTAGTTATCTTCAGAATATAATGTGGCTGATGCCTACAATATCTCTTTAGCGAGCTCCCCCCCTTCGGAGGGCCGTTGGCCTGGGATCTGACGTATCCTTTGGAAAGCTCAGCTGGGGCCTTGGGTCCGATTGTTTCTATGGAAGTTTTTCAACTAGCGTCTCCAAATCCGATCGTATCTTCGACGGATTGGAATCATCGTTTCTCCCCTCTGTCCCCGATGATTGGTGATCGATGAAATGTTGGATCATGTTTTTTAGTGCCCTCATGTTAGCCAACTTTGGCTGAGGGTTAGCACTAAGGTTGGTATGACAAATATCCCCAACTTGTTCAATGAATTTGGTATTCTGTTTAGCCAAAATCATGATCAAGGGATGGGGTACAATAAGGCTACCAAAGCTTTTCTAGGATATACTCTTTGGTATATATGGAAAGCTAGGAACAGAGCTATTTTTGATTTGCTTAATCCGGCGGTCCATATTACTTTTGACCTCCTTCAAGAAGTGTTTGCTGCCTTTTGTTTTGCTAACTCGTTTCCTACAGAGATGCACCAACCCCCTGGTCAACAGTTGTCGGAGGCGATCCTTATCCAGTGGTTGCCCCCGAATGCTTAGGAATACAAGTTGAATTTTGATGGATCGGAGGACCTTTCAGTTGGCTTTTGGCTCGACTTTACCCAGTCGGTCTTGGACTCGGTCGATCTAGTGGGTAATAAATCAGGCCCAGAGGTATATGGTTA
This sequence comes from Chamaelirium japonicum, assembly GCA_947650365.1. NCBI lineage: Eukaryota > Viridiplantae > Streptophyta > Magnoliopsida > Liliales > Melanthiaceae > Chamaelirium > Chamaelirium japonicum. The sequence continues at coordinate 36,949,616 of OX393550.1, forward strand.
ATGCATCTTAAGCCAAACCATAATCCTACATATGTCGGGACTAGATCTAGGGTTTAAGGGCTGTGGTCCGAACTCCTGTGTAATATGGGTGCGCCACACCCTGCGCACCCCATTACAAGATCCAAACCCGTAGGACACCCTAAATAAGAAAGAGCTAAAGAGGGGGTTGTGATGTGTGGTACAGAAAAAGGGGGAACCATGGAGAGAGAAAGAGGGTCGCGATTCCTTGTGTGCGACCCCTCTGTCCCCATCCTCCTGTCTGTCTACAGAAATGCAGAAAACAGAGAACGGGGGGGCTACGATCAGGTTTCCACCCCCTCACCCCCCCCCCCCCCCCCCCCGCCACACCTTTCTTCTCCTCCCTTCCGGTCCTCCTTTTCCGAAAGCATAGTCGAGAGAGGGAGAGAGGGATGCCACAAGAAATTGCAGCCCTCCCTCCCCTTCCTTTGATCCACTTGGTTTGGATTAAGGGGGGAGAGAGGGAGAGAGAGAGAGAGAGAGAGAGAGAGAGAGAAAGAGAGAGAGAGAGAGAGAGAGAGAGAGAGAGAGGGGGAGAGAGATTCGGCTCCCCCTGCTCTTCCCTTTCGTTCCCTCTTCTTCGAGAGCAAAAACGAGAGAGAGAGAGAGAGAGAGAGAGAGAGAGAGAGAGAGAGAGAGAGAGAGAGAGGGAGGGAGAGAACAACAGTCCGCCCCCTCCTTTGTTTATCTCAGCTTGCAAAGAAGTAGAGAGGGAGAGAAAGCTCCAAGTTACTCTTCAACCTTTTCCCTCTGTCCCATTCTCCATAAGATCGAATAGAGAGAGAAAGTATGCTGGCATCGTAATTCCTCTATCGACACGTCGATATCTACGGGTATTCTCCCTGGTGTTTTTGGTCGCCAAGAAGAACCGGAGTTAAGGACTTCCACTCGGGATCATCGGATCCCGTCGTTCGCAATTTCTTCCTCCATCGTGGCTCGGATCTCGCTCAACAAAGAACTTGTCTTTATCAAGTACAATTGCGAATCATCATCATTCGATACGTTATGGTCGGAGGTATGTGAATCGGTCCCCTCACTTCCGTATATGGTCTTTATGTTCATAGTTTTCAAAGCTAATGGTTCTCGATAATAGAGACAATCACATGTTCTGTGTAGATTTTTCCTTACACTTGGTTTCAGAGCCATTTTTCTCTGATCGATTATCCATGTAGTTAAAGTTAGGATCCCTTCTTGTGATCGCTAATGGATCAATTCAAATCCTTTGAACCCGTTAACGATCGACAAGGGGATCGTTTGTTTTTCGATCTAATCCACAAAATATTTTTTTTGGTCTCTGATTTATCGAAATATTTTGGATCTGAAAACAGTCCTATGACATACTATGTTCCCAATTTTTTTGAACGACAATTTTATGCCATTGGATCCGTTGTTTGACAATAAATAATAGTTGCGGCTTATTTCAGATTCTTTCCGTCGAATCAGGTTTGTACTCGCCGTTACTATATGGATAATTATTTTGATTCGTTTCTTCGGGATCAAAGTATACATTTGATATGATCTTGTTTTTATTTATATAGCATTATGTTTGGATCTTTCCTTGCAATTGTTAATGGATCTTTCCGATTTCCATGAATCCATCATCGATTGGTAATTGATTATTAGGAACCCCAAATTAACACATGTTTTTTCGCTCCGATCGACCATCAGGCTTTAAGGGGAGTTTTACGTTCGGTAACCAACCCTCCCTTTTGGCTTATGCCGAGGAATGGGGCGAGTAGGCCATGCGACAAGCTTTAAATTTGAGATGGTTGACTGAGGTTTGGTAGATCCAAAATTCAGGTCATGGGGCTACTTTCGTCCCGATTTGGAAATCGAATCGGAGCGAAGGGTTGTACGCCATAAGATATGTTATTTCAATCATAAGGTTCGGCGTGCGGGTTTATTCGGTTTTTCAATCGAATCTGGTTTTCTTTGATCGTGCTATATGAATAACTATATTGAGTTTGCAAATGGTCACGATATATAGCCTGCCATGGAAATTAGTGATTCAGGACTAGCCAAAGCATCCTGGATCATTCTCCACGAGTGATTCATACAGTACGCACCATGGGGTGCATTGAATCACATAAATTTCATTGACCGTGACATCCCCCTTTTAGTTGCATTGATATTAGGGTTTGCCTTTGCCTAAAGGAAGGTGATCCCTAATATCATGTAGTTAGGATAAGGATATGAATTATATATGGAGAAAAGAATGGTTCTTATGCCAACAGAAAAAGAACCATTGCTTAGGTTTTTTATATGATTCATCAGTCTTATTGGGAAACATAAAGATTTTTTTGGACCTCTTAGTAAAACTTCTATGGGAAGCAGCCTTTGCCCACAGGGAGGTCTGAGTTTTACTAACTGATAATTAGCATGGGCTAATTATCAGATAAATATTTCTGCCTCATAATGTAGTAAACATTTTCCTTCTCCAATCGTCCCACCCTATGTTTATGACCTTACCCTGAACCTTGTCTTCCTGTCCGGGGAGATTTTTTTAGACAAACTATCATCTAAGCGTCTGACCGATTATAAAGTAGTACGAGAGTGTATCATATGGTTGTATGATACTACTTAGGTATGTTACTAACCTATAATATTTATTCTCATAAAATCTAATAAAGACTGGTGAGTTGATTCTGGATCACCATCCATATCGATCTCTACTACAATGCATGGGTTTCTCGGCTTATGAGACCTAACTAACGGATAGAAGGTCATCTTCTCAGATAATATGCTAAGTTCTAATGTAAAGGATGTGGGGACCTATAGACTAGTCCTCCAGACCGGATACTCTTAGGACTTAGATAGAGTTTTTCTTTGTTCCAACTTTCTTTAAAAATTTGCGGTCTATTTCAAGACTAGTTTCTATGGGCTTTGTTTTTAGTTTGGTAGTTTCTTCATTCTGATTAATAAAGATTCAGTTTTCATAAGCACTCATAGGTTGATTGATGATTTATATAAACTGAGATAGACTCTAAAATCTATTGCTTCATGATGACTGTAAATAAAACATTGTCAATAAGTATTCGTCCTCTTTATGGCTATAGAGGTTAGTAAAAGAAGAGGTTATTTAGACCCTTAACTTTACTGACCTTTCGGGATTTATAGTGACTACATAAAAAGAAAGCAGACTAAGAAATCCTCCAAGAATTCCAGGAGGAATAATGAAAAGTTAGGTACCATATACACAGACCTCTGATGAGGTTGTATTGTCCATCGCACTCATCGAACATAGTAATAGCTAGAAATAATCATTTTCTTGTGAGTGACAACTTTCAATGGGAGTGTCCCTACATAGAAAATTATGTTTGAGAAGATATGAGATTTTCGGTTTAAGTACCCATAATACAAGAGGGACAAATTGGCCATCAGGATGAACCACCTATGATAGTTTCTCATCAACCAGTCCCTGACATCCCAACTGATGCAGAACAAGTTGGCATTGAGCCTGTTATAGAAGGAACCTACAGGTTCAGGAGATTCGAGAGAAGATGTACAATGGAATTTCTAGCGACTACGAAGTATACATCCAAGAGTCAAAGAAATCTGACACTATTGTCGAACTGTCTTCAGACCCCGAAATATTTTCTGAAGCCATGAGCAGAAGAGATTATGCAAAATGGTTAGATGTCATGAATGATGATTTGAAATTCTTGATAGATAATCAAGTCTAAGATTTAGTAGAGTAACCTAATAGAGTTAAGGCCATCGATTGCGAGTGGGTCTACAAGACCAAACTGATGCCACAGGTAACATCGAACAATATAAGGCAAGACTTGTAGCCAATGATTTTTTACTCAAATAGACGGCATTGATAATCATGAAACCTTATTTCCAGTTTCTAAGAATGATTCATTAAGGATAATATTGGCTTTGGTTGCTCACTATGATCTTGAGCTACAACAGATGGTTATGAAAACGATTTTCTTAAATGGGGATATGGAGAAGAGGTGTACATGGCGCAGGCTGAGGGTTTTCACCTAATATAAAGGAAGTCGATCTGCTAGTCTACAGTTAAAGAAGTCATTATACGGACTGAAACATACATCCCAATAGTGGTATTTGAAGTTCCACAATATCATTACCTCCTTTGGTTTCACGAAGAATATTGTAGATCATTGCATTTACCTTAAGGTATGTGGGAGCTATTATGAGTTTCCAGTCCTATATGAGAATTTCGTTCTTCTTGCTAGCAATGACTTGAGGATGACACACACGACGAAATAGTTTCTCTCTCAGAACTTTAGCATAAAGGACATAGGCGAGGCATCCTACGTGATTGGCATTGAGATCATCAGGGATCGATCTCGAAGATTACTAGGATTTCTTAGAGGGCCTATGTTGATAAAGTTCTTAAACGGTTTAATAGAGGAAACTGTTTGTCAGGTATTGCTCCTATCGTTAAAGGTGACATATTCAGCTTGTCCTAAAAGTTTGAGAAACTCTCTTAGAAAAGAGGCTATGGAAAACATTCCCTATGCATATGCGGTTTGCAGCTTGATGTATCTAAAGATTCGTTTTAGACCAGACATCAGCATTACAGTAGGAATCTTGGGTAGGTACCAGAGTAATCCAAGCATGAATCACTAGAAGGGTGCCATAAGGGTCGAGATATCTTCAAGGGGCGTAGGACTCAATGCTTACGTACAGACACTCTGAGGCAGAGTCCGTTGCACTATATATGGCAACATTACAGGCTTCTTGACTAAGAAATTTTATCACTGCGATTAGGATTGTGGATTCCATGTCCATACTTATAAAGTTCTATTGTGATAATAAGGCTGTTGTTTTCTTATCAAAGAACAACAAGAGCGGGAGTCATAACAAGTGCATCAACATAATGTTTCTTATCATATGAGATGATTAATCAATTGATAAGATCATCATTAAGTATATTGGTATGGAACTTATGTTTGTAGATCCAATGACCAAAGGATTATCACCCGTTCAATATGAGGATTATGTGGATAGCATAGATTCAAAGCTCATTGTATGTTTGTTTATGCTAGTACTTCTCATTTTTAAGCAGTTAATAAAGTTTATTTTTCCGTCTCACTCTGGATATATATACTTAAGTTCATGAGACATACAATACGACCTCAGAGTAAGACTTGGTCTTTTACTCATAAAGTTTGATAACCACATAACGTGCTTATTCCGAGAGAATTGGTCATAGCGTAATGCGTGGAATGGAGTGTCTACTCGTAAGGACATAACCGCCATGATTCATGTGACTATGAATTTTTATCTAAGTAAAGGAATACCCATTAAAGTTATGAGCCTAGTTTGTTTTTGCAAAATAAAGTATGTGCACACTAAGATCTTTTCAAACTGCGTCATTACCCACTAGCGTGTGTGTGTTTTCCAAAATAAAATTTTGTTTTATTTTTGAGTTTCGTTTGCCAAGTGGGAGACTGTTGGGTTTTGGCTCGAGACCCAAACCCATGGGAGACCCTAAATAGGAAAGAGCTAAAGAGGGGGCTCTGTTGTGCAATAAAAAAAAAAATGGTGGATCGTAATACCCCTACTTGCGGGCACGCAAACCTAGGGAAGAGAGAGAGGGTCGTGATTCCTTGTGTGCGACCCCTCTCTCCCCTTCCTCCCGTCCATCTACAAAAACGTAAAAAAATAAAGAAGGGGGGGGGGGGGGGGGGGGGGTTGGGGGGGGGGATCAGGTCCCCCCTTCTTCTCCTCCCTTCTGGTTGTCCTTTTTCGAAAACATAGCCGAGAGAGGGAGAGAGGGCTGCACAAGAAAATTGCAGCCCTCCCTCCCCTTCCTTTGATCCTCTAGGTTTGGATTAGGGGGGAGAGAGAGAGAGAGAGAGAGAGAGAGAGAGAGAGAGAGAGAGAGAGAGAGAGATTCGGCTCCCCCTTCTCTTCCCTTCCGTTTCCTCTTCTCCGAGAGAAAAAGCGAGAGAGAGAGAGGACAACAATCCTCCCCCCTGCTCCTTTGGTTCTCTTGACTTGCAAAGAAGTAGAGAGGGAGAGAAGGGTTCAGGTGCCTCTTCTGCCTTTTCCCTGGGTCCCGTTCTCCATTAGATCGAATAGAGAGAGAGAGAGAGAGAGAGAGAGAGAGAGAGAGAGAGAGAGAGAGAGAGAGAGAGAGAGAGAGAGAGAGAGAGAGGATGCTTTGGCATCGCAATTCCTCTCTCGTCTCGTCGATCTCTACGGGTGTTCTCCCACGGTGTTTTCGATCACTAAGAAGAACCAGGGTTGAAAACTTCCACCCGGGATCATCGGATCCCATCGCTCACAATTTCTACCTCTATCGTGGCTTGGATCTTGCTCAACGAAGAACTTGTCTTCATCAAGTACAATTGTGGACCATCATCACCTGACACGTTATGGCCGGAGGGACATGAATCGATCCCCTCACGTCCGCATATGGTCTCTGTGTTCATCGTATTCAAAGCTAATGGTTCTCGATAATAGAGACAATCACATGTTCTGTGTAGATTTTTCCCTGCACTTTCAACTTCATCGGTAGGCACAGTCTTTGTTATCCGGGGCCACAATGGGTTACTTCTGGTTGTCGGTGCCATATATCTAACTATTGCATATGTGCATATGGCAGAAACCAAGGATCCATGGGAGGGCCTCCATGCTGCATCAACCTTATTCCCGGAACACGCTCTATGGATAGAGGGAGGATCCAAAAGCGTGATCTCCCAATGGTCTCTTGCTTCCACCTCGTCTCTTCTTCTTCAAGACTGCAAATATATGAACCAAGTGTTTGGAAGCGTCCGAATATCTCACATCTACTGAGAAGGTAACTCCGTGGCCGATTGGTTCGTCGGTTATGCTCAAATAATAGGTAGGTCAGGGTTTTGGACCTCCGGTTTTCCTTCAGATGCTGTGAGGTGCTCTCGAAACGATTGTAGTCCTTGCTGTTATGCCAGTTGGGTGTCTAAACACTGATGTAATAGTTATGGTTTATTAGTGTAATCTGGTTACCAAAAAAAAAAGGGCGAATCATACTCGTCTCCGATTTTGAGGTTGGTTTTTCAAAATTCCTAAATGACAGCCAATTGTACGTCAGAACGAAAATACCTCAAACTACTCATTAAAATTTTATTTCATGTCACTCCTCTTTAAATTAAATCGAATCCTAAACCTTAAGATATAGGCCACGGGATGAACCCTACACCTTATCCTAAACATAAACTTAAACCTAATCCGAACCCGTACGTGTGCCGCCTTCCTCTTATCTCCACTGCTCACTGTCGCTGTTGCTCGCGCCATTGAGAAGGAAGGAGGGGGACGTCAGGGAACGGGAGGAGGAGGTGGAGGTTAAGACGTCGTCGTTGCTCGCATCTGCTGCCACTTGCTGCTCGCCATCGATCTTGATAGATAGTTGGATGCGTTTTGGATTTGGATGAGGGTAATTTCGGATTTCGACAATCCTTTACACCACATTGATCTTTCGATTAAGGATCTTAGGCAATAGCCATCTTCTCTCCGTCCTTTTTCTTGAACCGATCTTTTGTCAGGGATCACAGCCACATCATCCCTTTTTTGGGGGTTTTGTTTTTAAGAAATGCTATTCAGTCTGAGGGTTTTTTTGATTCCGCTTGATACAACTGATGTGGCAGCGTACAACCAGTGGTGTTAAAGATTTAAATATCGCTAGAGAAATTCAGCCACTAGTTGTATAATGCTACGTCAATAGTATTTTTTTTTTGTTTTTTTGGTTTGAGAAAGATGTAACGAGTCCTATTCAAGTGGGCCCCTTATCAGCCATCCTGTTTTCCATCCTGACGTGGAACAACTGGATGGTCTTCCGTTGAAAGGCTGGCCTTCGTCTGCGACTCTGAGGGTCGGTTGAACCGTCAGCATGTGCCAGCTTCCCAGTTCCCACCCAATAGTTTGGAATTCAATTCACCTCCGGTCGGGTCGGGTCGGCCTCGGCGGGTGGGCCCAGTGTGCATCAAGCCGCACGCGGCGGGCTGTAGTGCACTTTTGGTGATTGCAGCCATTGTAGCAATTGTAGCGTCCTTGCCCCCCCCCCCCCCCCCCCCCCCCCCAAGATCTTTTTACTCTTTAAAACAGCCCACCCCTATTAGGGATGACAACCGCAATACCGAACCGTCACACCGAAATCACACCGCACCGCAACGGTATACCGTATGTAAAACCGAAATAGCACCATGCTGTGCAGTGCACCGCGATTTAACATTATACTGGTTTAATCAGTGCGATTTTTACGGTTTTAAGCAAAACCGAAACCGCACCTCAACACCGAAACCGCATCGCACCGTTACGGTTTTATATTTTGGCAAACCAAAACAGCACCATGCGGTGCGATTTTTTTACGGTTTCTCGGTTTTCAATCACACTGTTGCCATCCCTAACCCCCATCCTCAGCCCCCAACCTCTCGGCCCCGCGACTGCCTAGCTGGCGATCCTCACTGTACACCTCCCTCCCTCCTCCTCCTCCACCACCACCACCACCTCCTCGTTGTCCGGCGATACAGACTCGACCCACTCCTATTGGTACGAACATGATAACCTTTTTGGTTATCCATCGTTGCACTCGATGAGCCACAGTCCTTTCTTTTAAGTGTAATTGGAGAGGGTCGAGTCGGTATTGCCACTCCGTAAGTCCGTATCACACACGGAGCAATTGCACCGCTCGGATCTGATCTAACAGTCTACAGATGTTTTGGCACTAAGGCCTCATTTGTTTGGTTGCCACCGATCTAAAGGGGAATATGTTTCCATTAAAAATAGGTATCCACATTCCATTCCCAAGTCCCGCAATCTTACCAAAATGTATCATTCTTTTTTCAAAAAATTAGGTATAGATCCTTGACTATTTTACAATATTAGCCACAGTAGATCATAATTTGCTATATTAGCTAAGGTCCCTACAAGAGTACAAGGATACATTCGTCTCCAGGAAGAATATATATTCGTCTTCAGAAACATTACACATTTGTTTCAGTAAGAGTATATATTTGTTTTTAGAAAGAGTATATATTCATCCAGATGGACTTGAGCTATATTTTGAAATTAACGTGTCCTGCAACTAAAAGTCATTTCTCATGAAGGACTTATGTCAAATTTTCCCTTCTTTCTTTTGTTTTTGTCATGTTAGGTTACGACTCAATTTTCGTTCCTAAACTATGAAAACCCACCAACCAAAATAGGCCTAATGTTTTATACTTCTATTTAGTGTTCGCAAGTTGGCTTGACTACTTGGTATTTTTAGGATTTGAGGGACTAAGGGGGTCTTTTGCATGGTTCTGGATCCATCCATTTCTATCCCGTAGTTCAATATTTCAAAACCAATGAATACTATTTGTTCCGGTGGAATGAAGGTTTCGGAACGATAATTTGTCGGTCAATTCGTTTCTATGCTAATCAGAACGCTGAACCATCATGTTACAATGGAAATAGTAATTGATGGGATTTTTCTTTTCTGGATGATGTTTAAGCGGAATAGCCATTTCTCATGCCAAACACCTCATAAGGGGATGTTTGGCATCATTCCAGAACGGTCCGTTTCTATTCTCAGTTCAATATGATAAAACTAGCGGATCGTATTTGTTCTGGGGGAATGAATACGATTACAAAAGATCTGTGCTTCCACACTGAAGGAACCAACCCATGGCATGATCCAAAGCTTGAAGATTAATACCACTGATTTTCGAAGTGCTTCGACCTTTGATGTTTTGCCATTGCATTGATGATCCGATTGTTCCTCTTTAACCAAATAACCCAAAGAATGGCCATCGCTGAAATATCCCAAGGGCCACATAGCTCCTTCTTCACCCTTCTCCTTTTCCATCTATACCAAAGCGCCTCCAGGTTCATCGAGTGGAATGAGATCCCGCATCTACTCTCAAAGTGATCCCATACCCACCGAGCGAGGGGTCAAGAAAGGAGTATGTGGGATGCACTCTCTTCCTTTGATAGACAAAAGGTGCAAGAGGAGTCCGCGACATTCGGGTTCCTCCTCTTGAGTAGATTCGCTTTGGTTAGGATCTTATTCCTCGCCGCCAAAATGGAGAAGACCTTGATCTTCGTTGACGCCTTTGCTCTCCAGATAGCTCTCGAAGGGCTGTAGCTCATATACCTGTTGCCTCATTCCCCTCACAATTAGTTTCGAGGGGACATGGGATTAGTGACTGAGTATCAAATCTAGAGTTGGTCCCTGCGGATGAGGTGGGGGCCGTGTTTCCTGTATTCATATACCTGTTGCCCCCTCTCCCTCATAACCAGTTTTGAGAGAGCACAGTTTAAAAACATCACCCGCTTTCCTAAAAATATGTGGTCGGCCCCGATTGCCCCTAATCCAAAGAGTAATGCTATTTAAACATACTGCACAAAAATCTGACGGACAACCCACGATAGTCTGGGGACGTCGGCCCAAGCCCAGTGCATTCGCACCAAGCCCTAGCCGACATCCCCGACTGGGCCACACCACCACGGGTTTTAGCCACCAGTTACATGCTTTCATGTCAATCGGGCCGGCGGAATCGGGAAAACTTCAGGCTGAATAGAATTTCTCTATTTTCAAATAGCATTACTCTAATCTAAATGGTCAACAAAATTAAAAAGGAAAAAAAAAATGTTCGGGCTAATTCAGCCAAAATATACGAAAGAGACATCTTGGCCAAACACAGCCTGAATAGGACAGAGCACTAAGATGTTACTTTAATCAATGTTATTGAAGCTTGAAAATCTCCTAAATTTTTTTCCCCATTAATCCCCAAATAGATTTTGATCACTTTTACTTTAATACTTTTTTTTTTTTTTTTTTTTTTGAGATCGGCGGGTGTCCCGAAACCTTTCGGGCAATGGCCCACTTCAGGCTCGGACTAATCCCTTCGGGAGTGAAGCCCGACCCACTCGGCAATTCCCACTCCACTCCTGGGTAAATCGAGGGGAGGAAGAGTTGAACCCACAACCTCATCACCAAAGCATCAGTTGCTTTGCCAACTCTCCTATCCCCTGGTGGGTTCTTTTACTTTAATACTTGGATATATGTTCCGATGGCCAGTCTAATCCGAGTTGGTAGACTACATCTAATTCAGATATCTATCTATCTATATCACTCCTATAAAGCTGAGTACTTTAGTACCACGAGGCAGCCTCTTTATTCCTCCGCTCTTTCCCATCTCTTGCTCTGCCCTTTTAAATTTCTTCTATACGTAAACATCTCTCTCTCTCTCTCTCTCTCTCTCTCTCTCTCTCTCTCTCTCTCTCTCTTCGGGTAGTACCATAATCGTTCGTGCATTGCACGAGATTAATTAGTACTGGTTGGGATATATTGTCAGGTGGTGAGTATAATACATGATGGGTGAGTGTGATTTGGATTTCTCCTCAATGATGGAGAAGTTTAATATATTGTAAGTTGTTTTTTTTTGTTTTTTTGGAATGATATTCTAAGTTGGTTGATTATTTTTTTCTTAATGTTAGAACACTTGGTAAGAGAAGCCTTTGGTATCAGGTGGCAGCCTCTCCATTCCTCCGCTCTTTTCCATCTCTAGCTCTTCCCTTTTAAATATCTTTTATTAGTCTCTCTCTCTCTCTCTCTCTCTCTCTCATCGAGCAACGTCGTAATCGTTCGTGCATTGCAAGATTAGTACTAGTTGGGATATATGGTCCAGTGGTGAGTATGGTACATGATGGATGAGTGTGATTTGGATTTCTTCTAAATGATGGAGAAATATAATATATCCTAAGTTGGTTGATTATTTTTGTCTTAATGTTAGAGGCAGATGGTAAGGGGGTGAGGGTGATACATGGCCAACTGGTGTGTTTTGGACTTCTCTTCGTTTCACGAAAAAAAAAAGAGAATTCAATAATATTCAAGTTGGTAGATTGGGGACTAGCTTTATTAACATTTTTCGGGCCAGATCAGAAGGATAAAAATAAAACTGGGTTCCTCCATCGTCATCGATCGCCGTCGTATTTATTCTCCAGCTGCTATATGTGTTGATCACATGGGGTTCTGCAAATCCTTTTCTTACTTCATGTGTTATGGCTTCATGGTTTATATGGAAAGCTTAAGGGTTTGGGTGACTGGTTAACTAACATGTTATTGGAGCTTTGGTTTCTTAGAGGTCTTGGGTTTAAATCTTGTTACCTTCATTTGTTTATTCACACTCTGTAAATGATTCATCAAATCTGGCGGCTGAGGTGGCCACTGGCATTTGGGTGCTTTCCCTAGCTTCTTCCACTGTGACCTAAATTGGAGACTGCGATCATCGATCAATAACCACCGCATTGGACCTTACCCTTTTTTAGTGGCCGGTCTATGACTACCACATTTGCTTGCTTTTTTGATAGTGGGAAATGAACCGCTACATTTGATAAGTTTTGCAAAGGACGGCCGCCGTTTATATGTCTTTTCATAAAAAAAAAAACTATAGCATAACTGGTGGGGTGAAGTTTGACATTCGATTATGTTGGGTTTGACAGCCCATGAGTTTGGCCCACATTATGGGCGGCCCATTAGGGTTACTTGGAACACAATCAAGGGGTTTTCTTGGAGGCGAAGTAATCTGGCTCTATAAAAGGAGGGGGTCCGTGTAGGATGAGAAGTATCCCAAATGATGGATTGAGGAACGACGACGGCTTAGAACTCTAGAAGGGTGACACAAAAGGGACCCACCGGAGGTGTGACATCTGGGGGGAGACGTGGGCATGTTACCCCCCCCCCCGGACATCATGGAGAGGCTACAGGAAATCAAACGAAGGCCCAGAGGCGGTGCTGGACTTGCACCACCCTAGAGGGAGAACTTGAGGCCGGTGGAGACGATCGATAGGTGTGAAGGTTTCAGGATCCATCTCAGGCGTCAGACCTAGTGGATCGGTGCCCTGGGTGCTAGATCGGGCGCCCAGTGAAGGTCTCAAAGGGACGAAGGCACCGATTGGGTGCCCTGGGTGCCAATCTGGGCGCCCTGGGCGAAACACAGCCTGTAGGCCTAGGAGAGGTGCCTGTCTTGCATCTTTCTATCCAAGCAGTTTGGTTTTGTGTTTTGGGTTGTTGTTGGTGATGATTAGGCCTTGTGTTGGGGGCTTGTGTTAGTTTTCGAAGGCTGGTTCGACGACATCGATGTGTCGGTTCTCAGAAGGTACCTATGTTGGGAGGCTTGTGTTAGTCACCCTGAGGGTTGGACGAGACTGATGGATCGCGGCGGAAGATGTCCATGTTGGGAGCTTGTGTTAGCTCCCTGAGGGCTGGTCAGCAGATGGAATGTCGCACTATTTTGTGTGGGTGTCAAATCGAGGGGGAGTACCTTGATGAAGACGAGTGTGGAAGCGATGACCGACGGGTGATAGCTTGTGCATTGGATACTGTGTTGCGGCGAACGGGTGTCGACGGGCGCTGGACCGGAACGCGAAGACATGGCGAAGATCTACCGATTGGAGCATCTGGGCGTGATGCACGATCACCAAAAAAGTGATATCCATGTAGTGTAACCCGCTGCCAACGGATGAATCATGTTAATCTGTAATGGCATGACTTGTAACTCTCCTTGATCGTTGATTATTCCGCACAACAAATTGATATCAAAGCCATGGGTTACGATTCCGAGAATGGATGGATTTCAAGGGGAGAAGTCAAAGCCATGGTATAGATTGGCCTCCCTCATGGTCTGTGGGGGAGATTGTTGGGTTTGGCAGTCCATGAGTTTGGCCCATATCATGGGCGGCTCATTAGGGTTACTTGGAACGCAAGTAAAGAGTTTTCTTGGAGGTGAAGTAAATTGGATCTATAAAAGGAGGGAGTCATAGAGGATGAGAAGTATCCCGAACGACGGATCGATGAACGGCGACGGCTTGGAACCCTAGAAGGGCGGCGCAAAAGGGGAGCCATAGCTTGTGCATTGGATACTGTGTTGCGGCGAACGGGTGTCGACGGGCGCTGGACCGGAACGCGAAGACATGGCGAAGATCTACCGATTGGAGCATCTGGGCGTGATGCACGATCACCAAAAAAGTGATATCCATGTAGTGTAACCCGCTGCCAAAGGATGAATCATGTTAATCTGTAATGGCATGACTTGTAACTCTCCTTGATCGTTGATTATTCCGCACAACAAATTGATATCAAAGCCATGGGTTACGATTCCGAGAATGGATGGATTTCAAGGGGAGAAGTCAAAGCCATGGTATAGATTGGCCTCCCTCATGGTCTGTGGGGGAGATTGTTGGGTTTGGCAGTCCATGAGTTTGGCCCATATCATGGGCGGCTCATTAGGGTTACTTGGAACGCAAGTAAAGAGTTTTCTTGGAGGTGAAGTAAATTGGATCTATAAAAGGAGGGAGTCATCGAGGATGAGAAGTATCCCGAACGACGGATCGATGAACGGCGACAGCTTGGAACCCTAGAAGGGCGGCGCAAAAGGGGAGCCACCGGAGGTGCGAGATGCAGGGGAGGCGCGGGCGTGTCTCCCCCCTGGGTATCATGGAGAGGCTACCAAAGATTGAACAAAGGCCCGGGGGTGATGCTGGACTTGCACCACCTGTGAGGGCTGGTGGAGACAATCGGGAGGTGCGAAGGGTTTAGGATCCGTCTCTGGTGTTGGACCTGGCTGGTTGGGACGGGGGTACAAATTGGCACCCTGGACGCCAATCCGGGCGCCTAGGTGAAACACAGCCTGTAGGTTGGGGAGTGGTGGTTGCCTTGCACCTTTCCATCTTAACGGTTTGGCTTGTATTTTGGGTCGTTGTTGTGTCTCAAAAGGCTGGTTCGACGACATCGATGAATCGGTTCTCAGAAGGTACCTGTGTTGGGAGGCTTTTGTTAGTCACTCTGAGGATTGGACCGAGGCCAATTGATCGTGGCGGAAGATGTCCGTGTTGGGGATTGTGTTAGTTCCCTGAGGGCTGGTTCGCAGATGCGATGAAGCACTATTTTGTGCGGGTGTCAGATTTAGGGGGAGTACCTCGATGGAGACGAGTTTGGAAACGATGGCCGACGGGCGACTGCTTGGGCACTGGCTGCTGTGTTGCGGTGGACGGGCATCGACTGGTGCTAGACTGGAGCGCGGAGGCGTAGCAAAGATCTACCGATCGGAGCGTCTAGGCGTGATGTACAGTCACCAAAAAAGTGATATGTCAACTGATGAATCGTGTTAATCTGTAATGGCATGACTTGTAACTCTCTTTGGTCGAGATTATGCCACCGGAAAATATACTGTGTACTGTGATTCCATTGGACTCGGTTGACATTATGGCATAGGTATCGTACAACCACTTTATTCTGTCTATAGAACTATATATTGCTCAAACCCTCCCCAATCCAAATATTGGACAATGGGCGAGAGTCTGATTGAGTAATATCGCGTGAGTGAAGAAAGACAATGCCACTTGTGAAGCTCTTTCATCTAGAGTGCGATCATAAAATGACTCGAGGAAGACGCCCCAACTAACTTCGTGAACTTCACGAGTAACCAAAAAATCTCCTATCAAAATGGATTGGGTCGGGAAGGCGTGACCATTCAACCAGACATGATGGCGCTCCTGGCGGACAAATTCCTGTTTACTTTTCCGGGTACCAAACGCGTCCAACATCGCTTAAGGGAGAAAGAAAATCCCCTCCCTTTTCTGTCACTTTCCGGCTACCAATCGACCAAAAGTTTGATCTTGATGACCTACCAATCACATCACACAATGACCATGCCATCTTGAGAATCAACGAGTTATGGAAAATTTGCTTAGTTTCTTCGCGGCATTCCCCTAATTGGGGAAGTGGGTAGCTGTTATTAGGGGTGCAAAACGAGCCAGGCCGGGTCATGCCGGGCTAAAATAACTCGGGTCGGGCTTAGAGATGCTAAGCTTGGATGTACCCATCGGGTTGATATGGTGCAATAAACGCATTTCATAATTTTTTTGAGAAATCCTTCTCAGAGAGTGGAGGGGGGGGGGGGGGGTGGGGTTCGGCCTAGATCCCTACCGGTTTATTAAAAACTAAAAAAGAAATACAATTAATGTCCAAAGGCATTCGTGTACACTTGCTGGAAACCCGATCAAGACAGTCTATCTAGAAGCCCGAAAGGCCCATATAAAAGCCAAGACACCAAGGTCTCAAAGCTCTGAAGCACTCGACCTCTCTAAACGCATGCCATAATCAACGGATGTTATCCGTTCACTGAAATGAGAGCTTCGTGTCTCACTAACAGACAGAAAATATAATGTAGGGCATTGAGCGAGATAGGACTAAAAACAACAAGTACATATTGCTTTGGACCTCGCTTACAAATAACTAGAAAATAGGACGAAAATGGCGATCCAGAAAATAAGCAAGTAGGAATGGCAATGGGGCGAGTTTTGGAATTGATTTTTATAATTTTTGAATAGGTCTGTCAAGAACCCGCCCCGTTTACAATAGGAATTTAAAATCTGAACCCGACCCATTGCAATCCCTATAAACAATAGATTTAGCGTTGTAGTGTTTTTTTTTTTTTGGGTTTTTACAAATCAACCGCTACAATCTTCTCTATTTATATATAAATGGCTACAAAAGTGATATTTACATATAAACCCCTTAATTCATTCAATCATTACATATTGATCTCTATAGTTAGTTGATATACAAAATAAGAGAATATTTTCGATTTCATACTTAATATTTTACCTAAACTCTGTAAATACCCCTCCAATGTGAGAATGCTTTGGATTAGGTCCAAGTTAGATTCGGGTTATGTCTGTGTTTGTTTTGGATTAAGTCCTTGTCCAATAAAGATATATCAATGTAAGTAATTAAAACCATAGGTTAATCGGTTATTTTTTCTTTATATTAAATTTTGGATGCCAAAATAACTGTAGGGGTTGATATATAAATATTGGATGATGTAAAGGGTTTATATATGAAATATTAACTATTCAGGGGTTTATATATAAATAGATAAGATTGTGGGGGATGATTTGTAAAAACAGTTTTTTTAAAAAATTCGCCAGCTGGATTTGGTATTCCGGAATCGCTGGCTTTACTCTTTTGGGTGTAAAAAAAGCCCACTGGTCCGAACCCGGCCCGGCCTGAACATATCATGGGCCGGGCTCAGGCTGCTATCTTGAACTTGCAGCCCGGCCCGAAAGGAGCCGAAAGCCCAATATATCTATATATATATATATATATATATAGAACTTGCAGCCAGGCCCGAAAGGAGCCGAAAGCCCAATATATATATATATATATATATATATATATATATATATATATATATATATATATATATATATATATATATATGTGATACATTGCGGCGGGTAACATGCGGGCTTAACGTGCGGCACCCCCTTCGGGGGTATTTTTGGGATTTTTTTTTTGGGGATTGATCACCCACCTATGGATTGGACACACAAAAAATTTCAGCACGATCCAAGACCTATAGGCCGTCCAAATGTGTTGATCAAAATGGCGAAAAAATTGAACGACCGATAAAAGATCAACACATTTGGACTGCCTACAAGTCTTGGATCGGGCTGAAATTTTTTGTGTGTCCAATCCAAGGGTGGGTGATCAATCCCCAAAAAAAAAAAATCCCAAAAATACCCCCGAAGGGGGTTGCCGCACGTTAAGCCCGCATGTTACCCGCCGCAATGTATCACTACTAAAAGTCAAAGCATTCTAAAACTTGTTTGGGCATCAAATACTATAAGCTTTATCGGCCATCCATTTTAATCGTTAAATTGAAAATCATATTTGATGCCTCTAGAAGTTTTAGAATGAGCCGATTTTTTACGGGGACCCTATCTAAGATAGGGTGATTATTCTTATAAAAATTCAGAACATTCTAAATATTCTAGGGTTACTAACTCACCATATGTCATAGGGTAGTCCCTATGACATGTCATAGGAACTCATTTCCCATATATATATATATATATATATATATATATATATATATATATATATATATATATATATATATATATATATATATATATATATATATATATATAAGGAAATATGAAATACAAAAGAATTATGGTTCAGTTGTTATAGTTGTTCTAACATTTTTAAAGGTTTAGCCTTCAAACCCCACTGTATATAATTTTTTTAAATTAAACATACCTTGTTTGAAGTCCAAACCCGGCCGGTCCGAAATTGAAAATATATATACCCGGGCCGGGCCCGAAGGTCGGCCCGGCCCACTCCGACGGATCTATTCAGGCTTGATATCTCTAGACCCGGCCCGAACTCTTTTAGGTCCGGCCCGGCCCTTTTTACACCCTTATCGGCTCGTATGGCATCAAAGACGTTATGTGCACCCATTTTCTCACCTATTCCGCAAATGTACGGTAAATCTGAGTGTACAGAGGAGTTCCAAACAGCGGTGCAACTCCTCAGTTCTTTTTACTCCATTGGAAACTTCTCCTAAATCTCATGAATGGCAATGG
Source organism: Chamaelirium japonicum (assembly GCA_947650365.1). Classification (NCBI taxonomy): domain Eukaryota; kingdom Viridiplantae; phylum Streptophyta; class Magnoliopsida; order Liliales; family Melanthiaceae; genus Chamaelirium; species Chamaelirium japonicum. The sequence goes on from OX393550.1 coordinate 36,968,003, forward strand.
TGCGGGTATGAAAGTTGATTTTTATGATTTTTGAATGGATGATTTTTATGATTTTTATCTTGATAAAATTGTGTAATTTAATTCCAATGAGCAGGGAAAGGATTACCTGCAAGGCTGCAACTTGGGTTGGGCTAACCCTAATCCAACATGACCCAACCTGAATTTTGATGGGATGGGGTGGGGTTGTGGATTTTTTTTTCTTTTTTATTTTGGGTTTGGTTACGGTTGAAATTAAAATAAACCCAAGGGCGGATTGGGTTGGGTTAGGGTTGAGGCCTTAGGTTCGACCCGACCCAACCTGAATCCGAATTTATATTATTTATTAAAGTTTTATATTATATGCAAATTTTTGGTTGGCTCTACCCTATACATATACATCCCAGCTCTCGATCGACTCACGATGGATATGCATGGAAAGAAACAGCGTACCATGCTCATATAACATGCATGAGTTTTGGCTATATTTATCAAATAAGCTAGCACTTATGGTTTTATTCCTCTTGTTGAATTTGTCATTGTCTTTGAAGTTCGGTCACATGAAGTTAAACTATCATCACATAATGAATTATACCATAGGGCGTTATATATACCAGATCGTACCTAAAAACCTAAATAAATATGACACAAGACCTCCTTCTAAATTAACTATCAAATAGGATCAAACAGTATCAATATTGCTTTTTTATGATATATTTGTAAACATTTCAAAATGAATAGAGATAAGAATAGCCATATACCCCTTTCTAAATGACCAAACATATGTTGAGAATATAGTCGTATTTTGAACTTACATAATTATCTATAAAACATGGCAGGACAGTTTTGTGCTGACTAGGACAAAAATGAACCCAAGGCTGACTAAACAAATAAAAACATTGATCACAGCCGTCGATCTCTCTCTCTCTGCTCCCCCGAACTCTCTCTCTCTCTCTCTCTCTCCGTATCTCTCTCTCTAACTCTCTGTCTCTCTGTCTCTCTCTCCTCCCCCATTTTTCTCTCTCTCTGTCGGTATCTCTCTCTCTTCCCCCGACTCTATCTCTATCTCTCCGTCTCTCTCTCTTCCCCCGATCTCTCTCTCTCTCTCTTCCTCGGACTCTCTCTCTCTCTCTCCGTCTTTCTCCCTCTTCCCCTGACTCTCTCTCTATCTCTCTATCCACCCGGTTCTCTCTTTCTCTAACTAATTCTCTCTCTCTTAGTTGCTCTCTCTCTCTCTTCGGTTTTCACTTTCTCTCTCTCCCAACCGGCACCCACTCCTGTAACACCTGTGGTGTTAGATTTGAGAATAATAGAAATCCTCAATGGCTAGTTTCGTCTTTTTACAGCCAGACTTTTTCTTTGGGATTTTTCCCAATAAATGGATCGTAATTCTCCGTAACTTCGAGCATGTCACGATGGTGCGTTCCGTGCAACGATCATGTGTATGCGCAGCCAGTTTCCGCAGCCCGGCAGATAAACCCTAGAAAAACGATAATTGGTCGATAGTTGTAGCTGTTTTGTTTCTTGCAAGAGATCGGGTGATCGGATCGTAACGAAACAAGATACGTTAGATGAGGCTCTGAGAGAGCCTTCCAATGAGCTTGAGTTAAGGTCGATCCGACACTCGGGTGAATAGTTATTGCTATTTTGAGTTTTGGAGTCTTTCCTTCTTTTCGGGAGATCTAGAAGTCAGAAAATTATGTACCAAGTGTTAACGCGTTTGCGTTGACGAGACCTTTCCAACGAATCCTCTCGGGCCCTATTCCGACTTCCGGTTTGATAGTTACGACTTATTATTCTTTTCAGCCCGGTTGATGGACGAATCGTACCCGGATTCCAACCGAGCCCGGTTCAGGGCTCGGGACCGAGCCCGACCAGCCCTAGAGCCTACCTCCCGGTCTCCTAGCATAATTTAAACTCTCTTGACTTCCCTCCCCATTTATTTAAATTCCGAAATTCGGATCAGAATTATCGGGCAGGATTGGGATGATGTATCGATCCCTATCTTTCTTTCCTTATCCTTCCGCCTTAACCGACTCTATCTCCCCAACCCTATCCCCCGTCCCTTCTTATCACAACCTCCCCCTTTTCTATAAATAGAGATAGAGAGAGAACGGGAGAGAGAGAGAGAGAGAGAGAGAAAGAGAGAAAGAGAGAGAACGTGAGAGAGAGAGAGAGAACGGGAGAGAAAAAGAGAGAAAACGGGAGAGAAAGAGAGAGAGATAGAGAGAGAGAGATGCAGAGAGAGACAGAGCGAGCGAAGACGGAGAAGGAGGAGAGATCGAGGGAGATGGAGCGCCGACCCGCCCCTCGCCGGAGCCCCGGCGAGCACGCCGAGACACCCGCAGGTCAGCCCCCTCTCACCCTCCCATCCTCCTCCGCGACCCAACCCCGCGACCCCCCTTCCTCCTCCCATGCCGCGGCCCACACGGGCGGACACCGCCGCCGCACCGAACCCCTCCCCGGCGACCACCGACCTCCGACCAACCCCATGCGAACCCATCTCCGACCGACTTCTCGGGCTCCGACGGCCGCTCCGGCCGCCTCCCACCGCGCCTCCTCCGTGGGGGTGGTGCGGGAGAGGCCGGCCGAGCGCTCGCCGGTGCTCCAGGCCGTCCCTCCCGTCGGCCGCCGGCGCACAGGAACCAGCCCTTCGGGCTGGTCTCGTGGAGAAGAAGGAGAGGGGGGGGGGGTAGTTTTGTAATTCCAGGTTTTAATTAAACCCTGAACCCGACCCGACTTCCCACTGCAACCCGACCCGACTTCCCACTGCAACCCGACCCGACTGCACTGCAACCCGACCCGCTTAAGTGCACAGCAGACCCGGCCCAACAGTGAACCGGTCTGGTTCACTTGAACCAGACCCGTGAACCAGGGAATTTTGGTTCGACTGCCATTTCTCCGTCCGAACTCGGAATTGGACGAAACCAGCGCCATTTTGACCGGCTCGAAAAATACTACCTGTTGGCCATAGTTTATCATAGTAATTGTACTGTTTAATACCCTGTTTTATCCTTTGACCCGATATTATCGCGGTACCGTGGTTTGACCGCCGTTTCATCGTTCGAACTCGGATTCGGACGAAACTAGCGGCATTGTGCTCAGAACGTTGAGCCCTACCTATTAAACCTAGAATATAACCCTAGAACCTCTTCTACCCTAGTGAACCAACCATGCGATCGGTTTCACCGGTTCTATATGGTTTGACCCGAAACTATCCGACCGAAGTCAGATTCCAGCGAAACTGGAACCATCGGAAAGGGTTCTTCGAGCTCGATTCGATGAGTAGGTTTAGCTTCTGTTTACTTGATTGGCCTAGTATTGTTTAGGTTCGAGTTCTTCAGTCGCACGGATTTGCGTGCTGTCGACTCAATGTTGGTCCCCTATCGAGGGTGCCCGACTATCCTTGGCATAGAACCCTCGTCGTTGATTCTTCTGTTTTAATCGATAGCATTGTGATATAGAGCTGTGCATGTTATCAGACTGTGATTGTGGTGATCCAGTAGAGACGGATCAGAGGCAACTAGCAGGAGTCGTGTGCGATCGACAACCAGGTGACATCTACTACCCTTGCGTGGTCTTTAATAGTGGGAAATGAGAATGACTAAGGGTAGGTGTCCATGACACTGCATGCGGGCCCCGTCGGGCATCGTCGCATGTGGTCAAGTGGACCCTGCCTTGCATGCGGAGTCGCGAGTCCGGCGACGCATGCTTAAAATATTAATAGAATAATAATAATGATTGCTTTTGATTGTATGGACACCGTAATTAGGATTCCCTTAAATTAAATAATAAATTGAATAACTAATAATTATCGGGACCCACCCTCCTGAGAGGAGTATGGCAATCCTAGCACACGGGTCACTGGGATGAGTGTTTTACTTTATTGATTTATTATGTTGCATGGGTTGCGAGAGCAGTACGGGACCAGGGGTAAATTGTTGGAAATTGATAAGCATTAAATAGACTTTTTTGTAGCTTCATTGTATATGTTGAAAGATGTTATGTGTGAATCTACCTGGTTAGAAGGTAGGGACCCCGTGCGCGCATGGGCCGTGAACCACCCTGCGCGTACAGCCGAAGTTAAGTAGGTTAGGGGTCACGGGCAAGGGTTGTGGTAAAGCCAATAGGAGGTGCCCTCGAGTAGGGATTGGCCTAGCAGCCCTGTCCCGGGGAGTTGAAGTCCCCATAGTAAAGCAAGTTGGGCGGTAGAGCTCCACTGTGAAAGACGGGAAACCCCTTATGATCATCTGGGTGATTTGTGCATGGTGTTGGTGGATGCACGGCGAGAGAGTTGGCCCTCTACATCGAAATAAAAGGCCATATAGTAATGCCCGACCGGGGGCAGGATAAACAAAATATCCGGGGTTCACATTTTGATAGTGTGTGTTTCATCTATATATGAATTTAGAATTGTATGACTGTTCACATGATGATCTTGTGACGTTAAATAAATGTCTTATTTAGTTTGTTCTTTAATGCTGTAGAACATTGAATGGACTTTATGTTAGATAACCTAGTGACAATAGGAATTGCATGTGAATATAGACTATTGATAGGTTTAGGTATCATTCCACAAACATTGATCATACTAGAACTGCTAGATCTCATCTTAATTTATTAAGATTGGTCGTCTTATATTATTATAGACTATTAGGATGTCACTAGCCATTAATTTGGCTAATCTTCCAATTTCCTATTGGGGCCTACTCTTTCCCACGAGTAGGCTCAGTTGCAGGTCCGGAGGCTCAGGAGTAGCAGTAGGAGTCCAGAGGCGGAGTAAGAGTTGCAGTGTTACCTTTCTGCTTAGTACGTTAATCTTGTCGTCTTTTCTCTTTAGATATTGTAATTGTATTGGAATAAGAGTTTTTATTAGTTAGTTAGTATTCTATGGTTGTAGTTGCAATGGTTCCAGCTGAATTCTTTTGGGTAGGCCTCTCCTCAAGGCCCTAAGCCTAGGATAGATCATGATGAAAATATAAGTGCATATAAATGACTAAGTTGATTAACCCTGTAGATAGAAACCCTATACTGGTGCACCTGAGTGTTAGGGAGTGGATGAGACTAATTGGCTAGCCGCAAGAGGCTTGAGCCTCGTGCTCCCTCAGATAGACTCCTGTCAGTATGTAGTGGCACCGATAGGTCACACATACTGAGAGGATATGACTTTTGAAGGTCGAGCCGGACTAGATAATGTCTTCTCTCTATTGACAATTCTCTTTCTTTGCTTTTTAATAAAAATGGTTTTTTTGAAAAATCAAATTTAAAAGATTCCCCTCTTGTTTCTCCCTCCTTCTTGTTTTTCATATTAGAGAGCGTAGAAGCCCTGTGAGAACCCAAATTGGTGTAATCAATTGACCAGACCCAAATTCCCATCTTTTTCTCACCTCACACCCCAGGGATCGGTCTTCAGATTTCTGGGGCGTGACAGCTGGTATCAGAGCTTAGGGATATGTTCCTAGGGGTTTTGTTAGGATGCGGTTCGTGTCTTGCGATTCTTTCTTCGGATAGTTTAGACTCTAGTGGTGTTAGAATGTTTTCTAGAGATTGTATAGATATTGAGTCGATAGAATTATCGTAGTTGCTAGTGGCGGTATAGTGATTATTTCTAAGGATAAGGACCTAGGGTTAATCATACTTGGAGAACTGGTTTTGTTTGAGGAATTGATCTGTAACTAAGAACTGTCTATGATTGAGTTTTTGATTGATTAAGAATCATGAATCAATCTATATGTCATGTGAGTATAATTGTATTTGAACTCGGATGTGCTATAATGTTTAGATTTAGAGTTAGTCGTTGTAACTCGGGTGATAATTCTTAAGAAGGAGCCACGTGGAACATCTTAACCAAGGGTGGTGTTTCTCTATCTCTAGGCAGAAGCATTGTGTTTGAGTCTATATCAGAGTATAGGTTGGGAGTCTTCTAATATGGATTCTTTTAAACTTTCTAGTGGTAAGGAGCTGACCAAGGACTAGATATTCAACTCCAGTTAGTGATTTGGTTGACTGGTTTTGAGATGGATGTATTTGAATATATCTGTAAGGATGTATATCCTTGATGGTTTATCTGGCATGGTTGTGAGGTTACTCTTTTTGTTGGTTTTGTTATTTTTCGTTGACCCTAAGCGCTAGAAACCTAGTCGGTGTTTTATGATTCCTTGATCTTTGTTGACCCTTAGTATTAGAGACCTAGTCGGTATTTAGGATCGCTTGATCTTTGTTGACCCTTAGTACTAGAGACTTAGTTGGTATTTTAGGATTCCTTGATTCTTGTTGACCATTGGTAATAGAGACCTAGTTGGTGTTTTTAGGATTGTCCATTATCTCGATATAGATGTAATAATTAAATTAGTTTTCTTGTTAGATCTTTCTGGTGTATCGTGGGTTATAATTAGTTTGGTGTAGAGCTTGTGTGTTTTTTTTTTAATGGATCCTATGAGCAATGATGATGACTCATGGGGATAGTGGTTTCAATGAGTACACCAGGAGATGAAAATCTCAGGTGATAGTTTGAATTTTCCCATGGTTAGTAGATTACGGGATACCTTGATAGTGACTCTTGCGAAAGAGTACGCACTGTTCCTAGGGAACTTTGGCGATGGTGATGATTGTCCGGTAGAGGACATACTGTGGCTTCGCACTGACTCTTCGGAGGCTTTGGCGGTTGGTTTCGCAGTTCTTATTGGAACTCGCGGGAGAGAGCGCACTGACTAGATGACAGTGACGTTAAGATAGATTTGAGATAATTGAGTACTAGAAAGATGTTAGCGACGATGTCTAATGGATTGCCTATGTTTATAAAATTTGGGAATACCTTATCAGTTGGACTCTTAAGAATGATCATTATTTTACCGATTCACCCCGCTTTGTACCTAATTATTATTCGATTCTAGTAACTTTTGTTTGCTTTAGTTTCTTTTGAGTGATTGCTTTTAGTTTTTAGAATGTTAAGATTATAATAGTTTTCTCGGTTGTCTTTTTCTAAGTTGTCTCTATTTGTCTCGGGTCCTTTATTCTTATTTTTGTATGGTTGCGAGGTTTCCGTCTAGCTATCTCGATGATTAGTTTAGGGTAGAATTTAGTACTTGATATCGATCTGCTCAGTCGATATTAGTAGGCCATTAGTTTTCTAGTAGGTAGTTGTATCAGCCAACTCATAATAGTTTTGGTTTAGAATCGTTTCCCTCGTCTTGGAGTGAGCCAATGAGATGACTATCTATTGCCAGAGCGTAGCTACCTAGTTTAGACCCACTTGAGAAATAGATTTTTCGGGCATTTGTTCTTTAGTTCCTTGAGTAGTATTGGTAGTTCGGTTAGTGTAGGTGTTGGTCTCATATGAATCTTATAGGATTTTAGTTTAGTATTAGATACACGTTAGGCGTACTAGTTGAGACATCTCTTTTGTCAAATCATTCTGGAATGTATACTTAAGCATATGTGTATGAGCGCATATGTGTAGTATATATTGCTATGATTGTAGAGTCGATACCAAAAGTATAAATTATATATGGGTGTATGGGCGCTCGTATACATTGATATACCTTTTATATCGGCACTGACAATTGAGTGCATTTTCAGTTTCTGAATCTATGAGTTTTGGTAGTTACCCTACCGAGGAGGACACCCCTCGGCGGTACTAATAAGGGGGATATGATGCCCCTTATCAAGGCAGGGTTAATGATTAGAACTCATGATTTTGGTCTAATCCGTAATACTTAGAATGGGAAATGGAAACCAAAACTCGTATTCGCGATCGATGCGAGAATTTGGAGGTTCATTTCTATCCTAATAATTATGAGAGTCGATTCGTATATTGTTTAGGTTAGTAGAGAGAGTAGGATTGTGAGTAGTAGAGGGTCAGGATTTTTTTTAGTAAGATTTGGTTTAGTGACTTGACTTTCTTGTTGGTAGTGTTAGTGAGGATCTTTGTACTCGTTATAGTTAACTTTTCATTGCCATAATGTTCTTGTTTTGGTAGTTGAGATGAGTGGACTCGTATATATGGTTTTTGTAGTTGAATTTTCGGGATGAAATTTTTTTTAAGGTGTGTAGGTTGTAACACCTGTGGTGTTAGATTTGAGAATAATAGAAATCCTCAAAGGCTAGTTTCGTCTTTTTACAGCCAGACTTTTTCTTTGGGCTTTTTCCCAATAAATGGATCATAAACCTATGAGATGTTTTACGTTCACATTCTCCGTAACTTCGAGCATGTCACGATGGTGCGTTCCGTGCAACGATCATGTGTATGTGCAGTCAGTTTCCGCAGCCCGGCAGATAAACCCTAGAAAAACGATAATTGGTCGATAATTGTAGCTATTTTGTTTCTTGCAAGAGATCGGGTGATCGGATCGTAACGAAACAAGATACGTTAGATGAGGCTCTGAGAGAGCCTTCCAATGAGCTTGAGTTAGGGTCGATCCGACACTCGGGTGAATAGTTATTGCTATTTTGAGTTTTGGAGTCTTTCCTTCTTTTCGGGAGATCTAGAAGTCAGAAAATTATGTACCAAGTGTTAACGCGTTCGCGTTGACGAGACCTTTCCAACAAATCCTCTCGGCCCCTATTCCGACTTCTGGTTTGATAGTTACAACTTATTATTCTTTTCAGCCCGGTTGATGGACGAATCGCACCCGGATTCCAACCGAGCCCGGTTCAGGGCTCGGGACCGAGCCCGACCAGCCCTAGAGCCTACCTCCCGGTCTCCTAGCATAATTTAGACTCTCTTGACTTCCCTCCCCATTTATTTAAATTCCGAAATTCGGATCAGAATTATCGGGCAGGATTGGGATGATGTATCGATCCCTATCTTTCTTTCCTTATCCTTCCGCCTTAACCGACTCTATCTCCCCAACCCTATCCCCCGTCCCTTCTTATCACAACCTCCCCCTTTTCTATAAATAGAGATAGAGAGAGAACGGGAGAGAGAGAGAGAGAGAGAGAACGTGAGAGAGAGAGAGAGAGAGAGAACGGGAGAGAAAAAGAGAGAAAACGGGAGAGAAAGAGAGAGAGATAGAGAGAGAGATGCAGAGAGAGACAGAGCGAGCGAAGACGGAGAAGGAGGAGAGATCGAGGGAGATGGAGCGCCGACCCGCCCCTCGCCGGAGCCCCGGCGAGCACGCCGAGACACCCGCAGGTCAGCCCCCTCTCACCCTCCCATCCTCCTCCGCGACCCAACCCCGCGACCCCCCTTCCTCCTCCCATGCCGCGGCCCACACGGGCGGACACCGCCACCGCACCGAACCCCTCCCCGGCGACCACCGACCTCCGACCAACCCCATGCGAACCCATCTCCGACCGACTTCTCGGGCTCCGACGGCCGCTCCGGCCGCCTCCCACCGCGCCTCCTCCGTGGGGGTGGTGCGGGAGAGGCCGGCCGAGCGCTCGCCGGCGCTCCAGGACGCCCCTCCCGTCGGCCACCGGAGCACAAGAACCAGCCCTTCGGGCTGGTCTCGTGGAGAAGAAGGAGAGGGGGGGGGGGTAGTTTTGTAATTCCAGGTTTTAATTAAACCCTGAACCCGACCCGACTTCCCACTGCAACCCGACCCGACTTCCCACTGCAACCCGACCCGACTGCGCTGCAACCCGACCCGCTTAAGTGCACAGCAGACCCGGCCCAACAGTGAACCGGTCTGGTTCACTTGAACCAGACCCGTGAACCAGGGAATTTTGGTTCGACTGGCATTTCTCCGTCCGAACTCGGAATTGGACGAAACCAGCGCCATTTCGACCGGATCGGAAAATACTACTGTTGTCCATAGTTTATCATAGTAATTATACTGTTTAGTACCCTGTTTTATCCTTTGACCCAATATTATCGCGGTACCGTGGTTTGACCGCCGTTTCATCGTCCGAACTCGGATTCGGACGAAACTAGCGGCATTGTGCTCAGAACGTTGAGCCCTACCTATTAAACCTAGAATATAACCCTAGAACCTCTTCTACCCTAGTGAACCAACCATGCGATCGGTTTCACCGGTTCTACATGGTTTGACCCAAAACTATCCGACCGAAGTCAGATTCCAGCGAAACTGGAACCATCGGAAAGGGTTCTTCGAGCCCGATTCGATGAGTAGGTTTAGCTTCTGTTTACTTGATTGGCCTAGTATTATTTAGGTTCGAGTTCTTCAGTCGCACGGATTTGCATGCTGTCGACTCAATGTTGGTCCCCTATCGAGGGTGCCCGACTATCCTTGGCATAGAACCCTCGTCGTTGATTCTTCTGTTTTAATCGATAGCATTGTGATATAGAGCTGTGCATGTTATCAGACTGTGATTGTGGTGATCCAGTGGAGACGGATCAGAGGCAACTAGCAGGAGTCGTGTGCGATCGACAACCAGGTGACATCTACTACCCTTGCGTGGTCTTTAATAGTGGGAAATGAGAATGACTAAGGGTAGGTGTCCATGACACTGCATGCGGGCCCCGTCGGGCATCGTCGCATGTGGTCAAGTGGACTTCGCCTTGCATGCGGAGTCGCGAGTCCGGCGACGCATGCTTAAAATATTAATAGAATAATAATAATGATTGCTTTTGATTGTATGGACACCGTAATTAGGATTAATTCCCTTAAATTAAATAATAAATTGAATAACTAATAATTATCGGGACCCACCCTCCTGAGAGGAGTATGGCAACCCTAGCACACGGGTCACTGGGATGAGTGTTTTACTTTATTGATTTATTATGTTGCATGGGTTGCGAGAGCAGTACGGGTCCAGGGGTAAATTGTTGGAAATTGATAAGCATTAAATAGACTTTTTTGTAGCTTCATTGTATATATTGAAAGATGTTATGTGTGAATCTACCTGGTTAGAAGGTAGGGACCCCGTGCGCGCATGGGCCGTGAACCACCCTGCGCGTACAGCCGAAGTTAAGTAGGTTAGGGGTCACGGGCAAGGGTTGTGGTAAAGCCAATATTAGGAGGTGCCCTCGAGTAGGGATTGGCCTAGCAGCCCTGTCCCGGGGAGTTGAAGTCCCCATAGTAAAGCAAGTTGGGCGGTAGAGCTCCACCGTGAAAGACGGGAAACCCCTTATGATCATCTGGGTGATTTGTGCATGGTGTTGGTGGATGCACGGCGAGAGAGTTGGCCCTCTACATCGAAATAAAAGGCCCTATAGTAATGCCCGACCGGGGGCAGGATGAACAAAATATCCGGGGTTCACATTTTGATAGTGTGTGTTTCATCTATATGTGAATTTAGAATTGTATGACTGTTCACATGATGATCTTGTGACGTTAAATAAATGTCTTATTTAGTTTGTTCTTTAATGCTGTAGAACATTGAATGGACTTTATGTTAGATAACCTAGTGACAGTAGGAATTGCATGTGAATATAGACTATTGATAGGTTTAGGTATCATTCCACAAACATTGATCATACTAGAACTGCTAGATCTCATCTTAATTTATTAAGATTGGTCGTCTTATATTATTATAGACTATTAGGATGTCACTAGCCATTAATTTGGCTAATCTCCCAATTTTCTATTGGGGGCTACTCTTTCCCACGAGTAGGCTCAGTTGCAGGTCCGGAGGCTCAGGAGTAGCAGTAGGAGTCCAGAGGCGGAGTTAGAGTTGCAGTGTTACCTTTCTGCTTAGTACGTTAATCTTGTCGTCTTTTCTCTTTAGATATTGTAATTGTATTGGAATAAGAGTTTTTATTAGTTAGTTAGTATTCTATGGTTGTAGTTGCAATGGTTCCAGCTGAATTCTTTTGGGTAGGCCTCTCCTCAAGGCCCTAAGCCTAGGATAGATCATGATGAAAATATAAGTGCATATAAATGACTAAATTGATTAACCCTGTAGATAGAAACCCTATACTGGTGCACCTGAGTGTTAGGGAGTGGATGAGACTAATTGGCTAGCCGCAAGAGGCTTGAGCCTCGTGCTCCCTCAGATAGACTCCTGTCAGTATGTAGTGGCACCGATAGGTCACACATACTGAGAGGATATGACTTTTAAAGGTCGAGCCGGACTAGATAATGTCTTCTCTCTATTGACAATTCTCTTTCTTTGCTTTTTAATAAAAATGGTTTTTTTGAAAAATCAAATTTAAAAGATTCCCCTCTTGTTTCTCCCTCCTTCTTGTTTTTCATATTAGAGAGCGTAGAAGCCCTGTGAGAACCCAAATTGGTGTAATCAATTGACCAGACCCAAATTCCCATCTTTTTCTCACCTCACACCTCAGGGATCGGTCTTCAGATTTCTGGGGCGTGACAACTCCCTCCCCAGCTCTCTCTCACTCTCTCTCTCCCTAGTTCTATCTCTCCCCCCAGTTCTCTCTCTCCCCCCTCCGTCTCTCTCCATCTCTCTCTCCCCTCGGCTCTCTCTATCTAACTAACACACTCTCTCTCTTAGTCACTCTCTCTCTCTTCGATCTCTATCTTTTCCCCTGACTCTCTCTATCTCTCTCTCTACTAACTCTCTCTCTCCGATCTCTCTCTCTCCAATTTTTTTTCTCTCTCTCTCTCTCTCTCCAGTTCTCTCTCTCTCTCTCTCTTCCATCTCTCTCTCTATTCCCCCAACCCTCTCTATCTCTCTCTCCTCGGTTCTCTCTAACCAACTAACTAACTCTCTCTCTCTCTCTCTCTCTCTCTCTCTCTCTCTCTCTTTCTCTCTCTCTCTCTCTCCTCGGTTCTCTCTCTCTAACTAACTAACTAACTAACTCTCTCTCCCCCCACCCACTCCCTCCCATGTTCTCTATCTCCCCTCGGTTCCCTCTCTCTCTCTCCCTGGTTCTGTCTCTCTCTCTCTCTCTCTCTCTCTTTCTCTCTCTCTCTCTCTCTCTCTCTCTCTCTCTCTCCGTCTCTCTCTGCCCGACAATGTTTTTAAAGTCGGACCGGAAGGCAAAGCAAAAAGGCATTCGATTCGGTCCAAATCAATTCAAATCGCTGGCTCAACCATTTGAAGTGCATAAAATAGGTTTTTTTAAGTAGATATTTACTAAATTCTTCAATGAAAATTTTGATTCCTGGGTTTACAGACAAATCAATTTACTCAAAGATCGAACCGAAATATGTTACGGTGTCGGTCCAACCCGGTTAGACCGCCCAATCTGGTCTGGTTTTCAAAACACTGCTCCCCGATTCTCTTTCTCTCTCTCTCTCTCTCTCCCTGTCTCTCTCCCCCCGATTTTCTCTCTCTCTCTCTCTCTCTCTCTCTCTCTCTCTCCTCTGTGCCCTCTCTCTAACTAACTCTTTCTCTCTCCCATAATCGAGAAAATATCTGGTGTAACCGTGATGCCAGACCACAGGTATCACGGGCAAAACAAACCGTTTAGCACAACTACAATTGCATGATAGCCACACGATGGCAGCCACCATAGATTCCTCTCTCTCTCTCTCTCCGTCTCTCTCTCTCTCTCTCTTTCTGAGGGTGGCAGGGGAGGAACCCAAATCTTTTGCCCTATTTCTCTGCATCCAAGTCACAGCCCTATGTTACACCCATACCCGATTGGTGCATTGCACTCACCCCAACAGCAGGCAATGGGACGACAATAATCAGGTACTTGTTGGTGCCTATGTTGCTGGTCCAATCAGAGTCGTTTCTTTCCTTACCAGTTGGGAATGAGTGCCAGTTGGGACTGAGTGCGATGCACCTGTTGGGGGTGGGGGAGTGGTGATGCCCAGGGACTGTGTTGCCGCCGAAGACGGCCTGCTATAGTGCCGACAAACACGGGCATTCACTAGTGTATATAACATGCTACGTAGTTGTTCACAAGCTGACTAGGACAGAAAGGCACGAGATAGATCTAGCAGTCGATCGAGATCTGAATGGGGGGAGAGAGAGAGAGAGAGAGAGAGAGAGAGAGAGAGAGAGAATTTAAATGGAGCCCTCTTTACAACTCTCTCATAAATCCTATTAAAAACCTACTGTCAAGATATTAAAAATCTACTATAAAGATGATAAATATGTACCGATTCAATGACATTTAATGGTCATTTGATGTTAATTAGTATTTTTTTTGGAAGGTTAATTTCTATGTCACTGCCTAATACACCGCATAAAAAAGTGATATATCCTTTCGGGATCACTTTTTAGGTGAATTTATAGACCTTATTTGTTGTAGTGTATACTTAAATCGATTCTAAGTTTTGAAATATGACTATGTATATTGTTAATTTGCCTATATAAGTTGATGGTATGACTCTAACTTGGGAGGGCTAAAATGGGCATCACAACTACCCCCCATGGCTGTTTTGTCTGGTTGTGTTCTGTTAGAAAACTTTTCATTTTGGTATAAACTTTGCTTTGCGGTCCTAACCGGTACGATCCCCACAACCCTATTCGGGTTGATTGGGTTAGGATTAACCGAGCTAGTCGGGTGGGGTCAGAGTTAGGGTTGAGTTTTCTCAACCCGATGTTGGGTTAGGGTTATTCCCCCAAGTTGAGGCTTATGTTTTTGAGTTCCTACATATATACATACACAAAGCAACCATAAGCAAATTAATGAAACAAACACATCTACTACATTGGGTGAGGCCACCTTGGAATTAATTCATCCATGGCAAAGGAAAAGAAAAGTCGATCGAGGTTCAACATATATAGATATCAAGATAGTTCGAGCGTACTTATGCTCCATTTGGTTCGTAGTATCCTGTGAGGTATCTTGGTTACGAGGTATTCTAGATACAAGGTATTCGTCTTATCGCTCATTTTATGGTATTGAGTTGCCTCAATTATGAGAGAGCCCAGAGAGACCAAATCGACTTATTGCACCTTCTTAATACTTACCTTGAATCGACTTACTGCACCGGATACTTCGAACCAAACGGAGCCTTAGAGTTTTTCAGTAGCCATGATCGGAATCCCCCGAGATGTGGTCTTCTTTCCTCTTAGCAGCCCTCTTCACCTCCAGATCGTCAAGGTAGTGCTGATAGATGTAAGAGAGGAACCCCCACAGCGCTATGAGCATCGACACCACCTTCACCCCGTCCATCCTCTCGTGAAAGAAGAACACCGCGAAGATGGGCACCACGGGCAGCGACAGGGTGCTGATCACGTTGGAGAAGAGGGAGGACACCACGAAGGTCAGCCCCACGACCCCGACGGCCGACACCTGCCACGACACCGCCGTCCACACCAGCGTCATCACGTACGACACCCTCCCCGTCCTGAAACCCTCCATCTCCCCCCTCACCGCCCTCCACTCCCCGCTCGCGAGGAGCCCGACCGCGGTGGCGGTGGCCGCGACGAGGTTGGTGCACATCTGCATCTGCAGCACCACCGAGAAGGTCTCCCTCTTCAGCACCTTCTGGAAGGTGAGCTGCATGAGGGACAGGATGAGGGAGAAGGTGGCGGAGGCCCCGACCGTCAGCACGAACCCCAGCGGGTAGTTCCCGTGGGAGATGCCGGTGGTGTCGGAGCGGACGCCGAGGAGGGCGGCGGAGAGGGTGAGGAGGACGACGGAGTTGAAGATGAGGTGCGTGAACTTCTGGGAGTTGAGGAAGTAGGAGAAGACGACGTTGAAGGCCAGCTGCGTGGCGCATACCAGAGAGTAGGTCGAGACGGGGAGGTACAAGAGGCCGTAGGTGTACATCAAGTTGTCGCCGACTATCATGAGGCCCAGTCCGACGTATATGGTGGCGATCTTCGCAGTCGGGGGACGAGCTACGGCGGTACTGGTGGAGGCCGGAGGGGTGTCCGTCGAGGGGAAGAGGAGGAGGGGGAGGAGGAGGAGCGGGGAGCCCGCTGATTGGACGAGGGTGGCCATCCACTTGCTGTTACCGCCTTGGTTGAAGTAGAACCTCCCGAGGAGGATGCCCACGGTCTGGCCGACGAGGAGGAAGAGGATGTTGACGGCCACCAAGAGCCACCATCTCCAACGGCTGTACATGGCGGTGCGGGGTGGTGATGGTGGTGGTTTGTCGGTGACGGCAGGATCCTTTGGGGGTTGGGGTGGTTCTTGAGCTCCTTGAAGTGGATAGCCTACATACAAAGGAGCCCATTACTCATTAGTTTCGCTCTGAAAAATATTACAAAGATTCCTATGATTTGGAGTGGGATATGCGATTAGGACATACTATGGGACATAGTCACGGACAAACTGTGGTGGTGGGGTTAGTGGCCAGTGGACTAAACCCGCCACCCCTCACCCTCACCCCCCACCAGTGAGGGCTGGCAATTTCGGACCCGACATGCAGACCCGACACGAAGTTAGCGGGTTCGGGTCATAAACGGGTCGACACGATAGACCCGTTTAATAAACGGGTCGGGTCCGGATTTAGGGTCTGGACACGGTAGATATGGGAAGACCCATTTAAAATTCAACGGATTGTGTCGGGTCGGGTCTACGCGCAATCCGATACTGTAATATATAGTATCAGCGGGTCTATCGGGTTAGGTCGGATCGGATCAACTGAATAAACCCGTGTAGTAAACGGGTCTTATCGGGCTACCCGTTTATAAACGGGTCAAGTACGGGTTTAGGATCTAGACACGATTAGTTAAACGGGTCGGGTCCGGATCGGGGGGTTTTGGACACCATCCGAAACATGAACCTGACCTGACACGACCCATTGCCACCCCTATAATATGTTCAAATTTGAAGTTAACCCGCAATTTAGATCCATCATTTGGTAGATTTTCATCACCTATCGATATTAGCAGATGTACTTCAGATCATGTCAAATCAGGGACGGAATCAGAATTTTATATTGGATTTGGAAGGAGCCAAAACATAATAATTTTAGAGGGACCAAAGCATGAATCAAAATTTTTTATATACTAAAATTCAAGACTTTTATTATATAAAATTTAAAATAAAAATTAATTGAGAGGGGGCCATGACCCTCCTGAATCCATGCATAGCTCTGTATCTGCATCATGTCAACAAATTTAAAGAAGAACCTTGTGATGATGCTTGTTACCCTATCTTCATGGTCGACGCAAAATTCCATGGTCTATCTCACTATTGTGCTCCATTTATGTGTTCCAACCTTTGCAGCCATCCGTTGCACCCATATACCTGGCCGGTTTCTTGTAACCCCGGTCCACGACCCCACATTATTGCAAGGCCTGGCGGTGGCGGCAATGGCTGATGATGATGAATAACGTTGTGTTTAGGTAAGTTAGCAATTTTAATAAGGTCCTGCCGTAGATGTCTTACAAACAGTTTAATTATCCCCCTTGCGAGAAGAGATCGAGAAAATGTGACCCATGTGCCTTGTCCTAAAAATATGCATTAGCTAGCAGGGAAAATCGCCACCAGCTCACTACGTATTAGCCGATTGGCTCATCGCTCCTGCTCCACCAAACACATAAAATGCCAAAATAGTGACTTGCTCATGTAGTGAAAAACGGGGGGGGGGGGGGGGGGGGGGGACGTTTGCAACAAGGCACAACGGCTAAGCCAAACAAAGCCTAAAGTAACAAATTCAAGAACATTTTTGCTACGGAAGGTTTTTGTTGGACAACTAGTGGACCGGAATCATGGAAACAAAGAAATCAATATGAATCAAATACTGAAGCGCGTAAATCCGCTTCCTTAAAGCGTTATTCGCGCCCACTTGTTGCTGTCGAGTTTTTCGCAAATCGCTCACAAGATACGTCAGCCTTTGTGAGACTGCACCCAGCAAAGATGAAAACCTCACTATCAGAAATTTGCAACACGGATTTCTCTGCCGAGAATAAAGAATAAATAAGAAATAGAAGTGGATTTGGATTTGGAGTTTGGAATAACTGATAGGGCTGAAATGAGCCTGGTTATAAAGGGCTCGAGGCACCCCTTGGTAACCAACAGATGCAATAGTTCGCATGCCATCGGGTGCCAATCTGCTCGGGCGGGTTCACCGCCCGTTCGAATCGTCGCATCCGCTCAGGAGGACGGTTCACAACTGCCAGCCCGTAAAGATACTTGTGGTACCCTTTGGACCAAACCAACACTCCTAGCACCCTTTGGAATTAACCACCCAACTGACACCTTTTGGATCCAACCGCTTCAGGTTGTAACCGTCATACCAACTCGGCTCGGATCCGAGTTAGCCTAAATGAGCTAAGCCCATTCTAAAAGAAAGGCTCCTCAAGCGACTCGCGCCGATGCGTCATGCTAAGTGCGCCTCTAAACTCTCAATCACACACGCACCACATCGCTTAATCGTAGAACACCTTACGCTCGGTGCATTGTACCTCGCCGCGTAGACATTAGTTTTATTATTTGTTCAAAATTGACATATCAACCGGTTTGAACCCATGATCTCCCTTCTTGTAAATTCACTCACTAACCAAGAAGTCTCAACAACTTTGTTGAAAGAATTCCAACTAAAATAGTTAAATATCAAACTGTTTTTGAAAATCTCCAACATTCATCCACTTGTGCCGATGCGTCATGCTAAGTGCACCTCTAAACTCTCAATCGCACTGTGGTCGCAGAAAAAGATTCGGGTCGTCTTTATTGCGGGTCACACGAGATTACAAAATTTCTTTGATCAGGAGATTGTGGGAGAGATCCTCTGGAGGGTCCCTTTGATCCGCGTCTCCACGTGGTATTCGTGCGAGAGCTCTGAAGGGGTTGCCCAGGACAGAGGTCTTTACAGGGTGAGGGTTTCTTGAGAGGCTAAGGAATATCGGCCGTTGATTTTGTCCCTTCCGTGCTTCGTGCTTTCTCGGCTAGGGAGGCTTTGGGCTTCGTTCCTCGGTCTTCGTGTCTTCCTCGATCCTTGCTAGATCTTGGCGTCCTTGATCGTCGGTTCGCGGCGTCGATCGTGTTTTTAGCGTCGGCTTTGGCTTTAGCTTTCGGCTTTGGCGTAGCTTTGGCGTGGCTCTGGCTTTTGCTTTGCTTTGGCGCTTGCGCTTGAACGTAGACGGGTAGAGACTTGCGATGCTTTAGTTCCTCCGGACTTCGCGTCGTATCGGCTAGAACGTGCGGTGCTTTGCTCGTGACCGTCGTAGTTGCTTGGCTTTGGCACGTGCGTTGCTTTAGCGCGGGCTTTACCGGTGCATTTGCTTTGGCTTCATGCGTCGGCTTTGACTTTAGCTTCGACTCGATCTTCTTCTTGAACGACTGGCGTTACTTCTTCAAGGCTTCTTTATTCTTCCGGCTTCCTCGACGGTTGTGGCGTCGGTCTTGACTTTTCGGCGGGGGTAGCACCGATGTTCGTGCGACGGTTGTAGCGTCGACTTTCGTTGATGAAGACGGCGGGTGTAGCACCGATCTCCGTGCGACGGTTGTAGCGTCGACTTTTGTTGATGAAGACGGCGGGGGTAGCACCGGCTTCGGCACGACGGTTGTGGCGTCGGCTTTCGGTTGACGAAGGCGGCAGGGGTAGCACCGGCTTCAAGCTTTCTTCTCCCGGCTTTCTTCTTCGTGCGAGGAGTCGACGCCTTTGTTGAAGACGACGGGTGTTGTCGGCTTCGATCTTCTTCTCCGGCCTTTGCTTATGGCGTCTTCGGAGCTGATGAAGATCGTTGGAGCAATCGGGTGATGACGGCTCCGGGTCTTCTTCTCCACGCTTTCTTCTTCGTGCGAGGAGTCGAAGCTTTGATCTCCGAGTGCAAGGTCTTCACGTTGATGAGGACTTGAAGGGCCAAGGACTCCCGTAGGATATGCTTGCCGTGCCTCGTGAAGCCTTCGGTCTTCAAGCGTTGGAGCTCGTCTTTGCAGAGCCTTTTCCTCTTTCAGCTTTCGACCTTTGATGCCTTCCCCGACCCCTTCTATTTATAGGCAAAGGGGGGCGGTTGGGGGAGATATTGCTGAAATCTTTTTGTTTCCTCCAATATCTCCCCTCATAACCATCGAGATATTGTTCCCTTATTTGGGGAAACAAACCCGATTTCCTCCTTTTTAGTTGGAGTGGTTATGGGCTAGATGTGACTCGATCTTTAAAGATCGAGTTGTTATTCTTGTTGCACTTTTGGATCGGATGGCGACGCAACGTCATCTTGTCCGTTGGATCGAGGGATCGTCGCGGATCTACGGCTACGTAGACGTCCACGCTACCTCCCCCCGCATCGAGGCGGTTTTGATTTCTTTTTCCTTTCTTTTCTTTTTCTTTTCTTTTTCTTTTTCTTTTCTTTTTCTTTTTCTTTTTCTTTTCTTTTTCTTTTAGGGCCGGCCCCACCTCTCCATGAAGAGGGGGGCACGGTTTTCTAGAAGGGCCGGCCCCACCTCTCCATGAAGAGGGGGGCACGGTTTTCTAGAAGGGCCGGCCCCACCTCTCCATGAAGAGGGGGGCACGGTTTTCTAGAAGGGGGGCCGGTGGGCCCCCCCCCTCTTTGTGTCCGAGTTGCGGGTCCGGTGGGACCCGTTTGCTTTGGGTCGGGCCATGGCGCGCGAATTGAGTTCGCACGTGGGCCTAGTTCGCACGCGGGCCGTTGTGTGCGGGCCGAGTTTCGCATACGGGCCGTTGTGTGCGGGCCGAGTTTCGCATGCGGGCCGTTGTGTGCGGGCCCAAGTTTCGCATGCGGGCCGTTGTGTGCGGGCCGAGTTTCGCATACGGGCCGTTGTGTGTGGGCCGAGTTTCGCATGCGGGCCGTCGTGTGCGGGCCCAAGTTTCGCATACGGGCCGTTGTGTGCGGGCCCAAGTTTCGCATGCGGGCCGTTGTGTGCGGGCCCAATTTTTACGTGTGCAAGTCGGGTTCGATCCGTGGGCTAATTTCGATGCCCACAAATGCCCCCTCAAGTTCGAGTGCGCCTGCGGGAAACGCGTGGCGCTTGGACTTGACTTGCGTGTTTGCTCGGAATTTAGGTCTTTAAAAGGACCCCTGCCAGTTCATTTCCCCCATCGTTTTGCTAGCGCGGAAGATGAAGGGCTTTGGCGGCTGGGAGACAAAGACATCTTCTAGGGTTTCGATCACCTTCGTCATTGCGGATTTCCTTTGCTTTAAGGATGGCGCGAACGTTGGCAGCGCACGCTGCGCGGAGTTCCCGGTCGGCAAGGCGACAGGAGTGCGAGGGCGGCCGCGATGCTCCTTGGCGGAGGGTTGTTGCCCCTCTTCGATGCGGGAGCGCAATGATGGAAGCCGATTGTCGCAGCCGATGGTGGTGATGACGCGGATGGTGCATCGAGCGGAGGGGGCGGAGTGGTCGAAGCCGCAGGAGGTTCCCTCCTTCTTCCTACTACTCCTTTTTTTTTTTTTTTTTTTTTTTTTTTTTCTTTTCTCCTCTCCTTTTTTTTTGAAACGGTGGTTGCATCGGATCGAGATGCACTCCGGATACCCCTAGATTTATGGGATACGAGAGTTAGCCGTTTTTATCCCCATAAGCGATTATGCCTATTTATAGGGGGTCAATGAAAATTTTGACCGCTCAGTTTTTTTTTTTTTTCTTCTTCGTCTTCGTCTGCTGGGTCAGCGGCGGGCTCGGGTGCAACCGGCAGGCGGAGCGGGGCGGTCCGGTGGCGGGCGCGGGGGCCGGCGGTGGTGCCCAGGCACAGCAGCGGCGGCAGGGCGGTGCGCGGCCGGGGGCTGCAGGGTGCGGCCGGCGCGCGGGCTGGAGGAGGGGCGCGGCCGGGGGCTGCAGGGTGCGGCCGGCGCGCGGTGGGCGCAGCGTGCGGGGCGCGACCGGAGGCGGGCCGGGGCTGCGGCGGGCGCAGCGCGCGGAGCGCGGAGGGAGGCGGGCCGGGCTGTGGTGGGCGCAGCGCGCAGGGTGCAACCGGAGGCGGGTGCAGTTGGCTCGGGCGCAGCGGGTGCGGGCGCGGCCGGGACTGCGGGGCGCGACGGGCGCGGGCACGGCCGGGGCTGCAGGCCGGAGCGGCAGCGGCGCGGGTGCGACCTGGGCTGCGGGCCGGAGGCGGGCGCGCGGGGGCCGGTGCAACAGCGGCGCGCGGGGGCCGGTGCAACAGCGGCGCGCGGGGGCCGGCGCAGCAGCGGCGGCGGCGCGGCGCGCACGAGAGGCGCGGGGGCCGGCGCGGCAGCGGCGGGGGTGCGGTGGCCGGTGTTGGTCGAGGACGGCAGCACCCCCCCCTGCGGGTTATAACGGGAGAGAGGGGGTCATGGTTTTTTTGCCGTGGCCCCCCTCTCTTTCTCTTATTTACCGATAGGGCCAGCAGCCTTTTGCCTATATCACCCTCTCGTTTTCTTTATTTATTGATGGGACCAGGTTGTTGCGGTTGAAGCCAGGCCCGGGCTACGGTGACTGGCTCGGGATGCGGGCCAGAGCGGCAGCGACTGTGGGGTGTGACCACGGGCACGGAGCAGGCGGGTCTGGTGAGGCGCGGCAGACGACATGGCGTCTGGCGCGGCTGCAGCGAGGTCGAGGTCAGGTGCAGCAGTGGCGAACGATGTCAGCTGCGGACGAAGGCGGCTGTGAGCGGGCGATCGGTACATGGGCAGACGCGGCCAGCTGGAGGCATTATCGGGTTGTTCGGGGGCGCGAAGTCTCGGTGTGAGGCGGCATAGCAGCGGCGGGGCCAGCATTCAGGTCGAGGCGCAGGCGGGCGCGGGGCCGAACGGCGTAGGTGCCGACTGGGCAGAGGCGGCAGTTGCGCAGGTTGAAGATCACAGCCTCTATTTTGGGGGCTGTGGGTTTTAAGAGAGAATGGGGCTGTGACCCTTTGGGTTTGTGGATTTTGAAGGAAGGAGGGGGTTGCCGACCCCTTTTTGGTCTCGGGTTTTTCATGGGGCTGTGGTCCCCTTTGGGGCTGCAGCTTCAGCTCCGTTTTTTTTTTTTTTTTTTTTTTTTTTTTTCAGACTTCTGGACTTGCACTACCCTTTTCTTTTGTAATTAACCTCGCATCTTGATTTGACTTGCACTTTTCGTCTCCTTGTAGGACTCATCCCTTCGAGTGCTTTTCGAAGGCTGACGGGACCGTTGAGGTCTACCGTGAGAGTAGAGCAACTGGCAAGGTTGCACCTGGGCAGGCTGGGCGAGACGGGCTAGATGTTCCTCTGGACTTTGGAGATAACTTTTTCTGGTGGTGATGTCAGCTTGGAGGACATCGAGATGGGTGTTCTGGAGTTCAACGAGGAGGAAGACGAAGCCACTAGCATTGACAATGAGCAGCCTGTCTTGGTCGTCCTTTGCTTGCCGATCTTGACCATGGTGACTGCTCCAACGGTCTTTTTGGCTTCGCGGAGATAACGGAGGATGCGGTCTCCCACGGGAGTACGCATCTTCGTTTCCCTTTTGTGCAACCCTTCTGCCGCCGTTATGAGAGCTTTCCGACTTCTGGATGGATCGTCGATGCGGTCTCCCAAGGGAGTACGCATCTTCATTTCCCTTTTGCACGAGTCTTCTACCGCCGTACTTCGAAGCAGGAAGCGTGTGTCGAAGTTGGACGAGCTCATTCTCACTGATGAGGGATCTTCACGGTAGATCGTTCGACCGAGTCCGGAGTTGCCATTCAGAAGTCAGTCCCAACGGATGTTTTGGTCGCAGCTTCTTTGTCAGTTCTTGTGACGTCTTTGACAGCCGTCACGGCGATGGTCCTGGAGGCGGTTTCCGTGCTTGGGTCTTCAGGACAGGATCGTGCCTTGTCTCAGCACTCAGAGACTTACCAGCAAAAGTGTAGATCGCAGAGTCTTCTTTCGAAGCTTCTTTTGGAGAGTTGTGCTGGAAGTTTATCCATGCGACACTTGCACCCTTCCAAGAGGAGGGTCTTGACGCTTTGAGTGACTGGTGGGTTTCCTGGTGGATGGCTCCTTGTTTGAGGAGCATATGTGCACCCTTTTGGCGGACAGCTAGGCTCATTGCTTGCAACGGGCTTCACTAGAGGAGGACGTTTCCTTGGCGTTTGGCAAAGGCCGAGGAAAAGGAACGTCGACTGGAGGGGCTTCACACGTTTGCTACTGCAGACTTGGTTCGGGTGCAGAAGAAAATGGAGGCCGCTCGTGCGTCGCTTTAGGAATCGGAGTCCTGTTTGGGGAAAGCTCGAGCGGCCGAGTAGACTTTCAGAGCGAACCTTGCGAAGCAGCGTGCAGAGCTTGCGACGCGTTGACCTGGTAGGGTGATCAAGAAGGCTTCTGGAGCGAACCTTGCGAAGCAGCGTGCAGAGCTGGCGACGCGTTGGAAGCTGATGGCTCCTCTACCCCTGGAGTTGCAGCGCGTGTAAGCTGTGGGATGCGAGCCGCTTCGGCACCTCAAGGACTTTGACTTGCTATTCATGTGTTGCTTCAGATGCTGGAGTCCCGTTTGGAGAAAGCTCGAGCAACCGAGAAGACTTTTGCAACGGAGCTTGCAAAGCAGCGGGAAAAGCTTACGAACCACCGAGAGCTGGTGGTTTCTCGCCTTTCGGAGTTGCACCGCGTGGGTGCCTCGAGAGATGAGCTATGGCAGCGCTGGAAGCTGGTGGTTTGACAGAGGCTGACGGCTTCTCTTCCCACGGAGTTGGACTTGCGTCTTTTCTGGGCTTATTTTTCTGGAATGGTGGTTTACTTTTTTTTTGTTTGGACTGAACCTTTACAGGCTGCCTACGTACCCTACTGAGAGGGATCAAGTCACACGTAGTTCCTTTATTACCCCTTTTTTTTTTTTTTTTTTTTTTTTGGGCAAGGGGGGTAACCTTGCTCTAGGCAAAGTACCTTTTGAGGGACTTGCCGCTGGTAGGCAGAGTCGCTGCTGGTTCGCAGTTGTCATCCGCCTTCTTCGCTTCAATGTAGTTAGAAGTGAAGATCTTCTTGCCTGGAGTTTTGGTGATTGCTGGAGTTTGACTGAAGTCGATGCCTCGGCGATTTGGAAGAATTTGTTCGCCAATTTTGCGGAGGCATGCTTGAGTCTTTGTCAGGTGATGTGGTATTGCAGCTGAGGGTAGTGAACCCATATGCACCGTGCTTTCTTTGTTGTGGCTGGATTTGAACATCGACTCGGTGGAGTTTTGCCCCCGAGTGTTTTCTGTCTTGACTGCAAGTCGCTCGGAGCTGGTGTACTCAGAAGGCTGGGTTAAGCTCGAGGCGTGCAACAGACCATGTAACGGTAGTGCCATCTCTTGCAAAGTGATGAAGTTGGCCTCGGAGAATGGTGACGCTGGTTCTTTTGCTGGAGTGGAAGGTGATCGTCCTGGCTTGCGAAGCCATTGAGATTCGAATCGCAGGACTGAAGCAGCTTGAGCAAGCAATGGAACATGTGGCATTGAGCTTGATTTGGAGTTGAGGTGAATTTTCTGTCTCGATGCTGATGCTTCTTTGTCTTTGTGCACCGTTTGGCTGGAGAATGTCGCTAGTTTTGCAAGTGGAGTGGTTTTGTCCCTCGCAGCTGCTTTGACTTTCTGGGCTCGTGGAGCTTTTGCTGGAGGAACTTCTGCAACGGGGTCTTCGGCCTGGTGGCACTCGACGTCAGCAAGGTGTGATTCAGCCTCGTTGCAGTGCTTGCCGTTGGCGACGATGGTTCTCCCCATGCTTTCGATGTTGGTGCCGCTTTCTTCATTGAGCACTTGGTGAACTTCCCTCATGCAACCGGAGACCTTGAGGTTTTGATCAACTTCAAGGAAGCGGCTGGGGAAAAACTCCTGGAGTGTCGCCAGCTCTGGGCATGTTTGCTGGAGAAGATTTTTCGAACTTACTGGAGGTACTTTGGACGTCTTTCTTTCTGGAGCTTCACTCTTTTCCTTGAAGGTCTTTCTTTCGGGGAGTTTTGTTGTTGCCTGATCTTGCTCGTGGTTGGCCAGACGTGTTATCCTGTAGCTTGATCGTTGTGGCCTTCTCCTTCGAGGCGTCATAGCCCATGCGTTTTTATCAAGAAGATCTTCCTCGCCAGGGTGAAGAATTGGTGTTGTAATCAAAGGCTCTTCTTTGATCTGAAGGACTTGCTCTTCTGGAGGCTTTACCGATTCATCTTCTGATCCCCAGCCAGTTGGCTTGACTTCTTTTATTGGGATTGAAGGAGGCTTGGAGTAGAAGACATGATAGTCGAATTTACCTGAGGGCTGGCCTAACAGACTGAATTCAGGGTCTCTTTGCTTGTCTCTTGCTTTGAGCACATGCTGGGATGTAGCTTTGTTTGGAAGAGGGAGTGTTTGCGCAAGAGGCGGTTGCCCCCAAGGCAGTGAGGATTTGGCCCTGGGCACTGCAGGAGCATATCGT
This sequence comes from Chamaelirium japonicum, assembly GCA_947650365.1. Taxonomy (NCBI): domain Eukaryota; kingdom Viridiplantae; phylum Streptophyta; class Magnoliopsida; order Liliales; family Melanthiaceae; genus Chamaelirium; species Chamaelirium japonicum. The sequence goes on from OX393550.1 coordinate 36,993,935, forward strand.
CGTCGTCTTCTTGGAGCTGGTTTCGCCATCGATCTTTGACAGATGATGCGCAGCCTTGCTGAAGTGCGTTGTGGAGCAGTCAGTGCTGGCGGGAAGGAATCGAAGGTGATTGACGTCATATTTGACTCGACGATATCACCAGAGTCGATCTCGATCATCCCTTGCTTGGCGAGTGCCATGATCTTATCTTTGAAGACAAAGCACTTCTCGATGGGATGGCTGACCATCCGGTGGTACTTGTAGAAGAGCGGATCGTTGACTCGATGTGCTTGTTCCGGCCTTTTTGGTGGCGGAAGCTCGATCATCTTTTCTTGCATCAACTGATCGAACATGGAGGAAACCTCCGAGTCTGGGAAGGGATATTCCTTAGCTTCAAGCTCCTCAAGAGTCATCCTTGGTGGCCGTTGAAGCTGAGGAGGTGGTATGGCGGCTCCTTTGCCTTTGTCCAGCTTGATGGCGCTAGCTCCATGTTTGACAGCAAGCTGGTGTACTGCAATCTTGGGGTCAAGTCCCGGCATTTCCTTATAGGACCATGCGAAGACATCTCTGTATTCTTGGAGTAGTTTGATGTACGCGGCCTCCTCTTCGGGAGTCAGGAGTGCACTTACGAATGTGGGTCGAGGATCCTCCTGTGTCCCCAGGTTGATTTCTTTCAGATCGTCGACGGTAGATTGCCCCCCTTCTTCGAGGACAGGCGGTGCATCAGGCAACTCGTCGTCCGAAGTAGAAGTGACGTCGACCGAGGAGTCGGCAATTGTGATATGATTAAGAGAGACCAGAATGATATTGGGAACATCGGCAGTTTGAAAAAATTTGGGTGGGTGGGTGGGAATGATTTTTCTCACCTCAGTGGGTGGCTTTCCCAAACGGTCGAATACTGAGCTTCGCTTTGCCTGTCCGATTGGCCCAAGTCTTTTGAATACTGATATGGGATTTTGACTTGCCTGGTTTTTGACGCTCTTCTTTTGCTTTTGAGGTATGATCCGACGCCGAGCTCGGTATCGCCTTCTTTTGACGCCCTTTGCAGCGGGATGAATGACATTGGTGGAGCGTGCATCGGTGGCCGACGATCCCTCTTCCGCTTCATCTACCAACTTCACCTCAATGTAGTTAGAGGTGAAGGTCTTCTCTCCTGTTATCTTGATGACCATCGGGGTTTGACGAGAGCCGATACCTCGCCGATTTGGTGGGATCTGCTCGCCGCCCTGGAGCAAATGGGCTTGAGTCTTAGTCATCCCGTGTGGTATTGGAGCTGGCAGGAGTGTACTCATATGTGCAGCACTGTCTTTGTCGTAACCAGCTTTGAACAGGAGCTTGGCGGCATTTTGCCCCCAACTTCCTTTGGGCTTGAATGTGAGTTGGCTGGGTTCAAAGGGATTGATGGGTTTTGGCAAATTTGAAGCTTGCCCCAGGCTGGGTAGTGGCAGTGTCATCTCTTGCAGAGTGATGACATTAGCTTCCGACAGCGGTTGGGCCATCCCTTTTGGCGAGGCAAAAGGTGGTGGTTCATCTTTGCGAAGCCACTGAGGCGTAAGACGTAAGACTGTCGTAGCTTTGACAGGTAACGGAGCATGCTTCATGGATCTTGGCTTGGAGCTAATGTGCATTCTTCGTTTTGGCGCTAGCACTTCTTTGACTTCGTGTATCGCCTTAGATGGTGGTACTGGATTTGGAGTTGGCAGAGCTTTGTCCTGCTCCATCCTTTTAGCTTTCTGAGTTCGAGGAGCTTTAGCTGGAAGGACTTCTGCAACAAGGTCCTTTGCTTGGTAAAATTTGGCATCGGCGAGGTGCGCTTCAGCCTCATTGAATGGCTTGTCGTCTGCAATAATGCACTTTTCCAGACCTTCCTCGTAATACTTGAGGCATTGGTGCCAGGTAGACACTACGACACCGTTTTCATGCAGCCACGGTCTTCCCAGCAAAAGGTGATATGATGTTTGACAGTCAATGACGTGGAAAAGAACCGTCGTGTCAAGCTGACTGATGGAGAGATTTAGACGAATGATCCCTATGGTGGACTGCCCTCCTTGGTTGAACCCTTGGATGACCAGCTGGCTTTGTGAGAGCTGGTCGGTGGTGATGTCGAGCTGGCGCATTGTTTGGGTAGGCATGATATTGACGGCGGAGCCGCAATCCAACAGGATTCGATTTACTGGCTTCTCATTGATGTATCCCGAGACATAGACGGGTCGATTGTGCAATCGTGTGCCGAGCTGCAGATCTTCATCCGAGAAAGTTATCGCTGCGTTACATGAGACAATAGATTTGTCCTTCTCGGCGTTTTTCTTCTTTCTTTTGTAGCTGTCTGGGTCTGTCAAAGCCTCGGCCATTGCTAGGCGAGCTTTCTCTGGGAGGTGTAGTGCTTCTATGAGTGGCAAGTGTAGAATTGCCTCATCGCAAGCAGCAGTGTTTTCTTTGTCGAAATCATCCTCCTCGTTGTCGGTGTTGCTTTCTTCAGAAGGCTTGATCCTATCTTCTTCTTCCGGCGCCGTGTGAATCTCAACCATGCAACAGGAGGCTTCGCATTGCTGATCAGATGGGAGGAAGTAATCGGGGAAGAACTCCTGCAACGTTGTCGGTTCTGGAGGGTTTTGCAGGAGGAGATCATCAGGATCTGCCGGCGGTACTTTGAATCCCCTCTTTCCTGGAGCTTTGCTTTTCTTTTTGTAAGTTTTTCGTTCCGGAAGCTTTCTTGTTACCCGATCGAGCTTGCGACTTTTTGGCATCCATGGCCTTCGTCTGCGGGGCAACATGACCCAGGCATCTTCATCAGTGGATTCTTCGTTACCAAGGTGAAGGTCTGGAATGGCAGCTGTAGGTTCTTCATGGGTCAGGGAGACCTGCTTCTCTGGGGACCTTGGTGGTTCGCCTTCTGACTTCCAGCCGGTGGGCTTGATTTCTTCTATTGAGACAGACGGAGGTTTGGAATAGAGGACGTGGTAGTCGAATTTACCTGAGGGCTAGCCTAACAGGCCGACCTCCGGGTCTCCTTGTTCGTACCTTGTCTGGAGATTCGTGGGTTCTCCGTGATTCGGGGAGCCTTGCTCCTCTGGGGACCTTGGTGGCTCGCCTTCTGACTCCCAGCCGGTGGGCTTGATTTCTTCCATCGAGACAGACGAAGGTCTGGAATAGAGGACGTAGTAGTCGAATTTACCTGAGGGCTGGCCTAACAGACCGACCTCCGGGTCTCCTTCCTCGTACCTCGTCTGGAGATTCTGCTGGGACATAGCTTTGTTTGAGAGAGACATTGATGTAGACGACGGTTGCCCCCAGGGCAGTGACGTTTCTTCCTCAGCGAGCTTAGGAGCGTACTGCTGTCGTCTTGAGACTTTCCGTCGTGTAGCTAACTTTGCAATTGGCCTTTGGCGATTGATGCGCAACTTGGGCCTTCTCTGGTGAGTAGCAACGAGTACTGGTTGAAATGAACCAAAGGTGATGGACGTCATGTTTGCCGTTGCAACATCGCTGAAGTCGATCTCGATTTTTCCTTGCTTTGCGAGTGCCATGATCTTTTCTTTGAAGACGAAACACTTTTCAATAGGATGGCTAACCAGCCGATGGTATTTGCAGAAGAGCGGATCGTTGACCCGATGCATCTGTTCGGGCCTTTTTGAAGGAGGAAGCTCGATCATCTTTTCTTGTAGCAGTTGATCGAACATGGAGGAGACTTCCGAGTCTGGAAAGGGATACTCTTTGGCCTCGAGTTCTTCTAGAGTCATCTTTGACTGTCTTTGAGATGGAGGCGGTGGTATAGCAGCTCCCTTTTCTTGATCCGGTTTGCCACTGATTTTGAGTGGCTTGGAGGCCGAGGCGATGTCGGTGACGTTAACTTGCTTTGATTTGGGTGCCGGCGGTTTGTCTTTCTTTTCCACCTTCAGGAAGTCTTTGGTCTTCGAGTCCCCGCGATTTGCTAAGCTGAGCTCCATGTCGTGGGCTCGAGTTGCGAGTTCTTCGAAGGACCGAGGCTTGATCCCCTTGAGGATGTAGAGTAAGCCCTAGTGCATGCCTTGGGTGCACATCTCGATAGCCGAGTCTTCCGACAAACGGTCTCGTGAATTCAGGGCGAGATTCCTCCATCGATCGATGTAGTCGATTACTGACTCGTCCTTCCTTTGCTTGACGGCAGTAAGCTCGGTCATGCTAACGATGCGCCGAGTGCTGTAGAAGCGGTTGAGGAATTCTCTTTCCATTTGATCCCAGCTGTCAATGGATCCTGGAGGAAGGTCAACATACCAATCAAAAGCGTTACCTTTGAGGGTGCGAACGAACTGCTTCACCATCTCGTCGCCGTATGTGCCGGCGTTGTTGCAAGTTTCGACGAAGTGGGCAATGTGTTGCCTTGGGTTCCCCTTTCCGTCGAAGTGTTGAAACTTTGGTGGCTGGAACCCGGTAGGGAAGCGCAGCTGCTGGATCCTTGCGGTGTAAGGCTTTGAGTATGCCGCCGTGATCGGAGGTAGGCTGCCGCCGTGGGAACGCATCATGTCAGCCACCAGTGCTTGTATTTACTGGGCATTCATCGTTGCTGCCACTGAAGGTTGCGCGGCTATCGAGACCGGCACGGGGGCCGAGGAAAGTGCAGGAGTAATTGCTAGTGTAGCCGGGCCAACTTCTGCAAGAGCAGGAGTTGGAGATGGGGCTGGAGCAGCTACTGGAGAAGCAGGAGGTTGACCGAATGTTGCGGCATCCCTGGCACTCAGCCTTTGAAGTAAGGTGTTGATGTGACGATCTTTCTCTTCCATTAGTCGGGTGAGCTGAGCCATGTGTTCACCCATTTGCATGACTTGGAGCTGGAGAGCGGACGGAGGATGATGTCGCAGGACGTCTCGATGTTGTATGCCCACACCTTCGCCATCGTCGTCGAAGACGTAGTTATGATGACTTGCTTCTGCTTGATGACGGATGTTTGCCCCCGGCAAGGGAGGTGCAAAGTCCGCTGGAGAATCCGAACGGGTTCGGGGTTGGGGCTGGTCCTCCCCAAATTTCTGGACAGATGTTCCAGGATTGAGGCTTGTTTCTTCATGCACCAAGGCCTCATTGGCGCCTTGGCGGGCATCTTCGGTAGCAGTTTCCGGCGTGAAGAAGTCCGCAAGAGTTTGAGTACGCCGAGTGTAGACGCGTACTACCGGGGGAATGACATCCTCCGGGTTTTCTGGATCACCGTGTTGGAGTAGTGGAGACTCGGCGATAGGTGAGAGGCTTGTTGGAGCAAACGTATCATCGTTCGTTCCGGCCATGGCGAACTTGAAGCAACTCCTTTAAACGTACGGATGAAAGGAGAGGATGTCCCACCGGGCGTGCCAGAAATCTGTGGTCGCAGAAAAAGATTCGGGTCGTCTTTATTGCGGGTCACACGAGATTACAAAATTTCTTTGATCAGGAGATTGTGGGAGAGATCCTCTGGAGGGTCCCTTTGATCCGCGTCTCCACGTGGTATTCGTGCGAGAGCTCTGAAGGGGTTGCCCAGGACAGAGGTCTTTACAGGGTGAGGGTTTCTTGAGAGGCTAAGGAATATCGGCCGTTGATTTTGTCCCTTCCGTGCTTCGTGCTTTCTCGGCTAGGGAGGCTTTGGGCTTCGTTCCTCGGTCTTCGTGTCTTCCTCGATCCTTGCTAGATCTTGGCGTCCTTGATCGTCGGTTCGCGGCGTCGATCGTGTTTTTAGCGTCGGCTTTGGCTTTAGCTTTCGGCTTTGGCGTAGCTTTGGCGTGGCTCTGGCTTTTGCTTTGCTTTGGCGCTTGCGCTTGAACGTAGACGGGTAGAGACTTGCGATGCTTTAGTTCCTCCGGACTTCGCGTCGTATCGGCTAGAACGTGCGGTGCTTTGCTCGTGACCGTCGTAGTTGCTTGGCTTTGGCACGTGCGTTGCTTTAGCGCGGGCTTTACCGGTGCATTTGCTTTGGCTTCTTGCGTCGGCTTTGACTTTAGCTTCGACTCGATCTTCTTCTTGAACGACTGGCGTTACTTCTTCAAGGCTTCTTTATTCTTCCGGCTTCCTCGACGGTTGTGGCGTCGGTCTTGACTTTTCGGCGGGGGTAGCACCGATGTTCGTGCGACGGTTGTAGCGTCGGCTTTCGTTGATGAAGACGGCGGGTGTAGCACCGATCTCCGTGCGACGGTTGTAGCGTCGACTTTTGTTGATGAAGACGGCGGGGGTAGCACCGGCTTCGGCACGACGGTTGTGGCGTCGGCTTTCGGTTGACGAAGGCGGCAGGGGTAGCACCGGCTTCAAGCTTTCTTCTCCCGGCTTTCTTCTTCGTGCGAGGAGTCGACGCCTTTGTTGAAGACGACGGGTGTTGTCGGCTTCGATCTTCTTCTCCGGCCTTTGCTTATGGCGTCTTCGGAGCTGATGAAGATCGTTGGAGCAATCGGGTGATGACGGCTCCGGATCTTCTTCTCCACGCTTTCTTCTTCGTGCGAGGAGTCGAAGCTTTGATCTCCGAGTGCAAGGTCTTCACGTTGATGAGGACTTGAAGGGCCAAGGACTCCCGTAGGATATGCTTGCCGTGCCTCGTGAATTCTTCGGTCTTCAAGCGTTGGAGCTCGTCTTTGCAGAGCCTTTTCCTCTTTCAGCTTTCGACCTTTGATGCCTTCCCCGACCCCTTCTATTTATAGGCAAAGGGGGGCGGTTGGGGGAGATATTGCTGAAATCTTTTTGTTTCCTCCAATATCTCCCCTCATAACCATCGAGATATTGTTCCCTTATTTGGGGAAACAAACCCGATTTCCTCCTTTTTAGTTGGAGTGGTTATGGGCTAGATGTGACTCGATCTTTAAAGATCGAGTTGTTATTCTTGTTGCACTTTTGGATCGGATGGCGACGCAACGTCATCTTGTCCGTTGGATCGAGGGATCGTCGCGGATCTACGGCTACGTAGACGTCCACGCTACCTCCCCCCGCATCGAGGCGATTTTGATTTCTTTTTCCTTTCTTTTCTTTTTCTTTTCTTTTTCTTTTTCTTTTCTTTTTCTTTTTCTTTTTCTTTTCTTTTTCTTTTAGGGCCGGCCCCACCTCTCCATGAAGAGGGGGGCACGGTTTTCTAGAAGGGCCGGCCCCACCTCTCCATGAAGAGGGGGGCACGGTTTTCTAGAAGGGCCGGCCCCACCTCTCCATGAAGAGGGGGGCACGGTTTTCTAGAAGGGGGGCCGGTGGGCCCCCCCCCCCCTCTTTGTGTCCGAGTTGCGGGTCCGGTGGGACCCGTTTGCTTTGGGTCGGGCCATGGCGCGCGAATTGAGTTCGCACGTGGGCCTAGTTCGCACGCGGGCCGTTGTGTGCGGGCCGAGTTTCGCATACGTGCCGTTGTGTGCGGGCCGAGTTTCGCATGCGGGCCGTTGTGTGCGGGCCCAAGTTTCGTATGCGGGCCGTTGTGTGCGGGCCGAGTTTCGCATACGGGCCGTTGTGTGTGGGCCGAGTTTCGCATGCGGGCCGTCGTGTGCGGGCCCAAGTTTCGCATGCGGGCCATTGTGTGCGGGCCCAAGTTTCGCATGCGGGCCGTTGTGTGCGGGCCCAATTTTTACGTGTGCAAGTCGGGTTCGATCCGTGGGCTAATTTCGATGCCCACACGCACACACACCACATCGTTCAATCACACATCGCGCAGCACCTCGCCGCATAGGCACTAGTTTTATTATTTGTCCAAAATTGGTGTATCAACCGATTTGAACCCATTATCTCCCTCCTTGTTAGTCACTCACTAACCAAGAAGTACTCTCAACAAATTTGTTGAAAGAATCCCAATCAAACTGTTTTTGAAAATCTTCAATAGTTTTTGTTTTGGATGTTACGTGGGCCATATGGACCCTTTCTTAATACGCAGGAGAAAATGGGAGTTGTATGATAAGATGTAAAAATGGTATGAGTAAAATGTACCGATTGTGACTGTGTGTAAAATATAATCGGATGGCTCTCTATTCTTCCATAAACGGTACGTTTTGATGCCCCATTAGCATCCGGGCCAAAAACACCCCCACAGAAAAAAAAAAAAAAATTCCAATAAATTCTAGAGAAAAGCATGCAATAATACGCAGGAGAAAATGGGAGCTGTATGATTAGATGTAAAAATGGTATGAGTAAAATGTACCGATTGTGACTGTGTGTAAAATATAATCGGATGACTCTCTATTCTTCCATAAACGGTACGTTTTGATGCCCCATTAGCATCCGGGCCAAAAACACCCCCGCAGCCAAAAAAAAAAAAAATCCCAATAAATTCTAGAGACAAGCATGCAATAATTAGGTCTTTGTGACCTGGCCATGTTTCCTTTTTCCCTCTCATATCACTTCCCACTCTTTTCATGGCATGAGATGGGGCTGATGGGAATATTCATCTGAGCTTATTCTTCTAAGCTCCCTACCCTCTATCGGACTTGATTCCCATTGAACGTAACAACAATCCCAATAGGAGAGAATAAATGCAGACTATAGTCATCCAACCCTAGCTGACTTCCCTACTTCCAACTTTCTCTATAGAAGTGTAAGAGAGATTGAGGGACTACTGACCTGTGATGTGCAGCTGGACTTCCCGGAGATCACCCATTTGTAACTGTGTGTGTGTGTGTGAGAGAGAGAGAGAGAGAGAGAGAGAGAGAGAGTAGTGAAGTTGAGGAGAGGGAGAGAGAGAGAGAGAGAGAGAGAGAGAGAGAGAGAGAGAGAGTAGTGAAGTTGAGAAGAAAGAGAAAAGAGGGTGGAGATTGCGGGGGTGTGTGATGGTTGTTTGCGTGAGCGTCTGGTCTTTTTTTACTGATCGGCCGTTTCCTCGTTATCGTATTGTAGTGAGGCCGAGTCCACTGCTCCCATCCGTCACCGTCACCGTCTCTTTTGTCGGCTTATCTGTCCGGTCTCACAACATGTGGGCTTTTGGATTTCACCGGAGTTATCAATGACCCGAAAGCAACAGGCCGGCCTTGTGGACCGGCGGACCACAATCGACAAAACTCATGATCTTTGTAATTTTTGTAATTTTGTAATTTTTGTAATTTTTTTTTAAATATTGGCTACCATGACCATAAGTCATTAATTGCATTTCGGAGTTTTAATTTTGTCAACCAACTATTATTTATTAGAACAATATTTTGCGACTATCCCGTGCGCACCGGTAACCTAGCACATAGGCGAGGTGCCGTGCAGGGATCGATGAACGGAGTGGGACCCATGATGTATACTAATAAAAAAAATGGGTTACTTAGCTCTAAATCCCTCCACGTCTTTATTTAAGATAAATGATACAAGTTATTACGATATTAGCAAAAGTCCCTTCCGAAAGACACGTTTGTACAGCAAGTCGATCCTTAACAAAAAATGTTAACTTTTTTTATCCTTTAAAGTACAAAACTATCCCTCCAGTAAGAGTATCAGTTCGTTTCCAGTAAGAGTATCCACTCATCTTTAGCATGCGTATCATAGCGATTGCTACAGTGATTTCACTGTAGCTACTATAGCGAAAATACTGTAGCAAGAGTATACATTCGTCTCCCGAAAGAGTATCCATTCGTCATCAACAAGAGTATCTATTCATCGAGTGACACTATGCATGTTGCAGTTGCTACAGTGATTTCAGTGTAGAAAGAGTATCCATTTTTCTTCAGAAAGTGTATCCATTCAGCTAATTGATACTCTTGATACAATGAAATCATTGCAGTAAGAGTATTAATTAGCCAAATGGATACTCTTACTAAATCGAATTGATACTCTTGCTAAAGTGATCTCACTATAGCAGCTATAGTGAAATCACTATACCAAACATAGTGAAACCACTATAGCAACCACTACATGCACATTGTTAACCAGCGAATGGATACTCTTTTTAGATATCAGTGAATTAGGGATGGCAACGGTGCGGTTTAAAACCACAAACCGCAAAAAACAGCACCACATGGTGCGGTTTTGGTTTGCCAAAATATAAAACCGTCGCAGTGCAGTTTCGGTTTGCGGTTTCGGTGTTGCGGTGCGGTTTTGGTTTCAGTTTTATCCAAAACCGCAAAAAACCGCACCGTTTATTGTAATGTTAAACCACGGTGCACCGCACCGCATGGTGCAGTTTCGGTTTTACATACGGTACACCGTCGCGGTGCGGTGCAGTTTTGGTGTGGCGGTTCGGTGTTGAGGTGCGGTTTCGGGTTTGCCCAAAACCGCACCGTTGCCATGTTAGGATTGATGTGTTCTAAGCTTGTAAAAATTTATGTTTTGGTCTAATAAAGATTGATAGTTATTATTATATGAGATGCATATAGGTGCGTAACATAGTTACGTGTTCTTTTAAGAACAGAGAGCCATGGTTATATGGTAGTCCACTGAGTTGAAGGCTAAGTGGATTGGTCCCGTATAATCTAAATCAGTTCGCAGCTATGATCAGGTTGGTCGTCTCATCATGATAAGCTGTTGGCGATGACAGTTCATGGGATGTCTTCACCATGGTCATCATCAGGCACAGTGTTTATGGCTGAACGGAACTAACACGATGTACAGATCAATGAGCAGACACTGGTACACTAAGCCGTGTTTCTGCTTAGGGTAAAACGGTCCTAAACCCTGAGGAACCACGTCTGATTGACTAACCAGTTGCGTGGTGCTTTGGCGCACCAATGTGTGAGGATCCGTATGCAGTGATCCAAAACCACGGTGTATTGGGTTACCCGGCTGGCGTTGCATTAGCGTGTCACTCCTGCAGGCCATCCACACCCCTGAAAGGAGGTGCGTTCCTTGGTGTGACTTACACTGTACCAAACCCAAGCCTGGTGGTCATTAGTTTGACTGTTGACCGGGTTTGATTACTCGACGGGGTAATCAGAGGTACGATGTATAGGTCAACCTGGAAGGAATCAAGTCATATGATCATTCGAGTCTGACGGTAGTCTCCACCGCTCGAAGTGAATCATGGCATCAAGTGGAGGGACAACGGGTTTACCACTACTAAGCGGAGAGCAGGGGTATGATAGAGAACATAGTAAGTCTGGGTGAATTGGAGTGCAGCCTGCGTCGCACTCTGGGTACGCAGGTTAACTCGAGCTCAGAGGATCGATGGTACACTCGGGTAGTGTGTCGATTGAGCTTGAGTTGGAAGCCATGAACCCCGGTCCCTGATGGTTCCACCTTATCAATATTATGTACGGTTCTTGAACCATCTCCTCGGAACACCATTAGCATTAAGAGGAAGAAAGAAGTATACGCTCCGTGTGTGCTTGACACTAGAGCACGGTAGATGCGTAACTACATACGAGTACTAAGGGTTATACCTGAGACTAGTACAGAAGCGCATGTAGTAATCCCTAGCTATAAGTGAACTTCGCTGCATAGGTCCGATGCACCGGTGTATGTTGCGAGTTGACTAATTGACTTTGCTAGAGGCACCCTCCGGTGGCCTTAGTTAATAGCAAGGTAACTAGTAAAAATCACTTAAGTAATGGCCGCTAGGTATCGCACGCTAGAAATTGTCAAAATGAGGCGTCAGGACGTTTTGGTAAAAACCTCACTCTGCCGGACCTCACTCTTGGCCGACCCTAACAGTGGGAGACCTTGCTAGGGCCGGCCCTATGTTGTAGGGATGAGAATCCCTCATCTATAGGGCCGGCCATATAGATAGGGATAGGGTTTGAAACGGTTAAGATCGAGCCCTAAAAAGTGGGAAAACGGATAAATACAAGGAGAGATAAAAGGATGAGATTGGAGAGATAATTGTGGGAGGTCTTTATCCCCTTGGATCCTTATCCAAGGGGGTAGGCCGGCCCTATATATAGGGCTATATGGGGCCGGCTATAGGGATGCCAAAACCGAACCCCCTCCCTCTCTCATCTCTCTAGTTCTCCCCCTAATCTCTCTCCCGTTTCCCGCTTGCTACTTCGTCTTCCTCGCGTGGAGTTTCGAAGAAGGAGAAGGGTCGTTCTTCGGAGGCACTCAGAGATCCGAGAGCGACGTTCCGTGCATCGTGTGAGATCGGGTGAACAAGAAGGCAATATTTCCATTCGTACCATCGGCATCTTCGCGAACGATCTTCCGTCTCTATCGACAAAGAAGACAATTCTCCGCGGTTAAAAGATCCGTACGAAAGGTATGTGTAATCCAACATGTAGATCTAGCGAGTATTATGATTTGCATGCATGCTAGTTAATCATTACGCTAGATTGCCGTTAGGATGTTTGATTCACTTGCATACACATGCACACATATGTAGATTAGTTTCGATGAAAGTTTAAATCGTGTAACGTGCACCATGACCGGTCTTTCGACCGCAAAATCGTTTCCGCTGCGAGCCTCTACCATGGAATTATTTCCAACATGCCATTCCTAGAATGAATACTTTTTCTGTAGCACGTGAGGAGGTAAATAAGGACGAGGGACTTGCTGTAGCACGCAATGTTAGGGAGGGACTTGGTGCAATATTGAAACATTGCCTATCCTTTAGCTAGTATAGCATCTGATAAAAGGACTTAAGGCTAAGTCTCCCTAAAAAAATTCCGAAAAAGTAGAGTGATTCAGTACCACATGCATGATATTTTTTTTCCGACAAATTAGGTATAAGTCCTTAACTATTTTGCAATATTAGCCGCAGGACATCATAATTTGCTATATTAGCTAAGGTCCCTACAAATATACATTCGTCTCTAGGAAGAGTATATATTCGTCTTCAGAAACAGTATACATTCGTTTCAGTAAGAGTATATATATTCGTTTTTAGAAAGAATATATATTCGTCGGGAGGGACTTGAGCTACATTTTGAAATTAACGTGTCCTGCAACTAAAAGTCGTCTCTCAAGAAGGACGTATGTCAAATTCTCGCCCCCCCCCCCCCCCCCCCCCCCCGCCCCTTTTTTTTTTACTACTGGATGTTTATGCTCTGGATGCTAAGTGAGGCATCTGGACCGTTGATGAAAGAATACAGAGCCATCCAATTATACTTTACACACAATCGGACCCCGTGCAGTACTGCACTTGTACCCTTTTACCATAAAATCAGATTGCTCCCTTTTCTCCTGCATATAAGGGAACGATCGATCCTGATCGATTCACCACGTTGCATCCGGAGCAAAAACCCTCCGTAGCACAAAATATTCTCAATGGCATGACGCAAAACCCTAATTAGATGCAATAGGCCCTAGCCTTTCACCAATCCATGCACACCATCTCCCTCGTGTACTATGTTAGCGGCACACGGGGTAGCCGCCAAGTATTGTTCGTTAAATATTTTTGGTGTAACGTACACGTCACAAGTTGCTACGGAAGCTTTGTCGTGGATGAAAGAGTCAAGACGGGACTGATGCACTACGAGTAGAAAATGATTTTGTTGACTCTCCTACAACATGGGTGATGGTTACCTCCAGCTTGAGTCGTTGAATGCACTACAATATATTTTTATAGGGCACGGAATCCTCAAAGAATTTAGGGTTATTTTGACTTTGCCCCCCAAGTTTTGCCTTGAATTAGACTTTACCCCCATATTTCATTAATTAGACTTTACCCCCCAAAACTAACTGTTCCGTCAGCTCACCATCTAAGAAAAAGGGTGATCTGATGGAAAAGAAATAAAGTTTTGGGGGGGGGGGGTGTTTGAGCTGACGGAACAGTTAGTTTTGGGGGGTAAAGTCTAATTAATGAAAATATGGGGGGTAAAATCTAATTCATGGCAAAACTTGGGGGGCAAAGTCAAAATAACCTAAGAATTTATCATGTTAATTAGAGCCAAAACTGAATCACAACCGTCCCTTACATCAAGTCCCGACTGGTGAATCAAACTTCGCCCCTACCGACATACAAAAGAACAGCTGTGATTGAATCACAACCATTCCAGTGCAACTTGGGTTGGGTAAAACCAAGAACCGAACTAATTATCCGGCCTAAATCGTTCGGATAATTTGCCCAAATGGGTTGGTTTGGTTCTAAGTTTTTCAAACCAGACTAAATACGGGTCAATTTCAGGTTATGGCTTGGGTAGACCCGACCCAACCCGAGAACCCAACTCATATATATGTCACGAGTTTGAACATGTGGGCTGTATCATACTAGCACATGCATGTGTAACATTTGTTGTTTGCTAAGGCTATATCATACTAGCACATGTGTACCAGCTGAGGTGTTCGTTCAGGATTGCCGCTCTATCATTGCTTAGTTGATGATTCATGGTATCACTCACAGGTATCGAGAGGGAAACACAGTTGCAGATTGGCTAGCTGGTACTGCATATCGAACCAACGCCAGCTGTGTCTTCTCCGGCGAGCTTCTCCGGGACCTCTAGCGGTTACTGGATTTGGACACCATGGGTTGCTCTCGGGTTCAGGGTGGTAGACAACTTGCTTCTTCGGATAGGGATGCATGGTGACTTGCTTCTTTTGGTCTTTGGGGCCGGGTAGTGTATCCTGTAAACCAAAAAAACAAAGGGCCTCTAACTTGCTAGTAAATATCTACTCGTCGCTTAGCTAGATCCTGGGTTGTGGTCTGGGATCTCTTCCATTCAGGTATTTGGGTCTCTCGATCTCGGACATGAAGCTTCCTAGGGACTGTCGGGTGGAGCTGATTCAGCGGGTGGAACGTCGCCTTTCGCGTTGGAAGGGGAACCTCCTGTTCATCGGTGGCCGTTTAACCTTGATTAACTCGGTCATTTCGTCGATCCCCTCGTCCTACCTGTCCTTCTACTCCCTCCTGGTGTGGATCATCAAGCAGATTAATAGGATCCGCAGACAGTTCTTGTGGCACGGCTCTGTTGCAGATTCGGGTCACTACCCACTGCTCACTTGGGGGACCGCTTGCAAGTCTAAGGAATAGGACGGACTTGGGATCATTAATCTGTGCGAGTTCAACCAAGCGATGCTTGCCAAGTGGTGGTGGAGGATCCAGAGAGGTGTAGGAGACATTTGGAAGGGGGTCGTCGCCAGCAGGTATTTCCGCCGTTTCGTACCTCTTTACTCGAGATCTCGTCGCTTGGGGGTGATCTCTCCTTTCTGGAGGGGAGTGTCCAGGGTCTCCCACATTTACCGGTGCGGGTCAAGACTGATAGCGGGTAACGGTTCGAGAATCAGATTCTGGGAGGATATCTGGCTAGGCGAACTTCCTTTACGCTCATGGTTTCCCAATTTTGTTGCTCTGGCTCCTAACAGGATGGCCACGGTCCAATCGTAGGCAACCGTACGTGGTGGCATCACGATTTGGCACCTAAGGTTTGAGGGGCCTTTTCCGACTGAGCACCTTCAGGAGCTTGGGGACCTTTTGAACTTACGTAACGAAGTTTTGTTGATGAAGGAACCAGAATCTGCGGGCTGGTGGTGGACTTCTTCAGGGGAGTTCTCGGTCAGCAGTCTTTATGGATTCCTCAACTTCGGAGGGGTGAGATGTGCACCGGCGAAGGCTATTTGGCGGGTCGGCAGTCCTCTTAAGACCAGAATTTTTATGCTTCTTGCCGTGAAGGACCGTATTCTAACGAAGGTGAATCTTCTCAAGCACAGGCATCCAGGGGTGACAGACCTGGCGTGCGCCCTTTGCAGGGCGGCGGAGGAATCCACAGATCATCTGCTACTTCAATGCGATTTTTCTAGAGAAGTGTGGGCTCACTTCCTGGGGAATTTAGGTGTGCAATCTTCGATCTTCAGCCTCAGTGGGTTCCCCTTTGGGGGAACTGGAGGCATTGGAAGTTCCAGGGACCGCATCGGCGGGGTTGGGATGCTTTGGCGATCGGAATTTGCTGGGTTTTATGGCTTGAGAGAATTCGTCGAACCTTCCAGGTGAAACGATCTTCAAAGGAGGTGATTATCTCGTATTGCAAGTCGCAACTCCTCTTGTGGACTGACAATATGCGCTCGGGGCCGAGGGATTTCCTTTTGAACCTCTGTAATTAGCCTCTTGGTTCCTCCTCTACTCCCCTGCACTTCTATTATTTTTTTTTTTAATGCATTGGTAGGGGTCTAGGCCGAACCCCCCTCATCCACATAGAGGGATTTCTCAAAAAAAAAAAAAAACTTGCTAGTAAATAACCAATAGCCAATTTTTTTATAGACTAGCGACCAACCAGATCTTAGTGTGGATTGAGTCAGTTCGGATCTATACCCAATTTGGATTGGTTCGTGTTTCAATATGGTAGATCCAAACCAATTCGATTCAGTTCCGGATTTGCTCAAATCCGAACCAACCCAACCTGAGTTGCACCCTTACCCAGCCCCGACCTAAATGCAGTAGGCATCGCATGATTCGCATTCATGAGTTGCCTGGTGATAGGGGCATTGAGCCTGTCAAGGGACTTGTCATTAAACGTGTAGCACCCCCACCCTCAGTGTAGTCCAATCCTTTTGACAGCTACCACCACCAGAATTTTTCTATGTGAGTGACCAGCTTTGTGACCAATAATGAAACAATGAGAAAGATCGATCAAGGCATCGAGTAAAAGAGGAATCGAACCAATACCACAGGTAGAAGAAGATACTTTTTTTTTTTTAAAAGAAATCCCTCTCAGTGAATGAGGGGGGGGGGGGGGTTCGGCCTGAACCCCTACCTACTTATTAAAAAAAAAAAGAGAGGGAGAACCTAGCTCAAGAGTTACTATTACAAAGGTTCAATAGAAAACTCCTGGCACCCACCGAAGCTCTAGACGTCCAAAGGTGGATCAACGATCTCGTCATAAGGATGAGGATAGAGGAAGATACTTAATCCCCTATTCACCTGCCGGGGTTTGAAGCTTGTGGTCCTGAAGACGAGATACTGGCTGCGGATGCCCTACAATGCAATGCAGTGCTTAGAACGAATTAACCTATTGTTGGACAAAGGTCGAGTGCTTGATGGAGTCAGATTCTGTTGATGGCAGCTCTAGTGACGTTGCGTTCGGGGGACGATACCTGGGCACGATCCGAGCATGGTTTTGGGAAGGAATTAAGTTGCTGACCGTCGGGGTAAAAATAATAAACTAGGGATGACAGCCTTAGAGGATTAATTGATCAAGCGTTCTACTTTGGTGCCCTACTTTGGTGCATCTCAGATTCCTCCTGCGAAAGTTTCATCCTAAGTGTTACATGTTGAAAGTCATATCCAAGAAGATCAGTTAGTGCAATGACTCGAGGTCCTAAGATCGAACCAGGGGGAGGCATCATAGTTACCATTTATTTATTAAATTTCATAATCATGTTGATATGGCATCAACGACCAAGATTCACACGTGCGAACGAGACACAACGGTCTTGAGGATAAGTTTGTCCCACAGTGTTCATACCAGGAGTCGAACAATGAACCTCTTCAACATGGGAGAGAGGAAGTACCACCATGCCAAGATCCCATTAGTGCTATGTAAAATCCTTAATTATGACGATTTACAGGCTACGTGTGTGCGAGAAAAATATGACATATCGGTAGCGAGTTGGCATTTGCCATATCCTCGAAGGGCTTCTACATGGCTTAGGCATCTATGTTCGAATTCTTGAAGGGCTTCTACATGGAGGCGAGTTGGGTTTGTGAAGGATGGAGTGGAGTACCGCGATAATAAGGATTAGCTTACCCCCAATTGACAAAAATTTACCTTCCTGACAGTCACTTCTCGATCCTCTCTATCATTGGTATCCAATCCTGTCGTCTAGGCTTTCTATCATTGATTGGGATGCCCAAGTATTTGGACAGAAAACCATCGACTCAGCGAGTCAAACAAGAAGCCAGTCTCACACCTTTCTTCTGATCTTCTCCAATGTAAAAAAGAGAGGGTTTGTTGAAACTGATCTTGAGATCTGACACCGATTCAAATGCATATAGAATTGTTTTCATCACAATGATCCGTGAAAGATCTTCTTCTCAAAAAAGTATTGTGTCATCAGCAAAGTGCATATTAGATCTCGTCCAGGTGCCATTCCCAATACCTTTGGGCAAGTTGTTCCTCTCGGCCTGCTTAATGATGGAATCCAGCATGTGTTGAGCTTTATGGTGTGGCTCAGAACACTACAAGAAATTGCACATTTAGCGACACTTATCTGCGACGCATATCCTTTTCCGTCGCCGAAATTTGCCTTTTCGCGACGCCATATCTTATTCGTCGCAAAATTATGTCGCTAAAGGTTTGCTAGCATAGTTGAGTTCGCACCTAGGAGGATAAAGTTTTTTGGCGATGGTAAATGGCTATTTGGCGACACATTTAGACGTCGTTAAATTATTTACGTTTAGCGACGAAATAAATTATGTCGCGGAAAATTAAAAATTTTGGCGACGAGACTAAATATGCTGCTAGTTGCAATCGGCGACATAGTTATGCGTCGCAAAATTTCTTATTTTTTGGAAACATTGTATATGACGACGCAGATCCTTTTCCGTCACCGAAAGTTGCCTTTTCGTGACGCAATACCTTATTCGTTGCAAAATCGTGTCGCTAAAGGTTTCAGAGCATAGTTGAGTTCGCGCCTATAAGGCCGGATAAATTTTTTTGGTGATGATAAATGGTTATTTGGCGACGCATTTAGAAGTCGCTAAATTATTTATGTTTAGCGACGAAATAAATTATGTCACGGAAAATTAAAAATTTTGGCGACGGGACTAAGTGCGCTGCTAGTTGCAATTGGTGACGTAATTCGTAATTGTGCGTCGTGAAATTCGTGTTTATGGCATCGCAGATTCTTAATTTTTTATAGCGACGTTGTACGTGCGTCGTAGAATCATTCCGTAAAATAAAATTTTCGCGTCTATAAGGGGATTTTTTTGGCGACGATAAATAACTATTTAGCGACACAATAAGATGTCGCTAAATTGTTTACTTTTTACGACGAAATAAATTTAGTCGCGGAAAATTAAAAGTTTTAGCGACGAGACTAAGTATGCTGCTAGTTGCAATCGGCGACATAGTTATGCATCGCAAAATTCCTTATTTTTGGAAACATTGTTTATGACGGCGCAGATTCTCAATTTTTTATGGCGATATTTTTCGTACGTCATAGAATTGTTAGGAGAATGCAAGAATTTAAAACCCCACAACCGTCTTATTGGGTCTACCTGTTTTTAAACGGGTTTGGTACAAGTTTAGGGTCTAAACAGGATTAGTTCACTACAACAAATCTAGACTTTATCGGCGGCTAAATATGGCCGGTTAAATATTTTTTCGGTAACTTGGCCAACGAAACTGGTGGCCGCATATGCACCCGTCGCAGAAGTTTTAAACGATCAATTTGCCGCTTATACATGGGCTTTAACAACGGCTATGTTGCTGCATATGCTTCCCTTTTTGCGGGGACTGAGCCGGCCTCCGCTTATACGTGCATAAATAAAATTAAAAAAAACTGGCACTGCAACCGAACAGCCAACATGCGAGACCCGAAACCCACCACCCGCATGCCCAGTCATAATATTTAATGAATTGCCTATACCCAACTTCGATATGAGATCCCACCTGCGTGACACACGATGCATTTACCAGCTCTCCTATCCATCAAACCTACTTAATGATTGGGATTATATATATTTATTCTATTAGAGATGACTAGTTTTTTTTGCTCCATCTTCAGTGTAGGCCAACCAGCAACGACGACGATGAAGGAGGAGAGTGTTCATCCCCTCCTCCCTCTCCGACACCTCCCCCACCACCCGAATTTGCTAATTTTTTACTGGTGACTGTTGGCCGGGCACCAGATCTGCTCAAGCTTTTCCGGCGGTGTTGGATGGCTGCTGGATTTTCTCTTTTTTTTTTGGTCGGTGGACTTTGGCTACTGGATTTATTTTTATTTTTTTTTCGGCCGGTGGACTTTGGCCGCCGGATTTGCTCATATTTTTTTCGGCCGGTGGACTTTGGCTGCCAGATTTTATCTTTTTTCTGGCCAGTGGACTTTGGCCGCCGGATTTGCTTATTTTATTTCAACCGGTGGACATTAGACGTCGTATTTGCTCAAGCTTTTCCGGCGGTGTTGAATGGCCACCGGATTTGATTCCTTTTTTGGCCGGGTAGGGATGACCGTCGTTTATCCCGCCGCAATAGATCATTTATGTTGTAGTGGTTAAATGGGTTGGGTCCGGGTCTAGGGCATTGCAACGACCCTAAACTAGACACGACTCCAACCTAGGGCTGGCAATTTCGGACCCGGCACGGCAGACCCGACACGACCCAACACGAAGTTAGCGGGTCTAGGTCAGGCCTAAACGGGTTCCGGTCGTAAAATGGTCGACACAATAGACCCGTTTTATGAACAGGTCGGGTCCAGGTTTAGGGATTGGACACGGTAGACCCATGAAGACCCGACACGACACGAACCCGACACGACCCGATCCGTTGACACCCGTACTCCAACGTGATCGCTAATCTCATTCCCGCCACCCTCACCCATTATATCTCCTCTGCGCGCCCAAATTTCTCTCTCTCAATCCCGAAAAATTCTCACACCTTCCCCTCTCTATCCCCCCCCTCGAAATCCCCGCAGCCCTTCTCAATCTCTTCAGCCGCCCCTTTTCCTAAGCCCTAAACTCCAATCCCTCTCCACCCCTTCCCAATTTCTGTGGTGAGCTGCACGTAGCGGCGCGCCGGAGCAAGGAGGAGGGCATCGGAGCAAAGGGGCCGGAGCCGCCGCTTGTAATAGGGAACTCGACAGGTTCGCCCCCTCCCTCTCTCTTTTTTTTTTTTTTTGGGTGTGATCCGATCAGGCTGTGCTGTCTCTTTTTTTTTTTTTTGGTGTGATCCTATCCAATCCAATCCGTTCAGGCCGTCAGTATTTCGTTGACCTTAGATCCGTCAAAGATTTGGAGTAGAGATTTAAAAGACTTCAAAAAATTCCTTTAAATCTGCCATGATCACTCCCAATGTTTGAAAGCTTGCTTTTCAATTTTGATTAGTTTGTTGTTTGTTGTAAATAAATACTGAGATTGTAACCGCTGGATCGTTCAAATTAGGACACAATTAGGGTTTATTGTTTCAATATATGAGATCCCAAATTTTGCAGAGGTTTAAATTGTTGTGGTTAACTGTGAAGAATGTGAATATTGAGATCCCAAAGTTAGCCTTATACTGAATTTCGAGCACGAGCAGGAGGAGCAGGTGGGTTTAGTTATAAGATATTCTTTTTAATCAAGAAAGTGCTTGTTTTTTGCTGGGTTTTATGGTCTTTCATTATTTTTCTTCCTCCTTCCATTCTTTGCGTTTTAATGTGAGCAATGTTTGATTGCCAGCTTGTTCTGTTTGATGCAAGCTAAATTAAATCGTTTTGCGCCTCAAACGCCTTTTGTTCACATGGGGCCTTAGGCAGTTAGGTGACTGCCTTAATGGCCTTATGATCAAGCCGGCCCTGTACTCTAGTATACACTATATGAGTAATGAAAATACCTCATGTTTTACTTGAATTAGTTTTACTTCAAAATAGACTGATCTTAGAGAATTCATCCCTTCAAAATAGACGTATCTTGAAGGCTATCATGTCAACTAGTTGTGATTGTTTGGTGAAGTCCAATGCATTGAAGAAGGTAGCTTCATTGTGCTGAATCTGATCCAAACACTGGGATTAACCTATTTGGGTGGATTTCTGCCATTAGACTGGTACTCAGTGATTCAACTCATCTGAAGCTCTGGAACATCCGCGTCTTGAAGTTTTGATAGTGAAATGTTTATACTTTTTAACTAAGTGAGATAAATATGGTCTTTGTTTTAGTTTATTTAGTTCTTTTTGTTATCTTTGTTATTTGTTCCAAATCCGTTAGTTGTGAATCCAAGAGAATTGAGTTTTCTAAGATTTAGACCCGCAACAGAAGCAAGAAAGCTTGGTATAGGTTGGGCTGATGTATCATCATACATGAAATGATTTAGTGCTTGTTTTTTGATAGTTGAATTAACTAATTCAACAGTTTGGAAGTACAGATAAAAAATAAAAACAAATCATGGTGCTTTTGCAGTACAGAGGATATGATATCTGTAATAAAGTAATTGATTTGTATGATGGAGAATCTAATGTCTAAAGCCTTTGGAGCTCGTTCATCAAGTTAGTGCTTTTACATTCTATGCAAAAGAATGATGATCTACTTCCATTATAACCTTTTACAACATCTCCAAAAGTTTTTTTACTTAATCTGAAGCCCTATTTTATGTTAAATTTTCTAAAGATTGGTAATTCAATTTAATAGGACATTTTGTTTCAATGAGTAGTTCATGATTCTACCTTTAAGGGATCATTAAATTTTTAGGTTTCATGGTCTCAAAACACTATCGATATCGAGTCATACCGGCCGGTATGACTTGGTTTTCTACTGGCCAATAGCGAATCACTAGCCGGTACTTGGTCCAAATCGAAAAAAATCGATCCGTATCAGCTGAGTCAGACCAGTATCGGCCTGCAATTTCTTTTGGATTTTTTTAAACGGCCGAAACCAGTATCGACTCGAATCAGCTGATACCACGACCAAAGAAAACCTTGCTTCTATGATAAAATATATTTCCTTTTTTTCTTTTGTGGTTTCAGCATTTAGTTTAGACAAGGATGCAAGAGAAGATGATCTTAAGAAAGTATTTAGCGAAGTTGGGGAGATTACTGAAGTGAGGCTCATGATGAATCCCTTGACAAAGAAGAATAAGGGCTTTGCATTCTTGCGTTTCTCAACTGTAGAGCAAGCAAAACGAGCTATTTCAGAGCTCAAGAATCCAGTGGTGAATGGAAAACAATGTGGTGTTGCCCCCAGTCAAGACAGTGACACCCTTTTCCTGGGAAACATATGCAAGACATGGACAAAAGAACATGTGAGTAGGACGTATTAAGTTTCCTTATGGACAATATTTCAGGTTGTTTGTAGTCTCCACCATATATGTAATCTTGTTTTTCAGTTGAAGGAGAAGCTAAAAACCTATGGAATTGAGAACATTGAGGATTTGACACTATTGAAGATACGACCAATGAGGGGATGAACCGTGGGTTTGCGTTCTTGGAATTTTCATCTCGTTCTGAAGCGATGGATTCATACAGGCGCCTTCAAAGGAGGGACATTATCTTTGGCGTTGATCGATCTGCAAAGGTTACTTTTGCTTATTCTTTCATTGAACCGGATGATGAAATAATGACACAGGTACATTAAACTAAGCCCTTTTTTGAGTCAATTCTTTTATCATGATAACTCTAAATGGAATGATTCAGTAACCTCTTTGGTGAGTTGTTATGTAAACGCATGCTTATTCCTTCAAAATATGTAGCATAATGAAGGTATTTGTATATCATTGGTGTTATGGATGTTTTTCACTTCAATACTCAATACAGTATTATGTCTGTAAAATCATAGTGGGTGTCTATTGGATTTTGCTAATTTTGAATCCTCAAAGTGGTCAGAAGTTTTCAATGGTCATGTGCATTTTGATATCAGGTCAAAGCTATGTTTGTGGATGGTTTACCTGCTGCATGGGATGAGGATTGAGTCAAGGCATGACTGAAGAAATTTGGTGAGATTGAGAAAATTGAGTTTATGCGTAATATGCCAGCTGCGAAGAGAAAGGATTTTGGATTTGTCACTTTTAGTGCGCACGATTCTGCGATTGCGTGTGCTGAAGGCATTAACAATGCCGATTTGGGTGAAGGAGATAATAAGGTTTGCCTTGTTCTGTTCCTTTATTTTCCCTTGCATTCTAATATTCTTGCAATTTGTGGTTTAACGTCTTCATTTTAAGTGCGGCTATTTAGACGTGTTTTTCACATATAAAATCAATAAATTCTTATTCTAGGTAAAGGTTAGGGCTAGATTGTTGAGACCACTTCAAAGAGGTAGAGATAAGTGTGGTGTTCGAGGTGATTTGGGAAAAGTCTCTTGCTAGTTCGTTATCTGATTCAAGATTTGGGATCACAAATAACGAACTAGCAAGAGATATTTATGCGGAGGTGGGCTCGAACCAGCCACTGATTATAAAGATCTAAGAACTTCGACTAACAGGGAAGGGGGTTTATCGATCAGATTCGAAGGCGTCGTTGGCAAGCCTCTTGTGTGCAGTATTTTGATAATAAATGATCCTTCTGCAGGTAAATTCTCACCCCTATCTCCCCCCTGTGATTTTCTTTTCCTAACAAGTTGTCAGCAAATATTCATCTGATCATCAGGCGAAAGATTTCGGAAACAGGTGGCTCGAAGCATCACAACCATACTGAGAAAGAAGGAGGAAGAATCAATCATGGGAGAGTTTGAAATGAGAAAGGTAATGAGATTCTATTTCTCCGAGAATTGTTATGTAGTGATCAAAGTAGAGCATCCGGAGGACTAATTCAACCAAGTTTTACAGGATAAATGTAGCTGCTGTTGGAAGCTGAAACAAGCCTATGATTTGCTCTTTAAGGAGAAAATAGAAATCAGGAGAGCACTGATGGATGCCCGGGCTGTTGGTTCAATCAATGCGAACAAACATAGCAGCCGATCACACTGGTTAATCTTCTTGCTAAATCCAAACTAATTATGATAGATGTTCTAAATTATGGCCGAAGGCTAATGTGTTGAGTTCTCTCTAGTTCATTATCCACTGTGATGGTAAGAGGGGAGAATCTGATGAGCGGAGAGTGCACGAGGAGTAAGCTGTGGCTCATCGACCTTGTTGGAAGTGAGAGAGTGGAAAAGATAGATGCTCAAGGAGAGCGTCTGAAGGAGGCACAAAGCATCAACAGGTCCCTTTCTGTGCTCGGCGACGTGATATCTGCTCTTGCAACTAAAAGCACCCATATTCCCTTCAGGTCGTGAATGGATATTTGTAACATGCAGCACATTTAGTGACTCTATAACTCCATAATCTGAAATTTGGGACTCCCTTGAAATTATGTAGGAATTCAAAGCTTACCTACTTACTCCAAGACTCTTTAAGTACTTATTTTTTTTTTATGTTCTTCAGTTTTTATACTATGTTTTTCATTTCGACACCTTTCTGTTAGGTTCAATGTGACTAACATAAGCTATTTAGGTGGAGACTCGAAGACTTTGATGTTCGTGCAGATCAGTCCTAATGAAAATGATGTCGGCAAGACTCTGTGCTCTCTGAATTTTGCAAGTAGAGTTAGGGGAATTGAACTAGGTCCTGCAAAGAAGCATGTGGATGGAAGTGAAGTCTTCAGATACAAACAGATGGTATAATATTTCAAAAAAGTTGTCTTATTCAATAAATGTAGTACTCCACAACAAACTTAAACTTTTCCATATATAGCGCCCATGATCCTTTCTCTATTTGACCTTAATAAGTTCTCTTTGTTGATTTTCAGGTTGAGAAGGGCAAGCAGGATATTAAGAGCAAAGATGGTCAACTAAAGAAAATGGAAGAGACCATTCATTCCCTCGAACTGAAGAACAAGTCAAAGGATCCGTTCAACAAGAATCTTCAAGACAAAGTCATCGATGATTCAAGATTTGGGAAAAGTCTATAATATTAAGAATTTGACTTTTGGTGACGCATGTAATACATTACATCACTTAATGTGTATATT
Source organism: Chamaelirium japonicum (assembly GCA_947650365.1). Taxonomy (NCBI): domain Eukaryota; kingdom Viridiplantae; phylum Streptophyta; class Magnoliopsida; order Liliales; family Melanthiaceae; genus Chamaelirium; species Chamaelirium japonicum. The sequence continues at coordinate 37,019,276 of OX393550.1, forward strand.
CTGTGGTGCGATAACTATATCGCATAATGTATATATTTGTCTCAATGGATAAATTTGATGATGTAATTATTACGTCGCTAAATATATACATTATACGATGCCAAAGTATGCATTCTACGACGCTATTATTTCTTCGCTAGAAGTTATTGGCGACGTTATATACGTCGTCAAATATTTTAACTTTTGGCGATGCATATGGTGCGTCGCTAAATGTTCTACATATAAGCTTAAGTTGTTTTTGCGACGTGGGAGATCATTTCAGCGACGTTTTTTGTTTCAAATGACGACGCTTATTGCGTCGCAGTTAGTAATGCCTTTGGCGACGCACTTTGATTGCGTCGCTGAAAGTATTCCCAGACGGGGAATAGGCGACGTCTTCGCGATGCAATTTGAAGCGTCGCGAAAGATATTTCGCAATGAATATGACCACTTTTGGCGATGCTCTAATATATCGCAGAATATGTCTTTTCTTGTAGTGGAATCCTATTTGGAGGAGAGCCGGTTGACTTAGAGTTCTATTTGGAAGAGATCCATATGTTCGCGATCTCAAGCGAAAATCCGACAGGATTGCCCGCTGGCACAAGTCCATCGGTTCGGTGGAGCTTGTTGGACATCGGAGGAGACTTTAGATGTTTGTCCATTGGTGGTGGAGCGACATCGGTGGAGGTGGAGCTCGTTTGAACGTCGGAGAAGACTCCGGTTGTCATGACCATTGAAGGATGGTTAATGAAGGCCATCATCGAGCATGATGATAGGCCATCGACATTCAGTTGGGTGCATACGCCGGCCAGAGGTGTAGGGCACATGTTTGATTGCAGGCACTGGTAGGGTGCTTTTGGCACGTCTTCAGGATGCGCGTTCATAACACTGAGGAGGGATCGTTCGGCACCGTCAGGGTGCCGTTTGGAGCGTCATCAGGAAGTGGGTTCGTGATATTGGCACGATACTGTTTGGCACTGTCAGAGTGCTTTGAAGACGACGAATAGACTTCTAGTTTGTGACATCTCGCCATGGTGGAGATTGTTGATGATGGCTCGAGTCAAACCCGTCTCCTCGAGCAGGTCATGCGCATGACCTGGAGCCCGACTTTTCTGACTTGTTTTTCTACAGAAATCCATGTCTTGCTACAGCCAGTCATGCGCACGACTTTTCCAGGTTGTGCGCACGACTGTGCCTTACAGACACGAGTTTGACCTGGTCTTGCACGATTGGACTTTTCAGATCTAGCTATTTTGGAAGAATCTCGGGATTAAGCTCTTGTAACCTATTCCCTTGGTATATAAAAGGGTCTAGGGTTTTGGAAACTTTTTCTTGGATCATCCTTTTGATCATCTTGAATCATTGTCTCTTTGAGAGAGATATGGCGGCTCTTGGTGAAGCTTTTCGCGGAGAAAATAAACCCGGGGGAGGAGCGTGCCTTGCTCCTCCCCCGAGCCATTGAAGAGCCAATGAGCGGTGTTCACGATGCCGTGATGGAGCATCGCTTTGTGGGTGCTCTGTGATCAATCATGGAGGAATTCTACTTGGAGGAAAACCTAGAGAAGACTCCCGTTCCGAGGAAGATGCCTTCGGGCATGGTGGCAAGCCATGGAGGGCAAGGCCACGTTACGAAGACTGAGGCCATGATGGGGCGAGTCTAAGAGGCAGAGCGCAAGGTCGTTGGGAGATTCGTAGTGTTTCGATGATGATTGCTATGACAGATCATGACTGGTGAGTATTTAGATCATGGCTTTTGTGAAACCCGTGAGGGTTATCTTTGTAGAGATTGCCATGTGTGATCTGTTCAGTCAGATATGTCAGATTTGTGGGAGAGAGAGCGCACAAAGAGGTAGAACTTTCTTCTCCATCTATTATATTGTATGTTCAATTTTTGGTCTTCTCTATAGGGAGTCTGGTAGCTATTAAAAAAATAGGGAGGCACATGGCGAGATTTTTAGAAAGTGTTTTTGAAAGGAGTGCTCGATTTGTATATAATTTATTTATGATTATCTGCTTGGGGTCCAGAGAAAATAGTGAGTGATTTTTGCTCCTCTAATATATGGAGTCTGGTAGCGATCCCAAAAATAGAAAGACACATGGCGAGGCTCTTGGTGGTGGTTTTGGAAAGAAGTGCTCGATTTGTTTATAATTTATTTATGGTTGTCGAGTGGGGATCTTGAAAAACTAATGAGTGATTTTGGCTCCCCAAATATAGGGATTTTGGTAACAATCCAAATAGGGAGACACATGGCGAGGATCTTTGAGGATGTTATGAGGAGGAGTGCTCGATTTGTATATAATTTACCTATGGTTGTCGGGTGGGGATCCTGAGTAAATAGAGAGCGATTTTGGTTTCCCAAATCTAGACAATCTATTATCGATCCTAATAATAAGAAGGCACATGGTGAAACTCTTGGATGGTGATTTGGAGAGGGGTGCTCGATTTGAATATAATTTTCTTATGGATATTGAGTGGACATCCTGAGAAAATATGAAGTGATTTTGGCTTCCCAAATATAGTGAGTCTGGTAGCGATAAAAAAAAAAAAGGTATGCACATGACGAGGCTTTTGGAGGGTGTTTTAGGGAGGATTGTTCGATTTGTATATAAATTATTTATGGTTGTCGGGTGGGGGTCCTGAGAAAATAGGAAATGGTTTCGGCTCTTTAAATGTAGAGTCTATGGAATCGGGACTTCATGGTACTAAATATGCCAATTGACAAAATTTTCAAGATCATCAAGGAAGAGCAGTACTTTCGTAGGGCACGGCCGATGCGTCCAGCAAAGAGGAGCTCGCGAGACCTGTCTCGTTACTATGACAACCACATAGAGCATAGACATACCACACTGCAGTGCCGGGCATTGCAAAATCACATTAAGGACCTCATTGAAGCAGGTTATCTCGACCAGTTCATTGACCATCCCCGACGCATGGCTCATAAGCCTGTCGATGAGGCACAAGAAGGCACCCTCTCCGCTAACTTATCACTATTACTTGTAGTCTCCCGGGCCCAAGAATGTAACGACTAGAAGCTTTTAATGGAATATTTCAAAATCTCAATTTATCAATGAAGACTCTATGCAAAAATTCATTGTCCAAGACCTACTATAAAGAAGACCCCTAGCAATATGAGTTGGCTGGATGTGGCGAAGGATTGGGAAGCCCTACCGTGGGCGAAATTATCCATCATCAGGCCAAAAACCTCCTCCGGGAGCACTTGACCCCCCACGACTCTGTTGACCGACAGGTGAAAAGTCTGGACGATATATAACACCCTAAAGTGGGTTCTATCACTCGACGGAAGCAAAGACCAAGGGGCGGTCAAGACCAACGGGTCTAAAGACTCAAAAGAGAGTATGATCGGTCGGTGAAAATGCCTAAGGAGAAACACTCCTTATTGAGTAAAAACCAATCCGCAGTAAAGACTGACCGGTCGAAAGACTCGACAAGGAGTATGACCAGTCAGTGAAGATGCACGAAAGGTGAAATACTCAAGTTCAATCCGCAGTAAAGACTGACTGATCGAAAGAATCGACAAGGAGTATCACCAGTCAGTGAAGATGCGCAAAAGGTGAAACACTAAAGTCCAATCCGCAGTAGAGACTGACTGATCGAAAGACTCATCAAGGAGTACGACCGGTCAGTGAAGATGCGCAAAAGGTGAAACACAAAAGCCTCCTCCAGGAGCACATGACCCCCACGAGTTGGGTCAGGCCAAAAGCCTCTTCCGAGAGCACCTGACCCCCCACGAGTTGGGTCAGGCCAAAAGCCTCCTCCCGGAGCACTTGACCCCCCACGAGTTGGGTCATGCCAAAAGCCTCCTCCAGGAGCACTTGACCCCCCACGAGTTGGGTCATGCCAAAAGCCTCCTCCTGGAGCACATGACCCCCCACGAGTTGGGTCAGGCCAAAAGCCTCCTCCGAGGGCACTTGACCCCCCGTGAGTTGGGTCAAACAAAAGTCTCTTTCGAGAGCCACTTGCCCTACTTGTGGGGCTGGGGGTGAATTTTCAAAGTTGATAGGGTATATAACGCTCCAAAATGAATTATATCCCCTGGTAAGAGTAAAGACCTAGCAGGAAAGACCGACCGGTCGATAGACTCAACAAGGAGTATGACCGGCAGGAGAAAAATACTTGGAAGGTGAAACACACACTGAAGATCAACCAGTTGAAAGACTCTGCAAGGAGTTCGATCGGCCGCTGAAACCGCTTGAAGGGTGAAAATACACTAATGAGTGATCGGCTCGCAAGAGTCAATGGCGAGAACGGCTGGTCGGTTAAAGTGTTGTGCGGGCAAGAGAAAAATGATCAAGTGCTTTCAACGGATAGATTGGGCAATTGCAAGGAAGTGGCAAAGGTTGATCGATCAACTCAGACAATTGGTAAACTATGGAATGAAATTTTGAAGATGGATAACTTGAGTCCTTCTGTAATACAAGACACGATCCGGTCTCGGCCAGTCGGAATACATATTGAAGAAGTTATTGACCGACCGGGAGGGGTTATTGTGTGTACCATAATATTTTCAAGAGAGTGGCCAATCAGAAGTGTACACATGGAGGCCGGAGAATATAAGCTTCCGATTCATAATCGTTTGACCAAATCAAATGGCCCAGAATTGTGAGTGGCATTAACCGATAGGTGTATGATAGTTCGACATGAACCAATCAGGTGTTGACTGATTGACATTAACCGGTGCGAGCATATTAACCGATCGAACAATCAAGTGACTCTTGATTGGGGGTGGCTTTTGTGGGGGGAAATTTCCGAGCCGCCTTGATCGAGAATCCCACCCCACAGCCTTGATTGAATTTGATTGCTTGTAGAGTTAGAGATTAGAAAGTTGAGAAGGAGAGAGATGACACATGGAGTTGTTGTCGAAGTTCGGTCTTACGACCTACGTCTCCGGGCGAGAGGTGCCACCTGATCTTCACTATAATATGAATATAAAGGGTTGAGCGTTCTCTCGACAGGCCGAGAGAAGCTTTTTACAGTGGGGGTTGCACGGAGCAACAAGAAAAGAAACTAGGAGGAGAGAAGTAAGCTCTTGCACTTGCTCTGGAGCTGGAATCCCTCTTCCTCTGATCGAATGACCAACCCCCTTCCTGGATGCCTTGGGGGTCCTTTTATAGCGTAGGCACGTGCCCGATATGGCAGTGATGACGTGGCGATGATGACGTGGCACTGGTTCTGGGCCTTCTTGCTGGGCCGTTGTTCGGGCCCAATAAGGGGGAGGGCTTGATCTGCGAGCCTCGTAGAGTGGGCCCATGAACCCGGGCGGGCTTACCCACTTGGGCCGGTGCGCGGGCCCATGCCGCTCTGATCCGGTCCGGTACAATTTTTACACCCACAGTTACCCCCTCCCAGTCGGGTCAGGACCCCCTGGGTCGGCTGGGATTCCGAGGTGCAAACGCCTTAGGCTCCTGGCGTGGTTGGCAAGGGCTGTCGGTGCCGCGGTTCGCATTAGCAGAGTCTCCTTCTGCCGATGCCGAGACCCTTTTGGCGCGGGCCAAAAGTCTCGATTTTGCAAGGGGGCGTTTCCAAAAAAGCAGTGTGTTTTCCGACCGAGTGGATACCGAGAGGATACCGAGAGGGTACCGAGACCCTTTTGGTGCAAGCCAAAAAGTCTCAGTTTTGCAAGGGTGTGTTTCCGAAAAAGCAGTGTGTTTTCCGACCGAGTGGATACCGAGAGGGTACCGAGAGCATACCGAGAGGGTACCGAGAGCATACCGAGAGGGTACCGAGACCCTTTTGGTGAAAGAACAACTTTTCTCTCTTTCTCTCTTTCCTTTCTTTGCTTCCCTCTTTCCTTTCTTTAGCTTTCCTCTTTGGTTTTCCTCTTTGACTCGCATGAGAGAGCACGCGTCGCTCTCTCTCTCTTTCCTTTCTCTCTCTTTGTCTCTTTCTTTCTTTTGCTTTTGTTCACATGAGGCTGCACCCCGCTCTCTCTCTTTCCATTCTTTGGTTTTGACTCAAATGGGAGAGCGGACGTCCCTCTCTCTCCGTCTTTCCTTTCTCTCTCTCTCTTTTTCTGCTTCTTCTTCTCCACGGGTCACGTGGGCTCGGGCTACAGCGGCAGCGATCGGACACCGGTGTGGGTGCTGCAGCGGTGGCTGGGCGTAGGCGGTGGCCGATTGGCGTGCGGAGCGCCGGGCTGGCGCAGGCTCAGCGGTGGTGGCCGGCTGGCGCAGCGCAGCCGCTGGCGGGGTCCGGCTGTCGGCGACGGACGGAGGCGGTGCGGAAGCGGTGGTCGACGTGCGACTCCGGGCGCGGGGCGCGGCGGCAGGGGTCGGCCGTCGGCGGCTTCGGGTGTGACGACCAAGATCCAATAGGCCAATAGCCAAGAGCCAAGACTCCTGAGGCGGGAATGCCAAGATGGATGAGGTGAGGTGAGGTGAGGTGAGGTGTACAAGGCCATGAGTTAGCCCCACATCGCCTGGAGAGAAGGAGATCCTGAGCTACTTATATAATTTCCCCTCCCAAACATAGAAGACGCGTTTTAAAACCGTGCGCCGCTACGAATTTCGTAAGAACTCCGTAGTTAAGCGTGCTCGGAAGTACGAACCAGATCCATCTCATGTCTTGGAATGGCGCGATATTCAGATTCGGGAGGATGCATCTTTTGAAGTGCGACCTATTCGCGTTCTAGGATTCGAGGACAAAGTGTTGCGCACTAAGACCATTCCTATGGTTAAGGTGTTGTGGCAACATCATCGGGAGGATGAAGCCACATGGGAGTTGGAGTCCGAGATGCGGGTTCAATATCCGGAGTTGTTTTCCTCCGATATATCAGGTGCGTGAATTTCGGGGTCGAAATTCTTTTAAGGGGGGTAGAATGTAACAACCCGTAATTTTAAGAAACTTTGATGCTTTAAAATTAGCAAATTCTCTTTTTTACCCCTCATGCTTATTTTTATTTGGAATTTGGTTTTTTGTTTTATCGGGCTACCGATTGTGTTGGTTTATTAGACTTGTGCGCTCTTGAGAGAGCTCCACAGGGTTCTAAGGATGCGGGTGGTTTCAATTTGTGAATTGTCGGAAATTTACGATTGTACCGAATAGGGGTAATTCTGTCTTTTTCTATAAACTGCTGTTGGGTTGATTTTCAAAAGTATATAAAATTAACATTTTTGGATTCGTCTCGTCGCAAGCTTTCCAACGGATATTTTTACAGATTTTTTTGATTAAAGGATAAAAAGTTATGATCGTTTTACGATTGCCGGTTGTTGGAGTCTTATAGTGGATCCGACCCAAGTTGTTGTCTAACTTGTACCCGAACCGATATTAACAAACCTTGATCCCTAGGGTTTTTTTTTCCTCTTTCGTATAAGATTGGGTCTTCCTACCGACCATTCGATGATGATCGGATGGATAGAGATTAATACCATCTAAAGGAGGCACTTAATCATGGGCCGCCTCCTTATTATAAACCCATCACCAGGTCCCTTTTCTTCACCTTCCTTTGCTCCGTTTCTTCATCTCCTTCGGATGCGACAAAGCTCATGGAGTCCGGCAGCAATCTATGTTGAATGGTGAGTTTTTTCTCCCTCTCTCTCTCTCTCTCTCTCTCTCTCTCTCTTCTCCTTCCCCATCCCATTCTTCCCCTTTCCCTCTTCTACCTCCTATTTATTTCTTTTATTTTTCTTATCTTCTTCTCCAACTGATTTTCCCTTTGGGTTGGTGCTGCAAAGCAGCAGTGGCATCAGCCTTGAAGGAGACATCAGGTCCTCCTCTTTGCCTCTCGTCCTTCTGCCACATAGCAATGGATTGAATCCCTTTTCAAGTACAACTATGCTGCTGTTTCGCAGCAGAATTTAACTCATAAGAACTCCATTTTTTTGGCTCTTACCTCCACCCATTGTTGCTGATTTTGCAGCTGCAAAACATCTATGTTATGGCCCCAATTGGAGACCATTGAGTCCCCGAATTATACATTTCTTTTTTTTCGCTCAAGGCATTTTACCGCAAGAGTTGTTCCTTGGGCTGCCATTAAATTACATATTAGATTGGTTGTCATTGCCATGGATTGGATACCTATCATTCAATTTGATCCAAAAGCCATTTATTCACAATGTCGAATGGCTATGCCGATCCCAGTAAGTTAACCTTTTGGCAGCCTCTATTTCTCTCCCTCTAGTTGCTTCCTTCTTCATCTGTTCCCTCTCATATTCTTCTATGCTTTCTCTCTCTCTCTCAATCCCTCTAAATATTTTTCTCGCTAAATATTTCTCTCTCTAAAGATTCTTTCTTTCTTTAGAAACTTTGTTACATTATCGCATAGGTTTACGGGTGTTCCGATTTTGATTAATGCAGTACCCCAATCCAAATCATCTAGTTGTGGTCCATCAACAAGGCAAAATCTTCTAGTGGTGGAGTCTAATTTTCATTCAGGTGACACTACTTGGGCTTATCACATGGTTTTCATTATTATATATATTAGTTTTGTTGGTAAAACTAGTTATGCATATCTCTAGTTTCTTATAGGATGTAATTACATTCAGTATAAAGGAAATGAGCATTGTTTAGTTTTCTTTCGCATTAGCAGTTGTTTTGGAAAATCACATGCATGCTTTTTGGGTCTGAATGAATGATTAGCTTGTTGGAGCAGTACTGGTTTAGATTTCATTTTGGTTCAGTTGGTCTTTTTAGTCCCGAGTGGGCTAATGTGGGAACTTTATTTAGGCTAACATTGTAGGGAATTGTGGGCCCTTTACAGTGGTTAGCCAAGGGCCTTAGCAACCTCCGAAGTGTAACTAAAGCACTTAGGATTAACAATGAAATTAAATAAACACGAAAGAGGTTGGCTATCGTCCTGGGGTTCACACTGTGTTCTCCCAAAGTTGAAGGGCCTCCTGGTATGCCTTAGGGTGTGACCAGTCGTCCTGTGGAATGTAATTCCCGAAGCAAGCAAGATGGGTATGAAGCTCCTCCGTGAAAGACGGGAAAACCTGTTTGGCCGAATATGGATATGTTTCTTCTTCTCTCTCTCTTTTCTCCCTCACCGGTATTGTCGGTTTGCGGGTTCCCCACCTCTCTCTTAGGGGAACGACACCGACAGGTCCACAATCATTAATTAAGCAAACATAATTAATATAATAGATCTATTATAGTGGGGTCACGCTCTTGACGTGTGCTAGTGTTGCTTTCGTTTTCTTTATTGTACTTTACTGTTTGAGTTCTCTAGTTTAATGTCATGGTTTTGTTTCTTCGTATAAATCTAAAACTGATCTTTTCATAAGAAATGCTTATTTTTCGTATGCCATCTACTAGCTAAGTTTTGTCACATTGACGCCTCCTGTGGTATAATTTTTGAGGCGCAGGTACTCGTCAGCAGTAGGGGTTGCAGAGTTACATCAGTTGCAGTAGTTACGTTGCCGGACGTTCCTGTGCAGCGTGGTTCCTTTCTTTTCAGTTCGGTGTCTTTTCTTTCTCTTCGTAGTAGTTGGACCTGCTCTTTTAGAAGCTCTGATGTAACTGGAATTTTTTTATTGTGGTATTAATGAACTGGATTGATTTGGTTATATTTCTACTTTAACTCTATTTTATTCGTTGTTTAATATATATATATATATATATATATATATATATATATATATATATATATATATATATATATATATATATATATATATATATATATATATATATATATATATATATATATATAAACACCCCTAACCCTCCGTATTATTTTTATTAGCTTATTAAATTAAGCTGATAGAAAATACGGAGCGTTACATCCGCCCCAAACACACAAGATATTGTCCGCTTTGCCCGTGCCCGCACGAGAACTTCCCAGGGAGGTCACCCATCCTGGTACTACTCTCGCCCGAGCACGCTTAACTACGGAGTTCTTACGAAATTCGTTGCGGCGCACGGTTTTAAAACACGTCTTCTATGTTTGGGAGGGGAAATTATATAAGTAGCTCAGGATCTCCTTCTCTCCAGGCGATGTGGGGCTAACTCATGGCCTTGTACACCTCACCTCACCTCACCTCACCTCATCCATCTTGGCATTCCCGCCTCAGGAGTCTTGGCTCTTGGCTATTGGCCTATTGGATCTTGGTCGTCACAATCCACCCCCCTTAGGGCTACACGTCCTCGTGTAGGGTTAGACCCCCCCATCCCGAGGAGAACCGGCTCTGATACCATTTTGTAACATCCGCCCCAAACACACAAGATTTTGTCCGCTTTGCCCGTGCCCGCACGAGAACTTCCCAGGGGGTCACCCATCCTGGTACTACTCTCGCCCGAGCACGCTTAACTACGGAGTTCTTACGAAATCCGTAGCGGCGCACGGTTTTAAAACGCGTCTTCTATGTTTGGGAGGGGAAATTATATAAGTAGCTCAGGATCTCCTTCTCTCCAGGCGATGTGGGACTAACTCATGGCCTTGTACACCTCACCTCACCTCACCTCACCTCACCTCATCCATCTTGGCATTCCCGCCTCAGAAGTCTTGGCTCTTGGCTATTGGCCTATTGGATCTTGGTCGTCACAATCCACCCCCCTTAGGGCTACACGTCCTCGTGTAGGGTTAGACCCCCCCATCCCGAGGAGAACCGGCTCTGATACCATTTTGTAACATCCGCCCCAAACATACAAGATTTTGTCCGCTTTGCCCGTGCCCGCACGAGAACTTCCCAGGGGGTCACCCATCCTGGTACTACTCTCGCCCGAGCACGCTTAACTACGGAGTTCTTACGAATTCCGTAGCGGCGCACGGTTTTAAAACGCGTCTTCTATGTTTGGGAGGGGAAATTATATAAGTAGCTCAGGATCTCCTTCTCTCCAGGCGATGTGGGGCTAACTCATGGCCTTGTACACCTCACCTCACCTCACCTCACCTCATCCATCTTGGCATTCCCGCCTCAGGAGTCTTGGCTCTTGGCTATTGGCCTATTGGATCTTGGTCGTCACATCGGGCACAGGCCCCGGCCGGGTCGGAGAAGGGCGTGGGTGTTCCCCCCTTCTCTTCTTCTTTTTCTCTGGTCTTCGGTGAGAGAGCAGACGTCTCTCTCTCTTTTTCCTTTCTCTCTCTCTCTCTTCCCATTCTTTCTCTCTCTTTCCTTCTCTGTGGCGATCCGTGCGAGAGAGAGCGGGTGCGAGAGAGAGCCTTCGGTGAGAGAGAAGGTCCTCGCGAGAGAGAGCGGGTGCGAGAGAGAGCCTTCGACGAGAGAGAAGGTCCTCGCGAGAGAGAGTGGGTGCGAGAGAGAGCCCTCGGTGAGAGAAAGGACCCATGCGAGAGAGAGTGGGTGCGAGAGAGATCCGTGCGCGAGGTCCTTCCTCTTTCCGTCTCTCTTGTGCTGTGCTACGGGTCGGACGGCTGTAGCAACAGCGGTGGTCGATGCTGGGTGCGGACGACAGTGGCTGGAGGATGCGCATGGAAGCCGTTGTCATGCGAGGAGGGACACCCGGGTGTGGTTCGCTGACCCCCTCGGGGTTGGCTTGGGCTGCTGCGAAGAGGACATGCGGGGTTGCCTCGGGTCGCTGTGAGACAGCACGCACGGAGGGGTCGCCTCGGTCCGCTGCGAGACGGAGTGCGTGGCAGGGGAGGACGAATTAGGTTCGTCATCGTCGCCGTGTGACGAATTACATGAGGAGAATGCGCGGGAGGGTGTTTGGTTCATTCGACCCCCTATTCCCATTCTGATCGGTTGTCGCCAAGAGCACGTACGCGTGGGCCGGGAGAGGTGCGAGTTCTTCTTTCATACCCGGTGCTTGGCCTGCTACGAGTTGGGCGCGTAACGAACCAAATTGAGGGCGTGAGCGCATCCGTCATTACCGTGTAATTATTCTGATGCTAATCGTCGAAGAAAAAGACCTTGAGACCTTCTGACAGTCATAACTTTTCATACGCATGTCGGATGAATGCGTATAAGGTGCCGTTGTGTAGGCACCGAAAATACGGTCAAAGTGGACGTGAAACATTGTGCGCCTTGACGTGTAACTCTTATGGTATTCACCTTTATAGAGAGATGACTCTTAAGAACGCGCCGGCCAGGTTTTAGGCTAGCGTCTTAAAGATGTCTCGGCACGCGGTAACTCATCCATTCTGTCCAACACCCAACTGCACCTAGTTACTGTGTTCACTAGGGACTGCAGTCGGGCCCAGTGATGACGCAACATTTACCGCGTGCTCACCCTTGATGAGAGAGGGGATTTTTTTTTTTTTGAAGTTTGTACAAGCAAATCAATAGGTTTGGATGAGATGCTATCCAACCGACCCAATGGAAGATAGCTCTTCGTCTTTGAATAATCATTGTGTGTGGATGACACCGAGCACCCCCCCTATCGGTTTTCTGACGAAACCAAGGGGTGGGATGATATTGATGCCGTACACCCCCCCTCTCGGTTTTATGTCGAAATCGAGAGCGCGCCGTCACCCCTCCCTACTCGGTTTTTTGTGCAAAACCGAGGGGTAAGACGCTGATGATATGCCGTCGCCCCTTCCCCACTCGGTTTTTATACGAAATCGAGGGGGGGCTGCTCGTTGATGCCGACACACACCCCTTCTTAGTTTTCTGACGAAACCGATGGGTGTGCTACTGATGGTGTGTCGTCACCCCCTTCCCACTCGGTTTTTGTGCTAAACCGAGGGGGGGGGGCTGCTTGTTAATGCCAACACACACCCCCTCTCGGTTTTCTGACGAAATCGAGGGGTGTGCTGATGGTGTACCGTCACCCCCTCCCCACTCGGTTTTTGTGCGAAACCGAGGGAGGGTTGCTTATTGATGCCGACACACACCCCCTCTCGGTTTTCTGACGAAATCGAGGGGTGTGCTGATGGTATGCTGTCACCCCCTCCCCACTCGGTTTTTGTACGAAACTGAGGGAGGGTTGCTTGTTGATACCGATACACGCCCCCTCTTGGTTTTCTAACGAAACCGAGGGGTGTGCTGATGGTGTGTCGTCACTCCCTCTCCACTCGGTTTTTGTGCGAAACCGAGGGAGGGTTGCTTGTTGATGCCGACACACACCCCCTCTCGGTTTTCTAACGAAACCGAGGGGTGTGCTACTGATGGTGTGTCGTCACCCCTTCCCCACTTGGTTTTTGTGTGAAACCGAGGGGGGGCTGCTTGTTGATGCCGACACCCCATTATTGGGGCTGCTAGAAGATGCCAAAAAGTGTCGGTATTGAAAATAGTGTGTTTTTCGAATTTCAGCCCCATTTGAAACCGACACTTTTTCGGAAAAACGCTGGTGCGCGGGGATGTCGGCGAGGGACAATGCTATATTCGAGGGGATTTCTTAGAGATAATCTAGGATGACGCCGCATGATGGCCAGCCGGTCTTCACCCAATGTATTACCGCACCTGGTTACTGTATTCACCAAGTACTACGGTCACGTGAGGGTGTTGACTTGGCCAGGATCAAGGAAGCACCATTTTATCCCGTGTTATCCATCGTCGACTGCACCAGTGTGGAGACACGCACTGACAGAGTCAGACCAACCACCCCCTGACCGGTTTGGAACCGTTAGTCGTCGAAAAAAGGTAATGGCCAGTGACAATCTGATGCTTGGACCTGAGTGACAAGACTAAGCTTGGACTTTTGATCGAATGCCAATACGTCGGTGACGACGTCTTGGACTTTGTCTTCGAATGCCAAGGGCTGGGCCTTGGGCTTGAAGAGTGACAAGGCGTTGGTCGCCTCGAACTTTGTCTTCAAGTGCCAAGGGCTGGGCCTTGGGCTTGTAGAGTGCCGAGGCGCTGGTCGCCTCAGACTTTGTCTTCGAGTGCCAAGGGCTGGGCCTTGGGCTTGTAGAGTGCCGAGGCACTGGTCGCCTCGGACTTTGTCTTCGAGTGCCAAGGGCTGGGCCTTGGTCTTGTAGAGTGCCGAGGCATTGGTCACCTTGGACTTTGTCTTCGAGTGCCAAGGGCTGGGCCTTGGGCTTGTAGAGTGTCGAGGCATTGGTCACCTCGGACTTTGCCTTCAAGTGCCAAGGGCTGGGCCTTGGGCTTGTAGAGTGCCGGGGCGTTGGTCGCCTCGGACTTTGTCTTCGAGTGCCAAGGATGTCTCCTTGAACTCGGTGCATGTCAAGGCGGCGATGTCTGCCTTGGACTTATTCTCATCGTCTCGGATAAGTGTAGTTGATAGTTTAGCTTGACCTGGATTGTCAGGAGCATTTTTATCTGACTTTCGCCTGGAAAGGGCGTAGCCGAATTGCCTTCGAGCTTCCAACTTGAACGGGCGGAATCGAAGGTCTTTGGTTGACCTGGGTTGTCAGGAGCCTTTTTATCGGACTTTAGCCTCGAGAGGGCGTAGCCGAATTGCCTTCGAGCTTCCGACTTGAACGGGCGGAATCGAAGGTCTTTGGTTGACCTGGGTTGCTAGGAGCCTTTTATCGGACTTTAGCCTCGAGAGGGCGTAGCCGAATTGCCTTCGAGCTTCCGACTTGAATGGGCGGAATCGAAGGTCTTTGATTGACCTGGGTTGCCAGGAGCCTTTTTATCGGACTTTAGCCTCGAGAGGGCGTAGCCGAATTGCCTTCGAGCTTCTGACTTGAATGGGCAGAATCGAAGGTCTTTGGTTGACCTGGGTTGCCAGGAGCCTTTTTATCGGACTTTAGCCTCAAGAGGGCGTAGCCGAATTGCCTTCGAGCTTCCGACTTGAATGGGCGGAATCGAAGGTCTTTGGTTGACCTGGGTTGCCAGGAACCTTTTTATCGGACTTTTGCCTTGAAAGGGCGTAGCCGAATTGCCTTCGAGCTTCCGACTTGAATGGGCGGAATCGAAGGTCTTTGGTTGACCTGGGTTGCCAGGAGCCTTTTTATCGGACTTTAGCCTCGAGAGGGCGTAGCCGAATTGCCTTCGAGATTCCGACTTGAATAGGCGGAATTGAAGGTCTTTGATTGACCTGGGTTGCCAGGAGCCTTTTTATCGGACTTTTGCCTTGAAAGGGCATAGCCGAATTGCCTTCGAGCTTCCGACTTGAACGGGCAGAATCGAAGGTCTTTGGTTGACCTGGATTGCCAGGAGCCTTTTATCGGACTTTAGCCTCGAGAGGGCGTAGCCGAATTGCCTTCGAGCTTCCGACTTGAATGGGCGGAATCGAACTTCGAGAGATTTGATTTTGAGAAAAAAAGACACTTTATTGATATAACAAAGTTGCAGTCACACTTTTTCAGAGGTTGCACATCGGACGTTACGATTATGCATCCATGTATTACATTGACTTTTTTTTTTCACTGCTGCTGCCTCTCCTACTCTCGACCTGGTTCCTTATTAGCGAGGTAGCTATCGAGCCGTCCTTCTTGGATCAGGTCTTCGATGTGATGCTTTAGCTTCCAACACGTAGAGGTTGGGTGGCCATGGCTGCGATGAAACTCACAGTAGGCTGTCGTATCTCCCGCCTAGTCAGAATTTGGAGGGAGAGGCAGTGGCCACTTGCAAAAGGGCTCGTTCTGCAAGTAGGCAAAGATGTCTTCAATGGAGGTGTTCAACTCAGTGAACACCCTTTGCTCCCTTGGAGTTTGCTTCTTTTTTGCTGGAGGGGCTTTCGGATCTTCATTGTACCTTTTGGCCTGGGCCTTTTGGTCGGACGCAGCATGGGCAGACTTCTTGTAGTGTGCTTCATTCGGAGCTTCATCATCTTTCTTATGTCGGGAGTCACGAGACTCGCGAGGCTCGCGTAGTCTTCTGGCCCGCTGATTGTCTTCCACCTCTATCTCCCGCTGTACGCGCTTGAACATCGCTTCCAAGTTATTGGGAGGATGCCGGATGAAGTCGGTGTAGACGTGGAGCTCTGGCCGGATAGCATTCTGGAATGCCAGCATGATGGCCTCCTCATTATAGGAGCGATCGGTGAGCTCAGAATGCTCATTACGAAACCTCATCGTGAAGCTCCTTAGAGACTCGTCGGAGCCCATCTTCAGCTGGTAGAGTGTATCCAGCCTCTTTTTTGGCTTTAAGTTTACCCGATAATGGTCCATGAAGAGTTCAGCCAACTCTTTGAATGTGGCCACCGTACCGGTAGGCAGTGTGTAGTACCAGTCGAGGGCAGGTCCCTCGAGGCTTCCCGCAAACATACGGCAGAGAACATGGTTCTCATACTCGTAGGGCGTCAGGGCCTGCCTGTAGGCTAGGACATGGAGAGCAGGGTCTCCCTGGATGTAGTTGAACTTTGGTAGGCTCGGTGTTCGCCAATCCATAGGAAATGGTATTGCAAGAACCTTGGGATGTAGTGGCCCCACCGAGGTGATTAGCTGTCTGCGGTCTTGATGGCGGCGTCCCACGTCGGTAGTATGCCTTAGTCGGTTGAGCAGCTCGCGGGCATCTATTGCTTTCATGTGCGAAGGGATAGAACATCCAGTGGACCCTATTGACTGAGACGATCCTTCTCGGCGATAGCTTGGTGCACCATCGATGTTGAGGCGATCCCACACCGTTTTCCTTGGTGTTTGTGTGGATACCTGACACCTCTCGATTTTCGGCACATGTGGTTCTTCAAGATGATGACTTACGGCCGGGCGAGTCCTTGGTTGGTCTTCATCAGTAGCTAGAGAGTTGTAGGCCACAACCCCCGCTCTTTCAACCGCCTTCTTTAGGGAATCTCGTTCTTGCTCGAGGGTTGTGTTCCTCTTGAGGAGGTTCAGCAGCTGGAAATCAGCAGCCGAAATTTGGTATGTAGCTGAACCGTTGTCTCCTTGGGTGGCGTGCTCTTTGCCAGATCGTTGCCTCGGGAATGGTGGGTCCTGCTGATTGCTGCGGCTTCCCGGATGACTTCCTTGTGGCCCCAGTCGCTTATGAACATTTCTTCGGTTGGTTGCAACCGAGACTTCTTGTTCTTCTTCGATTAGCACGTCGATTGTCCGGTCAGCACCCGCCTTTGGTGGGTTGGTGCTGGCCTTCACCATTGAGCGAGTTGATGTCAGCGTGATGAAGGCGTTGAGGTTGATTTGGAGGAGGACTTGTGGCTCGTCACCACAAGCTGAATAGGAGTCGGTAGAGGTGTGGGTAAGACCTCTATCGATATCCCACAGACGGCGCCAAAGATTGTGAGGGGAAATTTTCGAGCCGCCTTGATCGAGAATCCCACCCCACAGCCTTGATTGAATTGGATTGCTTGTAGAGTTAGATATTAGAAAGTTGAGAAGGAGAGAATTGACACATGGAGTTGTTGTCGAAGTTCGGTCTTACGACCTACGTCTCCGGACGAGAGGTGCCACCTGATCTTCACTATAATATGAATATAAAGGGTTGAGCGTTCTCTCGACAGGCCGAGAGAAGCTTTTTACAGTGGGGGTTGCACGGAGCAACAAGAAAAGAAACTAGGAGGAGAGAAGTAAGCTCTTGAACTTGCTCTGGAGTTGGAATCCCTCTTCCTCTGATCGAATGACCAACCCCCTTCCTGGATGCCTTGGGGGTCCTTTTATAGCGTAGGCACGTGCCCGATATGGCAGTGATGACGTGGCGATGATGACGTGGCACTGGTTCTGGGCCTCCTTGTTGGGCCGTTATTGGGCCGTTGTTCGGGCCCAATAAGGGGGAGGGCTTGATCTGCGAGCCTCGTAGAGTGGGCCCATAAACCCGGGCGGGCTTACCCACTTGGGCCGTTGTGCGGGCCCATGCCGCTCTGATCCGGTCCGGTACAATTTTTGCACCCACAGCTTTAACCAATCAAAGGACCGACCGACTGGGCGACTGCGAGGAGATACACGGCCGACCAGCCCCAGGCCTCTCTCACCAATCGAGTAGCTGCGAGGTGATGCACGACCGACCGGTAGGTGGCGTCCATGCACACACTCGGGTCTTGAGTGTGTGCGTCAAAAAATATAGAAGGAACACTCAAGACCCAGCTGCGTGTTAGGCGCCGGTCGGCCGAACACCCCGACTTGTTGGGCCTAGTCGGTCGCGCACATGGGTGTGTACCTTAGCAAATAAATGAGGCAGAACCTTTCAGACATGTGTGTACCTCAGCAAATAAAGAAGGAGAAGCACCCAAGACCCTGACAGCATGACCCAGCCGATCACTTGTTTCGAGCCGGTCAGTTGCACGTTTCGTGCTAGCCTGCCGCACGCTTCGTCAGCCCGAGTGAAGACCTATCGCACACTTCGTTGTCGGCCGGCCGTGCACTTCGTTGCTGGCCGGCCGCGCGCTTCGTTAGATCAAGTGGAGACCCGTAACACACTTCGTTGCGGGCCGGCCGCGCACTTCGTCGTTGGCCAGCCGCGCGGTTCGTCTGCCCGAGAGACAGGTCGGCCATGTGCTTCGTTTGCCTGAGACAGGGCTGACCGCGCACTTCGTCTCTGGCCGGCCG
This sequence comes from Chamaelirium japonicum, assembly GCA_947650365.1. Classification (NCBI taxonomy): domain Eukaryota; kingdom Viridiplantae; phylum Streptophyta; class Magnoliopsida; order Liliales; family Melanthiaceae; genus Chamaelirium; species Chamaelirium japonicum. Next base: position 37,037,518 of record OX393550.1, read on the forward strand.
CGTGCTTCGTTCAACTCAAGGTGGGGCCGGTTGCATACGTCGTCACGTGTCGGCCGCGCGCTTCGTTCAACTCAAGGCGGGGCCGGTTCCATACGTCGTCACGGGTTGGGCGCGCGCTTCATTCAATTCAAGGCAGGGCCGACTGCATACGTTGTTATGGGCCAGCCGCTCACTTCGTTCACCTTAGAAGGAAATGGATGCACCCTTCGTTACCGGCCGGCCACGCACTTCGTTCGTCTCAGAAAGAAATGGATGCACCCTTCATTACCGGCCGGCCTTGCACTTATATCGCCTCAGAAGGAATCGACTGCACACTTCGTTACCGGCCGGCCATGCGCTTCAAGGGGAACCTATTCTCTCTGACCCAGGGAAGTTCTGATATTCACGCAATGAGTCCACGCAAAGCACACATGCCAAGATCACACAGAAGTTATTTCCGAGAATCTCAGGCGGGTGGCGGTTACATAAAGACAACGCACACTCTGAGATTCCCGACCGACCAGCATGGCAAGTAGCACCCCATGCCATAACTACCGAGCGCCTGTCGGACGACACGTCGCCCCTACGCAGGTAGTTGAGCAAGTTACGGGAATGTCGCCCCGCACGGAGCGCCTCAGCTGTCACCCCGAAGCACTATAAAAAGAGGACCTACCCCTTCAGAGAGAGGGACCCGAATTTTGGAGGAGGTGCTACCCATTTCATTCCTGAGTTTTCGGAGCTTGAAAGAGAGAGAGAGACTACAGAGGTCGGCATTTTGGAAGGCCAGTCCTCTCTGGGTGTAATCGGGTCAGGGTGAGTGCTTGTAACTTGTTGTGGCTTACTAGTGCATTCTCGCCCCCACCCCGTGATTTTTTTCCTTCAACGTTGCAAAGGATTTTTTTCACATAAACCCGGTCCACTCATGTTATTTGGATTGTTAGATTGTGTTTTCTAATCGAATCGCTTCTACCAGAAAATCCCCCCACAAAAACCTCATCATCAACATATATAATAACAACATTCATCACTACCCACAACAGTTTCAGAACACTGCACCATAACATGAAATGTTTTTCACAAAACATCAGCAAGTTTTCTTCCCCCTTGCTTGTTCCAGACTCCCGAATGAAGAGACAGAACATTGAAGGCCCCCCTTGTCGTCTTTGAATCCGCACTCTCGTACGATCCTCCTAATCGTAGAGTCATCCAAAAAATTCAGTGGAAGAGAGAGTTCTTCGCCAAGTCCTTCCTCTATCATCCGCATCTGCTCTCTCAAGTGCTGCTGCAATGCTGGATCACTTCTGAAATAAGACTTCATAAGTTGGCGGAAGCTCCTCCTAACTAGGAGATAGCCTCCCGCCACCAGGCATTCCTCCTGGTCCTGGGAGGATTCTTCAAAGGGTGAGGATTGCAGATCATTCGGGACGGCATAAGTATCCTCTCGAATAGTTGCAGATGTTTCGATGGTTTGATCCTACCCAGAGATCCATGTCTTGACGACCAGGCCTCGAACCTAACACTGACCGACCCGAGCACTATCACTCCGTCTCGAACCACCAAGTGCAGCTCTTCTACGGAAGAGAAAGATGCAAGATATGTATTTTCTAGTTGGAAGTCATATCCAAGAAGATCAGTTAGTGCAATGGCTAAAAGAGGTCCGAAGATCGAAATGAAAAAAGACATTATAGTTACTATCTATTAATTCTATAATCATGTGGACATGACATCAACGGCGAAGACTCACGCGTGCTCAACATGGGTCCATAGCAAGAGTCGAACAATTAACGTCTTCAACATGGGAGAGAGGAAGTACTGCACCATGCCAAGATCCCATTGGTGCTATACAGAATCCTTAATTATGATGATTTACGAGCCACATGGATGCGAGAAAAATATGACATATCGATAGTGAGTCGGCATTTGCCATATCCTCGAAGGGCTTCTACGTGGCTTAAGCATCTATGTTTGAATCCTCCAACACTCCCCCTCACGTGCAGGTCAATCTTTTTGTGGCACTTGTCACGTGGATAATAGATGTGTGGAGACCACATCCAGTAGGTGAGTGATATTGTTAGACTCTGATACCATTTTAGATTTCCTCTATCCCAAAACCCAAGTGTTGAGGTGAGGTTCCATCGTACATATAAGGGTCGTTTCCGCCCTCTTCTTTACCGAGGTCGGACTAATCCTCCAACACTCTGGATGGCTATTGGGACAAGGATTTTCCTAGGCCGGGTTGTGGTCTTTTTTTTTTTTAAGATCACATGGTTATGAATCCATAACATACCGTATGTACCAAAAAAGAAAGGTTTTTTTACAAATCAACCCCTATAAACTTCTCTATTTACATATAAACCCCTATAAAGTGATATTTATATATAAACCCATCAATTTATTCAAATATTATATATTGACCCCACAATTAGCTGATATCCAAAACGAGAGAATATTTTCGATTTCATCCTTGATATTTTACCTAAACACTGTAAATATCCCTCCAATGTGAGAATTCTTTGGATTAGATCCAAGTTAGATTTGGTGTGTTTATTTTGGATTAAGTCCATGTTCAATAAAGATATGTCATTTTAAGTAATTAAAATCATGGATAAATCGGTTATTTCCCCTTTATATTATTAAAATAACTGCCGAATGAAGGAATATTTCAGACATATTTCTTCATTTTGGATGCCAACTAACTGTAGGAGTCGATATGTAAATATTGAATGATTTTAAAGGGTTTATATGTAAATATTAATTTATAGATGTTTATATGTAATAAAGAAATTACAGGGGTTGATTTGTAAAAAAAAAATAGTGATTCAATAAGGTGTCCAGTACGGTAAGATTGTGGGGTTGACACATCCACATCGATCCAACAGTCTTTCACCTATCGTGTTTCCTTCGATCGGACTGCTGTGATGAATCGGGTCTGCCATCGTAAATAAGGGGCGCCTTATTGGATCATTTCTCCTGAGGTAAGTTCTTCTCATCCAGTAAATCTTAGGTATCCCTTATGAAATAAATGATAGCCCTTCTCTGCGCATAAATATGTAGATTGGGATAATATTTTTCAATGCAATTCAATTCCTCAGAGCTATGTTTGGTCACAAATGCTAAGGGGGTGTTAACCAATCAACCCCCGCAGACCTAACCTAACCCCCCTCACCCCGAACCTAGCATGGGATGTTGGTTGATTTTAATATTTATAATTTTATTGTATATGATTTTGGGAATCCAAACCCTTTTATCCTTTTGTCTCTTTTGGCTGAATCTTTTGAGTGTTATTTATTTTGTAAGTGGAAATTGGGTCCCACAAGTCTTGTTATGGTGGTGTACTTGTTTGACTTGGTACACACACTCTTTTATGAGGGTGTTTGAATATTGAATTCACTTTATATTCTTTAGGCCAACCAAAGTACAGCACTTGAGTGCTATGGTACGGTGAGCTACTAGTGAATCAATGCACCTTTTGGTCCAATAGGTTTTTGTGAGTCTCTAGTGAACCAATGCACCTTTTGGTCCAATGGGTGTTCGTGCGACTCTTCAGGAGTTGGGAATAGCATCTCTTGAATTTGCATCCCAATACGAGGGACACATCCCTATGAAGGGACACACCTCTATCCAACAGGTGAATGGGTGCTTTGTGCACTGTTCGTAACTTTATAGGGACCAAAATGGCTTTGGAAAAGGGACGGGAAAAAACCGAGACATAGAGTTTTGTTTTCTTTCTTAATTTTTAAGTCTTGGACAACATTTGTGATTGTAATCCTTGAGTTCGGAGATTCCTTAGTTCTTGTGCACGTTAAGGAATCTGACGGTCCGTTGTATCTTGGGAGTAGTTTGCCAAATAAGCCTGTGCACTTAAAGGCGGCAATATCTATTCTTAAGTCAGCGCCAAGCGTGCCTCGGATCATTTCCTTGTTTTTCATTCTTATTTTATCTCTGTGTTATCCATTCTATTTTCACCAACAATTTAAGAATAGATACTGCCTTCTATGGCTAGTATGGATAATTGTGCCAAGAGATCCGATAAGATTGATAGGTCCCTCAAACCCAAAATTTTTGATGGCAAAGATTTCAAACGGTGGCAACGCCGTATGAAGTTTTGGCTTTCATCTTTGAATATCTTCTATGTGATATCTGATCCCACACCTTCTAGTGTTCCAACACTTTCTGAAAATGGTGAAACTGTTAAATCCGATTCCGAGAAGGTTGTCAAATTCAATCTAGATGATTATTCTTGTCATGGACATATTCTGAGTGCTATGAGTGATTCTCTTTATGATCTTTATTGTGAGACACCTTCTTCCAAAGAGTTGTGGGAAACCCTTGAGAAGAAATATGGGCAAGAGAATGCTGGAGAAGAGAAGTATGTAGTGGGAGAGTATTTTGACTTCAAGATGGTCAATGATCAGCCCGTGATAGAGCAAGTACATCAAGTTCAAAACTTGGTGACGAAGATCATAGCCAAAGGTATTCCCATCGATGAACGCATTCAAGTACCGGCATTGATCGATAAGCTTCCGCCATCCTGGAGTGACTTCCAAATCCTTCTCAAGCATAAAAGAGAAGCAATGACACTTGATGATCTCATAATGGCGATTCAGATAGAGGAGAAGCATCGAATCAAGCACAAACCGCTTCCTACTCATGAGCAAGGAGGTATGGCTAATTTTATTCAATCTAAGAATAAATCATTTCCAAAGAAATCCAAGAAAGGAAAAAACAAGTTCAAGCCAATTGGCAAGATCCAGAAAGATCAAAACAAGAAGACTTGTTGGGTGTGCGGCAAGTCTGGTCACTTTGCCAAACAATGCCGACAAAGGAAGGATAAGGAGATTGAAGAACAATCTCGAAGTGTTGCTCTTACTCCTCAGGCGAATATGATATACAGCACTACCACTGGGGTATCAAATTTAAGGTTGGAAATTTTTAAACCTGAAATAAATTTGACTTATCAACATACTGATTGGTGGGTTGATACAGGTGCAAATATTCATGTGTGTTCTGAATTCTCCTCATTTATATCATATCAGGATATCCGAGGAAGAACTGTAACCATGGGGAACTCTACTATTGCACACGTGCTAGGAGAAGGGAATGTGAATCTATGCTTCACATCTGGGAATGTGATTACTCTTCACAACGTGCAATATGTGCCTGAAATCCGGAAGAATCTTGTTAGTGGTGTGATCTTAAGCCAAGAAGGCTATAAACTTGTATTTGAGTCGAACAAGTTTGTTATTTCTAAAAATAATATCTTTATTGGTCTTGGATATTTGTGTAATGGCTTGTTTAAATTGAGTATTCTATCTAATAAAATTAAGTATGCTTCATCGTCTATGTTTTTAAATATGGAATCTTCTGATATTTGGCATATTAGACTGGGGCATGTTAATTTTTATACTATTAGAAGAATGATGAAATTAGGTTTAATTCCTATGTCTAATATTATAGTTGATTCTAAATGTGAGATTTGCGTACAAGCAAAACAATCTAGAAAATCATTTTATTCTGTTTGTCGTTCTACTACATTGCTAGAACTCGTTCATAGTGATATATGCGAGTTAAATGGAGTCCTAACAAGGGGAGGTAGAAGGTATTTCATAACTTTTATAGATGACTTTTCTAGATATTGTCATGTGTATTTGATAAAATCAAAAGATGAAGCATTTCTAAAATTTTGTAATTTTAAGTCTGAAGTGGAAAACCAAACCGAAAAGAAAATTAAGCGGTTAAGAACCGATCGGGGAGGTGAGTTTTGCTCTGCTGAATTTAATAAGTTTTGTGAAAGTAATGGGATAATCCATGAAACCACAGCACCTTATTCGCCACAATCTAATGGTGTGGCAGAAAGAAAGAATAGAACATTTATAGAGATGATAAACTCTTTGTTAACTTGTTCTGGTTTACCCAAGAACTTGTGGGGAGAAGCATTATATGCATCTAATAATGTTCTAAATCGAGTTCCTTTCAAAAAGCAGGACAAAACCCCTTTCGAACTTTGGTTTGGTAGAAAACCTAGTTTGAATTTTTTGAGAGTATGGGGATGCCTTGCTAAGGTAAAAATCCCTAACTCTAAGATTGACAAACTAGGACCAAGAACTTTTGATGGCATTTTTATTGGTTATGCTTTTCATAGTCATGCATATAGATTTCTTATTTTAAAATCTGATAATCCTGAGTATGCTCCTAACTCTATTAAGGAATCTAATGATGCTGTATTTTTTGAAAATATATTTCCTATGCTTAATACGAATAATTCTTCCATATCTTGAACCTAGAAGGTCCAAAAGACCTAGGGTTGAGAAAAACTTCGGTGATGAGTTTTATACATTTTCTCTTGAGAGTGAGCCTATAACCTATGGAGAAGCCATGTCTAGCTCTGAAGTTTCATTTTGGAAAGAAGCCATCAAGAGTGAAATGGACTCTATAATGGCTCATGGTACTTGGGATTTGACAGATCTTCCTATTGGGATCAAACCAATTGGATGCAAATGAATCTTTAAAAAGAAACTCAATTCAGACGGATCCATAAATAAGTACAAAGCTAGACTAGTGGCTAAGGGGTTTAAGCAAAAGGAAGGTATTGATTATTTTGATACATATTCTCCTGTAACTAGGATGACTACCATTCGAGTGCTAATTGCAATAGCTGCTTCATATCACCTCAAGATACATCAAATGGATGTTAAGACCGCATTTCTTAATGGGGTTTTAGAGGAAGAAATTTATATGGAACAGCCAGAAGGATATGTAGTCAAAGGACAGGAAGAGAAAGTATGTAAATTAGTGAAGTCTCTATATGGGTTAAAACAGGCACCAAAACAATGGCATGAAAAGTTTGATAGTGTAATTCTTTCCAATGGTTTTTCTATATGTGAATCTGATAAATGTGTATATTGGAAATATTTTGGTTCTTCTTTTGTTATTATGTGCTTATATGTAGATGATATTCTAATATTTGGCAATAATATTGATCATATAAAGAAAACTAAAATATTATTGAGTACTAACTTTGAGATGAAGGATCTTGGAGTTGCAAATGTAATCTTAGGTATCAAGCTTACAAGAACTACAAGTGGTATATCTCTACATCAATCTCATTATGTGGAAAATGTTCTAAAAAGATTTGGTTTCTATGATTAAAAACCAGTAAGTACTCCTTATGACGCAAGCTTAAAATTAAAGAAAAATTATGGGGATGCTGTATCACAACTTAAATATTCACAGCTAATAGAAAGTTTAATGTATCTGGCTAATTCCGGAAGGCCAGACATCTCCTATGCTGTAGGAAGATTAAGTAGATACACTAATAATCCTGATGATTCTCATTGGGCTGCACTAATTAGACTCGTAAGGTACCTTAAAGGAACCATGGAGTATAGTATATTATATACTGGAGATCCAACTGTGCTTGAGGGGTACAGTGATGCTAATTGGATCTCAGATTCTGAAGAAACCAAGGCTACTAGTGGATATGTATTCACTTTAGGAGGTACAGCAGTGGCTTGGAGATCTTCGAAACAGACCATAATTACAAGGTCGACAAAGGAGGCCGAGTTAGTGGCTCTCGAGTTAGCTGGAAGTGAGGCTGAATGGCTTAAGGGATTATTATCCGAGCTACCTGGTATAGATAAGCCAATTCCTGGGGTTCTCATACACTGTGATAACCAAGCCACTCTAGCAAAGATTAAGAGTAAGAACCATAACTCTAAAAATTCTAGACATATAGAGTTAAGGTATAAGATTTTGAGAAAGCTAGATACGACTGGGGTAATAACTCTAATTTATACAAAGTCGGAGGATAATTTAGCAGATCATCTTACTAAAGGATTGTCAAGAGGACAAGTCCTTAATTCTTCTAAGAGGATAGGTCTTAAAGACCTAAAGCCTATATCATAAATCACCGTTAGCAGAAACCCAACCTTATTGAACGGAGATCCCGGGATTAAGGTTCAATGGGAAAAACAAGCTAATTGGGTGACCAGTGGAGCACAAAATAATCCTCCTAATATTCTATGCTCACCTGCAGATGTTAAGGAAGACTAATGTCTAAATGTTGTCAAGGCCTTTAAGGCAGGATATGGCAGGATATCCTTGGAGACAAACACCTATATGAGTGTGACTGTGAGGCCGCAGTCTATGAGAATTTGAGAGGCTTATTCTCTAGACCACTCATGAATTCAAGATACTGTCGCAAGGCCGTAATGCGAACCACTGATAGAACTCAAGCTCGATCTTACAGTATGATGTTCAATATAATAAAATCTATGTATATGGGTTCAAGTTCAAAACTTCGGTTACTTAGAACTTGCATAGATGGAATTATATCAACTAGAAGTGGGTTCAAATCCAAAAGATACCCATCTTTGAAAACATATTGTACTGTTGTCAAATTTTATTGTTTTAAATATTTAAATCATGTGGGGAAATGTTGGTTGATTTTAATATTTATAATTTTATTGTATATGATTTTGGGAATCCAAACCCTTTTATCCTTTTGTCTCTTTTGGCTGAATCTTTTGAGTGTTATTTATTTTGTAAGTGGAAATTGGGTCCCACAAGTCTTGTTATGGTGGTGTACTTGTTTGACTTGGTACACACACTCTTTTATGAGGGTGTTTGAATATTGAATTCACTTTATATTCTTTAGGCCAACCAAAGTACAGCACTTGAGTGCTATGGTACGGTGAGCCACTAGTGAATCAATGCACCTTTTGGTCCAATAGGTTTTTGTGAGTCTCTAGTGAACCAATGCACCTTTTGGTCCAATGGGTGTTCGTGCGACTCTTCAGGAGTTGGGAATAGCATCTCTTGAATTTGCATCCCAATACGAGGGACACATCCCTATGAAGGGACACACCTCTATCCAACAGGTGAATGGGTGCTTTGTGCACTGTTCGTAACTTTATAGGGACCAAAATGGCTTTGGAAAAGGGACGGGAAAAAACCGAGACATAGAGTTTTGTTTTCTTTCTTAATTTTTAAGTCTTGGACAACAGTTGTGATTGTAATCCTTGAGTTCGGAGATTCCTTAGTTCTTGTGCACGTTAAGGAATCTGACGGTCCGTTGTATCTTGGGAGTAGTTTGCCAAATAAGCCTGTGCACTTAAAGGCGGCAATATCTATTCTTAAGTCAGCGCCAAGCGTGCCTCGGATCATTTCCTTGTTTTTCATTCTTATTTTATCTCTGTGTTATCCATTCTATTTTCACCAACATGGGATCTACAGGCCATGGGATGAACCCTAGACCTAGAAAATCCCAACCTAAACCAACCCCAGCCACCACCACCAGTAGCGCCCACCGTCTCCGTTGCTCGCTGCTCACGGCCGCCTCCGTCGGACCAGGCTTCCATGGGAGAGAGAGAGAGAGAGAGAGAGAGAGAGAGAGAGAGAGAGAGAGAGAGAGAGAGAGAGAGGGGGGGGGGGAGGGGGGAGGGGGGTGTACACCCTCTCACCCCTATGTGGCTCCGCCCATGTTTGGATGAGCAAAAAGGTCTCCAAGCGGTAATTCACTCGGAAACAATGAACTCTAAACGGATGGTGAGGAGGATGGCAGAGAAGGTGAGGAGGATGACAAAGTTCGAGATCAAATGGATGAAGTTAAGGGAATTGAAGTAGTAGTACGTAGAAGACCACGTTGAAGGCGACTTGGGTAGCACCTAGGATGGAGTAGGTCGAGGCAGGGTGGTACATGAGGACATTAAGCGTACATGAAGCGGCCGATCGTAAGCATGACGCCCAACTGGGACAGACCCAGGAATCGAAACTTGAGAGGACGAATGTTTAAAAAATCATTGGAGGGGGCAAGGTCTTAAATTTTGTAAAAAAATCAGAATAAAAATTATATAATTTAAAAATAGTCCTAACTAATTCTACTATAATAAGGAGTTATCTTTCGAATCTAGGAGGCGATCGCCCCCACATACCCCCTCGGATACATCCTTGAGGTCCAATGAGAGCTATATAGATGTGGTGTAGGGGAGTGGTGGTGGTGGAGGTGGGAGTAGGGATGTATATGGGCAGCCCAAGCATGGCCCATTTACAGCCCATAGGAGGGTCCAAAAAACGGTGTTTACTGTTTGACCCTAATTGTTCCACGGGTGTGATGGGCTTGATGCGCAATGATGGCATGGAGAAGTTGGGGAAATTAGAAAGGGGCTTAGAGATAGCTCCTTGACGAAGGTTTAATAGCTTTCTCGCAAAATCCTACCGAAAAAAAAAAAAAGATAATAACTCCCCGTCCAAGTTCATTAAATTTGTATTTTCTGTTTTCAACTTAACACGAACTATTTTTTGCAAGAAAAATCAATTGAAATCACTACAAATTCTCAATTTACAACAACAAAACAAATTTTATTTTCGGTATATTTTCATCAAAGTTTGTTTTTATTCTATCAATAGACCAAATCGTTACTCTATTTTACCTAATTGTTACTTTTTATATACGAGTAGGGGTGGGGCTTGGGCACATTGAAGATCTGTCATGCCCAACCCGACTTGCACAAACCTTAACTCGTTTTGCCCGTGGAAGTCCAACTCATGTTTGCCCATTCTAGTTGCTCGGATTACCCAATTTGCTTATAATGGGCGGGTTGGACAGGTTGCCCAATTAGAAATGCTTGTGCACATAAATAGATGGAAAAAAAACCCAACATATTTTTGGATTGGATAAAAAAAATCTTTAAATTTCATAACGAAAACACCAATATCTTCACATATTTCAAACAAATTCTTGGCGTTCACCATCAAACAACCAGTCTTTGATTTCCATAAAAAAAAACCATGCCACCAAAGCATTCAACCTTAGTGTGTCACTTCCTTGGGTTCCTCAGGTTGGGAAGATCGGTACCCAAACCCGTCCAAATTGAAATCGGGTTGATCTTTTTTTGTCCAAACCCATCCAAGTTTTTAACTAGCTTTGCCCATGTTTGTCCATTGTCGGGTTGGGCGGGTCGGGTTCGGATCATACCCGTCCAAGTCTCACCTCTATGTGCGAGATAGAATCAACTTGGTTTCACATAGTTAAAAACATTTTCCGTCACAAAAAATTCATACTGTGACTAAATGAGTAGAAATATGACTACAATCAATCGACAATTAAAACATTTTATCATATCAAATTGTTTTTGCTAACGGATTGTTACTGTTTATCAATTGTTTATTTTTTGCTACAATTGTTACACTTTTTGCTAATGGATTGTTGTAACAATTTTTGCAAATGGATTGTTATTCGTTACCAATTGTTACTTTTTAGATTGTATGAAATAACAAAAATGCCCTTGTTTTATCATATCCTGATAGGGGCCTATTATTTCCACCCACCATATTTAAATTGGCACCCAAGTTTCCCCCCCCCCCCCCCCCCCCCCCCCCCCCCGCGCGGCCCGACCCCAACGATGTCTCCATCCCCCATGCCACCTACGAAATCGTCCCCTCCTTGTTGCCCCTGATATCGAGCCCAGCCTCATATCCCTCCTCTTTCTTCTCCTTCCTCACCAATCTTTCCCGTGCCAAAAACTAAGCTTGGTTAAGTCGACGGTTGCTTGCTAACAATGTCGTCGTCAGGGCAGCCCCATCAACATCAACATGGGACTGTCGACGACTACCCCATCGACACTGTCAACAGGCAAGCGTTGATAGACCTGGTTAGGATTAGGGTTTGGCACAGGAAAGATGAAATAGGAAGGAGGGATGAGAAGGAAGAAGTTGGAGGAGGAAGAAGAGGGACACCAACGGGGGATGCAGCCATATTCTGCACGCAGGAGGATAAGATGGCTAGAGGTAATGGTCGGAGGCAGTTTGGCGAAATTGACGGTGCCAAGGTAAAAAAAAAACGCATTGGTGCCAACAAAATCAGGATGCCAACCCAAATTTGGTGGGTGCATATAGAACATATATAGAACGCACCATCCTGAAACTCAGCACTCTCCATCAGTTCTATAGAACTAAATTCATTGAACACAAGAAGTCGAGATATTGCCAAGCAAGCAAGACATTGTGTAGGATGGACTCGCTCGGTCGATCGTTGGACTAGACAATAGCGAGGTGCAACACAATCCATACAAAACTAATCATGTCATTGAATCACTCTTTGAATACAGAAGCTGATATATACTTTCCCTAAGATTAAACAAAGCTCTCGGAAACACAAAATTAAGCTTAAACAAAGTGGTTAGATTTTGGGATACAAAATAGGGATTTTTTTAAAAAAATAAAAAATAAACCTGAAGCAGTCAGCACATAATCTGTGCAGATAAGTACTTTCAGGAATGTAACCATTATCAATCTCTCATCATTCTCAATTTCAGAGGAAGAACCAGACATCGCAACCATATCGGCTCAAACTCAGCCTCCCTCGTCAGGCGAGGGAAGCACCAGACGCCTCATCTGCATCTCTCACGGCCTTCTTGGTTTTTGAATCAATGTACTGCTGATAGAGGTAAGAAGTAAATCCCCAGAGAGCAATCAGCAGGGCCATCACTTTCACCCCATCCATTCTATCATGAAAGAAGATCACTGCGAACACAGGCACGACGGGCAGTGCCAACGTGCTGATCGCATTGGAGAAGAGCGACGACACCACGAAGATCAGCCCCACGACACCCACAGATGCCACCTGCCATGACACACCAGTCCACACCAGAGTCATCACGTAGGACACCCTCCCCTTCGCGAACCCCCCCATCTCCTCCTTCAATCCCTTCCACTCGCCACTCGCGAAGAGCCCAACGACGGCGGCGCATGTGGCCACGATCGACGTGCAGATCTGCATCTCCAGCACCACCGCAAAGGTCTCCCTTTTCAATACCTTCTGGAAGGTGAGCTGCATCAGGGAGAGGATGAGCGAGTACGTGGCGGAGGCACCAACGGTCAGTAGGAAGCCGACTGCGTACTTCCCCTTGGGTATAACAGAGGAGGAGCCCTCGGATTCAGAACCGATGCCGAGGAGGGCGGCAGAGAAGGTGAGGAGGATGACGGAGTTGAGTATCATAGGGGTGAACTTCTGGGAGTTGAGGAAGTAGGAGAAGATGGTGTTGAACGCGAGCTGGGTGGCGCATATGAGGGAGTAGGTGGAGACGGGCAAATACAAGAGGCCGTAGGAGTACATGAGGTTGTCACCGGCTATGATGAGGCCCAAGATGAAGTATATGGAGGCAATCTTGGCAATCGGGGGACGAGGGGTAGTGGTGGGAGGAGATGGCGATGACGGGATGAAGATGAGGGGGAGGAAGAGGAAAGGGAAACCTGCGGTCTGGACAAGGGTAGCCATCCACTTGCTGTTGCCACCTTGGTCGTAGTAGAACCTCCCGAGGAGGGTGGCTGCGGTCTGGCCGGCAAGGAGGAAAAATATGTTTAGGACCACCATGAGCCACCATTGCCAGTGTTTGAACCTAGAGGAGGGTGGTGGTGGTGGTGATGGTTCGTTAGTTGTGGTTGCATCTTTTGGTAGGTAGGGTGCTCCTTGAACTTCTTGCGCTGAGATGTGAACATGCAAAGGATTAGTTTGGGTCTATAGAATGTATAGCATTGCATTCCACAAATCAGAGTTAGACCATGAACATAATATTTTAGCTAACAAGGTACATATCAGATATAAAAAGAAATTCAGCTATTTTTCTTTTAATACTCATTCATCACATTTTGAGCATGCCGAATAGTACGACTTTCAACACCATCTGACAAATGGATCCAGGAATTGGTCATTCAAGAAAGCTATTAACGATCATTTGCCAAAGAAAAGAAAGGTATTGCATAAATAGGGGATGCTATGATAGCTCGTTCCTCTCGCGCAAACAATATCGCTCGTCCAAATCACCCCTGCTAATCAATGTGCCTGAAAAAGGGGGATACTCATCTGAAATCTGAATCAACGAGGCAATGGTTGTCTAGTGTTAGAGAGATGATCGGGAGAAGTGATATGTTTTGAGTTACACAAGCATTACTCTTCGATGAAATGAAAATCTTTAGCAATAAGGACTGCCTTCGGATCTTCGTCAAGAAGAGTCCAAGAACTAGCTTAAAGATATTTAAAACAACTTCAAAGTCTTAATCAACCAAAATAGGGTCAAAGAATACATTCAGAAGGTCCCAATAAAAGGATAGAACAAAATATTTTGTTTACCAAACAATAACATTAACTATTAAATGTTAGATTATTGGGCTTCACCACACCAAAATGATAGTTGGCACATTGGCACTTTTCCTTCTATTAAGGTGAGGTTAATTTCCATATATACCCAGAAAGGAAATAAATGGACTCCTCATAAAGAATGGCTGAAAATATTTTTTTTCTTTCATGGTGCAATTAAAGGACAGGAGGATCTAACTGAAGAGGTATAAGTAGGAGAAGGTAGAAGGAGAGGGGAGATGGAGGATTAAACTGCCAGATTCACGGTGACAACATTGAGTCCTCGAATAAAAAATTAACAATTAGCAAAGTGATATAGAAGAAGAAACGGCGTTATTCCATCATCAAATCGAAATAAAACCTCTCAATTCTCCTACTTTTTATAGCCTAGCATTATTTGTACTGAATAAAAGAATACCATTCCTAAAATTATATCACCCTTTGCTATCCTTCTAATGTTATGTTACTGATTTCATGCAACTTCAAGTTTGCTAAGAGAGGAGTGAGGAAAAACAAATACAAAAAGGAAAAAAGAAAAAAGAAAACGTCTGTGCATGATTTCATTGGCTTGTTGAAAACGCAAGTTAATAAGAATGACATAATCCCATGGCCCCTCACAACCATGTGGAGAAATTTTTTTCCCCACTTTTGGTTAAGCTATTATTCCCTGTTGATCATATAACCAACATGATGGTCTACAAGGCCTCTACACTCCGAATACCTGTCTGTAGTTATGACGAACCAACCACATATACTCCAAATACTTTTTTATTATTAGAAGAAAGCTTTAATCCGATGGTGGAGGAGAGCATAGAGCCTGATAATATGCTACATCAATAAAGCCAAGGTTCTAAAAAGCGCTAGGCGCTAGTCGGGCGGTGGGGGGCCGCCTAGCGCCTAGGCGGCCTAGGCGGGGCCTAGGCGGCGCCTAGGTGTTTTGCCTTTTTTTAATTATTTTAATTATTATTTTGATATTATATAATATATATATATATATGTTTAAAAATTAATATAAGTTCAAGATTATCCCAAACCATTATTTCAAAGAACAAGTATATAACCATAATTCAAGATTGAGTGATTAACAAGAACAAAAGCAAACATGGTCCGCCTGGCCAGCCTCAGCCCGCCTGGTCCGCCTGGCCAGCCTCAACCCGCCTGGCCCGCCTGGTCCGCCTGGCTCGCCTGGTCCGCCTGGCCAGCCTCAGCCCGCCTAGGCGGCCGCCTTGCCCCGCCTAGACCGCCTAGGCGGCCGCCTAGCTCCGCCTAAGAGCTTGGCCGCTTTTCTGGAGTGCCTAGGGCCTAGGCGAGGCGGTGGGGGGCCGCCTAGCGCCTAGGCGCCGCCTAGGCGGCCGCCTAGACCGCTTTTTAGAACACTGAATAAAGCCTGCCCGTATACCAGGATCAGAGAATCCTGCTACTTGTTGTATATGTCATTTTAGCAATCTTTCTACTCCTTACAAGTAAATTTATACAACTGATATGAACATGTTACCTTATCATGCTATCATCTCAGCTTGAAATAGTGCACAAATTTTTAGTTAATTATCAAACAGATAGCTTCTCACAGAGGACCGATCAAGTAGTATGTTTCTATTCTGATTTTTGGGTTTCTTAAATCTGATAGTTTGAATTTGACATGCATTTCTGCCTTATAACTTTCTATATTTACTATATATGCATCTATACTACTCTTATAAAGCTAAGGCCTTTGGTGCACGTGTAGCCTCCCCATTCCCCCTTTTAAAAAAATTTCATAATTAAACCTCTCTCTCTCTCTCTCTCTCTCTCTCTCTCTCTCTCTCTCTCTCTCTCTCTCTCTCCACCCACACGATGTGGATGTGGTGCCCCAATCGGCCAATTGAGCAACATCATAATTGTTTGTGCATCTCTCTCTCTCTCTCTCTCTCTCTCTCTCTCTCTCTCTCTCTCTCTCTCTCTCTCTCTCTCTCTCTCTCTCTCTCTCTCTCTCTCTCTCTCTCTCTCTCTCTCTCTCACATGATGGGGATGCGGTGCCCCAATCGAGCAACATCATAATTGTTTGTGCATTGCACGGCATTAGTACTAATATAATATAAAACTTTACATGCTCTAACAAGTTCAACTTGGTCAAAATGCTATTTCGAACATGATACCGTGCATTAATAAACACACCTCCCTTGGATCGAAATTGTTTGAGGATGAGATGGCATACAAAAAGTTAATTTAAAGGCATCAAAGTATATGAAGACATTTTCCAAAGAAAGATAAATTAGTAAGGAAGTCGGCAGTCTTTGACTAAGGTGAAGTTTTGTTTCACCTAAATTTAATAATAATATTACATAGCCCTTCAATGAGGGTTTGTTTCACTGGAAAAATACACAAATACTACCACCCTGTTTTTGCTTATGGTTGTTTCTGTAGAGAAACAAGAAATATTTTGAGAAAATAGAAATCTAATTTTGGTGACATCCAAGTGCAATACATGTTCCACAGAGTTTTTTCAGAAGGAAGGGGGTAAATAACAAGAAATCCCAAAATATTTATAAGTTACAAACAGAGAAGAAGAGAAGATAATCTAGATTTCCACATCTTTACCTCAAGTGGACAAACAGAGAAGAAGAGAAGATAATCGAGATTTCCACATCTTTACCTCAAGTGGACAAGCTCTCTTGATTCTTTGCCGAAAGCCTTTTCAAGAACTCGTAGGTAGTGAACATTGTAGTGGCGGACATTGACATCAAAGCCTACCGTGGCCCCAACCCCCGGTAGCACGCGCTCTACCCGCCCTCCCTCATCAGGCTCCTCACCGTCCTCTCGATCGTCATCAGCCCCTGTGTGCCGCCTTCCTCCCCGTCAATCACTTGCATCCTTGTCATGATCATGTCTAGTGGCATTGTGACCAGCGACCAGTGCCTATGCGCCACCAGCGCTCACCCCCTGCACCAGTGCCACCGTCTTGTAGTCTGACCTCAGCCCGCTCACATTCGCATTCCTGCAACCACCAGCGGTGGCACTGCTCCCATCCTTGGCACCTCTTTGGTGGCACAAGTAATACCCGATCCGTCACATATGATCCTCTGCAACACAGAGTACGACACCCACCAGACTGCATTGGACAGTGCGTAGGTCAGGATAGACATCCCAAACCCCCGGTAGAGTCCCCTGAGCCGATCAGCTTTAAGGATATTCTGAAAGGCGTCGAACCCTCCAAGGTACTCGGGTTATGCCGGACCATTCCCCTGGACCATCAGCCGCAGGCTTATGATGTCGATGGGGGTGCACACGACCTGGGGGGCCATGGCGGTGCTGAGCCCTGCGAAGGCGCTAGCAGTGGCGGGCTCTGGGACATCGTGGCGGGTGGCGGCGGTGCCTACGGTGCTATTAGTGACCTTGAGAGCGGCCATGTAGAGGGCGCGTGCAGGGCTGGTTCCGGTGAGGCAGGTGGCAAAGCCGCGGTAGATGCTTTGCCGAGGATGCCTGGCGGCAGTGCGGCAGATGGAAAGAGGAGGACGGGATACCTGGAGGCGGGTCTTAAGGACCAGCGCCGGATAGAAGGCGGTGCCGAGGATGAAGAACCTTGACTTGTCCAGTATCTCCCAGTCAACCTCCGCAGGTAGGTGGATCTCCGAAGATGCCTCCTCCCCCACCTCCTCTTCATCGCCGTCGGCGTCTGCCGTCAGGCTCATCTGCTCTCGACTTCTACCGATACCTACCGCCTCTCTTCCATCTATACAAAAGCCCTAACCCTAATTCTAGCCCTAACACAAATCCTTATGTACATAATGGTACAAAATTCTGACTTTAATCAGATTTTATCCATGAATAAGGTACTATACAGGAGATTATAGGAGGAGGAGGATGGGATGAAGCATCTCACGTGATAAGTGGCTGGTTCCGACGTGCTTCTCGCCGGGGACAGGTTTATGCATCTCGGCCGTCGATCTCCGGCGGCGGGAGTGCCCAGATCTAGGGTTTGGCCCGTTTGGGCTCGCCGGGATGAGAAGAGAAAAGAGGGAGGGAAGGAGGCGTTGGTTCTTTCGGGCGCGTGATGGATTTTCCATTGATCCGGTGAGATCCTGTTTCTTTAACAGGTTAAGGACACGCGTCGGTGGGTGCGAGGGCAACGCCAGTACGATAATCGCCCGCGATTCAGAAGGTGGGACGGTCAGGCTTACCGGCACGTACAGTGGGTCCTCCTCACACAAAAGACGTTTTTAGAAAATGCCAAGCAACATGAAGTGGGCCACCACTAGATTCAACTGTACTGTGAGGAGACCAAGACAACCACGCAAGCATTAGAGGCACGAGTTTTTTTGGCTACTCCAACGTGTTACTCATCCTCCTCCTCTTCAGCCGAATTTACAAAATAACCCCCAACTATTTACCATATGATCATATTCATGATCCAAACATATGAAGATTATTTAATTAAAAAATACTATAAAATATAAAAAAGATTAATTTTTTAAAATAATAGTATAAATTTTGAAAAAAAAAATCGTGGGTGCTAAATAATATATTTTACAAAATCTGATAATTTATTTACTTCGACACATATTCAAGGGCTTTTTTTTCAAAATATTATTAAAAAATAAAATATTTAAAGAAACAGTGGCTGACCAAAACTATTTACCAATATAGCGCTCTAACAGCCACGTGAGCG
Organism: Chamaelirium japonicum; assembly: GCA_947650365.1. Lineage (NCBI taxonomy): Eukaryota > Viridiplantae > Streptophyta > Magnoliopsida > Liliales > Melanthiaceae > Chamaelirium > Chamaelirium japonicum. The sequence continues at coordinate 37,056,276 of OX393550.1, forward strand.
CGAGATTTTTTTTTTTGTTTGTTTGAAGTAGAACCTGGTATTTGGATTACCAAATTTAAAACAGGTAATTTAGATACCGAGTTTAACTAAAGCCTTTTGTATGAAGTTTTCATACTTAACCGTTTTCTCTCTGGATTTCAGCCGTTTTCTCTCTAGATTTTGGGTAAACCCGGTATCCACAATACCAGGTTTAAACCCAGTATTTCAAATATCGGGTTTAAACCCGGTATTTCAAATACCGGGTTCTACTTGAAACAGAAAAAAAAAAAAAAAAAACCTCGCGTTTGTTTTACGGCGCTGACATGCCACGTGGCTGTCAGAGCGCGGTTGGTAAATAGTTTTGGTCAGTCGTTGTTTCGTTAAATATTTTATTTTTTAATAATATTTTGAAAAAAACCCCAAATTCAACGCTGGCACATTATTTCACATAACGGCTAATTTTTTCGTCAACTCTTTTTTTGTCCGTGGACACGTATTCTGATGCGGCACGACTCTTCAGTAATGACTTTTTTTTCCGTTGGACACACATTCCGATGCGGCATGCCTCTTCATCAACTACTCTTTTTCTATCTGTTGGATATGCAATCCGATATGACACGCCTCTTCATCAACAACTCTTTCAATCTGTTGGACACATATTCCGATGCGACACATCTCTTCATCAATGACTATGTCACGCCCCAGAAATCTGGAACCGATCCCTGGGGTGTGAAATGATGAAAACAAAATGGTTTAGGGTCTGGTCGCCTATCTATACCAATTAGGGTTTCTCACTGGGCTGTGACTCTCTCAAAATTTAAGAAGAAGGGAGAACAAGGAATATTTTAAAACTTAATTTTTATGAAAATATTTTTATTTTAAAAGAAAGCTGAGAGATAAATTTTTTTGACAGAGAGATGATCACGCTCGACCTTCAACCGGGTTATCCTCTCAGCATGTTGTTGGAATTGGATCCGCTTATCAGAGTCGCAGCGGAAGCAAAAGAAAGATCCGAAGATCATACGGTGTATGTTTCATTACAATTAATTCTACAAAACAATCTACATGCAAATCTATGATCTTAGCATATGTGCGGACACCCTAGAGGCATACTACGATCTACGGAAGACATGCATGCATCTAGTTAGGTGTTTAGAATCATCATACCTTTTCGATCTATGATCCGGAGACGACGGAACGATGAAGAACCGCACTTGAGTCGCAAGGGAAACTGTCGGATAGCACCTTGTCTTTTGCGAATTGAAGAATCCTCGAAATCCCGTCTCTGAGTGCAAGGATTACGAGCCGACGGAGGAATCCGTTGCGAAGACGATGGCGAGCCGCGAGGTTTCCTCCTTCTCTTTCTCTCTTCTTCCTTCTCCTTCCTTCCTCTTTCTTCTCCCTTCTTCTTCCTTTCTTTTCCTTGGCCAAAACCACAAAGTAGGAGCAAAGGGGGGGGGGGGGGGGGGGGGTTCGGATTTTTGGAGGAGAGGGAGAAGCACATTGGGCCGGCCCTCCCTCTCCCTATTCTACTTATAGGGCCGATCTCCCATGGCTTCAAGGAAGCTAGGGCCGGCCCTAATAGGATTAGGATGAGGGGAGGCGGTTTTTAGGGATTTCCAATATCTATCGTGAAGCCTGGATGAAAACGCCCTTCACGAAAAGTGGAAAACTGAAAGAGAGACTGAGTGAGATGTGCTACTCGGAATCGAGTTCCGTCAGCGCCTATGAGCTCCTGGAATTATTCCGCTCATTCTAAGATCTATATTCAATGTGTTCTGAGCCATATTTCAATATTTACCAAAATACCCCTACGGCCCGTAACACATGTGAATTAGGTTCTTAGGCTCCGGGCTTGCGCTCCATCGCGCTACTTCGCATCCGACGTATCCAACTAGATCGGGGAACAATTCCTATACGCAACGACAGGGTGGAACCTTCAGGGTTCGGGATCTCTAGCTCCAACCGGATCCCTGATTAACTGTTCCGGTGACACACCGAAAGTTCCGTTAATCAGCCCTAATCCGATTAACCCACGTAGCCACCCAGAGTGCGACGCGAGTTGAACTCTAGTGATCCTAAACTTATGTTACTCCCTCGTAACCCTGTTCTCTACTATGCTCCGATAATCCTTAGTCCCTCCTATTACTGGTGCCATGATACGACTCGGGCGGTGGGGAGCACCGTCAGATCCCGATCGATCATCTAACTAGGGTTTGATGACTTGTCATCTATAACACCACACACCTTCCGGTGCTATGCCTAGCATCCGGAACATCGTCAGTCATACTGATAACCATCAGGCCTGGGTTAACTGTGTGGACATATTGACTCATCAAAACGCACCCATTCAACACTGGACGTCGGATAACTTGTAGGGATTACATGTCACTCAAGCGCCAGCTGGGTAACCCAACGTACCGTGGTATTGGACTATGGAAGGTCCGCACACATTGGCACATCAAAGCACCACACAACTGGTTGGCCCAGTGTACATGGTCCCTCAGTGGGTTAAGGATAGATTATCTATAGTAGTAAGACGGTTTATGCACCAGTGTCTGAATCACTGAACTATGCACCGTCTTGGTTCCTGTTCAACACGATCATCGTGCTTGGTCAGGTGAATGGGAATCCCACGTTCCCGTGGTGGAGACTTCACCACATCCTCTACCTGTCAACAGCTTGTTCTCGGTGAAGTGACCGGCATCACCTAAGCTGTGAACTAGTTCTAGGTTTACACAAAACTGGTCCACTGGGTCTCCCAAGCATGGATCCTCCATGCGCCTCAGTGGCCTACTGTGTTCCCTAAGGTCCTTTTATTATATGAGTATTATCATACACCAGAGTAGTATTCTAATTAAAGCAATAACCAAAGTCATTTTTATTAATGTTAATACAGAAATTCCACGCTAAGGACACACGAGCTACAACACATGTGTGGCCTGTCGGTGCCATCACATGCTGACAGGAATCCCTCTAAGGGAGCACGAGGCTCAAGCCTCCGACGGCGACCTAGGAATTTCACCCTCTCCCTGATACTCAGCACACTGGTCTAGGGGTCCTATCTACAGGGCTAGTCAATTAGGCCATTTAGATACTTATATTTTCACTGTAAGCTACCCTAGGCTTGTGGCCTTAAGGAGAGGCCTACCCAAAATAACTTCAGCTGTATCGATGCTTCTAACAATTAACTAATCTTAAACAAAGTGATTCTTATACAAAATCCACCTATTACATTGCCACGAAACTACATACCAAAATAAAATACTACTGAAACCCTAAAACTGCCTCCAGCCTCCCACTGCTACTCCTGAACCTCCGGACCTACAGGAGAGTCTACTCGTGGGAAAGAGTAGCCCCCAATGGAAAATTGGAAGATTAGCCAAATTAATGGCTAGTGACATCCTAATAGTCTTTAATAATATGAGATAATATATTTAATTAAATTAAATTACACAAGCAGTTCAAAGTTTACAGAAGGTTAATCTAAGCCTACCAGTAAGCTATGTTTACATGCAATTCCTACTGTCACTAGGTTATCTACCACGCAGTCCATTCAATATTGTACAGTGCTTAAATTATAAAACAAACAAGATTACAATATCCGTCATTTATCCTAAGTAAAACCCGGATATTTTGTTCATCCTGCCCTGATCGGGCATTACTACTAGGCCTTTTATATCGATATAGAGGGTCAACTCTCTCGCCGGGCATCCAGCATGCACACATCACCCAAATGATTATAAGATATTTTTCATCTTTCACGGTGGAGCTCTACCGCCCCACTTGCGTTACTTTGGGGGCTTCAACTACCCCGGGACGAAGTTGCTAGGCCAATCCCTACTAGAGGGCTACTCCTATTGGCTTTACCACAACCCTTGCCCGTGACCCCCTAGCCTACTGGTCTTCGGCTGTGCGTGGAGGGTGGTTCACGTCCCTTGCGCGCACGGGATCCAATCTTTCCACCTGATAAATTATTATAATAATAAAATAGCTTCGATATTTTACCCCGGGATTCGTACCGCGCTCACAACCCATGCATTACAATAAACCTAAATACTCTCACCCGTATTCCCGTGTGCCCAGGTCTCCACATTCCACTCTGGAGGGTGGGCCCTGAAAATTATTAATTAATTATTAATTTTCTAAAACTTAAGAAAATTCCTACTTACAGTGTCCAAACAATCAGCAGAATAATTATTATTTAATTATTAATATTATTAAGCATGCGTCGCCGGACTCGCGACTCCGCATGCAAGGCTGGGTCCACTCGACCACATGCGACGATGTCCGGTGGGACCCGCATGCAGCGTTATGGATACCTACCCTTAGTCATTCTCATTTCCCACTATTAAAGACCATGCAAAGGTAGTAGATGTCACCTGGTCGATGCGTGCAGACTCCCGGTAATTCACCTTCACTCTGCCTCCATTGGATCATCACGGACAAAGTCTGGCAAGCAAGGAATCATATTACCAATTTATTATTTTAAGTGCATCTAAGTCAGGGTTTAGATAAAAGGAATGCTCAGTTCGACTTTCACTCGCAACAGACATGGGCTCAAGTTAAGGTCTAGGGCTTGATTCGTCATACGCCAGAGTTACCTCGAGCTTATGTGGGGTACGAGTTTACAGGCACAATTACAAAGCTTGGTCGAATCCGGGGTTGGTTACTATTGGAGCAAGCTCCAAATTGCCGTGCCAAATAGGGCGATGGCGTTGTTCATGACGAGGTAATCGGCGCAGGATTATACGCGCGACCAGTGGTCGTTAAAGTCTTAGGGATGGTCACTATGGTTTGATCCTATGGCCAAGTACAGCGGAAGCCGTGTTAGTAAATGAATCGATCCATTATCGTTGGTGACGTGCCGAACCCAATAGTTGTACTGGCTCGATGGGGCATACTACATCTTCAAGGTATAACAACACAACAACAAGGAGCACCACTAACCCTATCACCCCTATCATCATCTCACCATCATGCATCACAAAGGGTTTTAAAAGACTCAGAGAAACAGGAGAAATGGTCGGATCATGCATCATGGGCATCGAGGGATCAACACATGGCCGGGGTAGCGATCGAGACCATACATAGACGACGTCGGCGAAGGGTCAGGAAAGAAAATCGCAGCCTGATCGGGCCATAGGAATCATCGTCGGGGTGGTCGGGCTCCGCCGACTGGCCGGTCGCCGGCCACCTAGTCAACAGTCATAGACAGCCGCGAGGGGGTCGTTCTCAGGCCTTGACAGAGCCTAAGAAAAGGAAAGAACGAGGGAGGATAGGGGAGGCTAACCTGATCGATGGGGGTTTGTTGGCTGGTTATCAGCCCATGGGGGGTCGGGCTCTGTTGATTGCACCGTTGCCGACCACGTAGTCGGCAATCGTGGCCACGGCAAAAGAAAAAAGGCAAAGCAGGGGTCGGCCAAACAGAGAACCAAGAGGAGGGGGGTGCTGACCTGATCGGGGAGGGGTCGTCGGCTCCTGCTGCGGCTCCTTCTCCGGCCGGCTGCCTCCTCTCCGGCCACCACCGCGCGCAGCCACCGAGAGGGAGGAGAGAGGAAATCAGGGAGAGAGAGAGAAATAGAGAGAGATAGGAGAGGAAGAGAGGGGTTGGAGGAAAGAGAGATCAGAGAGAGGAAAGGGTCGGGGGTCGGGTCCGGGCTTTAAAAAGGGGGAAGGGGGTCGGCTGATAGGGTAGAGGGGGGCAGCGGCTAGGGTAGACGGGTCAGGTGGGTCGGGTAGGGGAGAGAGAGAGATCCGAGAGATGGGAGAGAAGAGAGAGAGATCGGAGAGAAATTTGAGAGATGAGAGAGAGAAAGGGGGGTAAGAATGGGTTAGAGCATCTCCAACCGGCTCTGAAGCTCGGAGGTGCTCCGAAGCAAGTGGGGCCCGCAATTTGCTGCCACCTCATCGGAGGTCTCTTCGGTGAGGGTGTCAGCTCCAACCGGCTCCGAACCAATTGTCCGAGCCTTTTGCACAAAACTCCCTACCCATTTTCAAGTTATCCAAACTCTCCAATTTTACTCCAAACCCCACCCACCTTAAATTTGTTTTCCACACATCAATTTAAATATTAAAAAAATAGATAAAATTATAAAAAAATTATGAATAACTTATTAAAAAATATATAATACTTTTAACGGTTACATTTATTTCCGTTGGGTATGATCCGCAACGCGGCTCACATATCCACCATAAACAATTCAATTCTATCTGTCGGGCACGATCTACGAATCGACACACATTTCAAAAGCCGAACAGATAGATTTCTATCTGTTGGACACGATCTGCGAGATGACACGTATTTCAAGGGATAAACTAATAAATTTCTATCCGTTGGGCACGATATGAGAGGTGGCTCGCATTTCAAGAACCAAACCGATGGATTTCTATCCGTTGGGCACAACAAGCGAGGTGGCACGCATTACCACCACCAACGGATAGATATCTATCCATTGGAAATTTTTCTATATAAAGATGAGGCTTCTCTTATCACACCATCACAAATTCAAGCTTTGTCCAAACCATCCACTCTCCAAACACCATGTCCAATTTGAGCCCCACCGACAGCACGTCGAGCAGCAGCGACGATAGCTCCACCCGTAGAATGTTATTTCTTCTGGGAGCCACCGCGTGCGAGGAAGAGCAGCAAGCTGAAAGTTCACGCCGACGTAGAAGACGCGGCTCTGTACCAGGCCACGCCATGCTTGATCGTAGTAGACTGGAAGGCCATAATCGGCTATTCCAGGATTACTTCGCCGATCAGTCAACTTACCTTCCTTACCAGTTCCGACGGAGATTCAGGATGAGTCGTCCTCTCTTCCTGCGGATCCACGACGCAATCGTGGACCACGACAACTACTTCGTCCAAAAGAGGGACAATGCTGGAAGATTAGGACTATCCAGTCTTCAAAAGACTACCGCCGCTATGCGGATGCTCGCGTATGGAGCATCCGCCGATTCCGTGGATGACTACGTTCGGATCGGAGAAAGTACTTCGATCGAGAGCTTGCAGAGGTTTATTCGAGCGGTCATCAACGTCTTTGGGGAGGAGTATCTTCGTTCACCCAATAACGAAGATGTTGCACGACTCCTCGCAGAAGGTGAACAACGAGGGTTTCCAGGCATGCTCGGAAGCATTGATTGCATGCACTGGAAGTGGAAGAACTGCCCAACAGCTTGGCAAGGTATGTACACTGGCCATATTCATAAGCCAACAATTATTTTAGAAGCTGTAGCTAGCAAAGATCTATGGATCTGGCACTCCTTCTTCGGGCTGCCAGGGTCGCACAATGATATCAACGTCCTCGATCGTTCACCGGTCTTCAGGCAACTTGCAGAGGGAAGAGCTGCCCCATGTAATTTTACAATCAATGGCCATGACTATAATATGGGATACTATCTCGCCGATGGGATTTACCCCTCATGGTCAACACTAGTGAAGACCATCCCAGCACCTCGAGGAAACAAAAATAAGTATTTTGCTCAACAGCAAGAGGGGGCACGGAAGGATGTCGAGCGAGCTTTCGGAGTGTTGCAAGCCCGATTTGCGATAGTAAGAGGACCGGCACGTTTTTGGCAGCCGAATATGCTTAGAGACATTATGACAGCCTGCATTATAATGCATAATATGATTGTTGAAGATGAACGAGATCTTCACAACGATCTCGACTTTGATGTCCCCGATGTAACACCAACTGTAGAAGCTTCTCACGAGCACACGGTGCATCTGATGGAGTTTATCCAGAACCATCATCGGATAAGGAGCAGGGAAACCCACGACCAACTTCAAAATGATTTGATAGAGCATTTGTGGCAACTCAAGGGATCTCAAGTTTAAGATAATGTTTTTTTATTTTAATGTAATTGTCTCGAACTTATTCAAGTTCTTGTACGCGCTTTCAATTTCAATAATAAAAGTACTTTTATTGAATGCCAAAAGAGTTCAACACCTAATACAATCTACTGAAAATTACAACATTTAAGTAATTCAAGAAAGTCATATCTCTAATTAAAGCTACTACATATTACACTTCAAAGACCTTTGTACCCTTTCCGAGCTAGAATCTCAGCCTTGCGTAGTTCGAAATAATCTCGCTCTACCTGTGAGAGCCCCGTGAGATCCTTCATCATGATCGCATCATCCAATTTCTGTTGCTTTCGTGCTTCCTTTTGAGACTCGGTTTGTGCTTGCAACTTTGCGACTTCGACCATAGTTGCGTTTTCGGTATTTTTATCCCTTCTCTCTTTCCTCTCCTTCCTGGATTGTTCCTTATCCATCTTCATCCATGCGAATGCCTCCCTGAATAGGTTGGAGGCGGATTCGCTGCTTCCTCCATCGATTACCACCTGACCTTTACGCTTCCTTGCCAATTTTGCTGCTTTCCTCCCCTCCGGCCTTTGCATCTCGGTAGGCCCGTCATCTTCATCCCCGAGGCTCATAACATCTGGGGTTGCTGGAGAGGAGGTGTTTGGTGATGAATCAGACTCCTTCCCTCTCCTCGGCTCTGTCCGTACTTGATTCCAGGATTGTGTTTGCTGTATCCATTTTTGCTGATGTCGTAGCTCCACCCAGCAATGCTCGAATTTGAATGATTCGTGGTAGAGATTATTGTAAAGAAGTTTTGCATCTGCTAGCTACATAAATAATTTAAAATAAATTAAAATCATAGACGGTATAACTATTTAAACAAAATCACTCGCTAATAAGTATTTACCTGGTCAACAAGTCCGGTACCAGATCTCGGTCGTCCTTCGATTTGGCTAACACACCCGCAAAATTTGTTGACCGACATTTGAATGGCCAACCATCGATGCATCATCTGGCTTTGGGTTCGTTCGAACGTACAGTGGGTATTGTACTTGCTGTAATATTCAAAAATTCTTGCCCAAAAATGAAGTCGTGGTTGACCGATACCTTGGATTGCATCTTGGCTCGTGTTGAGCCATGCGGACACGAGCAATCTATCCTCGGGGATGGTCCAGTTTCCTCCCCGCTTGTAAGACTTCTTTTTCCCCACGATCGATGCTTGTTCGGACGATGCCTCTCCTTGCGTCGTTGCCTCCTTCTCCGGAATTGAGAACATCGGGTTCCCATCGACTCGATCGCTACTCATGTATGCATTGAAGGCCGATTCATCACCGGTGAGGAATTGAGAGTAAGAAAAATTTTGATACGGATCCATATGCTAGTAGGTGGGTGGAAAAAATCACAATTTATTTTGAAATGGGGTGGGAGAATAAAGAATGGTGGGAGGATGAAGAATGATGGGTAGAAGGGGGTATTTATAGATTTTCAAAAAAAAAATATAATTTTTAGAATTTTTTAATCTATTCTTTTTTTTAAAAAAATAATCACAAACATTGGAATTAGGGGCAACGGTCCAAAATGTAGCCGTTGCTCGTAGCCGTTGCCCCGTAGCCGTTGCTCCTCGATCGGATAAAATATAGCCGTTGAAAAGTGATGATTTCATATATATATATAAAATAATTTCTGAAAGGTCCGGGGGGTTTTTTATAAAAATCCAGAATTTTATATTCACTCGGAGGCTCCGAAGGACCTCTGTTGTATGTGGAGGCCTTCGGAGGTCCGGGGGGCACGTGGCCTACGTGGCATGCCACGTAGGCCTTAGGACATGTCTTCAGAGCCGGTTGGAGCCCGGAATTATGCTCGGAGGTCCACGTCGGCCTTCAGAGCTCCTCTACGGAGCCGGTTGGAGATGCTCTTCCAACCGGCTCCGTAGAGGAGCTCTGAAGGCCGACGTGGACCTCCGAGCATAATTCCGGGCTCCAACCGGCTCTGAAGACATGTCCTAAGGCCTACATGGCATGCCACGTAGGCCACGTGCCCCCCGGACCTCCGAAGGCCTCCACATACAACAGAGGTCCTTCGGAGCCTCCGAGTGAATATAAAATTCTGGATTTTTATAAAAAACCCCCTGGACCTTTCAGAAATTATTTTATATATATATATGAAATCATCACTTTTCAACGGCTATATTTTATCCGATCGAGGAGCAACGGCTACGGGGCAACGGCTACGAGCAACGGCTACATTTTGGACCGTTGCCCCTAATTCCAATGTTTGTGATTATTTTTTTTTAAAAAAAGAATAGATTAAAAAATTCTAAAAATTATATTTTTTTTTTGAAAATCTATAAATACCCCCTTCTACCCATCATTCTTCATCCTCCCACCATTCTTTATTCTCCCACCCCATTTCAAAATAAATTGTGATTTTTTCCACCCACCTACTAGCATATGGATCCGTATCAAAATTTTTCTTACTCTCAATTCCTCACCGGTGATGAATCGGCCTTCAATGCATACATGAGTAGCGATCGAGTCGATGGGAACCCGATGTTCTCAATTCCGGAGAAGGAGGCAACGACGCAAGGAGAGGCATCGTCCGAACAAGCATCGATCGTGGGGAAAAAGAAGTCTTACAAGCGGGGAGGAAACTGGACCATCCCCGAGGATAGATTGCTCGTGTCCGCATGGCTCAACACGAGCCAAGATGCAATCCAAGGTATCGGTCAACCACGACTTCATTTTTGGGCAAGAATTTTTGAATATTACAGCAAGTACAATACCCACTGTACGTTCGAACGAACCCAAAGCCAGATGATGCATCGATGGTCGGCCATTCAAATGTCGGTCAACAAATTTTGCGGGTGTGTTAGCCAAATCGAAGGACGACCGAGATCTGGTACCGGACTTGTTGACCAGGTAAATACTTATTAGCGAGTGATTTTGTTTAAATAGTTATACCGTCTATGATTTTAATTTATTTTAAATTATTTATGTAGCTAGCAGATGCAAAACTTCTTTACAATAATCTCTACCACGAATCATTCAAATTCGAGCATTGCTGGGTGGAGCTACGACATCAGCAAAAATGGATACAGCAAACACAATCCTGGAATCAAGTAAGGACAGAGCCGAGGAGAGGGAAGGAGTCTGATTCATCACCAAACACCTCCTCTCCAGCAACCCCAGATGTTATGAGCCTCGGGGATGAAGATGACGGGCCTACCGAGATGCAAAGGCCGGAGGGGAGGAAAGCAGCAAAATTGGCAAGGAAGCGTAAAGGTCAGGTGGTAATCGATGGAGGAAGCAGCGAATCCGCCTCCAACCTATTCAGGGAGGCATTCGTATGGATGAAGATGGATAAGGAACAATCCAGGAAGGAGAGGAAAGAGAGAAGGGATAAAAATACCGAAAACGCAACTATGGTCGAAGTCGCAAAGTTGCAAGCACAAACCGAGTCTCAAAAGGAAGCACGAAAGCAACAGAAATTGGATGATGCGATCATGATGAAGGATCTCACGGGGCTCTCACAGGGAGAGCGAGATTATTTCGAACTACGCAAGGCTGAGATTCTAGCTCGGAAAGGGTACAAAGGTCTTTGAAGTGTAATATGTAGTAGCTTTAATTAGAGATATGACTTTCTTGAATTACTTAAATGTTGTAATTTTCAGTAGATTGTATTAGGTGTTGAACTCTTTTGGCATTCAATAAAAGTACTTTTATTATTGAAATTGAAAGCGCGTACAAGAACTTGAATAAGTTCGAGACAATTACATTAAAATAAAAAAACATTATCTTAAACTTGAGATCCCTTGAGTTGCCACAAATGCTCTATCAAATCATTTTGAAGTTGGTCGTGGGTTTCCCTGCTCCTTATCCGATGATGGTTCTGGATAAACTCCATCAGATGCACCGTGTGCTCGTGAGAAGCTTCTACAGTTGGTGTTACATCGGGGACATCAAAGTCGAGATCGTTGTGAAGATCTCGTTCATCTTCAACAATCATATTATGCATTATAATGCAGGCTGTCATAATGTCTCTAAGCATATTCGGCTGCCAAAAACGTGCCGGTCCTCTTACTATCGCAAATCGGGCTTGCAACACTCCGAAAGCTCGCTCGACATCCTTCCGTGCCCCCTCTTGCTGTTGAGCAAAATACTTATTTTTGTTTCCTCGAGGTGCTGGGATGGTCTTCACTAGTGTTGACCATGAGGGGTAAATCCCATCGGCGAGATAGTATCCCATATTATAGTCATGGCCATTGATTGTAAAATTACATGGGGCAGCTCTTCCCTCTGCAAGTTGCCTGAAGACCGGTGAACGATCGAGGACGTTGATATCATTGTGCGACCCTGGCAGCCCGAAGAAGGAGTGCCAGATCCATAGATCTTTGCTAGCTACAGCTTCTAAAATAATTGTTGGCTTATGAATATGGCCAGTGTACATACCTTGCCAAGCTGTTGGGCAGTTCTTCCACTTCCAGTGCATGCAATCAATGCTTCCGAGCATGCCTGGAAACCCTCGTTGTTCACCTTCTGCGAGGAGTCGTGCAACATCTTCGTTATTGGGTGAACGAAGATACTCCTCCCCAAAGACGTTGATGACCGCTCGAATAAACCTCTGCAAGCTCTCGATCGAAGTACTTTCTCCGATCCGAACGTAGTCATCCACGGAATCGGCGGATGCTCCATACGCGAGCATCCGCATAGCGGCGGTAGTCTTTTGAAGACTGGATAGTCCTAATCTTCCAGCATTGTCCCTCTTTTGGACGAAGTAGTTGTCGTGGTCCACGATTGCGTCGTGGATCCGCAGGAAGAGAGGACGACTCATCCTGAATCTCCGTCGGAACTGGTAAGGAAGGTAAGTTGACTGATCGGCGAAGTAATCCTGGAATAGCCGATTATGGCCTTCCAGTCTACTACGATCAAGCATGGCGTGGCCTGGTACAGAGCCGCGTCTTCTACGTCGGCGTGAACTTTCAGCTTGCTGCTCTTCCTCGCACGCGGTGGCTCCCAGAAGAAATAACATTCTACGGGTGGAGCTATCGTCGCTGCTGCTCGACGTGCTGTCGGTGGGGCTCAAATTGGACATGGTGTTTGGAGAGTGGATGGTTTGGACAAAGCTTGAATTTGTGATGGTGTGATAAGAGAAGCCTCATCTTTATATAGAAAAATTTCCAATGGATAGATATCTATCCGTTGGTGGTGGTAATGCGTGCCACCTCGCTTGTTGTGCCCAACGGATAGAAATCCATCGGTTTGGTTCTTGAAATGCGAGCCACCTCTCATATCGTGCCCAACGGATAGAAATTTATTAGTTTATCCCTTGAAATACGTGTCATCTCGCAGATCGTGTCCAACAGATAGAAATCTATCTGTTCGGCTTTTGGAATGTGTGTCGATTCGTAGATCGTGCCCGACAGATAGAATTGAATTGTTTATGGTGGATATGTGAGCCGCGTTGCGGATCATACCCAACGGAAATAAATGTAACCTTTAAAAGTATTATATATTTTTTAATAAGTTATTCATAATTTTTTTATAATTTTATCTATTTTTTTAATATTTAAATTGATGTGTGGAAAACAAATTTAAGGTGGGTGGGGTTTGGAGTAAAATTGGAGAGTTTGGATAACTTGAAAATGGGTAGGGAGTTTTGTGCAAAAGGCTCGGACAATTGGTTCGGAGCCGGTTGGAGCTGACACCCTCACCGAAGAGACCTCCGATGAGGTGGCAGCAAATTGCGGGCCCCACTTGCTTCGGAGCACCTCCGAGCTTCAGAGCCGGTTGGAGATTAGGGTCAGGTCGGGTTTGTTGGGGAGATGAGAGGGGAGAGAGAAAGTGAGAGAGGGGGAAACGGGTTGGGTTGGGGTACGGGTTTGGGTTTGAGAGAGAGAGAGAGAGAGAGAGAGAGAGAGAGAGAGAAAAGGGGAAGGTTTGGACTGGGTTCGGGTTTAAGTTTGGGTTTTAATTTTTTAATTTTTTTTTGCTTTGTTTTGTTTTGTTGTCTCTTTTTTTTTTTCTAAAGCTGGTCGAGCTCGACTCGCGCCGAGCCTGACTCGCCCTCGACTCGGGTTGCGCCGAGACGAGCCGGTGCGCGAACCTCAACGGTTCCGACAGACTAGCCACATATTATTTTATTAAAAAATAACATACATGCTCACGAGCTCGTGTGACTACACCTCCAATGTAGCCTCACGACCCATACTCGGGACCCACTGCCTGGTCCCGCTCGAGTACAACCAACAGCATACCAACTAATGAAAATAATTATTCAAGCTACGATATTAAAATAATATTAAAATCAAATCGGATTGCCCTGAGCGAAAACACAGTGGAGTGCCGGTCATTACAGACTATTTTCTGTCCATTGGATACACATTTCGATGCAGCACACCTCTTCATCAACGACTCCTAGACACCAATTGTTTCTCTTATAAATACCTAAGCATTTCACACTGGGAGTGACCATTTATTCACGCCCTCTCAAACACCTCACACTTATATCCCTCAACTTCTAGTGTCGTTATGACATTACACAAATTGCACAAAGGAGATCCTCGACAACGATGCAGACCAAGAGGAGATGCTTGCAACTTGGGCTATATGGAAGCAGTACTAAGAGGAAGGAGAAGGCTCAGCTTCAAAAATAAGGGGCTCGGTTGTAGGTCGTAGAACCATCTTCCGTAACCGAATTGAAAGGCACAACCGGCTGTTCGAGGACAAAACATAGAAGTGATGTTCTAGAATTTATAGGATTTTGTTTTTATTTTTTAAATTTTTTAATATTAATTTAGGCCATTTTACAATGGGGTTTGGATTAGTCGTTTCGACTCCAACGGCTAGTTCACAAGTTGCTCCAAATGGCTAGTTCAAAAGCAATGGAGAGAGAGGTAAAAAAAGAAATTCACTTTTTAACGAATTTCGACTATTGGATTAAATCCAGCAATCGAAATATAGGATGAAGAAGCCTTGCCCCACCCGTGTGTTCCCAATATGTGATGAGGAAGCCTCTGCTGACCTCAAATTGAGAGAGGGGATGAGGAAAATTATGGTCCCCACAAGCTCTCCGTACAAATAAGGAACCCACTGGAGCGCCATATTTTGGTCCCCCACCTCACATGTTGTCGCACGCCACTTGTAGCAGTCACCATTGTCACCAACAGTCAACTGCTAGTTACCAATGTCGCCAGCAGCAGTCACTGCCATCATCGCCTTACCGTCGCCACAGTGTGAGGGACTTAAAAGTCCCAAATGAATAAGTTAGGGTTTTAGGTGTGAGGGACTTAAAGGTCGTAACTCAAAGTCCTTGTGATTTGTGCCCATCACTTTCAAGTTGATGAGTTTGTGAACACAAAACCCATGGATGTGAAAGTTCAAAAGAGTTTGGGAGTCGTCACTTCCAAGTTAACACCCTCATATGCGGTGTCAATAAGAGAGCAGATTATTTACACCACAAAATTACTTAGCATACTATGCTTCCCCCCGGTTTTTTCTCTGTATCCATAATTTTTTTGTATTGTACATATGCCCTCCACTTACCCCACCTCATACCCCGCACCCTACTTCCAACCCATACCCCATCTCATACCCATCGGCCTCCCCTCCTTCGCTATTGTCAGAGGTTCTATCACCTCCCCTCCTCCTCCTCCTTCCACATCGCTAGAGATGATGTCACCTCCACTTCCCCTCCTCCTCCATCTTCATCGTAGTTGCCTTCACTTTCCCCCGTCGAAGGCTGTTAGTGATAGTGTATAGTATTGAAATACTGATACCCGTAGATAGCTTGTATAGGATACCCCTTGCTTCTTTCCTTGGATGATGCACATATATATTTGGCCCTTGGCCTAATGAGAAAGATTAATCCTTCTCCCCAAGATCCCTAGCATCTCTCTCTCTCTCTCTCTCTCTTTCTCTCTCTCTTCATGCTAGTGATTCTTGTGACATGGTATCAGAGCCAAACTCGATCTCTTCTCCGGATAACCTCAAGCTCCCTTACATCCAGATCTGAGATCTCCTCACCGTCCGGATTTGCTTCCTCCTCCGGCCGGATCTGCTCGTGTTGCCAGATCTGCCTTCACCGAGAGAGACCGGAGCTCCATCGCCGGATCTGCTGATCTCTTCACGACCGGAGCTTCATCGCGGAACTCCTCACAGATCTGTACCGGATCTGTACCGGATCTCCTCACAGATCTGTACCGGATCTCTTCACCACCGGAGCTCCTTCACCCAGTCGGATCTGACTTCACCGGTCAGATCTTCACCCTACCGGATCTGTCTTCATCGGTCAGATCTATCTTCACCGGCTGTGCGACCGACCGGATTTGTGCCGGATCTGAGAGACCACCGGGGCTGTACCAGATCTGAGAAACCGGCGGTGCTGCCATCTCCTCTCCAGATCTGTGCTGCCATCTCCTCACCGGATCTGTGCTGCCATCTGAGAAACCGGCGGTGCTGCCATCTCCTCTCCGAATCTGTGCTGTCATCTCCTCACCGGATCTGTGCTGCCATCTCCTCTCCGGATCTGTGCTGCCATCTCCTCACCGACCGGGGCTGTACCGGATCTGAGAGACCGGCTGTGCTCCCTTATCTCCTCACAGATCTGTGCTGCCATCTCCTCTGCTCCCTCATCTCCTCACAGATCTGTGCTGCCATCTCCTCTCCGACCAGATCTGTGAGACCGGATCTGTGAGACCGTTTGTGCCCCTTGCCGATCTCCTTTCAGATCCGACAGATCCTCTCCGACATCTGAGTGAGCTGCCATGGCCGACTCCTCCTCCGTAGATGCTCCTTCTTCCATGCCACCACACTCTGAGAGCCTCCCGTTCAAGTATACTCGTGACTTTCTGCCGAGCTCGACGGATTTCCCTCTCGCCTCCTCCGCGAGAGGGAAATTCCCGACACGATCGTACGAGGTCACAATTAACCCAACACGATCATCCGGGGTGAACAAGAATTGGGGATCGGATGCGGGCGAAATTCCCGCCAATGGCTGAGATGTTCAGTCGACTCCCTCCCCCTTTGTGGGGGTCCGGACCCCTACGAGTGAGCAGAAAAGGGAGGAGGAAAAAGGCCCTGGTGAACCGTCATAATAAGTGAACAAGTGTAAGCTTCGCTGCCCGACAGTATGGAGTACTGACCACACCGAGGGACAGGCCCTGAAGCGAAGGACAGGAACGAGCGGAATCAATGTCTTCCAATTTCTGGCCTTGCACCGACCATCCAACGGACCATGGACTAAACGGCCACTGCCTGAAAGGACTATGTCCAGGGGACCGCCGCCCCCCACAAGGTACATCTCGCGCCTATGGGCCGCTATAACTATCCAAGAAGACACTCGAAACTGGAAGGAACCTACCCGGTGGACTGCCGAGCTACAAGTCCTACGACACAGGAGCGGGATTCTCTAAAAAGCCAAGGTCGTGGGTGGCCAAGAGGGCCCACTTGGAGACTTGGGATCTCAGCAGGAAATGCGAAGGTTGCTTAAAGCCGGCCGGCCGATAGGCGAAAGAGAATAAAAAAGTGGAGTTCTGATCTGAGTAGGCTCAACATAGGGAATACCCTAACCCTGGGAACCGGGGCCTGGCCATCCCATCCCGGTCGACGTTAACGCAAAGTTTGTCCGTCGACAGCTGAATGTTTCGACCTGGTTCGATTCATGGTCGCATCTGCAAACGTTTTCCCGGGGGGCCGACGCCCCCCACAGCCCAGGCATTGATCTATATCACTTCAGAATCAAGGATGTCACAGTACTTACCTTCTCCTTGGTGAGTCGAAGGGGCGAAGCGGCTGTTGCTCACCCGACACGATCACAAGGGTTATCATTGCTATGACCCCTTGACTCGTCGCCTTCGCATCTCTCGACACGTCTCCTTCGTCGAGGATGCCCCTTACTACTCCTCTGCAGCTCAGGACCTCACCTTCTTGGAGACTCCTACCACCCTATCTCCGACTCTTGAGCCCCTTTCATTACCCCTTTCGTCCAGCTCTACTTCTCCCCCTGCTTCCAGTGACTCTTCCACAGAGTCTTTCTCCGTCCCCTCCTCTCCTCCGTCACCGATTGATTCCGTAGGTCTTCCTCATACTCCCGATACTCGTGGTACTCCACCTGCCACGCCCAGTCAGACATCCCCGATCGTGGATCCTCGCCCGCCACCCCGCTATCCTCAACGCGAGCACCACCCACCTGATCGCTTCAGCTTTAGCTCTGGCCCACCTGACCATTTTGGCTTTGCCACGGTCACCTCTTACTCACCTCAGTTTACAACCTTTCTTGCAGCCCTCCATACAGACTAGGAGCCTCAATCGTACCGGAAAGCCGTCCAGTCCCCTCAGTGGAGGCAGGCTATGAGCGATGAATTTCAGGCATTTGAGCAGACTCAGACTTGGGATATCGTCCCCCTTCCAGCTGGCATTGAGCCTGTCAGTTGCCGGTGGGTCTACAAGGTCAAGCGGCAACCTGATGGTTCCATCGAGCGACACAAGGTTCGGTTGGTGGCCCGCGGCTTCACTTAGGCATACGGAATAGACTACGAGGAGACTTTCGCACCCGTAGCTCAGATAACCTCTGTTCATACACTCCTGGCAGTTGCAGCAGTCCGTCGATGGCCTCTTCTCCAGATGGACGTGAAGAATGCCTTTCTCTATGGTGATCTTTCAGAGGTCGTCTACATGCAGCCACCCCCTGGTTTGCATACCCCTCCCCAGCATGTCTGTCGCCTCCATCGAGCTATCTACGGGCTCAAGCAAGCCTCTCGAGCTTGGTTTGAGTGTTTCCGATGAGCCATCACTGAGATCGGCTATATTGAGAGCACGCAGGACCACTCATTTTTTGTGCGGTCATCTCCTCAAGGCAGGGCAAGTCTCCTATTATATGTCGACGACATGATCATCACAGGTGATGACTCCGCTGCTATCACTTCCCTTCAGCAGCATCTTCGGCGTCGGTTCCAGATGAAGGATTTAGGTCCCCTTCGTTACCTCCTTGGGCTAGAGATCGCCCACAGTGAATGAGGGATTCTACTATCCCAGCAGAAATACACGGCTGACATCCTTAGCCGAGCTGCCCTTTCCGATGATTGCTCTGCCGTCACCCCTCTCGAGCTTCATGTGAAGCTTCGTCCCATCGATGGTGAGCCTCTCTCAGATCCTACGCGGTACCGTCAGATCGTTGGCCAGTTGGTTTACCTCTGCATCAACAGGCCCGACATTGCTCATGTCGTTAGCATCATCAGCCAGTTTGTCGAAGCCCCTCCCTCTGTTCACTATGCTGCCCTTCTTTGGCTTCTCCGTTATCTCCGAGGCACCATCACCCGGTCGCTCTTCCTATCATCGACTTCTCCTCTGGTCCTACGTGCCTACTCGGATGCCGCCTGGGCTGGTGATCCCACCACTCGTCGATCGACTACCGGTTATTGCCTATTTCTTGGAGATTCTCTTATCTCATGGCGCAGCAAGAAGCAGAGCGTTGTCTCTCTCTCCAGTACTGAAGCAGAGTTTCGAGCTATGGCCTCTACTACCAAAGAGATCGTTCACTTACGCCGACTTCTTGGACATCTAGGAGTTGAGATCTCTGCACCTACAGCCCTTCACTGTGACAATCGGAGTGCTATACAGATTGTCACCAACCCGGTCTTCTACGAAAGGACGAAGCACATCGAGCTCGATTGATACTACTCTCGCCAGGAGTATGAGGCCGGGACCATCTCTATCCCATTTGTTTTCTCTGGAGAACAGATTGTTGACTTCTTCACGAAGTCACATCCTGCTCCGCGTTTTCAGTTTCTGCTTAGCAAACTTATGGTGCATGACCCACCTTGAGTTTGAGGGGGGCTGTTAGTGATAGTGTATAGTATTAAGATACAGATACCCGTAGATAGCCTGTATAGGATACCCCTTGCTTCTTTCCTTGGATGATGCACATATATATTTGGCCCTTGGCCTAATGAGAAAGATTAATCCTTCTCCCCAAGATCCCTAGCATCTCTCTCTCTTTCTCTCTCTCTCTCTCTCTCTCTCTCTCTCTCTCTCTCTCTCTCTTCATGCTAGTGATTCTTGTGACAGAGGCGATGTGAGAGTAGGGGGATGAGGGAAAGGGCAGGTGACAACGAATCCAGCTATGGAAAAGGAGGAGGTGGAGGAGGAGGGAAGGGGAGATAATAGCGGCTCCGATGATGAAAAAGAAGGAAAGGAGGTGGGAAACGTGGGGTATGAAGGAAGGGGAGCAGGTGGGGTATGAGGTACGGTAAACTTGCGGTTCATTTTGGGGTGTGAATAAAAATTTACAAATAGGTGAAGGGTTCCTCCGTTCCTAGCACATGGGTTTTGGGTTTTGGATTTTGAGTCGTTACCGGGTTTTGACACTTAACCGCGGGGGTTCAGAAGCGCAAGCCCAGGAAATGGCATAAGCCGGTAGGGTTCCGCCGCCCTCTCCGTTAGATGCATCGCCACCTCTCCTTCCTCCGCAGGATCCTCGCCGTCACCGCCTTCCCCCGAAACCCTACCTCCCCAAATGCCGTCCTCCTCCGCCCCCTCTCCTCCTTCCCTCCCCTCCCTCGTCCTCCTCCCTACCACCCCTCTCCCCGCCACCCCGATCCCCAGAACCGCCCCCGTCGCCTCCCCGAGCCTTCCTCCCCCGACGACCTATCCTCCCTGATCAAGGAAGACGGCGTCGCCGCCCTCTCCTCCATCTGGATCGACAGCTTCCGCGACCCCACCTCCTCCGCCCAAAACCTCACCCCCCATCTCCGCCGCCTTGAGCTCTGGGTCCTCGCCTACCAGAAGGTCGCCGCCGACGACACCGGCTCCTACGTCCCCAAGTCCGCCATCCAGCGCCCCGCCCTCGACGACCTCCTCGCCCTCCGCAACGCCGTCCTCGACGGCCGCTTCCGCTGGGGCGCCCGCCTCGACTTCTTCATTCGATCCCCAAAGGACAAGACTGACCTTGCCGCCCTCTCCAAGCGCAAGATCCGCGCCATCCTCACTTCCTCCCAGCCCTCACCCTTTCAGGATCGAATCGTCCAGGAAGTCCTGCTCATGATCCTCGAGCCCATCTTTGAGGCCCGATTCTCACAGAAATCCTTCGCCTTCAGGCCCGGCCGGACCGCCCACACTGTCCTCCGTGTCATCCGCCGCAGCTTTGCTGGCTACCTCTGGTACCTCAGGGGCGACCTCAGCACCATCCTTGACGGTATGAAGCCTGCCCTCGTGATCAACGCATTGATACGTGATGTTAGGGATAAAAAGGTCGTAGATTTGATCAAGGCTGCTCTTGTCACTCCGGTAATCACCAGCCGCCCGGAGGATGAAGATGCCAAGAAGAAGAAGAAGAAGCGGAAGTACCAGAAGAAGCGGGTCCTGGCCGAGGACGAGCCGAAGCCCGACCCCTATTGGCTACTGACGTTCTTTGGGTTCGCCCCGGAGGAGGCAGAGAAGCTCCCCAACTGGGGGCACTGCGGGGTGCTCAGCCCATTGCTTGCGAATGTGTGCCTTGATGAGTTGGACAAGTGGATGGAGGGAAAGATCAAGGAATTCTATCGGCCCTCGAAGTCGGATGTAATATGGACTGGGGACGACCCAGAGGGAGGGGACCGTGAGCAGGGGAACACCTCGTGGCCAGAGTTCATCCCGACGAGCGGGCCTGACAAGACGCGGAAGGTGGACTACATCCGGTATGGCGGGCACTTCCTGATTGGAGTGAGGGGCCCCCGTGCGGATGCTGCGGTACTGAGGAAGCAACTGATAGAGTTCTGCGATCATAGATACCAGCTGAAGCTGGAAAATGAGAGCCTCCCGATTGAGCACATCACCAAAGGGATCATGTTCCTGGATCATGTGCTTTGCCGTCGAGTGGTCTACCCGACGCTGCGGTACACGGCGACCGGCGGGAAGATCATCAGCGAGAAGGGCGTGGGGACGCTGTTATCAGTCACAGCGAGCCTGAAGCAGTGCATCAGGCAGTTCAGGAAGCTGGAGTTCTTAAAGGGCGATCGAGACCCGGATCCCCAACCTTGTTTTAGGATGTTCCACGCCACACAGGCACACACCAATGCCCAGATGAACAAGTTTTTGTCAACCATGGTGGAATGGTATCGATATGCTGATAACCGTAGGAAAGTTGTGAACTTTTGTTCTTACATTATAAGGGGATCCTTGGCAAAGCTCTATGCTGCCAAGTACAAGCTCCGGTCCAGGGCAAAGGTGTACAAGATTGCAACGAGGAACCTCAGCCGTCCTTTGAAGGATAAGAAGGGGCAGTCGCCGGAGTACCACAATCTGTTGAGGATGGGTCTGGTGGACTCAATCGATGGGCTTCAGTACACTCGGATGACTCTAGTGCCCGAGCCGGATTACACCCCGTTTCCGAGCGGGTGGAGGCCGGATCATGAGAAGCTTTTAATGGAATACATAAAGCTTGAGGATCCAAAAACATTGGAGGAGCAGCGGAACTGCCTTAGGGAGCAGGGCCTTATAACTCCACAGGATTATGTTTCGATGCTTGTCTGGAACTACAAGAAGAATGCTCTTATGTTACCTCCGCTGGGGGAGGGCGAGACACAGAGAGCTAAGGAAGAGCTATTGGAATCGAGTAGTGATGGCATTCATAGTAGGACGGGATATGATGAAGAGAATAGAGGTGTTCTTCATGCTGCACAAATGTGAGAAACATTAAGTGCCACTGTTTAGACAATCGCTTTGGATGTTTGTACTGAATATTAAGGTCAAAAGAGCTGGATGCGTCAGTTATCCGCTTGTTATTTGGTTGGCACGGGTAATACTGCCCGCAGTTTCTACATCAAGGGTAGCTTGTAAATTTGCTAGATGTACCATTTCAAATTTTGTTGCAGAAGAGTTATATGTTATCTGCTGTCCGGTGCTGTTTGGTTTGTCTCTGGGGATAGGAGGTATTAATGTTATCTCTGTGGTCTATCTGCAAGGTTTGCTGAGTAGAGCTGATAAATTGACACCTAAATGATAATAATTTTCAGATTGCTAGTTCAAATGAAGGCCAATTGCAGATTTTTTTAATGCTTATGAACAGAGTGGATTGAAGAAATTGAGTTGCACTTTTTGAATGATCACTTATTTCCCTCAAATTCATGAGGTCTCTAATCCAGCTAAGCCATGCACCTGGTTTCCTTTTGGATAATTATTTTAGAATTGTCTGTCTATTGGAATCATTTTATATGTTGCTTGATTAAATATTCAAATTGTTGATACATACATATAAAAAAACATGAATTTTCACCTTAGATTTTTATTTATGAACTGCATCTGCTAGATTCATTTTTTTTTTCTGAATTATTGTCTAGATCAGTAACATCAGTTAGTTCTGGGTATTGACAAAAGGGAAATTTAGGTTTGTAAATTGAAAACAAAATCCTAATTTTTTTTTTTGCCATAAATTTGTTTGACAGTCATATTCGGTAGCAACATCCATCGTGACTGGGATAGGAGGTTATTAGATGTGCATCATGATGAAATTTGCATGTTAGCCAACAATGAGAAATGGAAAGTTCTATTGATTAAGGAGAATAATTGGCACATAAATTGTTGTTGGTTTGGATCAAAATTGAAAGAAATTCTGAAATTGCCTGAAGAAACAAAGTGATGAAAATGAAATAGGTTTTAGATGTCAAAACATCCTTGAAGATCCATATGGGATTCACATAAGAGAAGTTGAAAAGGCGAAATGCTGTGGGCCAACCTTTTTTTGGATATGATCTGGGATACTCAATAACAGAGTCAGTGTTGGATCCAATATTGTCTGTGGACTTTTCTTGGAGGATGGAAGAGGTCCCTAATATCCAGTTGAGGGCATGCTATTTGCCATTACATCATCCCCATCTACTTGTTACATAGGTGGATTTTGCAAAATTTTAAGTGAGACCTGTTTTTTTCTTTATTTCTTTAGTTCTAAGAAATACCATATGATGTGTAAGATGGATTTCAATTTTCTGTCTTTAGTGAGGCTTCTGCACGCTATGTATTCCTTGTTTTGGTAAAGAGTCATAAATTATAATAGGTAATGATCTTAGGATAGGGCTATCCATGTTCAGGGATAAAGAAGCATATTTAGAACATTATTGCATGCCTTCGAATAAATTTGATGTTCTACCATGATATTCGATTTGTGGACATAATGGTTCAATGATTTTGATGATTCATGAAGTTTTGGCTCTTTCATGTCTAAAATAAGTCAGGATAATTGTTTCTTTCATGCAGGACCAATAATTCGTTTTTGGTTAAATTACACAACCCCCCTAAACTATACTCAGAATTCACTTTACCCCCTATACTAAAAAACCCATTAAAAATCCCCTGAAATTCTAAGAGGCAACTCTGTTAGCTTAAAAGGGCAAAAATACCCTTTTAACCTCCTCTAGTACCATATATTGTACCTCCTTGTACTATTCAGAACCACCCCTCGTGTCACATTTCGCTCTTCAGACGTAGTGATTTCCAACAACGATGACCATCATCAGGAACTTCGACGCCTGTTATGGTAGACTGGTACTAACGGTCGTCCTTCCAAACTCCGGCATCTGTTCCAGCCCTCGATTGGAACTCTAGATTGCTGAAAATCCTAAGGTCACTAGTAGAGGGTCCGGGCATGACCTTTGGCGACGATTAACGGCAAATCCAGTGATTTCCGGCGATCGAGGCTTGTTATCCTTCTATCTCCCTTGCTGATTCTTCCAATAGCAAGGTATATCTTTTCTCTTAATACCTTTTTGTTTGGGTTTCAATTAGGGTCTTTGGATTAGGGATTTCAGAGGATGATTTTGCTTTAGGATTTCAAATGCAGACTTAAATTCATTGTCTTGAAATTGTTTTGGGAAGAGGGTTTTCAAATTTGGAGATGGGTTATGATCAATTTCGTATGAAACTGATCGTTCTGATCAATTTAAGTAGCCATTCTGATCATTTTGTAGGAAACTGCCCATTATGATAAATTTTTAACAAAAGTGGCTATTCTGATCAATTCCATATGAAACTATCAGTTCTGATCAATTTCGTTCGAAATTAATGTGGCAATTATTAATATTGTTGGAACCGACAGTTTTGATCAATCCGCTTTAGTTTGAAATAGATTAGAATGAATTGTCTTTCTAATGGGGCATGACTAGCTTACCCCCGCTAATCTTAGCGGTGGCTTCCATCTATCCCCTTCGCCTCTTTCCGTTGAAACCCTTCTCATCGAGGACTCTTTCTGCATCGATTGCCCTGCCGATAGAACAAGCAACGCCATCTTATATGCCAGAGGAGATTGGTGCCAAGATTAACATTTAGGGTTCTGTCGTGGGGTCGGATGACTGCATGATCTCCATCAGAATCCCACAATAACCATCCGATGAGATGGGTTTTACATGAACGGCCATTCAGATTATGCTGTTGCATTTTCTCCGTGGATCCAATGTGAAACCTGTGTAGGAGTACAAATCTTGCTAAACTATACATTTGCCGTTCAATGAGAGGTCCATCCGATGGTTTGAAACTAGTCTTTTGTATTATTATTTTTTTGGCAACTCTTTTGAACTTTTGAGAGATGTTGTTCCTATGGATTTCTTGTCTCAGACTGAGAAATCAGGGTTCTCCACAGCAGCCATACAAGCCCTCATCTGCCAGCTCATGTGTAGCCTTTAATCCATCACCCATATTTTGCATCGAATGTCTTTATATTGTAAGATTGCATGCAACTGTTGGCAGATTTTGATATATAATTTTTTGTTTTATGTGCAGGAGCTGGGAGTCTGTCAAGTTCATCACCTGCGAAGTCCCGTCCTTCGATCAACAAGACATTTGAGTACATGTTGAAGGGTGAGGGCCAGCATCTGTGAGTTAAGTGTCTTAGAGAGGGAGGGGGTAGTGTAGGCTGCATGTAGTTGGATAAAGGAATCTATCTATCTATATCTATACTATATACTAAAACGGAAGTCTTTCTCCCATGTTGTGACACATGGACGTCTTTTAAAGAACCATAATCATTCTTTCATGTGTGAACACGGCTTAGTTTTAAATCCTATTAAAAACCTACCATAAAGATAATAAAATACTCATTCAATGACATTTAATTATCATTTGATGTTAATCTCTCTCCCTCTCTCTCTCTAACAAGTGAATCACATTCACTTTAGATTTCATACTTCTTCGAACATTTGTGATGTCATCTATGCCGAATGGCTGTGCATCAAGCTCATCTAGAAACCTCTCACCCTTGTTGTGACATGTGGACGTCTTTTAAAGAGCCAAAATTCTTCTTTCATGTGTGAACGCGGCTCACTTTTAAATCATATTAAAAGCCTATTATAAAGATGATAAATACTCATTCAATGCCATTTAATGCTTATTTGATGTTAATCTCTCTCTCTCTCTCTCTCTCTCTCTCTCTCTCTCTCTCTCTCTGGTAAGTCAATCACACTCCATATTTCACACTTTTTTGAACAGTTGCGATGTCGTCTATGCTAAATGGCATGCATCAAGCTCATCCGGACATTGCCCGGGTTTCTTACTAGTCTATACTATATACTAAAATGGAAGCCTCTCTCCCGAGTTGTGACACGTGGACGTCTTTTAAAGAACCATAATCATTCTTCCATGTGTGAACAATGCTCAGTTTTAAATCCTATTAAAAACCTATCATAAAGATAATAAAACACTCATTCAATGATATTTAATTATCATTTGATGTTAATCTCTCTTTCTAACAAGTGAATCACACTAACTTTAGATTTCATACTTCTTTGAACAGTTGTAATGTCATCTCTGCCAAATGGCTGTGCACCAAGCTCATCTGGGCATTGTCCGGGTTTCTTACTAGTATATACTAAAATGGAAGCCTCTCTCCCATATTGTGACACGTGTACATCTTTTAAAGAGCTAGAATTTTTCTTTCGTGTGTGAACGCAGCTCATTTTTAAATCCATTTAAAAACCTACTGTAGACACACGAATTTTGTCTAACCCGAACCCGACTTGCGTGCACCTACGCGGATACAAACCCGACGCGCGCTCCGACGCGGACCCGACTAGCACGCACCAATGCGGACCCGGGCCCGACTCGCGCCCGACAAGGAAACCGGGCGGGCCCACCCGGTCGGCCCCTACTAGGGACCCGAACCCCATGGGGGCCGGCCCCTAGTAGGGATCCGAACCTCATGGGGGCCGGCCGGCCTTGCAAGGAAAAAGAAAAGAAAGGAAAGGAAAGAAAAGGAAAAAAAAAAGAAAGGAAAGAAGAGAAAAGGAAAGAAAAGAAAGAAAATGAAAGAATTATCGCCATGCGCGGGGGGAGGTTGCGTATGACGTCTGCTCACACGCGGATCTGCACCGATCCCTCGATCCGACGGACAAGAAAAAGAGCCGGATCGCCATCGATTTCGTGTGCAAAATTTAGCCATAATTACCCCGTCAGAAAAGGAAAACGAATAAAGACTTATTCCCCTCATCAATGGATGAATAAATCTTGGATATTTATGGGGGAGATATTAAAGGGATTTAAAATTAAAGACTTCCCATATCTCCCCCCCCCCCTCCTTTTGCCTATAAATAGAGGGGGAGGGGGGAGGCTCAAGAGGTCGAAGAAATCGCAAGACGAAGCGAGGAAGCTCTGCAGAAGAGGAGACGCTTCTTCATCGACCCAAGGCTTCACGAGGCACGGGCAAGCCTATCCTTCGGGACCGGCTTAGTCTATTGAAAGCCCTCATCAACATGAAGACCCTTGCACAAGAAGATCAAGACTTCGACTCTGTGCACGAAGAAGAAAGCTCGGAGAAGAAGACCCTTCGACTCCGAAGACGCCAAAAGCAAAGGCCGGAGAAGAAGCTCGGAGCGGCACTACCCCGTCGGCTCAAACACACCTTCAACTCCGATCAAGCTCCAAAGTCCGGAGAAGAAGATCGAAGCGGCGCTACACCCGTCATCTTCAACAAAGCCTTCAACTCCGATTACGCCGAATATGCCCGGAGGAGAAGCCGACGCCACAACCGTCACCAGGTCGGATGGCAAGGCGAAGAAACTCTGCAGAAGAGGAGACGCGCTCTTCATCGACCCAATGCTTCACGAGGCACGGGCAAGCCTATCCCTTCGGGACCGGCTTAGTCCATTGAAAGCCCTCATCAACGTGAAGACCCTTGCACAAGAAGATCAAGCCTTCGACTCCGTGCACGAAGAAGAAAGCTCGGAGAAGAAGAACCCTTCGACTCCAAAGACGCCAGAAGCAAAGGCCGGAGAAGAAGATCGGAGCGGCACCACCTCGTCGTCTCCAACAAACCTTCGACTCCGATCAAGCCCAAAAGCCCGGAGAAGAAGACCGAAGCATCATCACCCCGTCGCCTTCGACAAACGCCCGCTCCATCCACGAAGAAGAAAGCTTGGAGAGGGACACCCGAAGCGTCGCTACACCCGTCGCCTTCGAAGCAAAGCCGGCGCTACAACCGTCGCACGGAGATCGGTGCTAGCCTCGCCATC
Organism: Chamaelirium japonicum; assembly: GCA_947650365.1. Lineage (NCBI taxonomy): Eukaryota > Viridiplantae > Streptophyta > Magnoliopsida > Liliales > Melanthiaceae > Chamaelirium > Chamaelirium japonicum. Next base: position 37,084,529 of record OX393550.1, read on the forward strand.
TTCAAGAGTACCCTTCGACTCCGATCAAGTCAAAGAAGGCCGGAGAAGAAGCAAAGTCTAGCCGACACCTAAACCATCGAGGAAGCCAGAAGCATTGAAGAAGTAGCCCACGTCGTTCGAGAAGAAGACCGAGTTGACGCTGAAGCCAAAGCCCACGTAAGAAGCCAAAGCAAAAGCCCCGGTAAAGCCTGCGCCAAAGCAACGCAAGTGCCAAAGCCAAGCGACTACGCCGGTCTCGAGCAAAAGCACCGCACGTTCTAGCCGATACGACGCGAAGTCCGGAAGAACGAAAGCATCGCAAGTCTCCCCCGTCTACATCCAAGCGTAAGCGCCAAAGCAAAGCAAAAGCCAGAGCCACGCCCAAGCCAAGCTAAAGCCAAAGCCAAAGCCGACGCTAAAGCACGATCAACGCCGCGAACCGACAATCAAGGACGCTGAGGTCAAGCAAGGAGCGAGGAAGACACGAAGATCGAGGAACGAAGCCAAAAACTCCCCTAGCCGAGAAAGCGCGAAGCACGGAAGGGACAAAGCAACGGCGGATACTCCTTAGCCTCTCAAAAACTCTCACCCTGTAAAGACCTCTGTCCTGGGCAACCCCTTCAGAGCTCTCACACGAATACCACGTGGAGACGCGAATCAAAGGGACCCTCCAGATGATCTCTCCCACAATCTCCTGATCAACACTCGCCGCACCCGGACTCGCCACACCTGAGTCACCCGGGTCCCGGCCACCCTTGTAATCTCGTGTGTTCGCAATAAAGACGACCCGCATCTTTTTTTGTGCATACACCTACCATAAAGATAATAAATTTTCGTTCAATGGCATTTAATGGTCATTTAATGTTAATCTCTCTTTCTCTTTCTCTAACAAGTGAATCACATTCACTTCAGATTTCACACTTCTTCGAACAGTTGTGATGTCGCTTTTGCCAAATGGCATGCATCATGCACATTCAGGCATTGCCCGAGTTTCTTACTAGTAAATATCAAGAACCCAAGTTGATAAATTGACTAGGTCATTCTGATGACCTGGCCCAACCATGTCCTGTTAGCACAGCCTTGGAGCCATCAGACTCATTCTGATGACTGCTATAAGCTATTCCATCCTACTATATTTTTTATTAGATTGGTTTGTCATTCATCTTAGGAATTTGAGAATTTGAAAAAGATCTTCATCTTCTTCCTCCCATGTGGTTTCCCTCCTCACGAATGAGTTTCATCTTCTTCCTTTATAATGGATTCCTTCATCAGTAATGTAATGTCATCTTCTTCCTTCCATATGAGTTCCTTCATCACGAATGAGTTTCATCTTTTACTCACGAATAGGTTCCTTCATCCCGAATGAGTTGCATCTCTTTCCTTACGAATGGGTTTTAGGGGTGGCAATGGGTTGGGTCGGGTAGAGATATAGGTACAAGGGCAAAACACCCAACCCGAACCCGATCTTTTTAAGAAACGAGCCAAAAACTTAAACCCAAACCCGACCCACCTAATAAATGGGTTGACCTAACCCGACCCACTTAAACAGTTAAATAAATGAGTCAGGTTGGGTTGGGTTGGCTCGAGTTGGGTCGGGTTGACACGACCCATTTGGTAAACATATCAAGTCAGGTCAATCGGGTTATAAGTACAAACCCAAACTCGACAACCCGTTTAGACTACACCTGAACCCGATAATTTCGGGTCGAGTTCGGATCGGGTTGGTGGGTCGGGTTAAGTTTTGCCATCCCCAATTATCTCTATTTGCGAATGGGTTCCTTCCTCACGAATTGGTTTCATTTTCTTCCTCATTCTTTCTCCAAAATTAGTTCATTTTCTTCATCCCTAATGGGTTCTTCCTCACAAGTGTGTTTCATCTTTTTTTTTCATGAATGGGTTTTGAGGTCTTTCACATTCTTCCTCCGAAATGAGTTGATTTTCTTCCTCCCTAATGGGTTCTTCCTCACAAGTTTCATTTTCACAAATGAGTTCTTCCCCACGATTGGGTTTTATTTTCTTTCTCACGATCCCTTATTAATGATATCTTGACACTGGATTTAAGAAAAAAGATAAAGTTCTTCCCCATTAATTTAAAATTATTAATCTTCTTCTTCAAGATTGAATTTGTTGACAGCGAGGAGCAAAAAATCTAGGATAGTGGAATAACAGTCAATCATGTTTGACTGACGGATTTAAGACGGAATGGAAGGGGGGGGGGGGACCCATTGTTTAACCTTGAGTCGAGCAATGACTTTCATCCCGGCAACGGTCAGAGCCCACCTCCCAATGCCGAACGGTCACTGGTTTAAGGGCAGCATCCTCTTTGCCTCTGCACAGAGACCTCATACTGGACGGCTGTGGAGCATCCTCTTCTATCCCAAGGGCAGGAAGATCAGTCCTATCATGTCCTTGGCTCTAAAAGAAATAAGAAATTTCGCGAAAGATCTCCAAACACCTGTGTTACTTGCTCGAGGCTAGAACAGCGGATTCCGTGACGACTCTACCGCCGAAGAAATCCAGGAACATTATTGTCTGATTTTGCTGATTGATAGCTGAATGTGAATTGCAGTCTGTAACAAACATTGGATTTTGTTTGCAGATCGATCTCAACGACAGCATCCCCAAAAAACCTTCATCGAAAGTCTTACATGCCTTAGCTGCTTGTCGATGCAGGTCTTGCACGTGTATCCCTCCACGACACTCATGGCGGTTCAGTTTTCCTGCCACACTTGGTGCAGATCGGCATCGGCATCCTGTAAAGAAATATCAGTAATTAGTAACGTAGAAATCTCATGTTCTGAATGGGACTATTGAATTTGAATCTGAACTTCAGTAAAATGCTTAGATCTTTACAGCACTCTCAGTTATATAGCAGTAGCTGTAAGCCTGTAACCTTCAAGCCTTGACAACCTTTGCCACAGCAATTTCTATTAAGAAAATTGCATGAAAAATTTGAATGAGACTAGTTTCTTTTCCGTCCATGGCTTATCATGATCCAAATCGGATCCAGCAAATTCCGGGTTTGGTTCTATTTTGTTGGTCCGAGATCTGATTAAAAACGATCCGACAACGCAAATGTTTTTCCAAAATTTTGGAATGGTCAAAATTTTAAAATTTCCAAATTTTTCCAAAACTTAAATTTCAAATTTCAAAAAAAAAAAACCCCACAAATTTGGTCCTTTTTTGACCATTTCGAAATTTTTGCAAAGTTTTGGTTGAAATTTCGGTTTCGTCCAGGACTGAAACCAAATATGAAATCAAAATCTCCAAATATGAAATCAAAATCTCAAACCTTGCTCTTGAATACCATGTCACCCATGACTGGAGATACCAAGTGACCTCCTTTACCACCTGGTTCGCCAAGTTAGGGGCCCCTATCTTAGTACCTTGATAAATATGTAAATCGGGCTTCCAAAGAGACCACAAAACCCATAAGAGCAGCTCTTGGTCAGACAAAGAGAGCAAAGCCATGTCCGTCCTAGTGGGTTGGTAATCCAATCAAGACATGACCAGACATTCCCTCAGATAATCCTTTGTATCACCGTCCAAAAGGCCTGAGCCATTGGACAAGACGAAATCAAATGGTATGTATCTTCTTGGGGGTCTACACACCAGTACACCACGGACAACTGCAATAACCCCACTCCAATCGCCGCCTAATCAAATCGATAATAGGGAGAACCTCATGGAGCATCTTGCACGCAAATAGTTTGGCCTTACGTGGAAATCTCCACCGCCACAATCCCCGCCAGAGCTACCTAGCACCCATCTATGTTGATGTCTCCACCCTAACTACCAAATCCAATAAAAACATGTGATACTTGCATCGCCACATTCACCGCCCTTCTCCCATATCTCGAAACAGGCAGAGCACCCCATTGATCCATGCAGAAACTCAACGTCGAGGGCCAACTATGAGATCCTCCTTCCTGAGAGAATATTTGTCTAGCACTCATTTTGCCCACCTTTCTTGCGAATAAAACAACTGATGTAGTATAGCCACCTTTATTTGTTGACTAGCAGTAGTCAGATGTTCGTCTCAACGGTTGATCAAGAGCACCTTCACCAACTTATTTATGGTTCTAAAATATGTAAGCATCTCCCATCTACCATCTCATGCTAACCTTGGATAGAATATGATCCCATTCCCCTTCATCTACCTCATTGATTCAAGCTATCAAATGCTTCTATGGTTTTGATTAGTGAAGTTCACCAGTTTCTTAAAAATTTTCAAAATAGAAAGTAGGAGCTTACACTATATTGACATAACTATTTATAACAATTAATTTTGTAAAACATGGAATAAATACCTGCTCTAATCTCGGTGCAGAGCCCCTCTAATACATAGAGTCTGATTTTACAACAATATACACTCTCTCAGACAATCGTGGCCATTCATCTCGGTATATTATTCGCACTAGTCTTCGTCTCTGGCAAGATACATGCCTTCACGAGTAACCCTGCAGGACAAAACAGATCAAATCACAGAATGTACTGCAGCACCATAATGCTCAAAAGACCAGATTGAATGTATGAGCTTGCCTTCCCAACTGGGACAATTCAGGCTCTTCCAAGAGCAAGGCTTGCAGGAACTTTGAGCTTCTTTCCCTGTTGCACATCAGAACCGATAAAAAGACCATCAAAAACTACTGATTACACTGTTACAGAGAAGATGATTTGAATCAGAGTTGAACTGTCATAGAAACCACACCAATGATCGAGAGAGATGAGCCTGTGATGAAGAGTTGAATCAGCACCAACATAGGTAACAACAAGGCTGCCAGCATCTGGGTGAGGCCAGCTGCGAGAGGTTGGAAACCTGAGCACAAATGTGCCCGGTTTCTGGAATCCTCGAGGGCCTCTGAGAGAATTTTCAGCCTCTTCCTTTATGATCAATCCTTCTATCCATTTGGGGGATTTACATGCCCACATTGCATTCAATTGATCCCTTGATAGAGCAACAGCCACCGGGTATAACCAGCACCACATCCTCTCAAAATTTTCCCGACCCAAGTCATCATAACACCCAGCGATTCCTCGCAAAACCTCCAGGTCCTGCAATGCCATATCAAAAGATTAATGCTTGATTTATTTCGAGCACCAATGCATGCATTTTACGTAAGATTCAAAAACAAGTATGATGTCAACCTTTGAGGATAAACCCCTACTAGAGTTAGAAATGCTCATGAATTTTCTATTGATCTCGGCAACTGCGTCGGTCCAAGGAACACGGTGGTTGTTCCGTTGAATCAGTTTCCACGTATCAGCCCCCTCTTGCACCAATTTCCTTGAAATCAATATTTGGTACCTAAGGAAAACAGCACAGATAAATGAGAAGGAAATAAAACCTATTCAACATGTGGGAAAACCCAAGGATAGTAAGATTCCATTTAGTATTACCGGTGGTGAGAACATCCGGCGTATAGGCAAACCTGATCAGCAAAGTTTTCCATGTCTTGGTTACTGGAGGAAGTTACAATCTCCTTCAGTAATATCGAGCGCTCATGAGTGCCTTCTAAACAGTATCTGAAAATAGTTACATCTGATATGGGATCTATATTTTGCCTAGTCCATCTGGACTCGGAATTTCTCGCATCGGTGCTCTCAGAATCAGATGGTGGAATGTCTGTTCCTTCGAGGTTATTTGATTTCAATTCTGGAGTCATCCTGAATGTTGTCTCATCCTATATTAGCATTCAGTGAGCATAAATAAGTCAGCATCAAGAAAATAAACAACAAATAAACAAGAAAGGAGCACATTTTTTTGCAAACATGAACTGCCAATGTGCAAAAATTGCACACATCAATACCTGTTCCGAGATTCCATTAGCATCAATTGTGATTGATACTTTATCATGACCTATTTTAAGACGCTTTAATGAGGGATTGCACATCATTTCGCTCCTAGTCGATATTTGCATGTGACCATCTCCGTAGGTATCACCAATTAATCGGGACCCATCATTGGATCCTGCTGAATGAGTTCCATCACAAAGTGGTGACGTTGAAATCAGTCTTTTTCCAAATCCAGTTGTCCGGCTAGTACGATTCCTGGAGATGCAACGAATTGGATGGGAGTATGCTTCGAGGAATGGATATCTTTGAGCATGCGGTGTGTGAAAACGTACACGGAATAGCCTATTGTCGGATTTGGAAGAAAGCTGGAACAATCAGTTTAAATAAAAAAAACGTCATTCATAAAGATCAAAGACATACAAAATAAGTCAATCATAAACATCAAACGAAATACAAAAATTAGTCGAAAGTTTGCAATGGCCAAAAGCCAAAACAAATACAGTGCCATGCCGCAAGAAGATGATTTTAAATTTGACTTGATACCTATAGTTGATTACCAAGGGGAATACTCTATATGCCAAGACATCTTCAATTGTCATACGCATTGATAGGCATATTTAGCATCAGTGCAACATGTAATGGGATATGACTAGTCGATTGTGCCAATAGTGTGAGTAAATATGCCAAAATTCTGTCAAGCCTCTTGGAGAAGCACCTGAGACATCTTAAGCTTGAAGGTTGCACGACCACGAAGAAGCATAACTGGCCTTTCTGTTGAAGGGAATTCAACTCCATCACAGCTGATCAGTAGGGGAGCTTCTGCATCATCTCTAGCTTTTTCAACAGGAGTTCCATTGTCAGCATATAGAAGTGAAGCAACAATCTGAAAACACAAACAAGAGATGTTTAGAAACCAAGTGGCAATTTAAACAAATCCCATCAATAATTAAAGGGAATATAAGGAAGGAACAAAAAAAGACCTCCATCTCCTTGTGTACTGATCGACCGTGAGCATTTAATAGAATAACTTCTAGGGAAAAATTCCTGCGACAAGAGGCCTGCATTTGGCCAAACAAATTAGCTTGAAATGCAACTCTAATTTGCAGTCTACAAACTGTGATGTGCATTATAAAAGTCAATGGAGTCTTAGATTGGAGAAAAAAGTAATCGGTATCTATTCTCTTATCGAGTAAAAAACACATTTCTAAAGATCTGCTATGAGGTAATTAAGCATTTTTTATAAGGAATATGTTCTGTGACAAGCTTCTAAGACTCTGTTTGGATGTTTTGTAGTTTGAAAATAATGATTCTTTTCTTTCTCTAACTTTTATAACTTTTCAAATTTAAATCTCAAGGTTTCTTAGGAGCATGGTTTAAAGATTCGGTCGAACCCAAACCAAAATGGCCAATATGGTTCAGATTTTAGCCAAATAGAACCGAACCACATCCCGAATTGATTCTTGATCTAGATAGTAAAGCGAATTAGCGCTCCTCCCTTTAACTAGGCTCAATTATTAGCAATATCACAAAAACAACACAAAAATTGTGATCCACATCTAAGCTTTTGTCTACTATGTGTGGCATATGACATTAATATGTTTCCGATACTGGTTTTGAACTATGGACCCATTTGTTTTGACATAAGTCCCCGTCGAAGTCGCTGAAGTGTCGGAACTGGGCGACTTCGGGCGTTTGTTTTGATGAAAGTAACACCAGAACAAGGAAATCGGACTTCCAGTCAACCCTGAGAGCCACCAATTTCAGCAACTTGACTTTGGAACAAATGGGTCCAAAGTCGCAGCTCTAATACGTTGGGAAGTGCGACATCTTGCACATCAGTCCCACTTTCATCACATCGGAACTATCGCGAGGGTTCGGTCACCCCTCGAGATCTCACAATAGTGTTCTTCTCCTTCTTCCTCCCTCCTAGTCTCTCTCCCTCCCGTATCCAGCCACCAGCCATCTAATCTGAAAGATTCCGGCCTCTTCTAGTCTCTTTCCCTCCTGTATCCAGCCACCAATCAAGGTAAATTCTATTGGGACGGGTTTGGGATGGATTTAAATGGGTTTAGGATTGGTTGAAAAAACTCGATCAGGTTTGGGATAGGGTCAGGTTTTGCCTACCCCATTCCGAACCCAACCCGATTACATATACATATATCAACATTAGTTGCACTTGCCATAGCCTAAAAACTTCCTTCCATGAATATATTGTTTAAGAACAAAATATGGAATTAGCCTATTTTTTTAGTTAAAATGAATTATTCCTATTGTGTTTTGTCCTCTCTTTTAGTTCAAACCCAACTCGCTTCGGTTCGTCCCGTTGAAACATAATTGGGGACGGGATGGGGTTGGATTTTTACTAATATAAATGGGATGGGTTTGAGATTTTCCCGCCAAACCCGATACGGGTTTGGCATAAGGTAATCCTTAACAAGACGAGGTCAAAATAGCGCCTCCCGTCCCAAACCAGACCCGTAGCCATCCCCACACCCAACACTCACCCCCCACCCACAAAAAAAAAAAAACCACATACACACATAAACTAAAACACCCACTAAATAGACCACGTTACATCAAATCCTAAGTAAAATTAGTTTTACGTTACATCAAAATTTGTTCAATAAACTTCAAAGCATTATAGTTCAAATAGCTCTGAACTCTCCAAGTTTATTTTCCAAAAGGTAATTTCCTTCCAAGACGTGCTCTACAGAGATCACCATTTGATTAATTCCAGTTATTTAATTTCATCATGATAATTGTGTCATATATTGTGCTTCCCTTGCTGGTAAGGAACTTGTTATTAAGTTTGCATTTGATAAGATTACTGGAACGGAAGCCTCCTAATCTGCATTAATGTTTTTTTAGGTACCTACAATCATGCATTCATTTATGTTATCCATGCTCCCATTAGCAGATTGTAAACACCTTTATGGAGACATAGCACCCTATTATCAGTAAATGCTGAGAAGACATTTAGGCGATGATTTGCAATGTGCTTGAAAATGGGTTTCAGATGTATCGGACGTATATAGTTGTCATGTGTGTCAACATACATAATTAGTATATATATGAGTTCAACATGAGGGTTATTAATTACCTATTGTTGGTGCATAGATTGGGCTATTTCCTTAATAGTGGAATTTTTCCACGACAGTAGCCTTCCACACAATCGATCCTGAACTTGCAATCTCAACATGGGCTTCACTAAAAGAGTGAAAGTGGTTCATCAGTTGGATAAAGTGGAAGAAGTTAAAGGTACGCATATAATGATGGATGTCTGCTTAGCTTGTGTATCGAACTAAACTTAACCATGAGTTCCAACATCCAAATATCAGACTCTTTGCCACTGTTTCATCTCCCTAAAAAGCCTCTGTAGATGCAAGGATGGCTCAAAATGTTTACATCAGAGAAGTGGACTAAGATTCACAGACTCGTGCCTAAGGATAGATAAATCGGACATTAGTGATTGATAAAGGGTTTAGAGTCTACTTACGACAGTATTGACCCTGGCGAAAGTCCTTAGGAAGGATGATGGACCTCATTTGAATGGGATAATTTCGATGTCACGCCTGATGAAACTTGACATCCAGCTGACATAAGTGAAGAAAATATCCATGAGGTAAGGCATCATTCATCAAAATAGGGGCAAACAATTACATTTGGACACCTATGCAGATGGTACGCTAATATGGACTATGCAAATTTACTTACATTTGCATGATGAAGTAAATAAGTTTAGTTCTTTTAAACACTTCCAGAACAGTCCATTTAATCAACTATGGATTTCTTCAACGCATGCTTCGCTCAACTATCATAACAAGAGAAACTAATAAACACAATGTGAGACCTTTTTTACTTCATGTGAAGGGTGTGGCTATAATAGAAACATGTCAGTCATGCAAACCAAAGATTTGCTTCAATTCAAAAATATCAGCATGGTTTCATAAGTTTGGTCATATTTATGTTTTCTTTTTTTGTTGAATGAAAAATGATTAGAACACCCAACAGCACATATCACTACCATATACTACACCAGAAACAACAACTTTGCTAAAGAATCAAAAATATATTTAACCTTGCCACCAACAATGCTCCAAACACCATCACCACCTTCTTCAACTCCATCAGAAATGTATGAATCATCAAGAGACAACCTAACTGGTGGATTCTGCCATCAAATTAACATGCTTCTTAGATATAAGACAAGGAACACCATAAGTTAATAAGAAAGCCATAAGTAAATCCAGTTTATAAATGTGTATAATAATACAATCCCAGTATGCACCTTAACAAACTGATCCTTTATGGATGCTGACATAGGAAAAACTCTGACATAGTAAACATAACCTTGGAGTTTCCCATCATTTCCATTATTGCCAACCAAAGTTATTCTCTTAAAATTATCCTCGCAATGATTATCGCTGGACAAGAAAGACAACGGCTTATCTCCAACCAGTGTTCCATCAACATGAAGACGCATGTAATTGGTATGCACCTGATGCCAGTAGTCAAATAACAAATGGATAGAGTTTTTACAAGTACAGAAAATCCACAGAAAGGTAGTTTCATATTGCATAGCACAGAATCCGTAATAATATAATTAAAATCAGAAAATCCATATATCCATTGAATAGTCGAATTCATGCATGTCATGAGTTTTAAAAACTAGGCGAAATGATAAAGAAAACTGAACAATTGAAATACAAGAAGAAGATTGGTTGACTAAAAATTAAAAGGATCTAATATAATAAGGAAGGTCAAGAGATAAACGAAGATATATTTCAGACCGTTTGATCGATAGCTGAGTGTGATTCATCGGAAATGGTGAAGGGGTGTGTTCATGAAGAAATACGATCGGACGGTTACCATAACTGCTCTCTCCGCTATATATACCTCTCCCTGTTATCTCTCTCTCTCTCTCTCTCTCTCTCTCTCTCTCTCTCTCTCTCTTCCCGTAACTCTCTCTCTCTAACTCCCTCCCATCACACCGTATCTCTCTCTCCATTTCTCTCTCCCCTCTCTTATTCTCTCTCTAACCGCCGTGTCAGGCTCCTTCTGATTCTCCTCTCTCTCTCTCTCTGATTCTCTCTCTCACACCGTATCATCATACCCACATTCTCTCTCTATCATATGCGTCTCTCTCTCTCTCATCACCGTATCTCTGTCTCTTGCTGCACTGTCGATGCTGTCAAAGGCAGCCACGGTGGCCATCGAAGGCGGTCGTCCAAGGACCGACAGGCACGCGGGTATTACTAGTGAATAACATATAAGAAAGAACAGGGTCTATCCTATTGATTCTTTATTACTAAATGTCAAATTCTCAATAATTAAATTATTGATAAAAATGGTAAGTTTAAACCAAGAGACCTAGACTTCGCAAGTATATCACTCGATCTGTTAAATATGAAAGGTGAAAAATGAAAATATAAGATGTGATAGATTTGATAACACAAAAACAATTTGTTAAAGAAAAGTGAGAAAGATAAACTTAATGTTTTAGGAACATCTTTTGTTGATTAAAAGTGGCTACTCTCAGCCAATGCCCGGCCAATGTGAAGGTGCAGAGGTAAGCAGTCATCTAACATAAGCTCACTTGAGGAATGAATACGCTTCTCACAAGTTAATCCGAAAGATATAAATGGAAGTCTAAAACGGTGTCGAAAATTTGATGTATACCAACTAATGTTTAACTTACCTTCGGATAACACCTTCAACCACCATGTAGTGATCATGGTTCAAAGATTGATACAACTTTTCCCAAAGAAGATGAGTATTACGTTCAAATAATAATACTTCAAGAAAGCAATGCATGTCTTTGATTGTCATTGATTTATCGTTAAACTATATAAATAAAGAGAGAGAAGTGTTGGGTGCATAAACTAAGAGGCCTCCATGAAGGGGACCCCAAGGCCTCCATGAAGGGGAGAGAAGTGTGGGGTGCATAAACAAAGAGAGAGAGTTCTATCATATATCTTTCGCCCTTGGAGATTATAGAAAGGACCCCAAGGCCTCCATGAAGGGGAGGGAAATAAAATGCTAGCAAGAGAGAGAGAGAGAAATAGACAGAGAGAGTGGACATTCTAAAAGAGATAAGCGAGAAAAGAGAGATGAGGACTTGTAATCTTCGTCCTTTCTTGATTAGTGTAATATCTCGGAGATTACCCCATGTTTTTTACCCTTTCTCTGGTGAAGGGTTTTACACATAAAACCATGTGTTCTTCTCTTTACCCTCTTTCCCTCTCACCCCCTAACTAGATTCCCAGCTCAAACTTTGAAGATCGTATGAGACATCCCAAAAAAACCTCCCACAAGAAGAATGTCAGATAAACTTGAAGCGTAAGCATCAACCATGAGCCCAAACCTTTGGGTGCAAGTTGCTTCTAGAAGGCATAAATTATCTCGACATACACTTCTAGAAGTAAATATATGAAAAAAAAATTCAATTTATTGGCATTTCATCTTAGTTATCATGATCCATACAAGCTTACTATTATTTGGTAATTGATATGTTTTCTAAAAGCAATTTATATAAATATTTGCAAAACTCAACCATAAAAGATTTAAATTTAAAAATGAGTGGGGATGCGCTTTCCGACATGGTATTGCACTGTTCGGCGGAACCCGTCCCAGTTCGGGGTGAAGCGAATAGGCAGGTAGTCGTCGACATGGCAGATAAAGATGGAGTTCATTGATATACTGCAACAGAGCAGGCAGACCCTAGATTCCAAGAAAGGGTTAGAGTTATAAATTTATAATTAATTATGGTAACTAATCAAATACAGACTGCACACAAAACAAAAGAAAAAGTATAGGTCTCACTGGATCCGGGCGCACATGACATCGCCTTGGTAGATTGGAAGGAGGCCCAATCTTTGCATTGTAGGGTGCAGTGCAACCCTCGTACCTCTTGCGCTCGTGAAGTTCACGAAGGCGTACCCCAAGTTGCTCTCAGACCCCACCCAACCAATTCAATAGAACTCTAAGCTACAATGTAAGAGGCTAGGGTTTGCTGGACGAGATTTTTCCAGCAAAATTTCATTTTTTGGCCATTTCGGAAATTTTCCACCATTTCGGCTAAAATACCGAAATTTCGGTTTCGGCCTAGACCGAAACCAGACACAAAACTGAAGTTTAAAATCACAATTATAAGAATCACGGGCTAACCCCAAAGGCGAAAGATATATGCTAGAACTTTCTCTCTAAGAAAATATCCAGAATTACGTGCAAAAATTATTACATTCATACAAGAAGAAAGTTGCATAAGGAAAAGCTCATTTCTCTCTTAAGTCTTAACATATATCCATAGAATTCGAGTAAGAAGAACCATCATACTTGATTCATCCTAGATTGGATTCCTACCAGATATAAGAAAAGCATTGGCCTGTCAAGATCCTTATAAAGCATTACATGACAAATGTAAGATTCTTAAAACAAGTAGCTGAAAGATCTCATGAGTTTCAGAAATCTCTATGAAACTCAAACTTGCGTTTATACTATGTACCTCACATCCAACATGAACCCATTTCTCCAATGGGCATTCTATTTCAGCAGATGTGTGTACCATGTCAGTCCACAGAAAGGAATTGTTAGGAGATGGAGCTTCTCTATGCAAGAACATCAAGGGTAAGAGAGTCAACTTATTTTCATCACTCAGAGCTAGAAAGGGAACTTCATCTTCTCGATCTGAAAGCATCTGCATGTTTCACAAAATGCAATTTCCTCATCAACAAAAGACAATGTTTTAATTGAGAATGTTCATAGCTTTCCATGACAGCACAAGAATTGATATTGTCAAGTAAAATGATACAAAGGCGTGCTTCAGGTATGAAATTATATCTAGTAAAAGATCCACAAAAAGAAGACACAAAACCATAGTCGAAAGTTGCAAAATTATCTATCATGCATCCTTCAACAATAAACCAGACAGGAAGCAATTATTGGCTGCCCACTTACCACATCAAATAGAAACAATGAGATAAGTTATTGCTTTTTGTGAAATCAAATAAGATACAAGAGTTAATAATAACAGACACAACTCAAGGAATTAAGCAAACAAATATATTATATCTTCATGATCAGTGAAAAAATTCATAGAAAGAAGAAACGAGCTAGAAAAAATAAATGTGTATACAGATGGATTGTTTTACAAAGAACTCACACTAGCACATCAACCCTCAACTTTCTTCATTGGTCCTTTAAGTTTTAGAAGTATAGTCATATCAATGAAGGCCAGAGAGCCTTCGGAAAAGGCTCAATTTGTTGAGGGTCTAGAAAGAGAAATGGAAAGAACCCGGAAATCCAGAAGACAGTTATAAGAAAGAGACTTACAAAGCTTCAATCCAGAAAAGAATGTGCTTTTAGATATAAATAATTGGTGAAGCATAAATGTAAACCTGGTCTAGATAGATGGGATAAGTCTATGGGTTATGGTCATACATCTAGTGATACAAAAGAAACACATCTAGTTACTATCTTACACAGAAAAAGACAATGGGATGTATACACAGTCACTTTTGTGAGATAACAAATTAAACTATACATTTAATGAACATGTAAAATAGCATTATTGACCATTTCACATGTATAGTTGACCATGCGTGGCTTGTGGCCAATCGTTAGATGACAATATGACATAAGGAGTTGTCAGTTGACTTAGGGCAGAGTTAGACAGCAGGTTATTCTTCCTCATACTTTGTGACCACGATCTATATCATCTAACAATTGCCTGGAATTTTCAAGTGAGGGAGAGGTGTTGAACCCAGACATGCCATTGATAAAATATGGTGCTTCTGACACCATGAAAATAACTCGAAGAAAAAAAATGATTGACCAAAAATTATATTGAACATTTGCTTTAGAGCACACAAGACATTGCTTATTTTAAGACTTAAAATCCAATAAGTACATAAGAGTATAAGCATATGAAAGGATAACACCTAAAGCATGTACATTTGAATTAACACATGTGTGAGCCCATGACCACCCACACTTGCATCGGCATTTGCTTACATGAGAAATCATAACTTGTGAATAATTTGACTATAAGGCAATGTGCACCAACTTAGATCGAGTTTGAACCAGGTCCAACTAAATAAATTGGCAAAGGTGTTCAATGAAGGATTCTGAACCCAGCACATGATATTGACATGTTTTAGAGTTCATGATGCTGACAAAGTTTGGTATTACAACCTATTATAAATGAAGCTTTAAGTACCATACTAAATACCTAAGTTTTGGCAAAAAATGTTTCAGAGCACAGCATCAAATCTGACCCTCAAAGCTAAAAACAGACATACGAATGAAACGAACAAACATGATGAAGAAGTATGTTTTGTTATGAATATGCACTATTATATGCTACTTTACTATGCTTTCTAACAATGGTTTTAGTACCTCATTATTACAAGTTCAAGCACAAGTTTCAATAAGATTTTTTCAAGACTCCAGTCGCAATGGTCGTGCATCAAGCTTCAGCTTTAAGCTCTTATTTCTTATGTACTTGTTTTAAATGCAGATTCTTGCTACTAAGGCTCCATAATTTACTGTAACACTGTTATCTGCTGATGATGCAGTGTTGATTAATGGGATGAGTACATTAGTGAATCCTAAATCAAGATCTTAAGGAAAACTTTAAAGAATAAGGGTCTAAACATCAATTTAGCAACACAAAGTGCATACATACAACTATTTTAAAACTTTAGAGCATTTAGACTCTAAATGATGCATGGTTACGCTTTGAGGTTGGTTAAACAAAGACAATAAGGCGAAATGAGAAGGTCCAAAATATTACTATTATGCCTCAGTTAAATACTAGCTTTGTTAAATAAGGATTTTACACTGCATTGGCATAGTGTTTTAGTATTAGCATTAGCCTAGAGAAAGTAAATGGCCCATTCCCTCTCTTATGGAGAAGAGAGTGGATAAAATATTCTCTATATTATTTTTTGTAAACTTTTCCAATTTTGTGAAGTCAACACATCAAAGTTTTACTTATGATATTTACTATGTTCCAAGCATCTATATTACTACAGTAAGTCTCCGAGACAACACATCCACCCTATGAAGCATGGATACGGATACGGTACAATGCATATATGCTGATACAACAATTCTTGAAAACGTAGGATACGATAAGGCAGGTATATATATATATATATATATATATATATATATATATATATATATATATATATAATGGCGATACATTGCGGCCGCTTAACGTGCGGCCACCCCCCTCCGGAGTTTTTTTTGAATTTTTTTCTTGGAGGTTGATCACCTACCCCTTGATAGCGCACACAAAAAACTTCAGCTCATTCCAAGACCTATAGGCCATTCAAATGTACTCGGCTTTTATCGGTCGTTCATTTTTACCGTCAATTTCATGAACGCATTTGAATGGCCTATAGGTTTTGGATTGAGCTAAAAAAATTTGTGTGTGCTATCAAAGGGGAGGTGATCAATCCCCCAAAAAAATTTCAAAAAAAACCCCACAAGGGGGTGCTGCATTTTAAGCCTCACGTTAAGCGGCCACACAGTATCAGCACCCTATAAATATATATATATATATATATATATATATGGAAAATGGGTTCCTATGACATGTCATAGGGAGTACCCTATGACATGATGAATTAGTAACCCTAGAATATTTAGAATGTTCTGATTTTTAACGAGGATGATCACCCTATCTTAGATAGGACACCCATAAAAAATCGGCACATTCTAAAACTTCTAAGGGCATCAAATATGCTTTTCAATTTAACGGTTAAAATGAATGGCCGATAAAGCTTCTAGCATTTGATGCCCCAACAAGTTTTAGAATGCTTTGATTTTTTGTGGGCATTCAAATTAAGGTAAGGTGATCATCCTTAAAAAAATTCAACACATTCTAAATATTCTAGCATTACTAATTCATCGTGTGTCATAGGATACTCCCTATGAAATGTCATAGGAACCCATTCCTCTCTCTCTCTCTCTCTCTCTCTCTCTCTCTCTCTCTCTCTCTCTCTCTATATATATATATATATATATATATATATATATATATATATATATATATATATATATATAGAGAGAGAGAGAGAGAGAGAGAGAGAGAAAACGGGATATAGGCTGGCAGCCCATTTCTTGGTTTCGGCTGTCAGCTAACAGCCCTCCGATCACCATCATCCTGCCGTCCGTTTTTAAAAAAAAAATCAATTTTTTTTAACAGCTGTACAGCCTTTACCCCCCCCTCTCTCTCTCTTTCTCTCTCTCGATCTCGAGCAGCAGCCCGACCACCCTCCGGCGACTGCTCCGGCTCCCCCCCTCCGGCCCTTCGGCACCCCCACCTCCGGCTCTGACTCCGTCCCTCCGGCGTCGGCCGATCGCACTAACCCCGACCGCTGTTCGACTCCGGCCCTCCGGCGTCGGCTCCGGCTCCCCCTCCGGCACCCCCACCTCCGGCACCGGCCGACCGCAGTCCCCCCCGCCGGCGCCGACCGATCGCACCAACCCCGACCGCACCTCCACCTCCGGCAACGGGGTGGCTGTCGGAGGTCGAGGGGTGGCCGGCGGCGGTCGGGGGTCGCCGGAGGGGGGACGTGGTGTTGCCGGAGGGGGTCGGGGGTCGCCGGAGGGGGTTGGGGTTCGCCGGAGGGGGTGGGCAGGGTGATCGGGCTGGAGATCGAGAATGGGGGGAGGTTTTTGAGTGTAATTTTTTTTTTTAAATGGACGGTGGTGATCTAAATCGGACGGTTGTTAGTATTGAAGTGTTTTAAGTTTGTCCTTATTATTAATAAGTTTGTCCTTATTATTAATAAGTATTTCTTTGTGGACTTTATTGTAATTCTGTTATTTCATTATATAAAAGCTGTTAGGGTTTTCTTAACCCTAACGAGATTTCTTTTCTCCACATGGTATCAGAGCCTCCGCCGGGCCTCCCGCCTCCCGACCACCCCGCCGGTCCCCTCCGACCCACCCGCCGGCCTTCCCGACCTCGCCGGACCCCTCCGCCCCCCCTGCCGGTCCCCTCCGACCCTCCCGACCTCGCCGGTCCCCACCGACCCTCCCACTGGGCATCCTGTCCCTGCTGGTCTCCTCCGTCACTCCCGCCGCGCCTCTCGACCCCGCCGGCCCCCTCCTGACCCTGCTGCTCCCGTCCGCCCCCCCCGCCGGCCATCTCCGCCCTGTTACTCCCTTCTGCCCCCCCCGCCGGCCATCTCTGACCCCCCCGCCATCTCCCCTGGCCCTGCCGCCCCTCCTACATTCGCACAACCCCTCCCGCGCCCCCCTCTGTGCCACCCCGCACCCCCCCCCCCCAGTGCCCCCTTGCGTCCTCCCGATGACTGATCCCTTCTGGTTCTAATTTTTTTTTTTATTTATTTTTTTTTTGGATGGGGTGGTGATTTTTTTTTTGTTTACGTACTCGGCTCCTGCTTCTTTTCTTCGACATGCTCTATCCTTCCCTGATTTTGTGAAGGCTCCCTCCGTTCTCTTGTGGAGTATTTGTTCTCACACCCCATGGATTCCAAGGTCGCTCCCCTTGTTGGCTCTCACGATGGCTTCGCCCGTCGCATTACTACTGTTCTCTTGGATGACAAGAATTTCCTTTCCTGGTCCAACTCTGTTCGTGTCTATCTTGCCGGTCGCGATAAACTTGCATGGCTAACTGGTGTCTCGAAACCTACCGAGCCGGCCGACGTGCTAAAGTGGACCACCGAAAACTTTCAGATTCTTGGTTGGCTTCAATGCTCGATGGAGCCCAAAATCTATGAACAGTTCATGCGGTATGATTCAGTTTCTGGTTTATGGTCTGCTCTCCAACGGACTTACGGCCACACTCGGGTAGATGCTCGGATCTATGCAGTCTACCGGGAAATCACTGCAGCTACTCAGGGAGACAGTTCTGTTCAAGAATATTTCTCTTTTCTTCAGAGTCGTTTTCTCGAGCTGTCTGATTTGGAGCCACTGAGTGCTTTCCAGGACCCTACTGATGCTGCACTTGCTCGGCGCCGCCAAGAGAAAAGGGAGACGTATCAGTTTCTGATGGGACTTCGATCCGAGTTTGAGGCTATTCGTGTTCAAATTATTGGGATGTCCCCTCTCCCCGATCTTCTCGACGCCTTCTCTCTTGTTGCTGATCAGGAGCGTCGCCTTCGTCTTACTGGTGCTCAGCGGGTGGTTGTTTCTCCTTCCGGTGATCTTCCGACTGAGCGGATGGCTCTTGCTTCTGGTTCCCGTCCTCCGCTCTCGCACGCTCGTGGTCGTGGCGGTCGCCCTCTCTCTGGTGGTCGTGGTATACCTGGTGGTCGTGGCACTACTGGTCCTCCCGGTCCTTGTACTTATTGTGGCAAACAGTTTCATGATCGCTCCAGATGTTTCCAGCTATACCCACATCTGCGAACCACCCCGCCACCTGCCTCTCATTCACCGACTGTGGCTGCTGCAGACATCTCTAGTTCGTCGACGCCATCTCCTTCGACTCCTAGTGTTTCCGATTTGAGTCAGATGGTTTCCCAGGTGCAGCAGTTGATGAGTCAGCTTCAGCAGCTTCAGCCTTCGTCTTCTCAGCCCTCCGCATCCACTGCTTCCTCCTCAGGTACTTCGTTCGCTTTTCAAGCATCAGGGGTTGATCCTAGTTCTTCACCCTGGGTGATCGACTCTGGTGCCACTGACCACATGACTGGTGAGCTTAGTCTTCTTTCCCATATTGAGCCTTATCGTCAGCGCAATGTGCGCCTTGCTGATGGATCCGTCACACCGATCCTCAGCAAGGGTAGTGTTCCTCTTTCTTCTACTGTTAGTCTTGATTCTGTTCTGCATGTTCCTAAACTATCACTTAATTTGCTATCTGTTAGTCGTTTGACCCATTCTTTGCATTGTTCTGTGACTTTCTTTCCTGGTGGATGTGTTTTTCAGGACCTGACTTCGAGGAGGATTTTTGGCACGGGCCGTGAGAGTGATGGGCTATACTTGCTGGACCGACCGCTTGTTCCTGCCGCTGCTGCTGCTCTGCCGGTTACCTCTACTGCCTCTCCTGCTCGCTTCTCTACCGCCTCGACTGCTGCTCTGTGGCACGCTCGGTTTGGTCATGCCAGTCCCCTCACTGTGGCTTCTGTTTGTCCGGAGTCCTCATTTAGTTCTTCTTTTCGTTGTGATGTGTGTGAACTTTGTAAACACACTCGTAGTTCTTATTCTCCTTCTCTTAGTCGGTCTTCTTCTGCTTTTGCGTTAGTTCACTCTGATGTCTGGGGTCCGTCTCCCGTGACGGCTTATGATGGTTTTTGTTACTATGTTACCTTTATTGATGATTATACTCGTTGCTGTTGGGTTTATCTGTTAAAGCATAAGTCTGATGTCTTTACTATGTACTGTCATTTTTCTGCAATGGTTCAAACTCAGTATGGGGCTCGTATACAAGTTCTTCGTTCTGACAATGGTGGTGAATATACTTCTTCCTCTTTTACTTCTTATCTTGCAGCACAGGGAACTCTTCATCAATTTTCATGTCCCTATACACCTGAACAAAATGGTGTGGCGGAGCGGAAGCATCGTCATCTCTTGAATATCGTCCGCTGTATTCTTCGCGGGATGTCGGTTCCGAAGTCTTTCTGGAGTTCTGCTCTTCTTACTGCTGCTTATTTGATCAACCGCACTCCATCACGTTCTCTTAATGGTAAAACTCCGTTCCATCTACTCCATCCTACCCTGCCACTTTTTCCTCTTCCTTTGCGTGTTTTTGGCTGTGTGTGTTTTGTCCAAGATCGTCGTCCTTCCCGGACTAAACTTGACGATAAGTCTATTCGGTGTGTTTTTCTTGGTTACTCCTCTGGGGTCAAAGGTTATCGCTGTTTTGACCCCATCTCATGTCGGGTTTACCATTCTATGGATGTCACTTTTCATGAGGAAGAGTCATTCTTTCGGGTTCGGCCACCACCTGAGTCTGGTCCTCCGCCCTCTACGGCTGCTCAGCCTATGCCTGTATTTCCTACCATCAGTATGTTGCCTCCTCGCCCGCCTATTACGCAGACCTATCACAGACGCTCGCACCAGACTCCGGTGGTCCCGTCTAGCCCTCTCACTGTGCCAGAGCCTCCTCCGACGTCAGGTCTCCCTCCTTCCTCTATCCCTTCTGCTCCTTCTGATGACATGCCCATTGCTCTTCGCAAGGGCAAGCGTACTTGTGTTACTGATCACCCTTTAGCTAGTGTTGTCTCTTATCAGGGCCTTTCCCATGCATATCATGCTTATCTAACTGCCACAGACTCTATTCGCATTCCTCGTTCTACTACTGAGGCTCTCCGTGATCCTGCGTGGGTCAAAGCTATGGATGCTGAAATGTCTGCCTTGCGCCAGAATGGAACTTGGGCTTTGGTTCCTCTTCCCCTTGGGAAGCGTACTGTTGGCTGCAAATGGGTTTACACTGTCAAGTATCGTGCTGATGGTTCTCTTGAACGTTACAAAGCCAGGCTTGTTGCTCGTGGTTTTACTCAGACTGCTGATGAGTTTGGTGCTACCTTTGCTCCTGTTGCCAAGTTAACCACTGTTCGTTTACTGCTTTCCCTTGCTGCTAGACATTCTTGGCCTCTTCATCAGCTTGATATCAAAAATGCATTTCTTTATGGTGATCTCACTGAGGAGATATATATGGACCTACTCGTCTTCTTACTACTATTTCCAAGCTGGGAATGTCTGACGTCTTTGCTCCAGCTTGAGGGGGAGTATTGAAGTGTTTTAAGTTTGTCCTTATTATTAATAAGTTTGTCCTTATTATTAATAAGTATTTCTTTGTGGACTTTATTGTAATTCTGTTATTTCATTATATAAAAGCTGTTAGGGTTTTCTTAACCCTAACGAGATTTCTTTTCTCCACAGTTAGCTGACAACCCAAAGTTGCAAATAGATTGTCAGCTCATACCCCGTATTCTATATATATATATATATATATATATATATATATATATATATATATATATATATATATATATATATATATATATATATATATATATATATATATATATATATATATATATGATCTAAAATATTAGTAAAAAGTATCAAAAGATTCACAACATATGTAACCAAGTAAGATATAAATAGCTCAATCCATAAAAGGAGAGCCCAAACATTGGATGCGTGTGGGCAGGACTGGCGACGATGAGCCTTCGAGCTCTTAGATAGCGCGAGAGCTCAATGATGGAGGGAAAGCCACAGAGCGAAAGATAGATGGAATAAAAAGTGCATATGCAAAATGTGCAACTACATAAGTGTGGGAACAAAACTATAGAAGTATAAGTGGTCACATATGCAACCCCGACAAATGTGGTTTGAGAGCTTGTGGTTGCATGCGACCACATATGCACCTATGCGACCGCATTTGACTACATTGCACCTAGGTCCAAAGGACTTTGATAGTTGGGCAATTAACGGATTTTACGAGTGCACTGGTTAGCCTAGTCCAACCAGCATCATTAGACATATTAGGGTCGTCGCTCCGAGAAAGGGCTTATCTTACAACAACAAATTAGGAAACATAGGTGGGCCAATGATATGGAGCATTGTAATAACACTGTATATTACCACCAAGCAAAAGTGGCCCATATCCAATTAATTATCCGCCTTTACATGCTTAAGGACAAGCAATTTGATCATCAGGACCCAACAAGTTAAATAGAGGAACATGTACCACTTCACAAAATATGTTCTGTCATAGAGGCAAAACCCATACTAGATTCTACTAAATCAAACCCATGGAAATACTCGTGGAAAAACCCCAATGACTCATATAATTGACATGTGTACCCAGGTTGTGAAATCTGGTGGCTAGAACCGTGCTCTTCAGGTATACACATAAGCGCTTAGGTTCGCTCGATGGTCCGAACACCAAACCATACTTCATTAGAGCACTCGGATTGCAAGAATCTGATCTCCTGAGATTTACTCAAACAACCAAAGTCATCCTCAGTTTCTTGCAAACACATGCAAAGAAAAGGCAAACAAAAATATTTAATGTGTAAAGGGATATCAGTGTCTCCTGTAATAAATAGGGTGCCATCGTATGGTGCAGAAACCAAGATAAAAAAAGGAGAGAGAAGAGAGAAAGGGAGAGAAAGAAAGAAATAAAGGAAAGAGATAGGATAGGAAAGAGAACATTTTCACTCTTATCAGCATCTCTTGGTCAGGCTTTCTTGTTATGTTGATCCAACAACGGAACCTTACATATCGTTCTTTATGGCAATACTAAATAAGAATCAAAACAAGATCGAAAAGCATGCAAGCTAAATAAGGGGGAAAAATACAAGAGACAAGTGAAAAAGGTGGTTCTCCAAAAACCGACAACCATTCCATATGAAGCGAGAGGCCTCCATCATTTCCTAATTACAAGGTGCAATGTTTGAACCAATAACATGAAAGAAGAAAGATATTGAGTTTTTAACAACTAACCTTGCCCTTAATCAAGATTCTCCAAAAGTATTGCCATAATAGAGCAACCGCCAGAAAGATCATCAAGAAACTGGCACTAAGTGATACCATGACAAAGACAACGAAATTCCATCCAAAGAAGCCCCGCAGATGCCGATCAAGAAAGAAAATTAACCCTCTTTGTTTTCTCTCTCTATGTCTTTCTCGCTATATTCTTCGTTCAATGTGGTATTTCACTCCTACGTCCCTTGGTTTTACGCCCACCTTTGTGCATTTGTAGTTCCCTATAATTTACATGACCTACCTACTAAAATCAGTATCTGTGTGTACGTGCTGATTCAAATTTACTTCGAGATCAACTTCAAATTGTCGCACAAAACTGAACATTATCAATTTTATTTTCAATTTCTAATTTAGACAGACCCATATCTATTTGTATTACTAAATGTCCATGGAATAGTCCATATTTTTTGTCAATTAATACGATTTTCAGCATTTTCTAGCAACTTTCAGCATTTTTCTAGCAACTGTCAGCATCAAAAGATCGAAACTGATCAAGTTTTCGGAAAGAAATATATTATTTTTTCCATATCTATCTCTATCCCCAGTTCAAGACTCAAACACCAAAGATTCTGCATTCAGTTGTGACTAATGAACAATAAATCTCATAACTAAAGTCCCATTAACGGAGAGGCAACAAAAATTCCCATTGAGAAAAGGAATGGCAAAACACAAACAACGGGCAAAAAGGGAAAGTGCGTCATTTGAAACAGGGCAGGGTATCCGCAAATAATCCAAATAAAAAAAATAAACAGGAAAATCCCAACTTGGTTCACGAGAAATCGCGAGTTCTTAGCAGCTACTCCATCCAAAAACAACAGGAACAGATGAAATCCAAAATGGGTTTTTATTCTGGCGTGAAGAGGAAGGGGGGTTGGAGTCAGACCTGGCGAAGGATCACAGAAGAAGGGCGAGCAGAGCTGGAGAGGTAAATCCAGAGGCAGAGAGAGAAGCCGCCGCCACCTCCTCCGGCTCCCTGTTGATCGAGGCTTATGCGGAGATCTCTCAGCTGCGAATAATCTTCATCACGGCATTCCCCGGCCGCCATGGTCGGCGGCGCAGGGGTTTGGAGGGGGGGTTTTGGGTGGGAACAGGTGCAGCGAGCCGCCTCTTTGTTTTCCGTTCTATTTTAGTTTTCTCTGGTCGGCCGTTATTAAGTAACGGTCGCAGCTGTCGTTCACAAGGGCTGTAGGTTATATTGTGGTAAGCCCGCAAATCGATCCAGACCGTCCAAAAACATGAATTGGGCTTCTGCTCCTGATCCGCTCGACGATTCGTCGGTCGCTTTGGACTTGTTTGCATTGACCGTACACTGACCACTTATTAACGTTGGGATTAAGTCCCAACTTTCATTTGGGGAATTGCCTTTTTTTTTTTTTTTTTTTTGGTTGGGGGTTAATGTGTGATACGTCCCCAGCAAGTAGGGCTGGCAATTTCGGACCCGACACGGCAGACCCGACACGAAGTGAGCGGGTCTGGGTCAGGGCTAAACGGGTTTAGATCGTAAACAAGGCGACACCATAGACCCGTTTAATAAATGGGTCGGGTCTGGACACGGTAGACCCGGGAAGACATATTTAAAATTCACCGGGTCGTGTCGGGTCGGCCCGCAATCCGATACTATAATATATAGTATCGGCCGGTCTATCGGGTAATGTCGGGTTGAGTTGGATCGGGTCAACTAAATAAACCCGTGTGGTAAACGGATCTAACAGGTCTACCCGTTTATAAACGAGTCAGGTACAGGTTTAGAATCTAGACATGATTAGTTAAACGGGTTGGGTCCAGATCTAGGGTTTTGGACACGATCCGAAACTAGACACAACACGAACCCGACCCAATACGACCCATTGCCACCCCTACCAGCAAGGCAGCAACAGATCCGAAAGATATCGGTTAACGTAAGGTCTATAAACTTTTATAGAAATCCGAAAATATTCTCACTGTACTCCTTCCTTCTCTTTCGAGCGTGACCAGATGGCGAGCAGGAGCAACAGAGGTGGCGGCGACGGTGAGCGAGACCTCAAGTCGTAGCTGCTTGTCGTTGCCACCCGACGACAGTGAGCAGCGGAGATGAGAAGTAGAGCTGTTACAAAAAATCGACCGGATCAAAAAACCGCCCCATTGCCATCTCTCTTTTAGGTCAAAATTAAACCATTACAGCTCGCTTTGATTCGTCCCGTCAAAACATAATTGGGATGGGACGGATTCAGGTTTTCGCTATTATAAATGGGCCGAGTTTGAGATTTTCCCTCAATACCTAATCCGGGTTTGGAATAAGGTATTCCTCAATGGTATGGATTTGGGATAGGGTTGTCCGTCCCAAACCCAACCAGTTGCCATCCCTGCCCGCTTCCCCTTTCGTTTCCCCTCCACCCCCTAAAAAAAATCCAAACTACCCCACGTCCTCCTCATACCCCACCACCTCCAACCACCTTACCCCACGCCCACCTCTAGCCCACCTCACCCCACCTTCATCTTCGGCAAGCGCTCCCCTCCCTATCTTCGGCAAGCATCAGAAGGAAGGCGGCGGCGCTCCCCTCCCCATCTCTGGAAAGCATATGCATCCCCCAATGTCTTTGTCATCGCATCCATGCTGAATATTAATGCATGTTCTTCCTACACGCACCATTCTACTTCTATTTGAAATGTTCTTTGTCTATTGCTCAGCGGTACGACATCAGATTGTTGTGGAGGCCCTATTTGGATGGGAGGCTCTTCTATGAGTTTCTTTTTGCCTCTCCTGCCGACACAATCAAAGGATCGACCTAACCACCCCTTTTTCCTGGGGAACAAAAAAGAAAATCAATGTCGCCAACGGTAAGCTTGCATGAGCCAGACCAACCCGATCGCCTTCTATACCAGGATGAGCTCGAGTGTGGCTGTCACCACCTCGGAAGCTGACGTTGTTGGAAATTCTAACCATTCTATACTAGCAAACTTAGGAATTAATCAAATTCTTAATATTAAATGATTAGTTGTTTAGCAATTATAATATTTGTAAGCAAAGGCACATCACAAATTTCTTTTAGAAATTGTTTGCCAAGACAGAGCGGGTTCTATGGAACCGTCATTCACCTTGTCGAACTTTTCTAAAAGAGAGAAATGAACTATCTAAATTATCTCTAATTATTTAGTGTTTAGAATTAGATGCAAATCGTTTTCAATAGATCTACTAATAGCAAGAAATTAGAGTTAGAAACTCTGGCCTGTGGTCGAAGCACGCTAGGCGATGTCCCAAGAAACTTATTGCCCTCTTCGTGCGGGTCTTGTGGCAATGGTTCTCAGAGATACGACGAGCCCGGTCAGGCAACGTCCTTCTCATCGGTACGACTTCAAGAAGGTTTTGCGAACCTCGGGAACTTTCAGGAATCCAGTGACTCGACGAATCTTCTCAAAGCAGGGAGGCAGCACCGCAGCAGAGCTTTAATCCGAGTGAAGGATTCTTCTCGGAGCAAGGGGGCAGCACCACAGCACAAGCTTGAGAGAATGGGAGAGGGAGAGGCAGAGAGTAATTCTGATTTTCAGAGGATACTTTCTCTATGGCTGCACTGGGCCTTATATAGGCCTCGGGCAGTTAACAGAGGGCTGGAAGATGGGAGCGGTTCATAGGCTGCGATTAAGCCCATTAACCTCGCACGTTACAGCTCACAGAGAGCAGCCTTGTAACGGCTAGCATGCAGCAACGGGTCGCATGCAAAACGGCTAGTAGCTAAAAAGGAAAAAACTAAATGACATGTTTAAAAGGAAAAATAAAAATAAGGCAGGTGCGGACCAGTCCATTTCGAAGGAGCTATCGTGTCCAAGTCCGCGGGCGCACACACACGCGCCGCCTAGCCCATGCCCAAGCCCAAGTCCAAGCCCAAGCCCGGCCCAGCCCGGCTCGGCTCGGCACGCACGCGCTCGCGTGTGTGAGCTAGTGGAGTCCCTCCTCTAGTGTAATGACTAGTGGGGGGAAGTGGGCAATCCCTTTTAAGTTGGTTGGGGATTTTTTCCCATATCGATATGGGACTAAACCTCAAAATGTTTTGTGTGGTTTTCAAACACACACCCAACAATCCCCCACATGAGTTTAAAACCACTAAATATTAAATAATCAATAAAAATTTCAAGATGTAAAATAAAAGGACTTTGCTAGATTCCTTATACTACGCAGTAGGTGTAGGTACCTTCTGGTTTGAACCTCCACTTAGTACAGTTGTATACATCCGTGATGACTTGGTGGACTACGCCTTGAACCAGCCTCATTTATCTAGTTTCTACAAGTCATACACGTAGTATAGTTTTCGATGGTTCTAAGCGGGTTGCGCTATTAATGGCCTTGCGCATATATCTTTTCTTGTATGTTTCTAGGGAGCAGCCCTGGTCCCAGAGTTGCGGCCTCACAACGACATATATATAGGTAAGTCTTAATAGGGGTGTGAGCAAGGCGACACCCCGCCTCATAGGTCTTGGACTTATTAAGAGTTTTAAACTCATCATACCCCTTGCTTTTAATAAGCACTGACGTCATAGGGACGGGAGCATTATTCAGTGCTCCTCATTTTCAATCACTACTACAGTTTGACCCATTGAACCTCCGTGGGGTTGGGTTCCCACTACAGTGATTTTTTTATGGGCTTAATCCCATCCCCCTCGATGATTCTAAGACCACTGTCATAGAAAGGCCCTTAGTTAGATAATCCGTTAAATTCTTTTTGGATCTAACAAAGTCGAGGGCAATTATTTGATTTTTCATCTTATATCTGAGAGTTCTATTTCTCACTTTCAGATGTCGATTTATTTTCACATCAGCATTCTCTTGATTACGTTTATCAATAGTTGATCGACAATCACAATGGATAGATATAGCCGGTAAAGACTTTTCTATCAATGGGATCTCATATAGGAGATCTCGAAGTCATTCTACTTCTGTGCTAGTGGCATCTAGCGCTATCATTTTCGATTCCATGGTACTCCTAGCTATAATGGTCTGTTTAGTCGATTTCCAAGATATAGCTCCACCTCCTAATAGGAATACAAACCCGGTTGTGGACTTAATATCTATCGAGTCACTAATCCAGTTGACATCAGAGTATCCCTCTAACACAACTGGATATCCACTATAGTGGAGACCATATGATATGGTTCCCTTAAGGTATCTAAAAACTCTTTCTAACGCGTTCCAATGGGACTCATTCGGGTTAGACATATAACGACTAAGTCTATTTACTACGTAAGCGATATCGGGTCGAGTATAGTTTGCCAGAAAACCTAGCGATCCTATGATTTGAGCATACTCACTCTGTAGTTTAGGAAGTCTACTGTTCTTTGTCATATAGGTATTTGGATCATATGATGTGGATACCGGTTTGTAATCGAGGTCGTAAAATTTCCTAAGGATTTTCTCGATATAGTGGGATTGGGATAGCACTAAACCATTGTCCTTCCTAATGATCTTAGTGTTCAAAATAGCGTCGGCTTGTCCTAGATCTTTCATGTCGAAGTTTTGGGACAAAAAGTATTTGATATCATTTATGATTTGTATGTTTGAACCGAATATTAGAATATTGTCAACATACAAACATAAGATGACAACATTGTTACTATCTACTTTATAGTATACACATTCATCCGTTGTATTGATATCAAATCCATAGGATAAGATAACTTCATCGAATTTCATATGTCATTATTTTGGGGCTTGTTTAAGTCCATAAAGGAATCGAATTAACTTACACACCTTTTCCTCTTGTCCAGGTGCAGTAAGTCCCTCGGGTTGGTCCATATATATTTTCTTATTTAGGTCGTCATTTAAAAAAGCAGTCTTAACATCCATTTGATGTATGACTAGCTTATAGATTAAAGCTAAGGCGATGAGAATCCTAATCGTGGTTATCCTAGTGACAAGTGAGTAGACATCAAAATAGTCTATCTCAGGTTTTTGGGTAAAACCCTTGGCTACAAGTTATGTCTTAAATTTATCTATGATGCCATCGGGTCTAAGTTTCTTCTTAAACACCCATTTACATCTTATGGTTTTACAACCATGAGATAAATTGGTGAGTTTCCAGGTATGGTTTTGAAGTATGGATTAGATCTCGCTACCTATGGTTTTCTTCCAAAAGGGTGAGTCTATGGACTTCATTGCATCTGTATAGATGGAGGAAGAGTTCTCCACCAGAAGTACATAGAAGTCATCAAAGATTTTTTTCTACATAGGCACGTTTACTTCTCCTAGGTTCGGTTTGGATTACCGGTTCAGTCTGGTCTTCAAGTTCTAATTGGACTTCGGGTTCGATCTGAGTTACTTGATTAGAACTGGAGGCCTGGTTATTGGTATTAATCCTAGTGTTGATCCTAGTCTTATAATGGAAGATGTTTTCAAAGTATGAGGCATCTCTAACTTCGATTATGGTGTTATTGACTATTTCACTTAGTTCAGAGTTAAACACTAAAAATCGATTAGCGTTACTGTCTGAAGCGTAGTCGATAAAGATAGCATCTACAGTCTTAGGTCCTATCTTCTTTCTTTTGTTATTGGGGATCTTTACCTTAGCTAGGCACCCCCACACTTTTAGATATTATAAGTTAGGTTTTCTATGTTTCCATACTTTGTATGGGGTCAAGTCATTGTGTTTGAAAGGAATACGGTTAAGAATAAAACAGACTGCCATCAGGGCTTTCCCCCACAAGTTCTCTGGTGCTCCAGAGCTTATTAACATGGAATTGACCATGTTTATCAGGGTCCTATTTTTCCTCTCCGCTACACCATTGGATTGGAGAGTATAAGGAGCTGTGACTTCATGAAGTATTCCATAGTCTTCACACTACTCACTTAGTTCATTTGAGGTATACTCCCCTCCTCGGTCTGACCTAAGGATCTTGATGTTTTTGTCTAATTGGTTCTCAACCTGAGCTCTATAAATTTTAAATTTACTGAGCACTTCATCCTTAGTCTTAATAAGGTATATGTGGCAATATTTTGAAGCGTCGTCTATGAACGTTACAAAATATCTATTGCCACCTCTCGAGGTTCTTCCAAAATCATAGACATCACTGTGAATTAGTTCAAGTATCTTGGAGTCTCTATCGATGGTTTTAAAGGGTTTCTTAGGTTGTTTGGCTTCTACACATATCTCGCACTTATCAAGATTCCTAGTATCGGATTTAGGAATAATGTTTAGGGTCATGAGTTTCTTGATAGAATTATAGTTCACATGACCTAGTATTTGATGCCAAGTGATCGAAGACTCAATATTCAGAATTGTAAACGAAGGATTAAAGACATTCAATTTAAATAAGTCATCACAGAGAAATCTTTTTCCAATAAAATTTGTTCCCTTAGTTATTACAACTTTATTAGACTCGAATACAAGCTTGTACCCATGTTGTACTAACAAAGACCCACTAATTAGATTCCTTCTAATCTTCGGAACGTAGTGGACTCCGCGCAGGGTTAGGGTCTTCTCCGATGTCAACTTCAGGTTAATCAGTCATATCCCTAGCACACGAGCCTCAGCATTGTTTCACATGCTTACAGCTCCTCCACTTGAGACCTGATAGGTAGAAAACAAAGATTGATCAGAGCAAACATAAATGTTAGCTCCTGTGTCAATCCACCAATCAAATGCTTGAAAGGTCATGTTAACTTCAGGGGTGAAAAGAACAGACCTGAAAGCGGTCCCAGAAGAGCCAGCTCCAGATGTCACTATGTTGACTTGGGAGCCGGGTGGCGTTGGATCATTCCTTCTCAGATTTGGTGGTGGTGTTGTCTTCTTATAGAAGCATTGGTTGGCCATGTGATTGATCCAATCGCAGACATGCAGCAGCAGCGCACACCTTCCTTCTTCTGGTCCTTGAAATGGTTAGGGTTATGGTTTCTATAGTAGGGCTTCTTGGTGTATGGCTTAGGTTTAGGGTGGAAGGGTTTCTTTTGAAACTTATGCTTAGGTTTTTGGAATAGTTTGGATGGTTGACCCTCTCTGTTGTTGACCTTAGGTTTGGATTCAGAATATCCCTTTTCCCTGAGCCTTGTTGCTCCTTAATTCTAATAGAGTTTAGAACTTGAGTTAGGGTTAGGTCACCTTGGGTATGACTTAGGTGTATGGAAAACTCAGTCCAAGAAGGAGGCAGTTTGTCTATAAGGCAAGCTATTTGAAAGGTTTCATCAAGAGTGGAACTATTCATCTTCAAGTGTTGGACTCGATTCTCAAACTCATGAATCTGATCATTCATGGGTTTGGATTCAACCATTTTGAAGCTGTTGAAGTCTGACGCTTTGAAGCATTTTACTCCAGCATCATCTAGACCATTTATACTTACGCTTTAGGGTATCCCATAAGTCCTTAGGGTTTTGAATGGTATAGTAGATATCATATAGTCTATCAGATAAGGCCCCTAGGATCCTATGAAGGCCATAGTAGTTGATTTCTTCTGGGGTCCAAGTGGGAATGCTAGAAGTCTGTTCGGGATCAGGTTGGGAAGTGGAAGCTCGGGTACGACGAGTTTGGCTAGACCCACTAGAGACTCCTGGTGCAGTTTCACCTATGGCTGGCAGTAACCCAAGTGTGGTTAGCCAGAAATACATCTGGTTTTGCCACCTCTTGAAGTTAGACCCGTCAAACTTCTCGGGTTTGGCACTAAGGGTTTCACGGTGTAGTGAGGCCATTCCGGACAAAAGAAAGGAGTAGAGATCTGAGAGTTGAAAAATAGTTTTGTCAATTTCAAAGCACACTGTATAGATTTGACTTTTAGAAGTCCAAATGAATTTTCCAAATCCTAACGGTCAGATGCGCTCTAGGTAGGAGGTGGAGCACTAGGCTCGCTCAAATACCAAACTACCTTGGGCAATTTACTGCCGATTTGTCAAGCCTGTCTAGACACCGTAGGCAGTAGAACTTTCAATAAATGACTTTTAGTCTTTTCTATAATCTATGCTTCTAATTAACTTTTTGTAGAAAATAATTTTATAACTATTAGCAACTAATAGATGATCATGCAAACAATCTAATCTACGATAACAAGTCTAATAATACTAACACGTAAATAGATAACACAATAGAAGATGTTGATTAATCTTTTAATTTAAACTTATGATTGATGAACGATTAAATAATACGATAAGTTTCTTGGAATGTTGGAAATTTCAACCGTTCTATACTAGCAAACTTAGGAATTAATTAAACTCTTAATATTAAATGATTGGTTGTTTAACAATTATAATATTTGCAAGCAAAGGCACATCACAAATTTCTTTTAGAAATTGTTTGCTAAGGCAGAGCGAGTTCTATGGAACCATCATTCACCTTGCCAAACTTTTCTAAAAGAGAGAAATGAACTATCTAAATTATATCTAATTATTTAGTGTTTAGAATTAGATGCAAATCGTTTTCAATAGATCTACTAAGAGTAAGAAATTAGAGTTAGAAACTCTGGCCTGTGGTCGAAGCACGCTAGGCGCTGTCCCAAGAAATTTATTGCCCCCCTCGTGCGGGTCTCGTGGCAATGGTTCTCGGAGATACAACGATCCCGGTCATGCGACCTCCTTATCGTTGGCACGACTTCAAGAAAGCTTTGCGAACCTCGAAAACTTTCAAGAATCCAGCGACTCGACGAATCTTCTCGAAGCAGGGAGGCAGCACCGCAGCAGAGCTTTGATCCGAGAGAAGGATTCTTCTCGGAGCAAGGGGGCAGCACCACAGCACAAGCTTGAGAGAATGGGAGAGGGAGAGACAGAGAGTAATTCTGATTTTCGGAGGATACTTTCTCTATGGTTGCACTGGGCCTTATATAGGCCTCGGGCAGTTAATAGAGGGCTGAAAGAGGGGAGCGGTTCATGGGCTACGATTAAGCCCATTAACCTCGCATGTTACAGCTCACAGAGAGCAGCCTTGTAACGGCTAGCATGCAGCAACGGGTCGCATGCAAAATGGCTAGTAGCCAAAAAGGAAAAAACTAAATGACAGGTTTAAAAGGAAAAATAAAAATAACGCAGGTGCGGACCAGTCCATTTCGAAGGTAATATCGTGTCCGGGTCCGCGGGCGCACACACATGCGCCGCCCAGCCCATGCCCAAGCCCGGCCCGGCTCGACACGGCACGCACGTGCGCGCTTGTGTGAGCTTGTGGAGTCCCTCCGCTAATGTGATGACTAGTGGGGGGAAATGAGCAATCCCTTTTAAGTTGGTAGGAAATTTTTTCCTTTACCGATATGGGACTAAACCTCAAAATGTTTTGTGTGGTTTTCAAACACACACCCAACAGACGTCAGGGCGTTGTCAGCAGGTAGCTCGCCCTCGCGACATCAGGACAACGTCGATGGGTAGTTCGCTGCAAACCCTGGCAAGCTCGCCTGGGTGGTCATAAGTAACGTCATCAGAGAGCTCGCCTGAAACACGCGTCTCAGTTCAGACACGCTCAAGCAAGTGTAGCGATCCGCTTGTGGATAGCTCATACACAGAGAAATCGCCCCGGTCCAACTCCACTAACCAAGGTCGCTGGAACAAATATGATAAGAGAGATCTCCAAACCGCTCGCAGGCAGCTCGCATGTGGAGAGCTCACCCGATTGGAAAGCTCGTCTTGTCCGCTCCTTTGATATGGCCGATCTGACGAGCTCCACCACTTGACATTACTCCGGATAGACCCATAGGGCAGCCTACGGTATTGCTCACGGATAGCTCGCATTAGGGAGATCTACCCAAGGTGGCATCTTCGAACCTCGCCATGAGACGTCGCCCCCCACTGAACAGTAAGGCGGTGTTGGCTTGCCAAGTATCGGTAAACCTGCGGAAATACATGGACGCCTGGTAGCCGGATCAACCTTGACCCTTTGTTTTCAAAACCAGACCGGATGTCAAACCGAGAAGGCATCCGGTTCGGTCCAAATCGGTTCAAACCAATGGTTCAACCATTTGAACCACATGAAAATATGTTCTTTTAAATAGATATTTACTAAATTCTTCATTGATAGGGTTTGATTCCTGGGTTAACAAATAACAAACAAACCGATTAATTCAAAGAGCGAACCAAAACATGTTCTGGTTCCGATCCAAACCAATCGAACCGTCCGGTCCGGTCCGGTTTTCAAAACACTGCCTTGACCGCCTCACAAGCCACGACAAACTACATTAGGAGGCAGTCAGTTCACGACCACCCAAAGTAATCGCCTGATGAAAATAAGACCGATGCGACTTCCTCCACCCCTGAGCCGCCTGGCGGGCTAGACGCCAAAACCATCAAATCACACACGGCTAGCCCGTGGGTGCAAGTTCAGACAGGTACGTGTCGACCTCTGATGGTCGAGAGAGCAATAAGTGGAAAGAATTGGGTAAGCTTAGGGGATAAATGCTTGTTTGTCAGCAGGGTGATATCCATTTGCCCGAAGGGGGGGGGGGGGGATTTTTCAGCCTGAAAATGTATGCACGCCTATCAGAGTGGGACAAGTGGCACACGACGTCTCATTTCGGCACTTTTTTCCGAGGGAAATTTCGACAAAAGGGCGTCAACACTCGGTCGTTTCGGCTCCCATACCCTCGTCTCATTTTATCCGACTGAAGGTATGCCACTTGTCCAATTCCGATATGCGTGAGTAAATTTTCAGCGCTACACAGTGCGTGCTGAAAATTTTCCCCCGAAGGAGATGGTGATGGCGATACGGAGGAACGAGTAATTTTTTGGAATGATCCAGGATGAAGAATTTCTGTTCTACTCCTTCGTGGAGATTTTCAAGGTGTCAAGGATTACTCGTATACTTCTTGTTGGATCGAGCCAGTGTTCTCTTGGCCTTCTTCTGAAGAGCTCAAATGGCGCGAACTCGAATCAAAGGAATAGTCGGTTTTGGTGTTCTATGTACAAGCAGTCGATATGATGATTCGGAATTTTGTTCGCCTGTTTTTTTTTCAAACAAAAATATTTATTTATTTTTTTTGAAACAAAAACTATTTATTGTGATATCTGTTTTGTAATTGCTCTCTGTTCAGCTCGTTGTTGGGTGTCCAGTATCATGTGGTTTTTTGTAACAAAAATAGATGAAGTACTTTTATGAAAGCCAAAGCCAGTCCCCCTGCTGTAGAAGGGGTCGAGTGAACCGATCAAAATTGAGGGTAGGGCTGGCAATTTTGGACCCGACAGGGCAGACCCGACACAACCCAACACAAAGTTAGCGGGTCTGGGTCAGGGCTAAACGGGTTCGGGTCATAAACTGGTTGACATGACAGACCCGTTTAATAAACGGGTCAGGTCCGGGTTTAGGGTCTGGACATGGTAGACCCGGGAAGACCCGTTTAAAATTCACCGGGTTGGATCTACCCGCAATCCGATACTATAATATATAGTATCAGCAGGTGTATCGGGTAATGTCGGGTTGAGTTGGATAGGGTCGGATCGGGTCAACTGAATAAACCTTTGTGGTAAACGGGTCTTATCGGGTCTATCCGTTTTATAAACGGGTCGGGTACTGGTTGAGAATCTAGACATGATTACGGGTCGGGTCCGGGTCTAGGAGCTTTGGACACGATCCGAAACTAGACACGACACGAACCCGACCTGACACGATCCATTGCCACCCCTAATTGAGGGTGATGACCAATTGGTTCCTTCAACCAAAATAAAATGGACCACCGATACGTTTTCCAACAAAACTAACATTTTTCTTTAAAACGATTTTACATAAAATATCATTATCTTTCATGTGTGTACTGTTATCTTTTCACGCCGTTAGTCTGTAATTCCACACCAAAACTAATCTGTTACATAGTCGGGCCCCAAGCTAGACCCAAGAGTTACCACACAGACATACATCCACACAGCCACAGGAGAAAGACCCACCTGGCACACTGGAAGTCGCTGGACCATCAGGCGGAAGTGCCACACCGAGCAAGGAAAAGGGCCAATCTGGCCCAGGAAGTCGCCCCATTAAGGAGTGGGAGAGCCACACCAAGCGGAGAACGTATATTGATCCTAGGTTAATGCTCACTAGGAGCGATACCACTACCAAGTACCAACTGCCCAAAGCATTTATCTTTTGTTGCTCCCTCGTCGGAGGCTGTGAAATCCCGACGGTTATCCCCTTGGACAATTAGGGTGTAGAGCATTGTTGGAAAGTTAAGGACGGCCAACTTTGTCAGAAAACCCTCGATGTAGGTTCGACAGTGAGAGCTCGATAACACGTACATTTCCAAAACCCCACAACGAAACCCTGATGGAGCCTCATCAGTGAACTAACTTTTGGAAGTCAGCGATGGTCATGAGGAAGAAGCCGAAGTTGCATCAAGGTTTTAGGCATCAAGAGGAAGAAGATGAAGTTGTACCAAGGTTGGATTTAGGCGTCGAGAGAAAGAAGATGAAGTTGTGTCAAGGTTGCATTTAGGCGTCTAGAGGAAGAAGGTGAAGTCTTCCCAAGGTTGAATCCCCTTCCTTGACTTGGATCTTCCACTTGATCCTTCAAGGTGCATAGGCTTCCGGCTTTTACTTCTCTCCCGTTTTTTCATAACAAGTACTTCTGAATGTGGAGGAACCCAAAACTTTCCTTCTTGTTTCCCGTTCAACAAGCTACCGGTCGAGAGATTTATCCGCAATTAAGCCTAATTTTAAGGGGTCAGCATGCAAAAAAACCAATATTAATTTGCAAATGTTCCAAACAATTAGCATGAAAGTGCTGAAACTGCCCTCTTTTAGTCATAAGTTTCAAAGTAAATAGCATAACATTGATACAAGATTCCAAAAAAAAATTATAAAAAAATAAAAATCTACGGACTCCAAATCCGTGAGACATTTTACAATTTCTGATCATGATTCTCAACTGTCTATTAAATTTCCTTAATGATCATCTCGATAATCTGGGTTCTCTTTCAGGATAACAAATCCTTCCAAAACGGGAGATAGAGGAATATACCTGCACATAGAAACAGTCGGGGTATTCAAATTGTGAGACAACCAAAGATCACAGAAACAAAGACTCGCAGTATGACAGGTCATAAGGGGGTCAAGATGTACTTCTCAGTGGCCAGCTCGGCTCGATCCCCTGCTGCAAGCAATACAGGAGTCGAGTGCGTCTGAAAGCCAGTGATGGTCTTCGGCCGTCCGGCCTGGCCCACAACATCAACTGCCTGACCCACCCGCACGGGAACAGACAGAGCCTTCAGATTCTCATCCACAGTCATCAGCATCCTTGGCTGCATGAACAAGAAATTTGAGATTCAAGTTAACCCAGTATGCCACATCTACCTATCTATACTACTCTTATAAAGCTGAGGCCTTAGGTGCCACGTGGCAGCCTCCCCTTTCCCCCTTTCTTTCTCCCACCTTTTTTTAATTTTTTTAATAATTAAACATCCCCGCTCCCTCTCTCTATCTCTCTCTCCACTCAATGGGAAACGAGATTCAGTGCATCTAGCGGCATCACAGCTGTCCGTGCATTGCGTGGGATTAGTACTGGTTCCTTATAAACTGCAAGAAAACTAGAAGAGTTCGTAGTCGGACCTGCATGGCTAAGACGAGGATGTAAAGCATGTAATGATACTTCCCCAGAATGATAGATTTCATGTCCAGACAAGCATGTAGCACAGTTACAATTCCAGCAAGTGCTGTCCTGAAAATGGAGATGATAAAATAATAGTAAATAACTGTTATGAGTTAGATAATTTCAGATAGCGAGTGGCTCTGAAGGGAAATCACTCACGGAGATAGTAAAAACCGATCGGAGTGGTAAGGAGAGAGGGTTAGTAATCCCTTCCCCATGTGCACGAGACCTTGAGCAATTCTTACCTGCACATATATTTCGAACACTGGGTCATGCACAAAAAAAAAAAAAAAAACACCAAGTTACATAGAAAAGATGATCGATACTTACACAGAAGAGGTGCCCAGCTTCTTTGTAGTAATAACTTGAGAGGTTGCGGAGCATGGCAGCTATTCGAGCGTTATTGGTGCCAGAACCAATCAATCCCAAGGAGATAATTGCGGCCTGCCGATCATAAGCTAGATCAAAAATTATTACAAATCAATATCCAAAGATATTCAATGCGCCGAGTAGAGAGCATACCATAGACACATCGCCATCAGAATCGTGACTGAGTCTGCTCAGTGTGTCCATGACATTCACCTAATTGTACAGGAACGATCAGCAGAATCATTATCGGTTTATGAAAGTTCTATACAGCCGTAAAGCTTAATTGCTTGTCTTGGCTGCAAGCTGATTTATCAGTGAGCAGTTTCACTGCGTTGATTCAGCTGCATGATCCGAAATTACTGGCCTAGCAGGCATGTAAACCCTCCCATGAACTATCCACCTCATTTCAAATTGGTCCCTCAACTTTCTTTTTTAACAAGTTGAATCCTGAACTATGCTCCGTCTGCATGTAGCCCCCAACGGAAACTTTTTAACCCGAAAATACCCTTATCAATTTCCAATAAGACTCATAATTTTTTGAAATATTTAACTAATGCATTCTAGGACAAGGGTATTTTCGAAATAAAAGTTGTCAGAGGGGACTAAATGCATATGGAGCATCGTTCAGGGTTCAAATTATTCAAATAAAATGTGGAGGGACCAAAATGAAATGAGGTTCATCATTTAGGAGAGGTTTTTGTAATTTGCCCAAAAAAATTTGGCACTTTGGAGCGAACAATTAGCCAACTGTTGCCTTTGGATCCAAGTTTGAGACTTTAAGATTACATTATATTGGCAAGCCTACATGATTGTGTAGGGATAGAGAAGTACCTTTGGATTGGATATGCAGAGAATACCAAGAGCCAGAGGCACTGCCCGTCTGATGTTCTGCTCTCCATATTGTAACAGATGTTCCAAGGACCGAATAGCCATCTCAAGTCCAAGTTCTTCAGCCATTGCCACAAGGGCAATTCCAAGGACTGCCGATCCCTGATGGCTCTCACTCTTATCAAGGTGTTCAGAGCAGTATCCGATAAGTTTCTGGACCTGTATGACAAGGACAGTTAAACAAATCCAATCGTGTGACCAATCAAATATGTGGGGTAGCAGGGACACGAGTAGAGACCTTGAGCACATTCCCAGTTCCAGCATACGCCAAGGACAAGAGCGTGATATCACAATATTTCCTAATTTTTTCATTAAAGGTTTTTGAGACCTCTGCAGAAGCCTCAACACTTTCCTGCCAGACACCAAAATTTTGATAAAATGATAAGAAAACCAATAGAGCAGAATGGGTAAGTCACATGCCTATTGCTCTCAGAAACCCATAAGGTGATAAATGTGGGAAGGTAAAGAAATATTGTGATGCCCATATGTTTTCCTAATTGGAACTCATTAAATAAAAATCTCTGAAAAATAAACTAGAAAGATTATCCTAACAAAATAGTATCAGCTTCAGCAAAAAAAATAAGGCTTCCCAGAAAAATTCAGGAAAATAATAGAATATATTTAACAAAAAAACTGTTTTGCAGTAAAAACAATAAAGACTAGGTAATAGTATACTGCGTCGAGCTTATTAGGATACATTGCACAAGTAAAACTAAGAGCAGGATCTATTAATCACTTACTTGGAACCTCAAACAGGACACCCATTGAGAAAATAAACAATAAGAAATATATAAATAGAATTTCCTAGGGGCTAATTAATTTTATTACCTGCTTTCCAAGGTATAGAAGGCCAAGGGCTACAGGGAGCAAGCGAGTGAGGGGTTCACCCATTTCAGTGTCATTCCGCACCATTATGGCTTGGATGATAGATTGAGCAATCTCTTCATTACAAGAACCAACAAACACCAGCCCCAACGTGATGGCAGTGAATACAAGAACATCGAGTGGCGTTTTTTGGTCATCCAAGATCGCTGACAGATGATCCCTAAGCTGGTATACAGACGGAAAATAAGATAATATACAAGTATATAATCAGGGGATACACATGCAAAAATAGAAACAAATAAATAAATAAACTGTAACAATTTTACCTCCTCTTTATGTGAACCAGCATATGCAATGCCGAGTCCCAGAATTGCTCCAATGCGGATTGATGTATCATCCTTACTAATATAATCAATGAGGAGTGCCAATGCCTGAAAAAAAAAAGTGCATTTATGATAAAATCTGAAAATATATTTTAGTTCTCCAAATGGTCACTGCAGCTAGGGGAGTACATAAAAGATTACTCACAGGGTCACAATCATTTTTTACACCACAGTTCACAATGCCAACACCTAACAAAGCTCCGGCAACAACATGGTTGTCATTACTGTGCAAGTACTTGTCAATTTGGGCAAGTCCAGAGTCAACATCCCACAATAAAATCATCCCCTATTATCAGAAAAAAGGCATCAATCTTTACTCAGATCATTAAGAGATCAACACTAGATACCATACAAAAATACAAACACACCAGACTTGCAGCTGCGCTGGCTTTTCCATGTTCCTTATTTTTAAAAAGCCAGCTACCAGCAGCACCGCCCTCTGAAAGAATGGTCATCAACTTATCCTGCAGATAAGCAAAAGGTTAAAAAACAATGTCGTAGTCAAAGACAATAGCATAGCAAAATGTTTAATGTCTACCTGACCAAATCCTGCATTAACAAATGCATTCACAAAAGTAGCCGCCAAATTCTGTCGGGCCGAATCAAGACTGGAACTTGCACTTCCTCGGCCATCAATCAAATGTGCCTAATAAATGTAAGTACATTCACTGGAAAAATGAGTATATGGACACTAATACACACTCAGATGTGCACATTTTTTTCTCAGGACAAACTCTACTCTAAACCAATATCGATTTCATAGTTTCAACCAAGAATATTATGTATGCACTTATACCGCTTAGACAAAACACGCTGAGTAGTTCTTTGTATTTGATATTACTAACAAAGAAACAAAAGGAAAAGGGAGGATAACTACAGTTACTACTTACTACACACACAACTGAAAGAAAGCACAAACTCAAGCAAACTATGAAAAGCATACATATTGTTTTTCACTGTATCATACAACACACGATACAATATGTATGATACACGATATGATACATATGATACCGTAAAAGAGAGGGCTTTGGAGTTTGGCTTGTTTTGAAACTTCTAAAATATTTTTTTGATATATTTTTTTTTATCTAAAGTTCCAAGCCGATACACGTCCATTAGAGTTGAAAAACAATTAATAATTGTTTCTAACCTTGGGTGAAGGGAGAAGGCATCCTACGTTGCATAAGACACCTTGAATACAGTCTCTCACATCCTCTGACCCTCATTGAGAACATTAATAGTCACAAGCATTGACTCAGAAGTAGGAACGCCATTTCCCTTGTAGTACTCCTCCTTCGGGGGTATCCGTTACGAAAAGGATTGGGATCTTGTCCGAAAAGACAACAATAGTGGCCTTGGAGGGTGCGGACCACAACCATATCACCCATGGGATTGTGTTCGGTCAAGCTATTAAAGAAAAACAAATGAGAGTCACTTTGGGCCTTGAGCGTTAGGTTTTTTTAGGGGTTTCACAAATTTTCTTTGATCTTTCTCTAGAGTTGTCAGAATCCATTGTTATTTGTTTCTACAGTTAAAAAAAAAAGGGGGAGGGGGGGGGATTTGGAAAATGTGTCATTCCACCCCCAAAGAGTCATTGAAGAAGGTGAAGTTCAAATTTTAATTTTTAAGTGCCTCAAAGTGGTAAGAAACCGTTCCTATTTGATTCTTTTTCACTTAAAATGGAAGATAAAGGGTAGAAGAAATCTTACAATAAAACAAATATATAGATAGATATAGATCACACTTGTATACGGTTCCTTTTTTATACAGGTATAAACATCATACTTTGTGGATACGCCCATGCTATGGTTGCTGGGAAATGAAAGGGAATGTCTTACCCTTCTAATCTTAACTTTTCATATTAAATGTATAATATTATATATATATATATATGAGCAAATTTAACTGTAGCTTACAATACACGAGACGATACTATACACGATACATAAAAAAGGGAAAATGACACACGATATGAAAACCATGCAATACATCAACAAATCTATACACATCAATCTTCCTTCACCAACTATGTGTAATGGCCACAAAAAGTAAGAAACAGAGGCGAGTCTCCAAAGGCAACCATCACCAATCACCAATAAGATCTAAAGTGAAATTACTCCAATAATGTGAGTTTATTAAACTATCCATGCCAAGTGAAAGACAGAGCCCAAAACCAAGATAGCAAAGAAATAAATATACTGGAAATCGTAGATTATATCTATACAAAAAAACTTGGTATGCATAATATGTTCTTTAATGTTACATTGATTTGAACAATTAACACAGGCAGAAGACATCCTATCAGATTCATCATCCACCCCTTCCTACAACAGATCCCAACATCCACCGGTGACGTGTCACTTTCCTTACACACTTC
Source organism: Chamaelirium japonicum (assembly GCA_947650365.1). Classification (NCBI taxonomy): domain Eukaryota; kingdom Viridiplantae; phylum Streptophyta; class Magnoliopsida; order Liliales; family Melanthiaceae; genus Chamaelirium; species Chamaelirium japonicum. Next base: position 37,127,116 of record OX393550.1, read on the forward strand.
AATGGAAGTTCTTAGTGCAATACATGATCAGATGATGATTAACATGGGAAAGAGGTGGACAACAGCTATGATGACTGTATACAAATTATTATGCAGCCATCCAGATAGGATAACTACTCAAGTAACTACGATAACAATATATGAACTTCTAATGGTTATAACATGACCAGATAATTATGCCAAATAAAAACAGCTGAGAGGAACTTACTTGTTACTGTAGATTATTTCTAAAAAAAGTGCACAAGACAGTCAAGGTTTGATACAATCAAGTTGCATAAAAGCCAATACCTTATAGATATCTTCCGGCGATTTAGGTTCCATGACCTCAACATCACGAGCAAGAGTGAGGTATCCTTCACTTAATTTAACATTGTTGATTATATCCTGCAAAGCCTCTCTATCGTCGTCATCTAGAATCGTCTCATCATCAAGCACCCATACTAAACCCTGAATTTCAAAAATGATGATCAGACAAACAAGCACATCAAACGAATTACAGAATAGAAAAAGACCACCCCATCAGTGGAAGATACCAAATATACAAGATAGATAAAATGAACCATAAAATTGCCAAACTATGCAAAACAAGTTTTTATTCTTACTGAGGAGGGATATGACAAATTATATCAACATGAACAACGCATATCTAATAGAAACCACTGGATTTGTTTCAAAATTCAAGTACAAGGAAGTGAATGCAGAGGCCCTGGATATCAAAAATCCATAATTGAGGACACAACTCACATGACGAGCCAAAATATAAGAAAATTGCTTCTTCAGCAGCAGATTCTCAGTAGATTTGTATACCTGCTTCACATACTGTAATGGAGAAGACAGAATATCATGAGAGCATGTGTAGAGCATCCAAACATTAATTATTAGTTACAGAGGTGGAAAGGAATCTACTTAATAAGAAAGAGTCAATAAGGTAACCTGAATGTTATGAAGGAAGAGTGCGATACGTAGAGCATTTGTGAAGTCTTCAAACTTGATGTAAATTATGTATGCTATGTCCAAGGCAAATGTATCATCTGGGCTCGGAAGAAAGCTGCAAGATCAATCGATTAGAAATTAGCCCCCACAATTATGCACAAAAAACGTAATGATCACAGCATGGTGATTGTTGATTGGGTATATCTCATAGCTACAAGAACATAACCTGCAGCATATCATAATAACAATTTGACTGGAGTGATTATCAGCCCCAACAAAAAATGGTTTAGAACTTTAGAGATATATCCCACATGAAGATAACCGACTCCTAAGTTCTGGAACTTAGATTGAAACTAGGCCTTGTTCACCATAAGGAATATCAGGTATTTCTAAACAATATAACCAGCCAGGAAAATGTGAAATCAATAGAAGCACCATTAGAAACATGCAAAGTTATCTCATGTACATTCAAAGTACGTCATAATATCAAGATACATTATAGAACAGTAACAATAAGCTGGAACATAAATTAACAACTGAATTCCTCAGTGATATTTGAAATTTAATTTTGTCCAATTTAGAAATATTGAAATACCACAAAATGGTATTGATTCTCTTAATAGGAATATCATAAATAAGTTAAAAGATACCAATGTTGCCTCCAGAAATTGTTCTCTTGTTCATCAAACCAAAAGTAAGTTTGAGTTGACATTCGATTAGACATACATTTTAATGCACCCCTAACAGCATGGTCATTTTTGCAAATCACATCTCATTACATGAGCATTACCCCACCACATCCCAATTATTTTATCCAATTTGATTGCCAGCATTCAGGCCTTCTAGTTCTACAACAATTATCCATTGACCGTTAGACCTAGATGATTAACCAATACCAAAATGGATGCAGGGAACCTAAATCATCAGTTTAAATTAGGGATTGTGACAGATATCGTATAGCAAGAGAAAGTTTCCAAATCAAGTAAATTAAAGTTCGCACCAGGTGTGCGGCCCAGATATATAACATAAGATAAAACATATATCTGGGCCGTCAAACCAAATGCCCAATGATAAGTGTGATTCACAGTTCCTCCCCATTAATATCCCACCATTAAATCCCACGTTTGAAAAAATTAAATCCCACCTTATATGGCCATTAAATTCCACGTTTGATTAAATCCCACCATTTGTCGAGCCAACCGGATAACCAGCCCTCTTTCCTCTCTGAACACGCCGGAGATATAGATGAGAGTCGTTTACCCAAAATAATCGTCATGTGTTGATCGATTCAGAACTCGGATGTAATTTAAAATAGACATTAATATCCATGTGCCGGTCTATTTAGGAAACGGTCAGAATTTAAACCAGCATTAATATCATTAAATTATCTATAGATGTCCCTTTGATCAATGTCCCGCTAGAGGAGGCAATGTGTGTCTTCTTTGTGGGATGGTCTGCGTCCAGGAACAATGCTCAAGCAGACGAAGCATGGTTTTGTGCACATGATTTTTTAAAAAAAAAAACATCTTACCTTTTAATTTTTTAATACGGGTTCAGGAATGTTGATCCTCTTGTTGCTTCATGGTTTTGTGCAGGCTTATATCAATGACGATGCTTTGTATCCCATGCATTGGTCGGATTTGAGTGATAAATGATTCATTCTGATGCTTCTGTGACCTTGTAATTCTATTTTACAAATACTTGTGCATTTGCTACCGATGACACCCTTCATGCTTCTCTTTTTCTCATGTCATGTCTTTCTTTTGTGCATATTGTTTCTGGAAAATGGGAAGTTGGCCTCGTAGAATGTTTTACTTCTATCAACATGTTCGCATAGCAATGGATTTTTTTTCGGGTTATTTGGAACTCGACCTTCAACTTGAGGTTTTTCCTTCAATGGTCGACTATGTTTGTCCACCGAAGGTGGCCGCTGCAGAGCTGACAGGCACGAAAAATACCATCTTATTATAATAAGGGACTACACCTACGGCTCAGATATAAAGGATAAGATAAAAGATATATCTAGATATTCTACAAAATTCTATCCTTATTAGATAATTAAAAAAATTACCGGTAGGAAAAAAGTAGTAATTACAACCAGTATAGAAACAAAAAACCAAAAAAAAAAAGGAATATGTTCTTCATTTCTTCAAAGTGACATTTCATCACTGTTAGCAATACATAATGAACTGGATGAATTACTAAACCTCCTACATTAGTTGAATATCCCAGATGAGATAACTTTTTTCTTCTAGAAATGATGCTAACTGAATAGGAGTGCCCAAAATCGTCACCAATTGACCGGCTCAAAGAATAGAAACACCATTCACTAGGGGAGCGTGCCGAAAATAAACTGGCCAGGTATTGACTCAAATTTTAATAGAATGCCCAAGTGTTCATCTTTCTACACCCGATTTGCAGGCTTACTAGTGTCATCACCGCCTCAGAGTTGTCCCGGTTCCACTCTAGCTAGAAGAGTAGCTAGCCTCTACCAGAGGCACGGCCCATGTTGGGGCCTAGTTATCTTTATTGTTTTATTTAGTATTTAATTGTTATTTTTGGAGTACTAATTTAGGGTATTTTTTTAGAGTTGGTGTTAAGTCCTGCCATGCTGTCTTTTTGTTTCATATCGGTTGGGGTCGATTCTGGATGTAACCCAGCCTATTAGATAAAGGCATGGGGCTCTTTCGTTATAAACAATGAAATATGAAATAAACTTTTGTATTTCCTGGATTGGAAACAATTAGAGGATTCATCTCTCTCTCTCTCTCTCTCTCTCTCTCTCTCTCTCTCTCTCTCTCTCTCTCTCTCTCTCTCAAATCCTAGTCGATGTCTCTCTTGTCTCTCTCCCAGCATAAAGTGGGCAGCCTGCCCCCTCTCCCTGTTTCTCTTTGCATGGACCCACGCCCTGCCTCCCCTCTTTTACGGTGTGCAAAAGGGCTCGAACGCACCCCGCGGGCCAGCAGCAAACGCAAAGTCACCCCCCGTGTCAGTCAATCACTACAGGGCACCCTGCATGTCAGGTGGTCACTATTGGGCACCCCAGGGTTCCCCGGTCTTTAGTTGGGCACCCTAGGATCACTGAGCGCACCCCAGATCAACCGCAAGCACCCCAGGCTCCCGACGAGTATCCACAGGGCTTTCCTAAGCCCTTACAACCTCTTGTGAGTCTTCCCGAGCCTTTCTAGCTTCCCCACAGCCCTGTTCTCTTCATCCTCACATGTGTTGCTGCCCTGGTTTGTGAGAAGAAAGATGAATAACCTCATCGAAGCTTCAACAACTACTCTTGAGGAATTCAGTTCTCGCCCCCCGATTCCCGACCTATATAAAAAAGGTGAAATTCATCTTTGTTAAATTCTTCAGCCTCTCCCAAATATCATGCTAAGCTTTATATTACAATTATTTACTTACATGTTGTCAACTTGAAATAATTCCTAAACACCACATGAACCTATGCCCTTTGAAACAAACTTGTTGAACCTGATAATTTTAAATCTTTGAATCTTCTGCGGCAATTAGGAATTCTAAAAAAATCCTACTTAAACCTTAATCACTCGGAAGTTCCCATTTTCGTGCATCTACCCAAGAAGAATTCTCATGACCTGGATGAGGGGTTGTAGGATCTAGGCCCCCAATATTTAATCAGCACCTGCGCTAATTCCAAATAACTGCATCTTTTCAACGATCATTCTTTGGCCTCACTGAAATTAAATCTGAAAATTAAAAATCCTTAAAAAAGGCTTTCTTCTTGTGTATGTTCCGCATCAGCTTTAGTATTATAGTTAAAGGTTTAGATTAGGGAAAAGCTTTCTGCACTCTGGTCAATGATAAAGACGCAACAGAATGACCTATCCTCCTGAGAGGCTGAGATGGATCCAAATGCTACTCACCAAGTGTTAGAGGCCAGTGTAATGTTCTAAAAAGCGGCCTAGGCGGCCGCCTAGGCGATAGAAGGTCCCCCCATCGTCCAGCCTAGTCCTAAGCAGTACAGAAAGCTGCCCAAGCCACTACGCGGCCGATTAGGCTATCCCAGGCGGGGCTAGGCAACCCCCTAGGCAGGCCTAAGCACTAGAACGTGTATAGATCCAATTCTATTGTTGGTAATATAGATTTTATGGTTTGGAATGTACTAAAATTATGGATGTTATGATATTATCTCATAATATCATGCTTGATTTTGTTCTTGTTAATCTTGAGTTTATAGTTATGTAAATAATATATGCTCTTTAAAATAATGGTTAGGATAATCTTGAATTTACAGTAAGTTAAAACATATATATATATATATAATAATTTTAAAAAGCTAAAAACACCTAGGCACCGCCTAGATGGCCTAGGCGCTAGAAGGCCCCTCACCGTCCGACTAGCACCTAGCGGGCCTTAGGAAATCGAATCACCAATGTTGAAAATAGTTGAACGCCCGCTTGGCGATAGGACATTCAATTACTGACCTCCGTAATGCTGCTAAGATAAATATGAACAAGATGATGTAGCACAACCTCCCCCGAAAGTTCAAGGACAACGAGCGATGGACTATAATGGAGTGCAAGAGACACCTGACGAATGCACAACGTGTAGTATCAAGGTCGAAGCACCAAGCTACAACGATCATCTCGATCCAAAAGCCTTCATAGATTGGCCCGCTATCATGGACCACTACTTCAAGTGGTATGGCATGTCAGAAGAACGTAGAGTTAGCTTTGTGAAAATTAAGTTTGTCAGTCCAGTCAAATTGCATTGTAATATGGTAGAAGGGATGATTTATAGAGTCGGACAACCTCCAATCGTGCAGTGGGATGAGATGAAGGAGAAACTAAAATTTAAATATCTTCACATCTCCTACAAGTACAAGCAACGATTGTTGGATCAGTAGTAAAGGGTGACTCAAGGGAACAAACCCATAACTGAGTATATCGCTCGCTTTGATGAGGTTTTCATACTTTGTGACGCACGAGAAGATGTGGAATTGACTTTGTCTAGGATTAGGTTTGCTATGCGAGATGACTTATAGAAGGAACTCATTCGTTGTGAGGCCAACACCTCATAGCATGCTTATCAACTAGTCCAAGACCTAGAGTGTTACAATAAGCAACCCACGTTTAAGCGATTTGATCCAAAAGATTCAACCAACAAGCCGAGCACATGGAGCAAGCCACACACCAAGAATCATACTGCAAGGATCTCATAACCATAGTACCTTCAAGGCTACAACTCTAGGGATCCTAAAAACAAAGGAGACTTAGGAGTTTCACCGAGAGCGTCTTGAGATCAGTACTATAAATGCTTGGTTATGGGCACATTGCTAATCAATGCCCCACCAAGAAGGCTCCAATCATCGAAGAACAGGAAGATGAGAAAACTTATGAACAGGTCGTAGTTTATGAACCAGATGTCAACTCTGAAGATTTGGATGAAATAAAGGATTGACTATGATGCATGCAAACCAACTCCATAGGACCGTCACTTGTCGGGAGCACAACTGTAAGATCATCATCGACAGTAGGAGTTGCGTCAATAGGGTATCCGCCAACGCCGTCAAATGACTACAAGTGAAATCAGTACCACATCCCATTCCGTACAATGTGTCGTGGGTTCACAAGATATCAAGACCAGTCTCCCAACGTTGCCTTGTCCCAATCAACTTCTTTGAAAATAAGGATCAGGTCTGGCGCGCTGTCATCCCCACGGATGTCGGACACATCATTCTTGGCAGACATTGGCTATACAATCTGGATGTCACCAATTATGGTAAATCCAACTCCTATTCCTTTATCTATATGGGAAAGAAAATTCCTCTGAACCCTCTGCCTCCTAAAGCTACGACTTCTGGAAAGAAGGATGACAACTTTAAAAATTGCCTTCAAATCATTAGCCGAAAGAAATTCGAGAAGGAAGCCATGTAAGCATCAATAGTCTTTGTACTACTTTCCAAAAACGTTGCTCCGGATTCTCATGCAGATTACCCAAAAGAGAATCGACCTGTCTTAAAAAATTTCAGGACATGTTCCTTGAGGACCTACCTGATGAAAGGACATATTCCCTGAGGACCTACCTGATGAACTACCTCCAATACGTGACATTAAACAAATTATTGATTTGGTTCTATGAGCAACTCTCCCAAACTTGCCCCACTACTGAGCACACTGAATTGAAACGGCAAATTGACAAACTACTTCGAAAAGAGTTCGTTAGGGAAAGTCTTAGCTCTTGCACAGTGCCAATACTTTTTAAGTCAAAGAAAGACGGCATTTGAAGGATGTACATGGATATTAGTATTGTGAACAAAATAACGGACAAGTATCGATTTTTGATACCTCGTTTAGATGACATGCTCGACAAGATGTCAAATGCCACGATCTTTTTTTCAAGATCGACCTTAAAAGTGGCTACCACCAAATCCAACAATGTCGAATTGAGAGGATGTACAACTAGTAAATGTATCTATCAGTATACATACCTAGAAGAGCTAGTAAGATACATGCACGCTCTTTTGTAATTGGTAGAGTCAACATGCTCAACTAGCAGATCAAGATCTTCAACCTGGATTCAAAAGAAGAAAAAAAATTATTCAGCTTGTACAGCTATATTCAGATGAACACGGATAAAAACGTCAGGACGTACCTCCATTAGAAGATCTACAGCTTCCGGTTCAGCATTATGCTGCACCAAAATGAAGAAATTGAAGTAAATATTACCAAAAGTGGTACGAGAACTTAACTGTTCATGTGGAACACCTAAAGAATAACATTAAGTGAGGCAGGAAGCAACATAGTGTAACACTTGCAACTGTATAATAGAATAAGGCAGAAAGTTTTAAGCTATATAATGAAATGGTTTATATAAAGAATACCTTCATGTGAAAAGCAACAATCTGTTGCACAAGCTCCATCAGAGCATCTATCGGCATGTCATCATACTGCGTGTGAAAGGAAACTTGGTAAAATATTTCTTAAATTGGACAGCAAGAGACAAAATAACGTGGCACTCGAAACCATATGAGTAATTAACAAGTTCTCCAGGGAAGAACGCCATATTAACGTTATAGCAAAAGAGTACAGATAATGAGTTAACAAATAAAAAGAAGGCATTTAAAGAATGTAAATAGGAAACTAACTTGCAAGCATAACAGAAAAATAATATTTTATCAAGGAACATGTGGTAAAGGCCATTGTCAGAATAAAACAGACAAATTACAGATTGAATTCTAAAGTTGATTGCCAGATTAATGCGAGTAAGCAAATAGAGAATAGCAAATCATTTTGATTGTGAAGAAAGGAACTGCAAACCCAACAAAGTGTGACACATCAAAATAATGGGATGGGAAAGCGCATTTCATTCATGCATACGATAAAGTAAGGCACTAATGAAACACACATAACGAAGTAATGTACATCGTAAAATGGTTGATCCATGGGGACAATGTTACCATTTTTTCCTGAGGTTACTGGTGGATCAAATATGCACAAGTAGTTCATATTGTAATATGTTGACAACCTCCTAAAAGTAATTTTTAATATTTTCATAGTAATCTAATATGTGAATTTTATAGTAAACTTCATGTAGTTGCAATTCTATAGGAAAAATAATCATGGACACCAGGAAGATGCTCCAATTCTTGCCAGAATTTTACTTCAGCCCCTCAGCACCCTATTGTTATTTTTTTTTGTTTGGAAGTTTCATCTGCAAAATAAAATAAGCAGACAGTTTTGTGGTTAGGTAAGTTGTTTTGGGGATTCAGGTTTGGAAAGGATTGCCCCACAAAGAATCAGACATTGTACATTGAAGGCATTATTTGTGTATTTTTCTGCAGACCAACACCGCTTAAATGCCAATTTCTTCCAAGGAGCTTAACTCATTTTCTGCAGACTAACAAAATTCGAATGTCCAGGTTCTCCAAGGAACCTAATGCACTCACGATGGCCTAAGCAAACTCTTAGGCTATGTTTGTTTTGAAGGAAAACTAATCCAAGTAAAAAACGAGGCATTATCTTTACTCATAGAATATCTACTGAAGTAAATAGATTACTTTGTTTTGGAGTACAATTTGACAAAAGTATAATTTAATTTGACGTAAAACTTTAACGTCTATTGTCAAACCTCAGCATTTTTTGGAGTTTTGAAGATGGTTCTTTTAGGTAAAACAAATTCAAAAGTATTAAAGATACTTTACACCATGACATATACTTCAAACAAAATGAAGTATTATTCCAAATTACTTACCAAAACAAAACTACCAATAATTTTACACCTAAACAACTTGAACTTTAATAAAATACTAATCAAAGCCATATTCATGCTCCTCTTCTTTTATCCTTCATTATAGATGATAACATTAAAATAGTTAGACACTTAGACATAAGGCAGTTAAAGATTTACAATTCATATATTCATTACTAATTTAAAGCATCACTACATATCCCATCATCCTTTAGTACAAATAAATATGATATAGAAGAGATCAGTTGTAAAATAATCGAGGGAAATGATACAGCGCAATGCCACTTTGCAACCCTCATTTGCAACTCAAGGATTTTTGTTCAATTCCATGGCAGTTGTTATTATGCAAAAAAAAAAAAAGAATTTGTTTCTGTAATCTGCAATTTGGCATCATTACATTCCAGACATTGACTTGAACTAGAAATGTACATGCAATGTGGAGTTGCTAAGTGACATTGCACCTTATCATTTCATCAATTTAATGATAGGTAAGCCAATCAAGCTTAGATACATCATACATGAGAGATTTAACAATATGATTAGATGACATCAGATAGTAAAAAACAATCTCAATTCCCAACGTTCAATAACCATATTTAAAGAGATGCACCCAAACCTGGCGTTTCGTGAACTCTTGTGAAATTTCTCCAGCAAGGTTGCTGAAATACACGCGACCATCAAAAAAATTAACAAAAGAACTTTCTAGCCTCAAATTATAAGCAAAATGCATAAGCTTATAACAGAATTAATGATTGAGAAGGGAGGAAATAGATAAAATTATAGCAAAATTGCATAAGCTTATAACAGAATTGATGATTGAGAGGGGAGGAAATAGGATCCATTTATTTAGTTGAGAATGATTTAAAGCTGCCTTTTAAATTAACAAAATTCCCCTCGGTAAATAATTAGAAAAAAAAAAAGATTACAAAACGAACCATAAAATTGAAAAGCAGAAAATTAAAGATGAGGTTATCAGTACAATCAAGGTGCATCCAAGAGATTGTAGGATGAAAGCATTTGTTACTCATATGCACCACAAAACACCTCATTTTGATTTCACAATAATGCGTCAACTTTCATATATAATCAAAAATATAACTCAGTGTCGTCTTGATGTCCCTTTTCTGCTTCGCAGATGCCTACCAAGCTAACAGGTTTAAAACAAGTTAACAACAAAGAAAGTTGACCAAAAGGTAGTTGTGGGGAACAATTGCAGTTAGCAACTTAGCAACCAAACAATAAATTGAAAAGGACAAATAAATATGACTAAGATGGATTTATGGTGTAGGAAGGGAAAGAAATTTGGTGGATTTGGATTTGTGTGAGAATTGGAAATTTTCACTACGAAAAAAGTCCAGATTTGAAAGTGATCTAACATTATACCATAAAAGTGGTGCTAATGGGTAAAATAGATGATGTCTACTGCAAAACTGCAAAGAGGGATAAAAATCTAAAAGGTTTTGCAATTTAATGAGGATTCATGAAGGAAACTACAAATTAAAGGCATGCCAGAATCAAAATTTTGTAACAGAATCTCTGGCTTGGGAAGGATTATGTGATATTTTGTCCAGATATAGGCTTATGTATCATTCAAGAAGATCAATTTTACAAATATGAACTACTATAAATGCAGAAATTCAAGCATAATGTTTAATTTAAGGTAACATAGCAAGTAATAAGATGAAGAATAAAGAATGTCAGACACAGAATTGGAGAGCCAACTGGAGTACTTTCATAAGGGTCTATGCCCATGTATATATATACACGTACAAAGACGGGACTCCTGAATAGCCGATGTGGGATTAAACATCCTATACAAGTAATATACAACTACAAGTAACACCCCCCCTAACCCCTCAACTCAAGGTGGGTCGAACACCGAGAGTTTGCAAACACACTAGCCAGAAGAGTTTTTGTGAGAAAGTTTGCAAACACACTAGCCGGAAGAGTTTAGGGGTTGAAAGGTAAAGAGATCATGCAAAGAACATATTCATGGCGAGCATAATGGCAATCAGTCTCTATATGCTTTGTGCGTTCATAAAAGACTGGATTGCTAGCAATCTGGATTGCGCTTTTGTTGTCGCAGTGTAACGAAGTTGGGTTGGAGAGAATAACACACAAGTCTTTAAGTAACCATCGCATCCATACGATCTCTGCAGTAGCGGTTGCCATGGCACGATACTCGGACTCAGCGGAGGACCTAAAAAATGTGTCTTGTTTCTTGCTATACCAGGAGATAAGTGAGTTACCAAGAAACAAACAGAACGTAGTCATGGAGTGGCAAGTGTCAACATCCCCCATAATCCGCGTCAGAGTAAGCACGAAGGACTAACAAAGAGGTGAAAGACATAAACATGGACCGAGTCATCGTGCCACGAAGATAACATAGGATCTAGAAAACAACTGCATAATGCGAGGAGCGAGGTACCTCAATAAACTGGCTGACAACGCTAACAACATAAGCGATGTCAGGCCTGGTGATAGTGAGGTAGGCAAGCATCTCGACAAGACGACGATATTTGAAGGCATCATGGAGTGGCTTAACATCAGTAACAGAGAGGCACAAATTCTGCTCGAACAGAGTGTCAACAAAACAAGTATCAGTACGAGCAGCCTCTGTCGAATGTCAGTATCTCAGAAGTGTATTTCTACTGGAAAAGTAGAATCCCCCTGGGAGAGCGAGCAATCTATAGTCCGAGAAAGTAACAAAGAGGGCTTAGATCCTTCATCTTGAACCGTCGTTGAAGATGTGCTAGAAAGAGGCAATAGTGGCACTATCATTACATCCACATAGAGAAGTAAGATGGCTAGACTCTAAGATGAGGAGCGAGTGAACATGGCGAAGCCAGTATAAAATTCAACGAAGCCAGCAGCAAGGACTGCGCTACGAAAACACTCAAACCAGGCACGAGGAGCTTACTTGATCCCATAGACAACTTTGCGGAGACAGCAAACATACACGGGAGCGGCAGGGACTCCAAAAGAAAGTCATGTAAACCTCCTCAGAGACACCATGAATGAAGGCATTTTCATGTACATCTGATAAAGTGGTCATCCACGAACATCGGCCACAGCTAGTAGTGTACGAACAGTGGTCATCCATGCATCGGGACCAAAGGCCTCATCGTAATCAATCCCATGATTCTAAGTGAATCCTTTGGCAACAAGAAGAGCCTTATACCGCTCAATGGAGCCATCTGATTGAGTCTTGAGCTTGAAAATCCAGTTGCAGCGGATAAGAGAGACCCATGCAAGGCATGGAATAAGATCTCAAGTCTAAGTCCGAAGAAAAGTCACGAGCTCCTCAGTCAGAGCCTACTGCAACTCAGGAAACTGCAGTGCCTCCATATTGGACCGGGGCTCCTAATGATCATTAACAGCTGCAAGAAGCGTCTAAAACAGGGGGATGTAAGAAGTGATTGTTGATAATGTAAAGTGATCGGGAGAGTACCCAAATTGTCAGGCAGGCGACAAAGCCACTCAAAGTGGAGAGAACAAGAATCCATATCCGGAGGGGGATGGAGCGACCATAGAAGTCACTGGAGTACCCGAGAGAAGCAGTAGAGTCGGAGTGGTAATTGGTAATCGGAGGAGGCGAAGACTCTGTGATAGGAGGTGATGAAGGTGTAATAGAAGGTGAGGGAGGGGAAGCGGGGGAGTCTGTTGATGGTGGCGAAACAAGTGGGGATGTGGGGGCAGGAGCAGGTGGTAATAAGGTGAGACGGAGTGGCGGTGAAGTAGTAGGAGTATCCCGAGATGAGATGAGAAAGGGTGGCAGTCCACTAGAGATGAGAAAGGGTAGGCGAACGTCGATAGGTTTGGCCTCGTTATACGTCATGCTTTCATCAATTCACTTGGATAATATTAACATAGTAAAGTAGAAAGTAAGATATGGTGGTAGTTCTAATCGGTCCACTAGTATTATTATTGGTTGAATTAGGATCTTAGGGGAACTTCTAACTTCGGGGTCAGTATAAGGAGAGCAGAGAACTTAAGAAGTATTAAAAATTGATCGGAGTACTTTGGGATAAAAGGAGAGTGATCGAGGTATAAATAGAATAAAATCCAAATGGTTTGAATTTTGAATGTGTACTATGTAACCGCATAGTCCCTATACGACCACGTTGTATATTATGGAATCGATACTAATTTGGCCGTATATGCAACCACATATGTGGTCAAGCTACTTGGGACTACAGATGCAGTCAAACTAGTAGTTATGTCATATGCTCATATCATCATATGTTGTACCACTTAACTACAAAGTAAATGATAGATAAGAAATGTTGTAGCAATAGCAGAGCTTTGGTGGATTAGGATTTGAATGTCACTTGGTAAAGAAATTGAGAAATTTCAAAGTGCAATCAAACTTGCGATTGATCTAAAATTGTATGGTGGATGAGGTTTTGGTCTCTTGGAAAGTAGTCTAGAAGGGATTTACTACCAAGGAAATAATAAAACTAACCACATAAAATTAGATAATGCATATTGGGAATAGTTATGATTGGTGCCTCTTGGTGCTCGAGGTGGGTGTTGGGTAAGCGGGGTCCTTTAATAGGGCTTGTATTGCACTTATATAGTAAGAGTCGTAATACATATTTATTAGATGAGGGCAACACAGTAAAGGCACTTTGAATTTTGCCGAAATATCAAGCAAAATGTATAACGTATATTTCACTTATATGTCAAAATAAACAACAGCTAACCAAGATTGAGTTTTTTCTGTATTAAAGGTGCTTTATTATATTCATAGTCTTCGGGTATTTAAACTAGTATGGGTGAAAATCATTATGGTAATGATTGGTTGCACGAAACCACACCGAGGTACTAAACTATAGAAATATGAAAAACGTTAAATGTGAATGTGAATAATGCTAATGGGCATCTCCTAGGGTTGGCTTAAAAGTGATTAAGCTAAAAAATAAGCATGTAGCAATGAAAACATGTGCTTAGCTTCCAATTTACTTCCTATGACCTCATGGGCTTTAGAGAATTTTAATTCGCAACTCAAATTGCTATGTCAATTCTTGAAGTAATGGAAAAAAGAATTAAGTTCCCGTCTGATATTCCAAGCACACAGTGTATAGTTCTAAATTGACATGGATGTTGTAGAATACTTATACCATGGCTGATTAATTGCAAGGAACATAACTAGACAGCTAGCATACAGATAATAAGTCATTAGTCATGACGATATAGTGATAAAATACAGATGAGCTAAATATCAATTCTTCTTAACTAAGAAATATAGTATAATAGAAGCATACTTCTAGAAGTATTACAAGCCATGTACTAGGTTGGGTTAAGTTTCTACCGAACATATTCATGACCCCAAGAGCCAATATCCCCTTCAGAACCCAACAATCTGTACTTGAGACTCTCCTGGAAAAAGGCATGGGAAACTATTAAATCAAATTGTGCTTCAAATAACAAGAAACGATTACACGTGGTTGTCATGCATTGCATAAATATAAAAAACAAGTAAAAGTTGCGGATCAAAGAAAACAAAACACTAACGTGTGCTAACCATACTCAACTAGAGACAAAGATGTTATCAGGGAAAATGCTTGCTTCGAAAGAATTAACACTTTCAAAATGTAAGGAAACATGTTATGTGTGGGTGCAAAATTTGACCAACGTCTGGCATCGAGACCCACTAGCCCCGCCTTGAGGTCCACGAAGACGACGACGGGACCCATTAGCCCTGCTTGAGGGTCCACGAAGACGACGACGGGACCCACTAGCCCTGCCTGGGGGTCCATAAAGACGACGAATGGGCTCCACCAGCCCCGCCTGGATCCAAACGACAGCTACAGAAACCGCCCCGTACCCCGGTTTCTTCTCAAAATCTCTATAAATAGCAGACCCTACGAGTGTAACAGATCGGATATCTGATTTCTGAATCGGACTTTCGAAAAAACTAGAGCTCTGACATCCCTCTCTTCTAAGACAAGTGATACTCGGCCTGTCGAGGTCACTACCATTCAAGTGTTAGTAAATTCAGGTTGCATCTTATAACATGGAGACGTAGGCTTCGTCTGAACTCCGAGATCACATCTTATGTCAACTCTCAACATATCTCTCTTTTCTCATCTCTCTATCACTTCTAAAACCAAGTCTACAAACCTTCATCCATACCAAAGTTCATCCCAAAGATACCAGCGTCCGAACCGACTTTCGAACCAACGGTTCAATCGACTCTTGACTCAAATCGATTGATTGTTGGGCGGAGTCCTCGGGTCGACACAGGGACCCCATCCCCCACATTATGTACAAGTGTGTTGGAACGTCACGTAACATCCTATAAAATGAAGTGTTCCAGAAAAGGAAAAGGAAACAACAATGCTTCTGAATGATAGGGGAAAAAGAATTTACATGATAACACGCAAAATCAATGCATATGTGTTTCCTAAAATGAGAACAGAGCATGTATATGTCCATGCATTATTTTCAAAATAAGAAAAGAGTACAATAACACATCATTAGGAAACATCGAGGACCTTTGCTGAAAAATTAAAAACATTAATGAAGCCAATACAACCAATTTGCATATATTCATCAATGTTGACAAAAGCAGCCCCCTTATACCGGTCGTCTAGGAAACCAAGTACTTTCCTGGGTAGGACACTGGTGTGCACGTGACGTGAGTGCATTCATGTGCATATAAAAAACAATATTATACTGTGCCTTTGAAATAGGATAGCACTCTCCCCACTTCTATTAGACTTTAGAAGTCATCCTAGCACCTCCCCAGCCCAGACCACCACCCTTTCCCTTCCTTTGACAACCTAGAGCTACCACCATCTCCACCCCACCCGTCTCCTGCAACCACCTCCCGGTTCCAACCTTTCCAACATCCTAGGCTCCACCCTCCACCACCACTTCTTCTCCCAATACCAGAACGTCCTTTCAATGGAATAATAGAGTGGTATCCTATTTTAAAGGTGAAGTAGGACACCACCCCCACCACGTCAATGATTCTCCCAATACAAATATGTCCTCGGTTTTAGTGGCATAGTAGGAAGCCCTAATAAAAGTGGGGGTACCGGTATCCTACTTCACAGGTGAAGGACAACACACACACACACACACATCTTTAAGTTATAAAGTTCGAAGTTCTAACGAATCATTTATTACTTTGTTAAATTTAAGCTTATTAACTAATTAAAACTTAGTAACTTGAATAAGTTAAAGTAATGACATGTTTAACTAAAATCTTAAATGTGAATTGATAACTAAACTCCCATATTATAATTTTATTCCCCGCTTATATATGTTTCTCCATAAATCATGACTAGATATAGATCTGATCGGATTGCATCTATTATAATGTGTATTTATCAAATACAAGTAGCCCACCACCTCACCGCTATACATGGAGTCAAATGTCGACAGATGTCGGTCGAAATCACCGACATATGTCGGTTTTTTGAGGATCCGACATTAAAAAAAAGCAGAAAATATCGACATTACATTTTGTCGACCGACATTTGACCGAAATCTGACAATTGCTGAAATATTTCATCTTTTTCATATCAAACGAACAAAATCAAAATCTGACCGAAAACGATAAATTTCCATCAAAAAACACCAAAATTTGTCCAAAAAACGAAATATTTCCACCAAAATTTATCTTTCTATTTTACAATTTTTCCACCAACAAATTACCGAAAAATATAAATTTTCCTTTTTTTGGCCGACCGACACTGAAAACAACATTTAAAACTTTGCCCCTCTCCCACCACCGAATATCAAGAAAAATCAGTCCATAAGGTGGGTGTAGGTGTGCGGGTATGGCCTGTGTGGGTGGGTGTGGGTGTGTGAGCATGGTTTTAAATTTTGGTTTTATATCCGGTTTCGAGCCAAGCAAAAACCAAAATTTCGACCGAAATGGTGGAAAATTTTTAAAATGATAAAAAACAAGTTTTTAATTGGTTTTTTAAAAAAAATTTAAGTCTTTTAGAGCTATGCAGACATATCTGGCAAGATTCGGTGAAATCTGGGGCGAGATTCAATGAAATCCGACGAATCCACAAAACTTTGACGAAGTGGACAATGAAACAGGGGGCATCACGTGGTTTCAGTGGGCCCCGAAAAAGATTGTCAACAAGCTTGGCTTAAAGACTGAACAATTTGAAAAGCATACATAGTGGCGTCAATTACGAAAGGACAGGTGCTAGTTATGAGACATTTCTTAGTGAAGTTCTCCTAGGAGCATAGTTGTCACGGCGTCAAGGCGAGCCCAGAGGGAGCCTAGGAGCCTAGGCACGCCTAGCCTTATGTGCATAGGCGTGACCTTATGTGCATAGGCATCCTCCAGGCACGGGTATATATGTATAGTCTATACTTGCAAGTATATATGTAATAGGCAGCAATATAGCACATTACTAACAAGAAATTGAGCTTATTCTAGTTAAATGCATGCAACACAATGACACATGCATAGTATAAACAAGTAAACAACAAAAGAAACATATAGAATACAAACACTTGCTAACATAAAATTGAGCATATTCTAATCAAATGCATGCAACACAATGAACACATAGTATAAACAAGTATACAACAACAAAATGAACAAAAAAGATAGGGGCGGGTTGGGTTTTACTTAAAAAAAAAAACAAAAATCAATGCCTAAAACTAGGCGCGCGCCTAGCCTAGGGCGTAGGCCGTCGCTTAGTGTTGTTCGCCTAAGCGCACTGGGGCCTAGCTGTCTTTGGGCGCCTAGGCGCGCCTAGGCCCGCGCCTTGACAACAATGCCTAGGAATAACGTATAGAGCGGATGTTGTACCTCCAAAGATGTGCATTGCTATTGGCGGCAGTCGTTGTATGATGTATGCCCAACATTATGGCATGATAAATACCCATAACTTCAAGAATGATGTATACTCGACATTCGACTAAAAAATGCTCCATGTCCTAACAAGGTAGTTAGAACCCTCCAATCAAAAAGGAAATCATAAAAAAAAATTTGTCATTGGTGCACATTGTTGAATGTTGAATAATTTGATTCTCGGATGTACTTGTATGCTATTGATCCTTACTTTGGTACTATGTGGGAATCACGTTTGGTTTCCACTACCAACCACAATTGTCATCCGAGAAGAAATTCTTTTTAGAGATATGTGGTTATGCATCTATGAGGATTCACTAGGAGAGACTCTCATCTATGAGGATTCATTAGGAGAGACTCTCATCTATGAGTCGCATTGTGAAGGTTTAGGGAAAATAGTGAGGATGACTTACACATCATTGGGTCTGTGACGTCTGTCTTACGTGTTCCTCGATCTTTGACTTACAATGCGAGATTATGGTTTAAATTGGAAATGTTACACTTCAAGTTAGTTGCACATATCATCTCCAAAAAGACAAGAAAACCGAAGCGACCTGTCCAAATTAAGGGAGCATGTTACGAGGTTGGTTGTCACCTAACAATGGGGGCAAATCCTATGTGAGAATCGTTTTTGGTTACCGTTACCAACCACAATTGTGATCCAGGATAAATTTCTTAGGGTATGTAGCTATGCATTTACAAGAATACACTGATGGAGACTCTCTTCAATAAGTCGCATTGTGAATGTTTAGGGAATAGTGTGGATTTGTTACGCATCAGTGGGTTTGTCCTATGTGTTCAAATCAATCCTCAATCTTTAGCTTATGAATTTATGAGGTGAGGTTTATGCCTTAAATTTGGAATTTGTGACACTTGATGTTAGTTGCAAATATCTTGCAAATAACATCCCAAAAAGATAAGCAAACCAAAGTGGTCTACCAATATTTGGGGACCATGTTATGATGTTTGGTAGTCACTCTAACAATGGGGTCAAATCTTACCTCAAATAAAGGTTGGTTATAATTTCTCATCAAACAAATCAATTGATAGTAATCTTGAGCACAATCATCGTCATCACATTTTCAACAAAACCGTCACCATCATCCCAAGTTCCTTATGCTTGATAGTATTTTTGTTTCTTATTGTGGTGTCATAGTGTTAAGGAAGATAGCAATTTTTAGCACAGCATTAAGAAACCAAAGATGTTAGTAAAGCGCCAAGCATCTAGCTCCAAATAATCAATTGACCAACATCGCAAAGAACAAAACTTTGTCGAGAGAGATGTGCAAAAACAGGACCAATTTTGGATTTGATTGTCTGTGGATCGAGGAAACCATGTTGAGGTACCAACAAGAGAACATACATCAGAGAAACACAAAGGCCTCATCGTCAAGAACTGAGCTCCTAGGTTAAGGGAATTCAAGGAAAGTAATGTCGATCAATCTTAGATTATTGTATTTTTTAGCCACCATGTCATTTGGTATATTTGATTAGTTGTTAGATAAGAAGCCTACTATTAGATTTCTGACACTATTTTTGTGTGTGGTTTGGAATTATTAATCTGAGGTTATATACTTATATTGCATTCTCCAACACATCATATCCCCATGATATAAACACCCAAATAACACTGAAAGCATGCTTTGGAATAAAAATATAATGAAGACCCAATATCATTGGAAAATGTAACCAATAGGTTCCATCCAAGTCTTCTTTACATGATTTTCATGTAAATAGGCAAATCAAATAGATCACCTTAGAGTAAGTTAAAACAATTGATCCCTTCAAGTTTTTCTCCTCCACCAACGGTTTACATCTCTCTCTCTCTCTCTCTCTCTCTCTCTCTCTCTCTCTCTCTCTCTCTCTCTCTCTCTCCATGTGGATTCCAATCAAGGAGAATATAGTTTGAACATATCTTCCTAATCTTTCCCTCATTATCCCTTAATATCCCCACAAATCTTCTCTTGCACCTTCTCTGTTAGTTTCTTTCGATTATCTGCTACTCCCTTCGACTATAAGGGGAGAAATTAACATAGGGTAGAAAATAATTTTCTTGACTAGACAATTCCTAGTTCCCGTCCTGCTTGCTTCTACCTTCTTCCACTATATTTATTCTACTATATATGTGCTCCTACCCCTCCATCTCATCTCTTGGCGCTAACACTTTGTGAACTAGTGTGGATGCTCCCGCTTCTTTGACACCTTTTGGAGCACTTTTCATGGCTTCTAGCAACTCGTGCTTATGATACAGTGAGAACGGTCCTAGTTTATTCTACTTAATTCTCTTCATCATCCACCTTTCATATAATCTTTCTTTTACATAGATCCATGTTCCTTACCTTCATAACATTATTTATTTTTTCAAGTTTTTTCCATTCTGAGAGCCAACTTCCATGAGATCTAAAATTTTAGGCGTAGACTTTGACTTTTCATACTTGTTTTGCTATATTTCAAGACTTCCGTTGTATGCAATTTGCCAATTTCTACTTCAATGCTGAAGTGGTTTCCCTAGTGATTTAAATTGTAAGTTTACATTGTTTAGCATTGGTTATTTAAAATTTTAAATCAATGATGAATTTAGATTGTAATTTTTAGAAAAATCTATGTAAAACTCCTTAGAATGTCATAATTGGAACGTAACGTCCTATTTAGATAGGATTTTGTTTTCGAATTCGTGGAGCCCAGAACTAGAATCCTAAAAAAGGGCTCCGGAGCCCGAAGCCTCGATTTGGGCATCGAGAAAATGGCTCCTAGGAGCACATTTTGGGCTCTCCGAAGAAACACTTTTTGGGTTGCATCCAAAGAGGCTCTCCACCTTTTTTAGGGATTCTGGACTCTCAGAATCCCAAAATCCCGGATCCGAAGCGTATCCAAACAGGCCCTAAAGCACTCCAAAGGACATGAAGAACAAGACACCTAGCCTAGAGCATGTCGAGTTCGAAAAGATACAGTATGTCTACAATACAGATCCGACAGAAGGAATCAGCAGAGAGGTTAATAACTTTATAAATAAAAAAAAAGTACTTAGCATATCCCCAGTAAAGAGGTTAGCTAAATGTTATCAGTGATTCAGTATCGGTGAAGGTGATGGCATGCAGACGATGGAGACATCAGGTCAAACGGGATAAGAAACACATAAGACACAGGGTCAAAGCCACATCAAGATTACGCTTCTCCCACTAATAGTAAGAAACCGAACCGAATAAAAGAAAAATTCTTCCAAGACTATAACATATGAGCACATCTGTGAGCAAGGTACAAAATATCAACACCGTCGAAATATCACGGAATTATGCATTGTCGAAATAATCGCTTGAAATCGAGATATCAAATCTTGTCCGCGGGTCGTATAAGGATAAACATATGTTCAAGTAGACATATATGATAAACCCCTTCACAAGAATAAATAACAGAGATCATTCTGGAGTGAAGTAATATACCCTTTCCCCTTCCGCGGACATGGTCAAGGCCAACACTGAAAGTATGTCAGCCAAGTATCTCTGCAATTCATAGAACCAGCTGAGCAACAAGCACGACCCAAAGTAAATGCACAATCTGGGAACCTACTGATCCATACCTTCAGCTCAGACTCCGCCATTGTCTCAAAATAGGTTTTTAGGGTTCCGTAATGGGGGCGGAGGAACTTCAGAGGCTTGGGGACGGACGTCATCGAGCTCGTCGATGTACGAATCTCCTGCCTACAAACGCGACAACAAGCCCCGATCAACGACCCCCGCCCATGCAGGGAAACAGTAAGCCCTAGAAAATATCAAGGTAAAATGAAGGAGTATCGATACCTCATGCTCTCGAGGGCGAGCTTCTGGACGCCTGGATCTGTGTCCTGGACTCGCTCGACGTAGAGCTCCAGCTGCTGCTTCAGCGCGAGGTCCTCATCAGACTGCGATGAAACCACAGATCACGGCGTCAGGATCGAACGGATTCGAAGGAATAACAATTGGAGGGGGAGAGGGAGTAAGAGATGGGATCACCGACCAGATCCTCCTCCTTCTTCTCGTCCTTCTTCTTCTTCGGAGCGGCAGTGTCAGGGTTCTTAGTGGCGGCCATGGCGGTCTCGAGAGGCTGAAGGAAGTGTCGAAGCTGGAGAAGAAGGGTCGATATAAAGGCCGGGTTTCCCTGCCTCCACTTCTCTCCAGTACCGCATTAAGCCGAGTCCCTCCATGCATCAACGGCCACGATTTCATCATAGATTGCATCATAGACCGTCTAAGAATTTAGACCTTTGTCGCCAATTTCTGTCATCTGTGCTGGCTCTTATTACATTTGAAGTGGGGTGGTTACTATTTGCACCCAAAAAAATTCTGGTATCATGCACACCACACAATTTTTTTTTTTTTTTTTTTTTTTTTACTATTACCTCCATTTTGATTGTGCATCTCATATAAAAATTTGTCTCTCCCTTCCTCTTCTTCCCGCTCCGTTCGTCGTCATCGCCGCTCCTCCATCTCGTCTTTTTTCTCTTTCTCCTCCCTACCTCCTATCCACTATGATTGGCCCACTGTCGGTTTCATGCTATTCCTTTTCCTCCCCCCCCTTCTTTCTCCTCTTTATCGTTATTCCTAGAAATGTATCAGTTGATCCTGACTGACATTGCATGATATATGTCAGTGATCTCAACCAACATGAACCACACCAATATATTATGTCGGGCAGAAGCAACCAACAACATATCGATTAGGAGCAACCAATATGGTGTGCATATCATTATGATTGGGATGTTGTTAGGACACATTTGGTAATTCTTTATTTGTTAAGTTAGGGTGCTAGTAGTTTGTGGGGTGCAAATAGCAACAACTTTGAAGTGCTTTTGGATCCAAGAAAAAAAAAGGGGGCCCAACTTACTCTATTCCATCCAAATCCATAATAGCAATTTTGATAAACACCAACTCCACTGAAGATCTAGGATCGAAGTTTTTCATGCCTAAACCTGGTCCAGGCCTGAATCAGTGTTACGTGGATTGGACTTGGGCTTTGTGTCCAAAGTCCGATTACAAAATGAGTGCCTGGTCAATCCACCACTTTAGGGCTCATAGAAATGGTGAATTCAAGCTCTAAATATTTCCATATTTTGAGAAGTTAATGAAAAGGATGCTATAATACGGTATGCAGTATGTGCGGCACCGCACATCAGCCGTCTGATGCACCATGATAGCATTTCTCGTTAATGAAATATAAGTCTAGCATCTTTTTTAACCAGGTAGAACAAAATGGCAGAATAAATTCAATATATCGATCCAACTCAAGTGACTCAGAAATTAAATTCAGATGGATTCTGGTAGCATAAATTATAAAAGGGGGACTTAGTGAACGATCATCTACAAGAGATCAGTTTTAGCTAAAGAATAGAGGCCGAAAGTAGCCCTCACTGTGATTCAAATTTTCATTTCAATGCCACTCATTTCTAAACGAAACCAAATCCTAAACTCTACGATCTATTGGCCATGGGATGAACCCTAGACCTAATCCTAAACCTAATCCGAACCAAATCCCGTCTGTCGTCAGCCTCTCGTCTCCGCTGCTCGCCGCTACCGAGGCGGTGGTGGCTAACAGCTACAATTCGCACTGTTGCTACTCACGCCGTTGAGGAGGGAGGAAGAAGCATCGAGGGTGGGAGAAGGCGGAGGCCGTCGCAGGCATTAGCGCCAACTCTATTGCTCATGCTGTGACCGCCACTGCCATGACAGCTCAAGAGAGAGAGAGGAGAGTGGAGAGCAGGTGGGTAATTTCGGGTTTATGAAATAAATCTGGGACCTAGCTTAAAAGGATCTTACGAGTGTCCTGTTCATCAAACCGATCTGTTGCCTGGGGCCTAACATACATTACCCCATTATAAAAAATCACTTGTAAATCTCTGCAAGTTACGCTCACTTTAAGGCACAGAATCAAACCTGATGGCTACAAATCCTAAGACTCAAAATTGCAAATAGCAGGTAATATCTCTCAATTCAGGTCCTTCCCCTCTAGGCTCACAGGTATCCAGTGCTGACGGTCACACAGTGGCACTGACCTGCATCTCAGGGCTCAGTGATTTTATGGGTCCCGTCCACCTGCATCGGAGGGCTGTTGTTCAAAGCAAAATTAGAACAAAAATAAACCAAGTTACGAACTTGCGCGCCATTTACGCTGCAGAGCTTAAACCTCTGCAAGATGGGTATTTCTCAGCATCAACTAATTAATACTCAAAACCCTCCAAGCCGGTGATACGGAGCATCTCCTTCTCCGAGACTTCGGTAAGTCCACCTTGGACTCGGCTTCCTTCACCCACACACAGATAACAATGCCATCCAAAAAAAAAACAAATGCCAAATATAAAAACAGCTCCCATCCTACTAAATTTTTTTACTACAATGAAGAATTTTCAATGACAATTAAAACCAACCGATAGTTTGAAGGTAAATCGCATTGATAAAGATGATGCTCTCTATTACATCTATTCGACCACCGCTAGCAGATCACCAGCTCGACAAAAACAGTTTTTCGCATCCGCCCCAAGATCCACCTGAGGCATACAAATAAAAATCACAACACAGCCACCAGCCAATGGGGGAAAAAAAAAAAAGGTATTGATCTTCAATAGGGATTAGCCTCGATTTTAGATTAGACCACATACCTCGTATGCATTGATATCCGAGAAAAGAACCTGTAGTAAAGAAGACACGAAAGCCTCTTGAGTTAAAAAAAAAATCTCCATAAACGCTAATGCTGATTACTCTAAAGGTATCATACTATTTTCCGAGATGGGCTATAGAGGATGACATGTTTCCTGTACTTAACTTGAGATCTCCTTTTTAAAGAAGAAACAAAAATAATAATATTTCAACTTAAAGTAATTTTTGTGATGTTGGTTCGGAATATGGTAAATGATCCCAAATGAATAGATATGAAAGCTACAATTGTAAACAGCAATCGAAACCATGAGAACATTGATTCATATATTCCTCTTAGCCACACTTTCAGGACAACTTTTTTCGCTATCTTTTAACGAGAACCGCCAAAGGTTATATCAATTGAAGTAATGAGCCTCCCATACCAACAGCCTGATCATTTACATGAAAAGATTCTACAAAATGAGTCACAAGTCACTCCATTCACAAATTCTTGGAGGAATTGATTAGGAGGCCTTGGATGTGTGATCACCTTATTTCTGGACACAAAAATGTTCATAACATCTAAAGAAGCATATACGTGTCAGTGGTAGTGCTCATACGAATCAGTGGCTCATAATCTGATTATAAAGCAATAGATAGAAGCCAACGTATAAACTTCAATATCCACCTTCTCGACAAACTATCAGCGACTCAAGGATGTTATCTCAAATTCCAAAATAGCACAAGTTAGATATTAAGTTCAGTGAAGACATAGCGAGGCATCTACAGAACTATACAGGGAAAAAAGAGAGGAAACAGCTGTAGAAGCTGTTCAGCATAAATCTTGGGTTTTTCACGACAAATTGGGCCCAACAAAAAATACATTGGCTGGGAATAGCCCAGGAATGTAGTAACTTGAAATTGGACTCGAGACCAATCAAAATTGGTCAATCGTACCCCCGACACACACACACACACACACACCACTTTCTCTTGGGCGTACTTATCCCACCTGGGTAGGAATCACATAGGACTCACAACCTAGAGAACCCGAGTGAGCTGATCGGCCCTTGGGGGTCCTTACCCGCTCGGGTTGGACACCCCTAACTTCTAAACAACCTAGTAAACTGGCTGGATCATGGAAGATTCACCTCACACCTGGCAACCTCTCTAGCATCTAGAAGAGTCAGCCTCCCCTTCTCCCTAGGAAGCACGAACACTCTTCCGGAGACCCCGTGTCCGTGTCGGACACGTGTTGGACACGTATTTTTTTAATTTTAATATAGTTTGGGTCGATGACACGTTCTGGACACGCTGCGGACACGTTACGGACACGCTGTGGGCACGTTCCGGACACAGACATGCTGCGGCCACGTTCCGGATACGCTGCGGACACGTTCTGGACACGAACATGCAGTTGACACGTTCCAGACACGCTGCAGATGAGGCTAGGCGCGATTCATTTAACGTGCTAGATCCAACGCACGACTGTGATCTGGATTTAGCTCGAAACGTTTAGCCTAAATAATCAGTCCGATTGGTAAATGACTGAATTCTCGAAGGTCATCTTAGATCAACTAATTGAAAGCTTTCACTGATTTAAAACCTAAGCAAACATTGCATTTCTTTTTTGGTAGTCTTATAGCAACCGCTTAAGAAAAATCAGTGAGCCAATGTCAAATGATCATTACTGTTTGTGTAGGAGGAAAAAGAGTGACAAATCCTTTATTTACATGCCTCTCTTATCCTACGCACTGAATCATAATGTTAGACATGTTTTATATATATATATATATATATATATATATATATATATATATATATATATATATATATATAGGGGAGGGAAACTCTTACTCATGGCCTCTTACTCATATAGTTACCTATGATCCGGGCCGTCCATTAGATCCCGACGTACGGTTCGGATTAGATGGGGAGTTAAAGCAATGGTGTCCGTATTTAATGCGGGCTTTTAATACAGGAGCTTTTAATACGGGCATTTAATGCGGACACCATTGCTTTAACTCCCCATCTAATCCGAACCGTACGTCAGGATCTAATGGACGGTCCGGATCATAGGTAACTATATGAGTAAGAGGCCATGAGTAAGAGTATCCCTCCCCATATATATATATATATATATATATATATATATATATATATATATATATATATATATATCTATATATATATATATATATATATATATATATATATATATATAGGGGCATGCTATAATGCGGCATGCGATAAGTGCGGCAGCACACCGCAGTCGTCTGATACACCTGTTGTGTGCATTGCATGCACGCAGCGATGCATCAGATGGTTGTAGTGCGGTGCCGCACTTACTGCATGCCGCATTATAGCATGCCCCTATATATATATATATATATATATATATATATATATATATATATATATATATATATATAGAGAGAGAGAGAGAGGCAGGATCGGATGACCTAGCAAAATTTGACCCAGCAAATAACCCAGCACCCTTTGAGGCACCTAGAGGTTTTAGAATGGGCTGATTTTTTGTAGACATGTTGTCTATGATATGTTGATCATCCTCACAAAAAATCAGCTCATTCTAAAACCTCTAGGTGCATCAAATGAGATCTTCAAATCAACGGTTAAAATTGACAGTCAAAAACCGTTGATTTGAAGAGCACATTTGATGCACCTAGAGGTTTTAGAATGGGCTGATTTTTTGTGAGGATGATCAACATACCATAGACGACATGTCTACAAAAAATCAGCCCATTCTATAACCTCTAAGTGCATCAAAGGGTGCTGGGTTATTAATGGGTCAAAATTTGCTGGGTCATCCGATCCTGACCCATATATATATATATATATATATATATATAATTTAACATGTCCCCCAACGTGTCCATATCCTAATTTTTTGAAAAATATGGTGTCCGCATACCAATTATTGGCTAATAGTTTATTCGTGATTCCCATACCAATTTTTGGACCACGCTACTACTAATTTCTTATTTTAGTGCAATAACTTTCTAATGTAGGCCAGAGATGAGGTCCTACGCAAATGAAGGAAACTTGCTCTGTGGGAAGGAGAGACAAAATGGTAATTTAATTTATGTGATCATGGGTTTGTGGCTTTCTGGGATTATGGGTTGGTGATGAAGATGTGGTAGGGTAATCGAGCGTGTCGAGGGCTTCGAAACAAACCCAAGATGGCCCGATTCGACAAACAGAAGCCAAGATGGTCCAAGAAAGAAAATGGGCCTATTTTAACTTTAGCAAGGCGGATTTACTGTACAAATAGGTCTGAGACTCAAGGCTACATGGTTGTAGGGTTTGATTCAGGTTGAACAGTAACTTGTGTGAGTGGACAGTAAGCAGTGAATAGGACTTGGATTGGTTTATTTCCTCATTTGAGCTTATGGCATTAGTGTTAGGCACTGTTGGTTTGTGGGTTTTATATAATGGGTTAAAACCCAAATCAAAACACAAAGGGGAAATCAGAATGTTGTGAATTGGAAAAAGAAGCAGTATCGGCTCAAAGGAGATGAAGGATTAGAAGTAGGGGTGTGCAGGATCTAAACCAAACCGACCAATTTTGATCGGTTTCGACACACTCAATGGATCGGATTAGATTGGGTTTTTAAAAAACCGACATGATTGAATCGGTTGACAGATTTGTAAATTCAAAACCGACCTAAACCGAACCGAACCGACATATGTATATACATATAATATTTTATTAAATATACTGTATGTCCTCATATACCATTGCTACCAACCAAGGTTTAAAATCACGGTATCGGTCGCGGAATCGGTCGCGGTATCGGTCGGTACCGGCCGGTACGTACCGGTACCGGCCGGTACGTACCGGTACCAGCCGGTACGTACCGGTACCGGCCAATACGGACCGATACCGGTTGAGAAAAAAACCTGAAAAAAACCCAAAAAAACAATATTTAACCTGTCGGTACCGGTCCGTACCGGCCTGTACCGGCTTGAACCGGCCGATACGGACCGGTACGTACTGGTACCGGCCGATACGGACCAAGTATCGGGATCGGATGCAGTATCGGTCTCAAACCGACCAAAACCGGTACGTACCGGTATCGGCCGAGATTTAAAACCCTGCTACCAACAACCATTGCAATACAATAGGATGACTCAAAATTAGTTAAAAATCATATTTAGGCCTAATGATTTGATAACAATTATTATTTTTTAAGTTTGAATAAGGTCCTAATAGAAGGGGGGAGCCCAATAAGAACATGGTCCAAATCCAAAACCAACCATCCAATCCAATCCAAACCAACTTTAATTGGATTGGATTCCAATCTTAGTTCGGTTTGGATCGGATTGAAAATCCTCAAAACCGACCAAGGTTGGATCGGTTTGGGTTTTGCCTAAATATATTGGTTTCGAACCGATGCACACCCCTAATTAGAAGGTGGTACCAATGGATGCAGTCGGCAGTGCGATCAGGTTAAGGACTGCAGCTTTCGAAGGATAGCACAAGCAAGCCTCCTCGCTTCTACTCTTCTCTCTTTTCCCTTCTTCTTTGCTTTTTTTTTCTTTTTCTTTTCTTCTCAAACCTATAACCAAAACTTTGAATTTTTTCCTCATATCACAAAGGAGAATTGGTGAAATCAAATATGGATAGAAAGGCAGCGGTGGGCAGGGAGTAATAACTGGTGGCGATGGAATGCGACGACTTCCTCTAATGCAATCCACAAACAATGTACACAGCAAGACAGAAATCAGCATGAACGAGAGGAGGGATTATCGGAAGATAGAGGTAGAATGATAACTACGGCCTCATGTCACTCCGGACTCACTTCGGGTCAACAGAATCACTCAGCATAGATCTCGAATCATTACGAGAATTCTCAAATCAGCCTAAGAATAAGGAATTGCCGCAGCAATCTTAATTTCATGATCAATAATCAACTGATTACAATGGAGGCAGTCAAGGGCCTTTAAATTATAAAAAAAAGATAAAGGTTCATAGTCAAATCTAATCTAAAATATAAGACTTACCTAATACACAAAGATTGGAATGTAATCAAATCGTACCAAAAAAAACTTAGAAAATTCCTAATTAATTATTCCGAAGATTATGAGTTTAATTCCAGCTGTGCCTCGAAATTCATAGAAGGCTGATTTTGCCTCGAAAAATGTACACTGGTTTACTACGCATCACTTTCTCAACTCTTCTATTGTTCTCTACTTCATCAAAATTTTCGTGGGTCAAGAGACAATCCCTTCCAAGATTTGTTTCCACCCTTTACGCTCTCGACCTTAACATATAATTTCTCAAGTTTTTGTATCAGCAACCAAGTAATAAGGACCAAACAATAGCCTACACACCCTTCCAACCAAAAACTCAGTGACGAGATAAGTACATAGTCCAATATGAGTGAAGAAAGAGACTTTATGAAATATTTGTTTTAATGATGATCATAGATAGAATATTCAAGAATCAATAAACTGATGAATAGTGAAATGATTAGCCCATTCCATGTAGAAAAATCAGAGATTAACCAAATGAAAGTATAGATATAAGCCATTAGTCCACATAACATTGGGATGCAGCCAAAGACAGGCCCATTTGATCATTCAGACTCAAGGCCTGTAGAACCCAGTATACGCGTGTTATAGGACAAATATTATTCCAAAGAATCATGATCCAGGGAAAAGTTATTGCTATAATTATCTTTCAAAAGAAACATGCTTCATGATAAAGTTTCCGCACACACCCTGGCTATTATTGGAAAACTCACCCTAAAAAAGCTTCCCTTGAACATGTCACAATTTAACAAACGAGGTCAAGTATTATGCAACCAATAGACGAGGAATACATTACTAACGAAATAATCAACAAGTCTACCTTCTTCCCGGCTTCCACTTCACCAACATCAGCACCGACTGACAGAATCTGCAAGAAGAAACATGCAGTATATCACATATATTAATAGCTGATAGTTTGATGCTTCTAATGTGGTTCCTTGTTTCCTTACCTCACCCATTAGATAGCGTTCAAATTTAACGGCTGATTTTGGTAACAACACTCCACCTGCAGATTTCTGAGCCACACTTCTTTTTATTAATACAATGGTTAAGAAGAAAAAGGTGACAATTTGTTGATTAAAATTTCAAATGCCAACTGCTACATGTATGAATATGGAATTTCTATCATAACAAAGATCGTTGTTCTCTTAATGTATGGGGTGAAGTTATTACGATGCTCTCACCTTATATTGAGGTTTCTTATCGAATCTAGCAGTACACATCTACTAAGCTCTTATTCTAAGGAAGAGAAAGCCAACTAAATCCTTATTTCACTCAGTACAGAGAACAAAAGGATGAGAATAACAGTCATCGGATGCTTGATCTGATTCAACATCTAGTTCATTTGAGTTCATCTCATTCAACATCTAGTACATTTGAGTTCATTCGTGATATAATTCTATAACTCGGATTAGGTTTATCATTGCATGGTAGAAAGAAACTGAACAGGCTTGATCCAATGTCACTAAAGGCCTCCTCAATGAATCCATTGGATTCATCCATTTGTACCAAGGATCAAAACATCAAGTTATTTGTAGCGCCATTGGCTCTATGTGAAGTATTTGTTTGGCTTAAGAGTATAAAACCCTATTATAATAAATAACCAACCCAATAAATAACAGACGCATATAGTTGCTACAAATTAATGGTACCGAACCCTTGCAAATATATTAACAGAACTTTCTCCCATCCTCACAGTAAGCTCCAGAAATTCTTGTTCAACCAAGAGAGGGAGTTCGGTGAATGATGGTATATGGTATAAGGTTTCAGTGATAACACAGAAGAAATACGAAGAATATAAGAATCTATGGACAAGATAGGAAGGGTGAAATTCACAAGCATCATTAAAATTGCATACAGGCCACTGCTGAAGTGTACTCACAAACTGATTATTGTGAGGATTCTGTTAGATCACAAGGTAAACGCGTAATGAGAATGGAACTACTTGAGCTTGCATCTGGGCAATCATTGCTTGCCAAAACTCACCAGAGAAGCACTAGCTCCTTCTTGGTTCAAGAAATCTTTCTGAAAGATTTCCTTTCACAATTCACATGTCTATATTATTGCAGAAACAAATTATAAAGAGATGCCACCAATACTCATCATAAACTGTTGGTCATATGGTAATGAAACCCTAGATCCCAGTCAGGTGATAAGCCTCATTTTACCCTAAAAAAGCTAAAATATTGCAACGTAATATCTTTAACTTATCAATCATATCCAGGAAAACGTAAAAACTTAGCAAGTTGGCAGGACTATGATCCATACCTAAGCTCACGAAAACAATTATTTCAAGGTGCAAAAAATTAGGTCAGAAGGTGAAAATTATTGGAAGTAAATTTGGCATGACCAAAGGGTTTAACTCAGAATTCACAAATTTAATCTGGCTCCGACTTGTTATTTTAATAGTTTCAGTTCAAGACAGGAGCAAGTTAGGTTCTGAATTACATAGGTCAAATCTTTTTGGACTTCTTTACATAATGTCTACCCAACTCTACTTGCCAGTTAGGAGAAACAGGCTTAGACTTGGGAACTATACAAAATTAATCATCATGTTCGAAGTAAGGTCAATGTTCTAAAAAGCGCTAGACGCTAGTCGGGCAGTGGGGGACCAAAGGGGGCATTTTTGTTTTTTTTAATTATTTTGATATTATATATAATATCTATTTTTTAACTTACTATAAATTCAAGATTATCCCAAATATTATTTTAAAGAGCATGTATCATTTACATAACCATAAATTCAAGATTAACAAGAACAAAAGCAAGCATGATATTATCTCAAATAATATCATAATATCCATAATTTTAGTATATTCCAAATCATAAATTTATAATTTTCAATAATAGAATAGCATCTATACACGTTCTAGTGTCTAGGCCCGCCTAGGACCGCCAAGGCGGCAGTCTAGCCCCGTTGGGCTGCTTTTTTGCACCGCCTAGGACTAGGCTAGGCGGTGGGGGGCCTTCTAGCGCCTAGGCGGTGCCTAGGCAGCCGCCTATGCCACTTTTTAGAACACTGAGTAAGGTCCAAATCAGATAGGCAGGAGCATGTGAAATCAAATTGTACCCAATCTACAAGCACCACAACGACCATCCTTTGAGTTGTAAGTCCTAGATTTTGATGCAAGCCGTTAGTGGAAATCAATAAAACAGCTCAACATCTTTCTTTGTCATCGATAACACTAAAGAGTGGCTATGTGGTCCTGAGTTCAAAAAGAATCAGAGCAAAAGGATGTACCAAGAAAATTTTATATGTAAACCACTTCCTAGTTAACTCATCCCACAAAGATTTAACAAAAGCCCTTCCTATACATCTTCCTGAGAAAGGAGATACAAAAAACTTGGAAGTACCATGTCATATTTATAGTACACACCATAATCAACACATAATCATGTTTCTAATGAAAGGTTGGAAAAATGTGGAGAAACAAGCCATAAAAACATCAAAAAAGGAATGATGTTAGTGTGTTACCCGAAATATTGCAGAATCAAGAAAGTAGTGAGAAAGACAGGTCAAAGTCTGTAGAATACTGTTCTTGAAGAAGTATCTGACCAGATCTAGGATAGAACGGATCAATGGCACAACTTCTCCCATGATACGAGCACAAAACAATCTAATTTGTGCAAGCATACTGATGGACAATGGTAACGACAACAATAGGTCAGATTTCAATTGTCCATAGAAAAGCAATATTTTACAGGTTAAACCCCTACCCAGTAGCACCTTCTTATTGCACTTTACTCTTTATGTCATTACAACCATACAAACAAAGTCCTGTCATACTAAGATGTATCAAAAGGTTTGGTTATAACAAACCTACCTTGGTCCACTACAACCAACCACTACTTGCTGTTGCTAGCACTTGACATTGCACATAAGACATGAAAGCAAGCATTTCAAAAATACTTCAGATACAGTCCTCATATTCATACTATAAACTTTCCACATAAAGGATAAAAGGGGCCTTATTCAGAGAATATAATCAACCCGCCTTCTTAGAGAAATAGGATGAGCTTGACAATCAAGAGAAACATAAGTTTAAACCATAATTTAACAATAAATGCAAATGTCATCCAAAACCGTTTGATCGAACAACAGCAAATATGTGTTTAAGTATCAATTCATCTCTCGACCGAATAATAACTAACATCTCGTCTTTCTATATTAGTTGGCATTCAATAGGAAGGCTTTATCTATTGATTTCGATGACGATCTCGGTCGGTCATAACAAGGAAATTTGTTGGCTTCCGGTTAAATGTCAATGGAAATTTTGTACTTTAGGGTCCGTTCTTTTGGCAAGTAAATTAGGTTGGAATTTAATTTACTCAGGTAATCTAACTTTGTGTCATGTTCTTTTGTCCAATGTCCAAGTAAATGTTTTTCCAAGATTCCTGTTTTCGTAGTTTGGTGGCACAATAGAGTCCCACCAAAATTGGTCGGAAATTGATTGCTTACCATGGGCGAGACATTATTTACCCGAGACTTCGAGAGGACAACATAATTTTCAAATTTTGAGTTTGTTAGGGTTTAAAAGAACACTGAAAATTGATGTCTCAAAAAAAAAGTGTTGGATTTCCCCGGTTCAAAAGAACATAATTATTTCCATGAAAAATCAATTGCATGCGTAATTTGTCTCCTAGGAAATTCATTTTCCTAGGCAATCTTTTTCTCGCAAAAAAAACATACCATTAAAGGAAAGTTTGGGTGGAAATTGTTGGATTTTGGTTAAATTTTGATGAATGTTGATCAAACGGTGGTAAATGTAGTTTGTTGTGAAGGGGGAAAAAACAGAATGGAAGAAAATGATTGAATTTCTCAATAATAAGATGACATTTTTACTGAAAAATATGGAATTTCTCAAAAGTAAGATGACATTTTTGGCTGAAAAAATGTGAGATTTTCAGTGAAATTGTTGAAAAAGGAACGGAATACCAGATTTTGGTCAAATGCCGGTCATTTCGGCCGACATTTAGTTGTGGATGGAAATTTTGTACTATCGAAATTTCGGACAATTTCTATATAGGACCCTTAGGAAAAAAGATATTTTGGTGATTTATCTCATAGGAAATTTGTCAACATTTAATTGTTAAATAGACTGGGTAAGCGAGGACAGTGGCTAAACCTACTTCTGGGTCTATTAGTTTCTCGGATTATATACCTTCCGTTAACTAGTTCTACATTTTTTTAAAATTTAAAGATGGAAAACATAGTATAATAATTTATGGTTCTACTTTTAAAATTTTCTAAATCCTTCCTGATTTATTGAACCTTCTATAATCTCACAACCCAATGATTTGGAGAAGTCGAAACACAATAAATCCACCAAGAAAAGGTGTTGATGTCTCCCAACTTGCTAGCAGTGCAACCAAATATCAGACTTGTGCGAGCGACGGAGCGAGAAACATTGCACAAAAGAAAAGTAAACCCGAGAATACGAATAAGACATTCTAGGACTACACAGAACACTGATAAAATTGACAATGACTGATTAGGTCATAGGTTGATCAAAGCAACACAAAATCAAGTAATAGGAAGGGGAAGGGTAGGATGAGAAGGGAAATGTCAGACCTCCGGCAGCGACTCCAGGCGGACAAGGACTCTATCAGCTTGTGGAACGACCTGAGCTCCATAGAAGAAGCAAAAGAACGTGAGAAACATACTGTGAGAGAGAGAGAGAGAGAGAAAGAGAGAGACCTTAGAGGGCTCCCATTTCTGCGCCACGGCCGAGACCCTAAGGGCGTTCCTCCGAGAAACGGCGAGCTTCCGGTAGGGGTAAGGAGCGGCGGAGAGAGATGGCAGTGGGGATCTGAGCGGAGAAGGGAGGAGGAAAGGATTCGCGGCGGCGGTGAGCAAGGAAGACGCCATGGACGGCGTTGGATAAGGCAAGGGGGAAGCGTCGAGGAGAGTGAACCTGGTTGGGGTTTCTGACTATAAAGATGCAATAAGATCGCCGATTCGTTGGAAGATCGCCGGTTTCTGGTGTTCTATCAGCCGAGGAAAAGGAGTTCGATTTTGTTACAACCTCTTTAAGGAGGTTGGAGCATCCCGCTCTCTTTCATTGGTCCATTCCAAAGATATTTTTGTCATTTCATACTTTATCATGGTGAAATGACCAAAAGCCCTCCATATGAACCAATGAGAGAGAGCGGGATGCTCCAACCTCTTTAAGGAGGTTGGAACAAAATCGTTCTCGAGGAAAAGACAAATGCAAGTGAGGACCTGAGTTCAGTGGCAAAGCAGGCAGGTTGTGATGTCGAATCCCGTCGAATGGGTTACTCTCATACTTCGACCCTTATGAAAAGTCCCTTCCTAATTTTTGCTTTTAGCGTTAAGTCCCTCCATAATTTCTGCTCCTGTGGGAATGCTCCATGATAATTTTTGCTCCTGGGGGATGCTCCGCGTACATATGAACCGTCCAATCTTTACTTACACACAATCATAACATGTGCATCTCACACATATCTTTTTTACATTAAATCTAACAATCGAGATATACCCATGAACAATAAGGAATGTTTGAGATGCATCCGATCTATACTCTATATGCATCCACAACAGATGCATCTCACCCCTTATTACATTTAATCTGACGGTCGAGATGCACCCGTAAATAATATTTAAGTAACGGTTGAGATACATCTGTAAACAATAGGAAACGGTCGAGATGCATTCGATGTGTACTTTACACATACCACCACAGGTGCATCTCACACATACCCTTTTTACATTCAATCTGACAATTGGGATGCATCTACTAGTGTAAAAACGGTATTTGTTTATGGAATAAACATGATGTGAAATGGACCCAAAAAAGTTTACATTGACACATGGCAAAGACTATTCCCTACCTGACCTAATGTAGCGGTATTTGTTTATGTCCTTATTACAAGTCTGGACTTATTCTTGGGACCGATCACTAGGTCCCCCTTAAAAAAATTAAGAGATGGATATGCATCGCTGTAGCACGAGCACTACCCATCTGAGACCTAGTTCAAAATGCTTGTACAAAGTAGTGACTCAAGAGAAGTTGGGTGTTATGCCTACACTATTTTTTACCCTCCTGTGCTAAGCCAAATGCCCGAGGCATTCAAGCAAACATCGAGGAGCACTTGGAGAACGAAGGTTTATCTGCAGTGTCCTATAATCATATTGACTCATCCTAAGTTCTCTAGTTCTCTAGATTGTAATCAGATATTATAAAATATCTTATAAATATATTGTAAAAATCTTGTAAAATAGGGGGATGTCTCATTTGTTAGAAAAAAATTATCATAAAGATCCAAATTAATTACAATGATGATCAATCAATGATTAATACTTAATTATATTAATTCTCTAATCATTTATAAAGAAATTAATAACCAAGTCTTTGAATTGTAGAGAACAAAATTATATAGCATGGAGGGCTTTAATTTGCAAAAGGAAAGCATATAATCTAAAGAGTTTAGACAAAACATGTTGGTTAAAATGCGTAATCATTGTGCTAAAAGTCTGACTGCCCCTCTACGTGTACGCGGGTCATCTGGCAAAGACTAGTAGAGATACAACAACTCAGCTGGTTGTCTTCCCTCCTCGTCGACACGACTTCGATAAGGTTTCGATGAACCCTAGCAGAGTATGTAGGAATCCAACAAGTAAATAAAATAAAAAACAAAAAACTTAGAGTGGAGGATAAGAGATTTGATAAAGTTTTGGTAGGGCTAACATATTCAACTATCTAGAAATGAGGGGAAGAGAGAATAGTCTAACACGACTAACAACTATATGGTCTTAGGTGGGTTTTATAGGTCTTGCACTAGGATGCCATTAAAATGCGCTTAATTGGCTAAATAAAAAGAGCAACGATTACACGTATACAAGAGAGCAACATCTAACTTTGTTTTGAAGTAATCGAGGTGCAACAGTTATACGTTACAAGGGAACAATAACTCACTCTGTAATCATTATACATCGCACTCTGTAGCAACACCAATGGGTTTGAGGATTCCAATATGGGACTAAAGGGGTGACTAAGTAGTGAATGAAAACCTATGAGATCATGTGAGGCTTGTCTCATGCATCCGAAAATAATGTGATGATTGAGATGAGGTTTAGATGTGAGATCACCTGTAATTTTTTGTCTCATTCTAACACATAGTCTCAAAATAAAATCAACATTTAGACTTGACCCCACTGACCATCAAATCATCTAACTTATTAAGATATAATATACAAAGTTTAAAATAAATTTATAGAATCATTTGCTCCTCACTTCAAAGACATGCAATTCCCCATGGTAATAGAGAGTTCTCGTCCACCCATCTATTTCTCTTGTGTTTGTACAAGCAAATAAAGGCCTTTTTGTGGAAGAGCTTTGAGAGAAGTTTGACTCAACTACGAGGAGGTGGATCGAGTGGCGTGTGGGCCATAACGAAGAAAAAAACTAAGTCCTTGACACGGGACCTTCCTTAAATCTTTGTGCTGGATTTATCTCTTGCCTTTGTCGTTGGAGACTTTGAGGACATCTTAAAATCTGTGATCATTTTCATATGCCCCCTTTCATGCTTGCCACTATTCTAAGGGTGCCTTCTATTATCCTTACCATTGACTTGGATTTAGCTTTTTTCACTGCTTGAATTTTTGGTCCGTATTCGATATAGGATGAGAGATCTCAAGGGGGAGGGCTCGGGAGACGGTGTTACAAGTGTCACCGAGAACGGAGGTCGTAAAAAAAAAACTATACTGCTTCCAATCTCCTCAACATTATCGGCGATGATCGTGGAGGCCGAGACCAAAGAGGAGAACGTTGAAATTCTAGGTCAAGAAGGTTGGCTCTGATACCATATTACGAAGAGAGAGAGAGAGAGAGAGAGAGAGAGAGAGAGAGAGAGAGATACTAAGGTTTGAGGAGAAAACTCCTTATATTATCTCACATCATTACATAAGATTACCTCTCCTTATATAATGAGAGAACGCACATCATTACAATACCACAACTAAGGTGGTCGGGATTAATAGTAACTTTATATCTAATAGTATGATTCTTGATCCTTTATGTTTATTTTTTATTAATTTGTTGAAATTTCTTTGGTTTGGGCCGAGCCATTTCAAAACCCAAGAAGTCTCCTACATGTTCGAGATGGTTGCAACCACTTTGTTGTTCCTTCTTTCACCGTGCACGTTCTTTGATCCTTGTCGTCGATTAGATCTCGCTACGTATTCTCATCCTGTTATGTAGTGATATATAAAGATTGATATTGATGTTTTAGATTCATAGAAGGTTTTGCATCATTAATCGTGCTTATTGCTATCAGTGTATTTTAAGTAGAAAATTGCACATGTTGTGTTTTCAATTTAACCAAACGCAATGCAGGGTTTCAGAATTCGGAATCGAGTTAATACAGAGAAGGGGGAAAAAAACATACTCGACTAGTTTGGATTTGGCCAGTTTGGGTAAAAATAAAAACCATAATTTCAATTGCGATTAAGATAATCCACATCCACTTTGATTGATTTTAGCATGATTCGATAAATTCTATATCACTTTGGGATTGATTTGGCAAAACAAATCCATTTTAAGCCTATTTCAAGTTTGAACTAAATGATTTGGCTTAATTATCCCAATCAACTCATGTGTAGGGAGGTGAATTGATTCAAATCGGGCCAAAGTCGCATGCAGATCAGCTTCGTGTAGTGATTTTTCCGCCCAAAAGCAACCGTTTGTGACATGCAAACGGGGCTTGTTCGATGGTTTTTGTTGACCAACCGACACATTCATGTGCCAGTTATTGCGGAATAAAACACCAGAGATAGAGGAGATACATAGTCTGACATGGCCATACAATTTCTTTTAATGTGATTCACTCGTTTGGCCACCAGGATACATTCATTGACACACATCATTCAATCTGGTGACCGTACACCATGCCAACCATGTGTTCCAGTCCAACACTCGTCGACGCCTCACTGCAACTTCGCAACCCGTGCTATGCGTTAGACGCCTCCTGCGTCGATCACCTCGTAACCACCATACGCCCCCAATGTTAAGCACTTGGCATTCGTCGACACTTCCTTATGCCCGTCATCCACGTCGTGCCCCGCGATTGAGTATGTCGCTCAACCTTACACCCCTTAGTGCCTCGGTCCAGTGCTTGATGAAACTTCCTTTTGTGGGAGACTGGTCACGACAGGGAGGATAACGCCATCCATGTATCCCGCTCGGTCCTTAAGGAGAATAGTCACACCATAACTCTCCCAACAGCTACCACGACTCCCGTCGTGCCTTCTTTCCTAAGTGTCTCCTTTGCTATCCGTCGACAGTCTCGCACCCTGCAGCATTGCAGGAGTGCCCACGGCTATGACCGTCGATGCCCACATCACCCATCAGCAATCTGCACCGGTGCCTGTTAATAGCTTCACCAGCCACTCGTTGGCAATAAACAACAACCCGCTCGCTAGTGACCAAACATGTTGTTGACGGTAGCTCACATGCCACCTAGGTGCTCCCCCTCAATCAGGCCCTCGCATGTGTTCGCGCCATCACGGCCCTATGCTACAATTCGTCGGGGCCGTCGCTGGTCATACAAGCCAGCCTCCACGTCAGTGTTGACCTCGTCAGGTTGGGGGTGGCTCCCTGTGACCACCCTTTGTCAATCACCACGAACGAACCTGAGGGAGGCGGCGCTGCACTGTGGTCTCCTCCAGCATCCCGAACCAACCTGGGGAATAACAATGCTACAACGCGGTCTCCCTAGCTTGGTATCAGAAGTTCGCCCATGCGTCAGCACCAAAGTCGTTAATCCTCCTTTTAGAGCAGTGGCACCCGAGCGTCGTCTGATTAGCGCCGGGGTGCCTGGCCTATGCAGCACCCTCCTAGTGCGTGCTCTTAATTGCTCGCTTCGGTTGCCAAGGGGGTGGCTCCTCTTCGGCCTTCATTGACATTCGAGAGGAGATGCCACATGCATCCCATCTGAGTCTTGGCTCCTTCGATTTGCCGCTCCTCGACACCTCGGGGAGGGGAGGGGGGGGGAGGTGATGCTCGCACCTCCTCCTTGGGTTCTTGATCTCCCCGATAGCTCCTCTAGGGTTTCCCCTCGTCGCACTAGCCATCGCCTTAACCTCTTTCGAAGTTATCAGATCTGAGGATACCCCACCTCCTTTAGTAGAGGCTCCACCGGGTTGCTTGACTTGTACTCCAAGCAACTGATTGCTTTGCTTGTGTGCCATACAACTGGAAGCGGGAAGCCTATCTCATGGCTCTAACGTGTAACAGCCCGATATTTCATAGTTTCTTCAAATTATAAATATTAGCGTGTTAGAAGGAATAACTTAGTGCCACCATTTTTCATACTCAAATAGTAGGGAATTAGAGTTCTTTTATTAAATACCAAAACGTTTATTACAATTACTTCTCAAGAAACAAAATACATTTAATGATTTATTCAAGTCGTCTCAAGCTTTCTCTAGATTATTTCCCTCGACTCCAACCTCAACTTCTGCATGGTTAGTATCCGCAACCTGTTCATCTATAGGGGATGAGTCTTAACCAACCACATGAACTCAATATGTTCGTGATTTGCTTAACTATTCAATAAATTAACATGTATAGAACTTACAATGATTCTGGATATCAAGTGACATCATTATATAATGTGAAAGTATTAATCAATTGGACACTCTTTTAGGCCTCGGCTTGGGACAAAGTGTCAGACCTAGAGTATTTTCGGGCAAGCTCCACACCCATGTACATTTATCAGGTACGCCCC
The DNA here is from genome assembly GCA_947650365.1 of Chamaelirium japonicum. Lineage (NCBI taxonomy): Eukaryota > Viridiplantae > Streptophyta > Magnoliopsida > Liliales > Melanthiaceae > Chamaelirium > Chamaelirium japonicum. Next base: position 37,168,507 of record OX393550.1, read on the forward strand.
CACACCTAGGGTCTTTAAGGACGCACCAGGCAAGCCCCACACTTGGTACCATTTTGGCTATATGATCGGGCAAACTCCACACACATAATTAGTCAATCTTTCCACACTTTCCATTATAACAATGCATTTTTTTTTTTGTAGTAGCAATGCAACTTAATATATACAAAATAATTACATTTCTAATAGCATGTTTATCACATGAATAGTCATGATCGACTCCCCCGACCTAGTTAATATGTGGCAATTCCCACTGTGTTGCATCTGTCATCATTTGTCAAAAATCCTGGAGATAATATTTGTGTGTATTAGCATGATTTTTATATAGGTTTCGATTATCATGAACCCGATGCCGCAAACTCAGCTAAATTATGAGATCATATTGTAAATTTATGGTCATTATACACTTAAGGAGAAAGATTATTATTTTATATATCTTGTTAATTTTTTCAATTTACCACTGTGAATGGTTGGCAGTATTTTTAGGAGAGATTAGCCACAGATGAAACTCGATTTCAGGGTCCAATGGTAAATTGGTGAGTTAACAATTTTAATGATCGAGTTATACTTCACGAATATGTGGTCATAAACAACATCAATTCCGGTTTCATTTGGCCATGATATGGCCGAAAATTCATATGCTAATTATATTAAGTAGGTTGCCTATAGTAATTCTCGAGGTTGCCGTTAGTAAAAATCATGGCTTGTTTTTAACATAAGAGTTTAACTACTAAATATGGATTGATTTTATAAGCAGGCTGAGCCCAATTTAATTGGATTGAACTTGGTTAACCAGGCCCAATTCTAATTGGCTTAATGCCAATTCAATTGGATCGAACCCAACCCAACCCGACTAAACTAAATTAATTGGGCTGTATACAATAGATCTTGGGTCACTAATTGTGTTCAGTTTACTGGGTTGAACCCAATAATTTGATTCAGACCTAACATGGGTTTAGCCCATCATATTAGTTTGGCTTGACCCAAATAAAATATGGAATGAGCCCATCAAATAAGTTGGGCTTAACCCAATTAATATGTCGATTGAGCCTATCAAATCAATTGGGATTGATGCAAAATAATAAATGGACCGATCCCAACAAATAAGTTAGGTTAGACCCAAATAATATGTAGACTAAGCCTATCAAATAAATTGGCTTGGTTTAATGGGCGTTGGACCAACTACTTAAATCATTAAATAGGAATGGGCCCAACCAATGTAAGTATTAAATGGGCTTCATCCCAACTACAATTTGGGTGGGATCCAAATACTAATTGTTTGAGCCTATTTGGACTGCCTTTAATAGGATTACCAATTTGCTTTTTAGAATTGGGTTGAACCCACCGGGTTTAGTTTGCTTACATGGTCTAGGACACTAGGCCCAATAAACCTAATTGGGTTTGGCCGACGAAATAATTGGGTTCAAGTGGGCTGTGACCATTTTCACTGGATCGGATTTGGTCTTGTAGAGTCCAAATAATAAAATGATTTAACATGCCATCTAATATTGGTTTTGGCCCAATTGAGCCCACTAATAGTTGGGTTAGAGCCCAAATTCAAGGATTTGGTTAACCCAATTTGATTGGGCTAGTTTAGGTAGGAAAAGGACTTACGTGAGTGGGAATAGCACTTGGTGGCAGCCGGTTGGTCGACGACGAGGTGACCGGCGCGAGGTGACCAGACGGTGGAGTATCGGCAACGAGGTAGCCGGCAATAGAGTGGCCACTGGTGAGGTGGTCGGTGGCAATTCAATGGTGGCCGGCGACGAGAGGTGTTGGTGGTGGAGCAAGGGTTATGTTGGTTTTTCTTAGGATGTGTGGAAAGTAAGAGGAAGTCCCTCCCTTTTATAGGCCTAGAGACTTTGGAATTCGAAAAGGTAGGGGGTGTATGTGTTAGGATTGATGTGTTCTAAGCTTGTAAAACTTTATGTTTTGGTCTAATAAAGATTGATAGTTATTAATATATGAGATGCATATAGGTGCGTAACATAGTTACGTGTTCTTGTAAGAACAGAGAGCCATGGTTATATGGTAGTCCACTGAGTTGAAGACTAAGTGGATTGGTCCCATATAATCTAAATCAGTTCGCAGCTATGATCAGGTTGGTCGCCTCATCATGTTAAGCTGTTGGCGATGACAGTTCATGGGATGTCTTCACCATGGTCATCACCAGGCACAGTGTCTGTGGCTGAACGGAACTAACACGGTGTACAGATCAGTGAGCAGACACTGGTACACTAAGCCGTGTTTCTGCTTAGGGTAAAATGGTCCTAAACCCTGAGGAACCACGTCTGATGGACTAACCAGTTGAGTGGTGCTTTGACACACCAATGTGTGAGGATCCGTATGCAGTGATCCAATACCACGGTGTACGGGGTTACCCGGCTGGCGTTGCATTAGCGTGTCACTCCTGCAGGCCATCCACACCCCTGAAGGGAGGTACGTTCCTTGGTGTGACTTACACTGTACCAAACCCAGACCTGGTGGTCACCAGTTTGACTGTTGACCGGGTTCGATTGCTCGACGGGGTAATCAGAGGTACGATGTATAGGTCAACCTGGAAGGAACCAAGTCATATGATCATTCGAGTCTGACGGTAGTCTCCACCGCTCGAAGTGAATCATGGCATCAAGTGGAGGGACAGCGGGTTTTCCACTACTAAGCGGAGAGCAGGGGTATGATGGAGAACATAGTAAGTCTGGGTGAATTGGAGTGCAGCCTGCGTCGCACTCTGGGTGGCTACGCAGGTTAACTCGAGCTCAGAGGATCGATGGTACACTCGGGTAGTGTGTCGATCGAGCTTGAGTTGGAAGCCGGCCATGAACCCCGGTCCCTGATGGTTCCACCATATCAACATTATGTACGGTTCTTGAACCATCTCCTCGGAACACCATAAGCACTAGGAGGAAGAAAGAAGTAAATGCTCCGTGTGTGCTTGGCACTAGAGCACGGTAGATGCGTAACTATATGCGAGTACTAAGGGTTGTGCCCGAGACTAGTACAGAGTCGCATGTAGTAATCCCTAGCCATAAGTGAACTTCGCTGCACAGGTGCGATGCACCGGGATGTGCTGCGAGTTGACTAGTTGACTTTGCTAGAGGCACCCTCCGGTGGCCTCAGTTAATAGTAGGTAACTAGTAGATATCACTTAAGTAATGGCCGCTAGGCATCGCACGCTAGAAATGGTCAAAATGAGGCGTCGGGGCGTTTTGGTAAAAACCTCACTCTGTCGGACCTCACTGTTGGCCGACCCTAGTAGTGAGGCACCTTGCTAGGGCCGGCCCTATGATGTAGGGATAAGAATCCCTCATCTATAGGGCCGGCCATATAAATAGGGATAGGGCGATAAAACGGTTAAGATCGAGCCCTAAAAAGTGGGAAAACAGATAAATACAACGAGAGATAAAAAGGAGATAATGGAGAGATAATAGTGGGAGGTCATTATCCCCTTGGATCCTTATCCAAGGGGGTTGGCCGGCCCTATAAAAGGGCCTATGGGGCGCCGGCCCTATGATCCAAAAAAACCGAACCCCCCCTCCTCTCATCTCTCTAGTTCTCTCCCGATTTATCTCCCGTTTCCCGCTTGCAACTTCGTCTTCCTCGCGTAGAGTTCTGAAGAAGAAGAAGGGTCGTTCTTCAGAGGCACTCAGAGATCCGAGAGCGACGTTCCGTGCATCGTGTGAGATCGGGTGAACAAGAAGGCAACATCTCCATTCGTACCATCGGCATCTTCGCGAACGATCTTCCGTCTCCATCGACAAAGAAGACAATTCTCCGCGGTTAAAAGATCCGTACGAAACGTATGTGTAATCTAACATGTAGATCTAGCGAGCATTATGATTTGCATGCATGCTAGTTAATCATTACGCTAGATTGCCGTTAGGGGTTTTCGATTCTCGTGCATACACATGCACACATATGTAGATTAGTTTCAATGAAAGTTTAAATCGTGTAACGTGCACCATGAACGGTCTTTCGACCGCCAAATCGCTTCCGCTGTGAGCCTCTGACCCGGATTAAACTCCAACAATTGGTATCAGAGCCGCATTAGTGGTGTGCGTTTCACGTTTTTTCATGAAACCAACATGTGTGCGCATGATGAATGCGTGAGATCATCGGGGTTCTTACGCTTAGATCATGCATATGTATAGATTGTGCTTGTTCTATTAATCATTCTTGCTGGGCGCCGCTATAAAAAATCTAGATCTATGCTTTGTGCTTGCTACCGGGGGTCGGACCCCGAGTTAGCAATTGTCTGGATTTGCTTTCTGTGTGTGGATATGTAATTGAGCCGTAGATTGGGCGAGTGATGGGGGTTGACCATCCTCGGTTTCCCATGGCCTTTTCCTAGGTGTGTTTTCTTTTCTTTCTAGGAAATTGTGTACGAGCGAGCACTTGCTCGAAGCGTACTAGACTTTTTCGGTTACAGATCGAGAAGAAATTTGTGCCAAAGAAATCCACCATCGGGAGCAGAAGCGGAACCCTGAAGGATGAAGACGATCCGGCAAAGTATTCGCGAGCGCGACGGAGGAGCCGGACCGAGGAACCTTGCGAAGAAAGCTAGAGGCCTGCGCTGTGCTAATTAGGTTAAGGGGTCGGACCTTGAACTTAATTCAGTTTTAATGGTTGCTTTCTTTAATTAGTTCTTTATGCTTCATATTGAACCCCGATGAGATAATGTGATTATCAGTTTTCAGAGGGATGTCTTTCCCCTCCGGTCCAAGCGACTGTTTGAGGTTAGGATCCCGCTAGATGACGCCTATTATTTAGTTGACTTTTGATGTTAGTGGGATCCCATCACATATGGTTATGCCACCATTAGGTCAGCACCCGACTAGTCGGGTGTTCCTATTTGGCCAGCATCGAAATCAAAGATGAGATGGAGATCCATTGAACATCAATTGTCAAATCTATAATCAAGGCGCCATGACTAGTGGAAGTCCTTTCCAGTGAGTCTGACTCTAGGATTAGCTCCAGAGCATTAGCGTGATAACCAATTTTGCAAAGCATCGATATTCTTGGAATATGTAATGTGACCCTTGAATGGAGAAATCCACTTGAGGCAGGGACTATGATATTCCGAGAGTGATTAATGCTAGGTGAAGGGCTTGAACGCTAGTGGGAGCATGGTGTGACCAGGGTCTAGTATTTAGGAGGTCGCTACCTTTGCATTTGCATAAATTCATACTCGTAAAATAACCCTCAGAATAATAAGGGATGTAATAGAGGATTTTTTAGAGATCCTCTGGCCTCCACGGCTAATCACTTCGTACTCGGGTGGAAGGGCATAACTCAACAACCCCCTCGGGTGAGAGCTGTGTTTTTCTATGCCGAGCTACTTAGTGATCTCCTTCGGGATATGACGGTTACGGTGCCAAGTGTTCAGGCTTTACTCACCCTCGTGGGGGCCGTTAGAATTCCCATGTCGTAATTACCTAAGCTCGTGGGTAAGCATCCTAAGTACACGTGAGGTATTCGTTGCGAAGACAACGGTGATCACGTGGTACTGGCCAAAAGATAACCATGGTCCATCAAAGCCCGTAGTTGGCAGATTTGGATAGGGTCAAGGGAAAGACCCGTGTAAGCGGAAGACCTGCACACTGCCCCCTCGGACAGGTGTAGCCTACTCCGAGATCTTACATACATGGTTAATTAATCCATAGAGATGGCTTCGCTTGAGGGTGGCGTTGTCATATGGATATAATTAGCTTGTTTTAAAAATCCATAAAAATAAGTTTTCATGCATTCTCATAATTCAATCTTTTATTTTCAGATGACCAAGTTATACCCCCTGTCTGCTATCCTAAATGACCACAAACTTACCGATCCCAACTATGAGGACTGGAAGCGCAACCTGTACATGGTCCTAAGGATTTGTAAACATATGACAACCCTTAATGACCCTGAGCCAAATTTGCCAGGACCCAATGCCACAGAGGCACAGTTAAAGGCATTCACTGACTGGAAGGAATCTAATGAGATATGTAAATGCTATATTATAGCATCCTTGCAAACAACTCTGCAGAAGCAAGTCGAGGAGATGCCCGACGCTTCTGACATGATGTTGTATTTGAAGGAGATGTTTGAAGGTCACAATCGCGTTACGCGATACCTTACCATCAAGAAACTCGTCGGCACTAAGATGTCCAATGGGACGCTGGTTCGGGAACACATGATGAAAATGTTTGGGTTCAAGAACGAACTAGCTACCATGGACATTGTGCTAGAAGGCGAGGTGATGACAGACATCTTCCTTTCGTTACTGTCTGGAGCCTTTGAAGGTTTTGTCACCAACTTTAACTTAAATAAGTTGGCTATGACAAATGCAGAGTTTCTGGGAGCTCTCCAGGCAGCTGAGGATGGCTTCAAGCAGAAGGGCGAAGCACTTCACGTGCAACGCAGATCCTTCAAGAAGTCTGGTAAACCTCAGGGCAAGAAACATAAGAAGAAACCTAAGTCTGGGCCTGTGCAGGACTCTGCTGGGGCCTCTGGGTCTGGAGAATCAAAGAAACCGGGCACGAAGTGCTTCCGGTGTGGCCAGAAGGGTCATTGGAAAAAGGACTGCAATAAGCCTCAGAATGCTGGTGAAGGTAATCCACAACTCTTAGTTGTTGAATCATTTCTTTCAAGTAATAGTTCTTTTGCTAGTTGGATTGTGGATTCAGGATCCACTAACCATGCATGTAACTCTCTTCAGGGGTTTCGGGAAAGCAGAAGGTTGCTTGATGGAGAGGTGACCTTGAGCATAGGAACTGAGGCCGTGGCTGCTGCTGAAGCTATTGGAGACGTTAATCTTAGTTTTTCGAATAATAAGACTTTAACTCTTAGAGATGTCTTTTATGTACCGTCCTTGAGACGTAACTTAATTTCTGTTTCTTCTTTAGTTAATAAAGGTTATTCAGTTTATTTTGATGCTTCTGGTGTGTTGATTAAACTGAATGGAACTTTTATAATAAGAGGAATGGTTCAGAATAATCTCTATATTCTCAGTCCTAAATTTGAAAAAGATAACATAATAACTTCAGCATTTAATGTTAATTCATCTAAGCGTAAGAAACCTTCAGAGAATTTAACCCAATTGTGGCACTTACGGCTTGGGCATATTGCCTTGGACAGGATCCATAGGTTGGTAAAGGCCGGGCTTCTGGAAACAGATCCTACGGAGATCCTTCCCACATGTGAATCCTGCCTGGAAGGCAAGATGACCAAGAGGGCCTTCAAAGGCAAAGGAGTGAGAGCTACTAAGATATTGGAATTAATCCATTCAGATGTATGTGGACCCATGAGCGTCAAGGCGATAGGAGGCCATGAGTACTTCATCACTTTTACTGATGATTACTCAAGATATGGTTACGTTTACCTTATGCATCGGAAGTCGGAATCCTTTGATATGTTCAAAGAGTTCAGGGCTGAAGTAGAAAAGCAGACAGGTAAATGTATAAAAACCCTTCGATCTGATCGAGGAGGTGAATACCTATCTGACGAGTTCCTTGGGTATTTGGTGGAGCATGGGATAACATCCCAGTTAACTGCTCCAGGTACCCCACAACAGAATGGAGTCTCTGAGAGAAGGAATCGAACCTTGTTGGACATGGTTCGAAGCATGATGAGTTATGCCTGTTTACCAACGACCTTTTGGGGATATGCCCTTCAGACAGCAGCATATGTTCTGAACCACGTTCCGTCTAAATCAGTGCCTCAGACCCCTAGAGAACTGTGGTCAAGGCAAAAGCCAACACTACAACATTTCAGAATATGGGGATGTCCTGCACATGTGCGGGTAGACAAGAGGGAAAAGATGGAGCCAAAGTTCAAAGCATGTCTATTTGTAGGATATCCCAAAGAGACTAAAGGTGGACTATTTTATGATCCTGAGAAAAAGAAGGTAATCGTTTCAACGAATGCCATTTTCCTAGAACATGATTATATTATGGACCACAAGCCTGCTAGTAAGGTAGTTCTGGATGAACTACTGGGTACTAGATCAGATAGCGCATCCGAAAGCATAGTGGGAGCTGACATTACAAACACTAATATACCAGAAACTGTAGAACCTATTCATCATGTAACACCACCACCACTCGTCGCAGTGGGAGAAGCATCAGAGCTCCTGACAGATACTATGGAGAAACCTTATTGGTTGATCCAGAGGGTCAGGAGGATGACCCACTGAGCTACGATGAGGCAGTGGGAGCTTCTGACAGCTCTGACTGGCAAAAGGCTATGGAGGCAGAAATTGCATCAATGTCTCATAACGCAGTCTGGACTCTTGTTACACCATCATACAATATTAAACCTATTGCGTGTAAGTGGGTGTATAAGAAGAAGAGAGGATCCGATGATACAATCGAGACTTATAAAGCTAGATTAGTTGCCAAGGGTTATACCCAGAGAGAAGGAATCGACTTTGACGAAACCTTCTCGCCGGTAGCTATGATAAAGTCTATTCGGATCCTCCTATCCATTGCAGCCCATTATAACTGGGAGATCTGGCAAATGGATGTCAAGACAGCATTCCTCAACGGGAATTTGGAAGAAGACATATATATGATACAACCACCAGGTTTTGAGTCAGAGGGTCAGGAACATCTAGTTTGCAAGTTGCAGAAGTCCATTTATGGACTAAAGCAAGCATCTAGAAGTTGGAACATCCGTTTTGATCAGGCAATCCAGTCATATGGATTTACTCAAAACGAGGATGAACCATGTGTATATAAGAGGAGTGATAAGACTACAGTGGTATATTTGATACTTTACGTAGACGATATTCTACTCATTGGGAATGATGTTGGAACATTGTCAACGGTAAAGGTCTGGTTGTCAACACAATTCGATATGAAAGACCTAGGTGAAGCGAGTTATGTTTTGGGGATCAAGGTAACACGTGATCGCCAGAACAGGATTCTCTCGCTGTCACAGGCCGCGTATATAGATAAGGTTATGGCTAGGTTTGACATGCAAGACTCCAAGAAGGGTTTTGTGCCATTTAGACATGGCGTAAGACTGTCTAAGGATCAAAGTCCTAAGACACCTGAGGAGAGAGCAGAAATGCAGAAGATATCTTATGCCTCGGCATTAGGTAGTCTAATGTATGCTATGCATCGTACAAGGCCAGATATCTGTTTCGCAGTAGGCATGATATCTGGCCTTGTACAACAAGGGACTATGAAGTGTATACTCAAGTACCTTCGTAGAACAAGGGACTATGAGTTGGTTTACACTGCACAAGAACTGACACCGATTGGATACACAGATTCTGACTTTATATCAGATTTGGAATCCAGAAAATCGACATCAGATTTTGTGTTTATGTTAGGAGGAGCAGCGGTTAGTTGGCAGAGTTTGAAGCAGAAATGCATCGCAGACTCTACCACAGAGGCTGAGTACGTTGCAGTGTGCGAGGCAGCCAAAGAGGCGGTATGGCTCAAGAAATTCCTTACGGATTTGGGGTGCGTACCAGAGGCCCCGTTACCTATTGTGCTTTACTGCGACAATAGTGGGGCGGTAGCACAAGCTAAGGAGCCAAGACATCACCAAAAGGGGAAGCACATCGAGCGCAAGTTCCACTTGATTCGGCAGTTTCAAAAGCAAGGGCGAGTAGCGGTGACACAGATTGCATCTACATATAATGTTGCTGATCCTTTCATAAAGGCAATACCTACCAAGGCATTCGAACGACATGTGGACGCGATGGGAGTCAAAACCGTTTTGCTTCGCTAGACCAAGTGGGAGATTGTTAGGATTGATGTGTTCTGAGCTTGTAAAACTTTATGTTTTGGTCTAATAAAGACTGATAATTATTAATATATGAGATGCATATAGGTGCGTAACATAGTTACGTATTCTTTTAAGAACAGAGAGCCATGGTTATATGGTAGTCCACTGAGTTGAAGACTAAGTGGATTGGTCCCATATAATCTAAATCAGTTCGCAGCTATGATCAGGTTGGTCGCCTCATCATGTTAAGTTGTTGGCGATGACAGTTCATGGGATGTCTTCACCATGGTCATCACCAGGCACAGTGTCTGTGGCTGAACGGAACTAACACGGTGTACAGATCAGTGAGCAGACACTGGTACACTAAGTCGTGTTTCTGCTTAGGGTAAAACGGTCCTAAACCCTGAGGAACCACGTCTGATGGATTAACCAGTTGAGTGGTGCTTTGGCGCACCAATGTGTGAGGATCCGTATGCAGTGATCCAATACCACGGTGTACTGGGTTACCCGGCTGGCGTTGCATTAGCGTGTCACTCCTGCAGGCCATCCACACCCCTGAAGGGAGGTGCATTCCTTGGTATGACTTACACTGTACCAAACCCAGGCCTGGTGGTCACCAGTTTGACTGTTGACCGGGTTCGATTGCTCGACGGGGTAATCAGAGGTACGATGTATAGGTCAACCTGGAAGGAACCAAGTCATATGATCATTCGAGTCTGACAGTAGTCTCCACCGCTCGAAGTGAATCATGGCATCAAGTGGAGGGACAACGGGTTTACCACTACTAAGCGGAGAGCAGGGGTATGATGGAGAACATAGTAAGTCTGGGTGAATTGGAGTGCAGCCTGCGTCGCACTCTGGGTGGCTACGCAGGTTAACTCGAGCTCAGAGGATCGATGGTACACTCGGGTAGTGTGTCGATCGAGCTTGAGTTGGAAGCCATGAACCCCGGTCCCTGATGGTTCCACCTTATCAACATTATGTACGGTTCTTGAACCATCTCCTCGGAACACCATAAGGACTAGGAGGAAGAAAGAAGTAAACGCTCCGTGTGTGCTTGGCACTAGAGCACGGTAGATGCGTAACTACATGCGAGTACTAAGGGTTGTGCCCGAGACTAGTACAGAGTCGCATGTAATAATCCCTAGCCATAAGTGAACTTCGCTGCACAGGTGCGATGCACCGGGATGTGCTGCGAGTTGACTAGTTGACTTTGCTAGAGGCACCCTCCGGTGGCCTCAGTTAATAGTAGGTAACTAGTAGATATCACTTAAGTAATGGCCGCTAGGCATCGCACGCTAGAAATGGTCAAAATGAGGTTTTGGTAAAAACCTCACTCTACCGGACCTCACTGTTGGCCGACCCTAGTAGTGAGGCACCTTGTTAGGGCCGGCCCTATGATGTAGGGATAAGAATCCCTCATCTATTGGGTCGGCCATATAGATAGGGATAGGGCGATAAAACGGTTAAGATCGAGCCCTAAAAAGTGGGAAAACGGATAAATACAACGAGAGATAAAAAGGAGATAATGGAGAGATAATAGTGGGGGGTCATTATCCCCTTGGATAAATCCAAGGGGGTTGGCCGGCCCTATGGTCCAGAAAAACCAAACCCCCCCCTCCTCTCATCTCTCTAGTTCTCTCCCGATTTATCTCCCGTTTCCCACTTGCAACTTCGTCTTCCTCGCGTGGAGTTCTGAAGAAGGAGAAGGGTCGTTCTTCGGAGGCACTCAGAGATCCGAGAGCGACGTTCCGTGCATCGTGTGAGATCGGGTGAACAAGAAGGCAACATCTCCATTCGTACCATCGGCATCTTCGCGAACGATCTTCCGTCTTCATCGACAAAGAAGACAATTCTCCGCGATTAAAAGATCCGTACGAAAGGTATGTGTAATCTAACATGTAGATCTAGCGAGCATTATGATTTGCATGCATGCTAGTTAATCATTACGCTAGATTGCCGTTAGAGGTTTTCGATTCTCGTGCATACACATGCACACATATGTAGATTAGTTTCAATGAACGTTTAAATCGTGTAACGTGCATCATGAACGGTCTTTCGACCGCCAAATCGCTTCCGCTGCGAGCCTCTGACCCGGATTAAACTCCAACAGTATGTAGTTATGCATGGTTTGATAAAGGGCTTTTTTTTCAAAATATTATTAAAAAATAAAATATTTAACAAAACAACGATTGACCAAAACTATTTACCAACCTAGCGCTCTGACAACCACGTGACATGTCAGCACCGTAAAGTGAACGCGAGGTTTTTTTTTTTTCTGTTTCAAGTTGAACCCGGTATTTGAAATACCGGGTTTAAACCCGGTATTATGGATACCTGGTTTACCCAAAATCCAGAGAGAAAATGGCTAAGTATGGAAACTTTATACAAGAGACTTCATTTAAACTCGGTATCCAGATTACCGGTTTTAAACCCAGTAATCCAAATACCAGGTTATACTTCAAACGAAAAAAAAAAACAAAAAAAAAAACTCGCACTCGCTTTATAGCGCTGACATGCCACGTGGCTGTCAGAGTGCTAGATTGGTAAATAGTTTTGGTCAGCCACTTAAATAATTTATTTTTTAATAATATTTTAAAAAAACCCTTTGATAAATTAAAAAGATAATTTAGTTATTTTGCATATTACTCCTAAGGAAAAGGAATGGTTTTCTGTTTGTATTAATGGTTGTTAGTTCCTCTTTATTTGATTTGTCCACGACACTTAAAAATAACAAATTAAGTTGTTTAGTGGTAAAATCTTTAAGTTAGTCTAAAGGATGTTGGAGTTTCGAATCCTTTCATCAACTTACACCTCATGTTTCCTTTATATTTAATTTTAAAATATATTAAATAGTTCTGGAATACCACATATGTATATATGGTATTCACAAGTTTGGTGAGACCTATAAGTTTGAGGAATTTTAATTTAAATTTTTACATTTTATTTTTAAAAATATGTATAATCTAAGGATATTGCTCAAAATAATGTATATAAAAAAATTATTTCAGGGTATTACAAACGGGTTGAACTCATGGGCTGGATATCCAAAAGTTTCATTTGGGGACGTCAGGTAATGTAGCTGGGCATGATTCATAGTTGGTGGAGTCTAGGTCTACTACTCCTCCATCCCATTACGAGAAAGAGTGGACTTTCGGTGGTGCGGGAAAAGCGGAACGGTAAGGGACGACCTTCTACCGATCACGCTGCGAGGCGTTAGTACCTCTGAGGTGGTGGGCGGTGCTACGATTGCTTCACGTCATGGTGTGAAGCCACGGATTGTGACGACCAAGATCCAAAAGCCAAGAGCCAAGACTCCTGAGTCTGGAATGCCAAGATGGATGAGGTGAGGTGAGGTGAGGTGTACAAGGCAATGAGTTAGCTCCACATCGCATGGAGAGAAGGAGATCCTGAGCTACTTATATAATTTCCCCTCCCAAACATAGAAGGCGCGTTTTAAAGCCGTGCGCCGCTACGGATTTCGTAAGAACTCCGTAGTTAAGCGTGCTCGGGCGAGAGCTGTACTATGGGTGACCTCCTGGGAAGTTTTTGTGTGGGTACGGACAAAGCGAACAATATCTTGTGTGTTTGGGGCGGATGTTATAAAAGACTCGTCCAAATGGCTCGTTCTAATCACTGGTTGTGACTGGTTCTTCGTCCACTCTTTTAAACCCAATTGTTGCTACGTATGAGACCATCTTAGTTCCACGTTCGTCTTCCTTGCAAAACAGTGTTAATGCGTCATTTGTTCGTAGCGATTATTTTCCTGACAATGGAGAAAGATGGTTATTCGGCTCTATTACAGTTTTCCATATTCCTGAGGGAGGGGTTTCACCCCCAATGCCTTTTTTCTTCTTAGATGGTTTTGGATTTGTATGGGCAACGTCCAGCTTCGGGGTCAGCCCCCCACCCCGCCATCCCCGTCTGGTTAGTAGAGGAAGACGACTTCCGTTGGTCACACGGCTTCCTCTTCCTCTCGGCGTCTCCCCGCTTTGGTTGAAGAAAGGCCTCGATACTCAACGAGTTTGTCTCACTCCGCCATTGTTGAGCTGGTCGATTCCACTTTTACATGTAGCTGAACCTATTCGAATGACTTAAAATAGTAGTCGCCCCGAACCACGCCAGCCAAAGACACACGTCCCCACCCATTCGATCACCCGACCCTTATGATGGGAGTCCCCTGGGGTTCTCTCGGTGGTATGTAAATCTTAACAGTCCGGAACCGTCCAATCGAACGAAAATAACAGATGTCAATGGCTGGACCCCGAACCACAATGACATGGGGTTTGGGGGAGACAAAAATCAAGGGCTTTAGATCCCACTGCTATGTGTACTATGTTGTGTTTTGTAAGGTGGGGTTTTTGATGTTGATTTGTACTGTTGTCCTGATGAAATTGGTAGTGTATTATTGTCATTGTCAGCTAAAAAGAGAAAGATTTGATTTTTACTGAACAAAAAATTAAAAGTATATGATCTCGGAAAAAGGCTGTTACGTTATATGATCCCCGGAACGAACCGACGGTCTTTCCATCTGTTCTGCCCCTCTCTTACCCGCGCAGAAGGGACAGCGATACAATTGGAGTCGCTCCATCGTCACTTTCCCCTTTTACTGGTAATCCCCCCCGCCCTCCCCCTCTCGCTCTCTCTTCAGGCTAGCTTAGCTCCCATTTCCACCTCATGGCGTCCTCCTCGCCGTGCTCCACCCAGTATACCTCGATCCGCATTCTGGACGAGAGTACCATGCGCGGTGGATCATCGGAGAAGGAGCTCCCGCCGTTCCAATCTAGAATGTTTTGATCACTATCTGCCCCGATTCCACGATGTTAAACCCTTTTGATCCTGGATCGAACCCTAGACCGCCAGCCAGATCCGCATAGCTGCTTCCTCAACAGTCCAAGGCAATGAGGTCCTACCTATCATGGTGGTATCATGAGCTTCTTTGATGCTGTCGCTATTAATGCACAGCTTCTTATTGTTGTTCCAGTGGATCAAACTGTATCTTTTATAAATGATGTTTTTTGTATTTTTTATGTTGACTCTGGCTCAAGATGGATTGTTCTTGTTGTCCTTATTCTATCGAGACACTGAGATCTTATAAGCGCAATGAGTTCCATCACCGAGTTAAAAATTAGAACACGATGAATTGGTGAAGTGGGTTAAGGCTCCATTTGATATCATTGTCATTCAAGCCACCGGAGCTTTTTTTTCTTTTTTTCATTCAAGCCACCGGAGTTACTATTCGACCATGAAATGAGATGACATCGTTTGTGAGAAAATAAGAATGACCCACTTAAGACACAAATCTAACTTGCTTCTTTCATCTTCATAAATTCAATCTTAGCAAGACATTTTTAGGCAACAATTATCATATAGATTGAAATGGAAAGTGGGTGAAAGCCGGCGGGGTTCGTATGTTCATCAAACGTCGAATCAATTGTCGCACATAATTCTATCCAATGTCAGCAAAAATCGAGTTGGATTGTTTGACTTTTTAGCTAATTAAATTGTAGTGTCCAAATTGGAAGAATGAAGTTATGAACTAATAAATTTAAGCTAAATTTCTTAATATGAACTTCAATTATTCTATTATATGGATCTAGATCTTAAATGACTAGACTATTTGAAAGTACAAAGAAATAATGCTCTTCTTTTCTTTGGTTATGCAAAATTTATTTCGTTGGGTTTGTAAAAGCCTAGATGCTTCCAAAAGAAAGATGTTAAGAATCACATGGTTCTATTACCACATCAACAGAAAGACTAGATGATTTGATTGTTAATCTAGGTAGAAGGATATTCAATTATTTTTGACCAATATTTAAATATAAATTCTAAAAAGTTTATATATAAGATTGCTGTACGCGCGAAAAAAAGATACGGGTCGTCTTTATTACGCACACGGAGATTACAAGTCGGATCCCGGTGTTCGAGGGTGGTGAGCTAGTGCGGCGAAGGTTTTGTCAGGGGATTGTAAGAGAGATCCTCTAGAGGGTCCATTTGATTCGCGTCTCCATGTTACATCGTGCGAGAGCTCTGGAGGGGTTGCCTAGGACAGAGGTCTTTACAAAGTTTCGGGTTTCTTGAGAGGTCAAGTGATTTTAGCCTTTGTTTTTTTGTCCCTTCCATGCTTCACGCTTTCTCGGCTAGGGGAGTTTTCGACGTCGTTTCCTAGATCTTGGCGTTCTTGATCGTCGGTTCGCGGTGTCGATCTTGCTTTTGATGTCGGCTTTGACTTTGCTTTGGTGTGACTGACTTTTGCTTTGCTCTGACTCTTGCGCTTGAACGTAGATGGAGAGACTTGCGATGCTTAGTTCTTCCGGACTTCACGTCGTATCGGTTAGACGTGTGTTGCTCTTGCTCGTGATCGTCGTAGCTCGTCGGTTTTGGCACGTGTTTTGGCTTCTTGCTTCGACTTGATCTTCTCCTCGAATAACATTGGCGATGTCTTCGAGTCTTCTTTATTCTTCTGGCCTCCCCCTTTTGGGGACGGAGCTTCGGTGGCAATGATTGTAGTGTCGACTTTGCTTCTCTTCTTCTCCGGACTTCTTTGGCGTTTTCGGAGTCGAAGGTTTCTTTTGAGGATGACAGGTGTAGCACCGATCTCCGTGCGATGGTTATAGTGTCGGCTTTGTTGTTGAAGATGACGAATGTAGCATTGATCTCCGTGTGACGGTTGCAACGTTGACTTTGTTGAAGACGACGGAGTGGTGGCTACTTTGATATTCTTCTCCAGGCCTTTTGGCATTCTCGAAGTTGAAGACGTGTTGAAGACGATGGGGTGATGCCGACTTTGATCTTCTTCTCCGGGCTTCTTTAGCGTTTGTCGGAGTTGAAGATTGTTTGAGACGACGGGTTGATACCGACTCCGGGCCTTCTTCTCCGAGCTTTCTTCTTCGTGCAAGGAGTCAAAACTTTGATCTCTTGTGCAAGGTCTTCACGTTGATGAGGACTTTTGTAGGCTAAGCCGTTCTCGTAGGATGCGCTTGCCCGTGCCTCGTGAAGCCTTGGGTCGTCGAGCGTTGGAGTCACCTTTTTTGCAGGGCCTCCTCGTCTTCAGCTTTTGATCTTCGACCCTTGAAACCATCCCCTGCCCCTTTATTTATAGGCAAAGGGGGGAGGATGGGAGAGATATGACTGTGATTTTTTGAATCCCTTCAATCTCTCCCTATAACCGTTGGGATTTATCTTACTTTTTTGGGGGAAAACAATCTTTTTTCTTTTCCTTTTTTATAGCGGCAGTTATGGGCTAGATTGAGCTCAATCTTTCAAGATATGAGTCATCGTTGCACATTTAATCGAAGGCGACATGACTTTCAATCTTGTCTGTCAGATCGAGGGATCGACGCGGATCCACGATTGCGTAGACGTCTAGGTTACCTCCCCCCGCGTATGGCGGTTGTAGTTTTATTTTATTTTGTTTTTGTTTTTTTTTTTCCTTTTTGGTCGGCCATACCTCTCCATGGGAAGGGGGAACCGTTTTCAAGAGGGGGGACCGATGGGTCTCATTTTTGGGTGGGCCCACCCGGCCCCTTTTTGGTTTCGGGTAGTGGGTCTGTGGGTCCCACCAGCATAGCTGGGCCCCTTTGGGTTCGGTTGAGTCGGGTTCTTCATTTTCTTTTGCGAACCGGTGTGCGCGAGCTGGGTTTTGTGCGCGAGCCGTTGTTAGGGATGACAACGGTGCGGTTTCGAGCAAAATCGAAACCGCACCGCAACACCGAACTGCCACACCGAAACCGCACCACACCGTGACGGTTTACCATTATGTAAAACCGAAACTGTACTATGCGGTGTGGTGCGGTGCGCCGCGGTTTATCTTTATAAAGGCCTAAACGGTGCAGTTTTATGCGGTTTTAGTTAAAACCAAAACCGCACCGCTACACCAAAACCAAAAATCGAAACCACACCGCGACGATTTTATATTTTGGCAAACCAAAACCGCACCATGCGGTGCAGTTTACCACGGTTTTCGGTTTTAAACCGCACCGCTGCCATCCCTAGGCGTTGTGTGTGGGCCGGGTTTAATTTGCGGGCTAATTTCGATGCCCACAATTGCATCAAGCTTGATTTGCATATGTGCTCATATGGTCATATATTTTTAAAAGGCTCACTTAAGCCTTGCCTTGCCTAAGTTTTAAGGTTAGGCTCTTAGAAAATGCTCTAAAGCATATGGTGAGGGTTATATAAGTTTAGCATATGTATCTATTAGTAGGAACCCCAGGCGATGCCTGGGATATGTGTACGTGAGAGAACCCCCGACGGTGGAGAGAGAGAGAGAGAGAGAGAGAGAGAGAGAGAGAGAGAGAGAGAGAGAGAGAGAGAGAGAGAGAGAGAGAGAGAGAGAGAGAGAGAGAGAGAGAGAGAGAGAGAGAGAGAGAGAGAGATCCCCAAAACCCAAGTGGTGACTGCGATGTGAGCGACAAAAACAAAAGACCCGGGTGTTACTATAGTGCTGCAATAACCGTGGTATTGATTCTATTGAACAATCCCGCCGACTTCACCCTGTTTTTCTGTGCAGTAACAGAGGTTTTTCTATATATTATTGACTACATGAAGCGAAACTACTTTCAAAAGTCAACTTTGGCTAGTTTTCAATTTCATCTTATCTAACAAAATATTTCGGAAAAAACATGCTTTTCGGCCTAAAGCTTACATGTTATACGACTTTTTTTATCATTCATCTATAGATGGGATGTGTCTCCATGTTCGTATGGGACACATGGTACATCATTAGCCTCACCTCTATAGATAGTGAGATTCAATTGGCAGAGGATCACGATGATGATAGTGATGATGCATTTACGTTGCCGCAATATCTATGGTGAAGCATTGACCATTGATGTCCTGTGAGTTGCAATTGCTTTATGGTTTACATCTTTATTTGCCTTCATAACTTATGAGCATTTATCTTGTTTGCTTAAAATTATTTTCTTTAATTTACATAATATATATAAATTTTCAACATTGAAAAAAAAAGTTATGATTCCTTTGTCAACATATTTCTATTCACCTTCATTTTTATAAATAAATTTTGAATTCTGATGGATTTTTTTAACAATATTTTCATGATTTCTTTGTTGAAATATTTTTAACAGTTTTGGTAGATTTCTACCCGAACTTTCTAAAACTTATCGATATTGGTCATAACTAGCTGAATTAGCGACCGTTTGAAATTTCAAACCTTCCGAGCATCACATATGCAGGTGCATGCCTTGGGCCCTTGAGTAGTTTTTACTCCTTTTTTTTTGAGGCATGTACATTAAGGTGTTTATTTTCTCAAAGAATGGAAGGGGAAACGATATTTCTTTAATTATTTTTACATAATGCTCTTTCCTCATTCTGGATTCAATTAAAACTTTCGTCTCTTCATATGTGATGTTGATGAACTCTCTAAAAAAAGGGAACAACTATAGTTTCCCTATTGCTTATCAAAGGAATACAAGAATCAACAATTACAAAACCCCTAAACCCGACTACAAATATATAAATAGAAGTTGCTCACCTTTTAGCTAATTGCAATGTCCGGTGCTATGGAGAACCTGGTATTGGAAGGTTGTGTTTAGCAGCTTCAACTGCTTAGAGGTTTTCAAAATGTTCATGCCTGACACATGTATCACGAAGGAAATCGGGCTACCGATTGGCTAGTTAACTAAGGAAAGTAATTGGGAGATTGCATCTACAGGAATTTCCTATCTGAGTTGGAGAACATTATTGGAACAAACATTATCGTCTGTGTGTTTATACGGTCTATTGCATTCTGAGTTGCAGTTTGATGTAGTTGTAGCTGATTACCATAAAAACAAAGTTGCCAGTTTTAAAGCACAAACTATTTCTTGATTTCTTGATTCCTAGATAACACCAATCCAAACTCAATGGGGAGTTATTAGAAAACCCAAGACAAGATGCTTAGATCCATATCGACTTCCCTATTCTTGGATGATTTAATGATAATACTAAGTGCTTCATAAAAGGGCATTGTGGAATTCCACTAACCTTGATACACTTAAAACTAAGGGGCTCTTGTATAGCTTCCCACTCACCATTAGCTTTCAATATAGGTTTCTCATAGAATGTTTTCTGTTCTTTTCTTATCTTTAACTGTCATATTACTTATTTTGGTATCCATATTTGTATCCTAGATTCTAATAATGGAATCATGTCCTTGTATCTCGTATCTGTTCCCATGTCCATATTCATATGTGTGTGTGTGTGTGTGTGTGTGTGTGTGTGATACTCATATTTGTATCCTAGATTCTAATAATGGAATAATGTCCTTGTATCTCGTATCTGTTCCCATGTCCATATCCATATGTAGGTATCATCAGTTTTTGATCTGCTGAGGAAACTAAAGAATTCACATGGGCTAGCATTTTCTCAAGTCTTAACTGAAGAAACCATGCTCTCTAGTTGCATTTCTGGTATTTATCTAGGATTTTATGGGCTATTTGAAAACGTTTTCTCGGTTATTTAACATATTTTTTGCATGCAAAATTTCAGTAAAATAGGATAAGATATCATCTATTTATGAGAATTAACCACTTTGGATATTTGTAGGAGATAATAACACCAATGGGAGTATGACCTTATCTCATCTCCTTAAAAAAAGCAATTTGTTATCCTCATCTGGCTTTTTCCTATTGGAACTCCACCCATACAATATATGGATCAAATATCTTCTTATGGGATTGTAGTTTCTAAATTTGAGTGATCTGATCAGCTTGAGTTTATCAACCGCTAGCCCATATGTTTATAAAGGTCAACATGTAGTTTTGCAAATAAGTGCTTGTAGTAGACAAAATTAAAACCAAGTTCCTACTTGCGGGAAAAAATCCAAAAAATTTCTGAAAAATGTCTAACATTCAGAATAAAGCGAATGTCCACTCGAAGCCAAAGAATAAGTAAAACGGACACCTAAAGGACCCAATTTGGACTAAATTGACTAAATTTTTAGCTTATTTGTGCTTTTGAAGTGTCCTATGGATGGACCTGCATCCTTTTTCTTCCACAACTTCATGTTAGTTGTAATTGCAATGTTCCTTTTGGTACTATGGTAGTAGATAGTCTAATCACAATGTTACGGTATGTGTAGGCAATTGAGGCAGGACATTAATCTCTCTTTTTTATCATATTGGATTAGTGCGTCCATAGTTACCAAATCGGGAGTTTTTTTGAAAAAAACGCATATAAAACACGTATCGATCCGAAGTCGTAGCAAACAGGAAAAAAACTCGTTTTTTTTGAAAAAAACGTCTATATGCGTTTTATACGCGTTTAAAACGGAAAAAACACGTATAAAACGCGTATAAAACATGTCGGGTTTGGTCCGGGTTTAAATTGGGTCCGGGTTTTGTTTTGTTCGTGCTTAATAAACGCATATGCTATATGTTTTGAACTTTTGATTACTTAATGTTGGAAAATGACATATATACATATTTGGTAGAATTTTAAAGATTTTTTTTGTTTTTTCTGATGTTTTCACGTTTTTTTTTCCGTTTTCATCGTATCTTTTCAATTTTTTCCCTTGCCGTTTTTTTTTCTCCACTTGGTAACTATGAGTGCGTCTGGAATAATTACCATTTTTTTAGTTTCCATGTAACATAGTTTTTTCATTCATTGGCTGATGGTATTTCAGCGCTATTCTCTATATTTTTCTGTGATACATTGATTCTTCATTTTGTGAGTACGGAGTACCTGAACTTGATCCTTCCCTATTTGGTAAGATACTATAGGATCCTTAGTTCAAAGTCTTCTACAATTTGAAGGTACCCCGAACTTGATCATCCTTCCTCTACTGAACCCCTTACCTGTATCCGTGGCCAAGATATTCCTCACTGGCTTCAGGCATATGCATCACATGTGAAAGTTACAAATATAATAGGTGGTGTGATATTACACTCCAGAAGTCCCATAATCAAAGTGCTATAGCGGGGAGCTATTTTTTTTAGTTAAATTCATGTGAGAGATGCGACTTCCAAATGCTACCAGAGTGACATAGGTATTTCAATAAAGAATAGAAGATAACTGGTTATATATATATATATATATATATATATATATATATATATATATATATATATATATATATATATATATATATATATATATATAGA
The DNA here is from genome assembly GCA_947650365.1 of Chamaelirium japonicum. Classification (NCBI taxonomy): domain Eukaryota; kingdom Viridiplantae; phylum Streptophyta; class Magnoliopsida; order Liliales; family Melanthiaceae; genus Chamaelirium; species Chamaelirium japonicum. The sequence continues at coordinate 37,190,325 of OX393550.1, forward strand.
GAGAGAGAGAGAGAGAGAGAGAGAGAGAGAGAGAGAGAGAGAGAGAGTATAATGCGGCATGCGGTAAGTGCGGCACCGCACCGCAGCCGTCTGATGCACCGCTGCGTGCATCGCATGCACACAGCGCGTGCATCAGACGACTGCGGTGCGATGCCGCACATACCGCATGCCGCATTATAGCATGCCCCTATATATATATATATATATATATATATATATATATATATATATATATATATATATATATATATATATATAGGGGGCTGCTATGCTGCGGCATGCGGTGCGTGCGGCATCGCACCGCAGCCGTGTGATGCACTGCTGCGTGCATCACACGGCTGCGGTGCAATGCCGCACGCACCGCATGCCGCATTCAAGCATTTCTCTCTCTCTCTCTCTCTCTCTCTCTATATATATATATATATATATATATATATATATATATATATATATATATATATATATATATATATATATATATATGGACTATTTTAATGTACACTTGATTCTTTGTGCTTCTGACCGATTATTCAAATTATAACCTGATTTATAATCTTCATTGTACAGGCTGTCTTTGATTCATATTGGATTGTGCAGGCTTACATTGCTATTCCATAGATTTTCAATTCCTAGTTATGAGTTACTACGGACGACATTTTGGTATCTCCAAGCAGTGAGCATTAGAAATTAATGAGTTCTTCAATGGAATCTACCAGGCTTATATGTGGAAGATGTATTTAAGTTGAGACATTTTTGGTTCTTTTAAAGCTATTTCATTCATGGACAAGTGAGCGAAAGCAGCATGTGAAGGGCAGCTGAATATTGCATGAACTTCGTTCTCTATGGTAGGGAGATAGTCAGTTTTCTGGCATGCGATATCATGTTTTTGTGAATGGTCATGCATCCAGTGCTAAAAGATGGGTGCTCACGATGGTGCATTCACGTAGGACACCTTTTCGTGTTCATGCTTCTGCTTCGTTTCGAGCACTGTGTGGTTAAGGGCCTAGATTCGGAGACTCTTCCTCAGCAGTATATTCAACCAGTTCTGCATGAGAAATATAGAAGAAAGCCATATTACCATTTAGAAAAGCCTACCTGTTTATCCTATTTGGAGAGTTCTGTGTCTTGTGAGGACTTAAAAGGTGTTGGCTTGCTGAACGAGACTTGCACACTAAATGCAAATCTGCATTTAGATGTTGACCTGTGCATATATGGGACAGGAAACCTAGAGCTTTCGCCAAAAGTTCTTATCATATGCCCTCTAAAAGGTTGTTCAATATATGTTAATGTATCAGGCAACATCAAGATTGGTCCGCATGCTGCTCTAATTGCAGGTTCTATTGTTTTTGATGCTTCCAATGTTACACTGGATCACCATTCAACCATAAACACAACTGCTCTAGGTGGACCACCACCTGCGCAGACAAGTGGCACACCAATTGGCTTTGATGGTGCTGGAGGAGGGCATGGGGGACGTGGTGCTTCTTGTATGAAAAGTAACAAGACTAATTGGGGTGGAGATGTTTATGCTTGGTCGTCTTTGTCTGAACCATGGAGTTATGGAAGCAAGGGAGGCAGCACATCTGCTGAAAAGCAATATGGGGGTGATGGTGGAGGACGAATCATGCTAAAAGTTAGGGATTTACTGCATGTAGATGGATCCATAACTGCAGAAGGTGGCAAAGAAGGTGTCAAAGGAGGAGGCGGGTCTGGCGGAAGCATCATGGTCCATTCTTTAAAGCTGTGAGTATCACACACACACACACACACACACACACACACACACACACACGAGGTTGTTTGTATGAATAATTATAAAAAAATTCCTTACCTCTACCAATAATGCCACGATTTGAAGTTCATAATGTCAAAACATGAAAGAACAGTGAATATATATATATATATATATATATATATATATATATATATATATATATATATATATATATATATATATATATATATATATATGCCATACTAGATAATATTCTTGGTAATGATAAAAAACCGTTTTTACTTTATTTTTCAATCGTGGCATTATTGGTAGAGGCAAGATTCTTTTTATAATTATTCATAAAAATGGCCTCTTGAAGGCATCCATAATTTCCTAAGAGTCTTATCCATACAAATCTATACATACATTCATACATCTTTGGTCTTTCTTTTATTGTTATATTTAAAAGTAGGTAAATTTTGGAGTTCATGTAGTGGCCATTTGATGCAGTACACTCACGCAACCCTAAACTTGCATGCTTTTTAGGAATTACTGACCAAATCTAGTTAATAATCCAGAGATATAAACTTAATAGGTTTACATTAACTACTGCCCAGGGTTACATGAAAATGAAGAATTATGCTTTTTAGGAACTAGCGAGCAAACTTAGTTAATAATTCAGAGTGCAAGCAGGTAGTGCCCGACTATTGATAAAGCTGAATAGGACCATTTGGGAGTTGAGGAACTCCCAAGGAACAGGGCACTCTAACAAGCAATGATAGTGTATTAACCATTAAGGATTTCAATTAAGTTTCAGGCACAAAACATGCAATCAATAGAGCATAGGCTCATGTAATATTTCGGTAACTCAAGCAAGCCAGCAATAATTTTTAACAAATAACTAATGGATCTATGTGTAACAGATTATGATCAATGGAAGGCTAATAAGCTCATGGGTGAGACTAGAATGATCAAACCAGCGATGTAGAAGCTATCAAGAGCGGAGGCAAATGTTTAGGCAGCCGAATAGGTCCATGAAGGCAAATGGACGATGTGATTGGAGGTCATGTGGTCAAGCGGGCCACATGCGGAGGCCGACGCGATGCAGACGGGCAGGCTGGCTGGTGCACGCAGGAGGGGGCCAGGGTGGCTGACGGTCGATGCAGGGGGGTCGGGACACGGTTGCGGTGCCACGGTTGGTGCCGGGCGGCGAGAGAAAGAGAGAGAGAGACAGAGAAAGGTGGGGGTATTGGCGGATGATGATGTCGTTGTTGATGATGGTGATGCTGATCTCGGCGAAGAAATTTATGCAGTTGGCAATCCGTTGATGAATAAGTTCTCGAAAAAGAACCGTAACGAAGATTTTGATGAAGCCTGAGATCTCTCACCTAAACGGATTCTCATAAGAAATTTTGTGAGACCTTTTTTCTTCATTCAATCATCGCATAATGTCAAAGACGACTACATGTATATGAAGAGTGTCTTATCAGACTTTAATGACTAATGGTCTTAAAAACTAGTAAACGGGCCTTATAGGTTGGGCTCGCATAGTTCATATTTTAGCCGATTTAATATTTCAAAAATACAATAATAAATAGCTAAAATAAAACAATAGATAAAAGGGGACTAACAAGGCATGACCCAACTAATATATGTCATCTCCAAGCCATAGCCAGGTGCGTGGGCTGTCTTTTTGCTTGTTTAAACTTGTGTTAAATCTAGCCGAACTGGGTCGGTGTATCCATCGACTCTCTCAGGTATAGGAAGACCTCAACTTCGGTCAGTAACTGTCCTGGATGGTCATGTAGTGCTCAAGTATATCTGGATCGATGTACTTAAACTCATCGACAGTGATCCACGTGGCATCTGAAATTGGGCATTCTGGCCATCTGACCAAGTACCTCTGAAAGCATCCACTGTGGGTTTAAATATGCTGCTCATTTAGAAATTGATCAAACTTTTCTCGGTTTGAAAAGTGGAGGTTACAAAGTAGGGATTTTCTCTATTTTCTCTATATGGACCTTGTGGCGGCAGAAGAGAATCAAGAAGGAACTTCGTGTGGCTTGGGATTTTCTCTCTATCTGCACTTGCTGGGCTATCTGGATAGAACGGAACTCTACAATATTTTGGAATAAGCCGGCTTCGGTTGACGAGACTTGGTCATTCATCGCTCGGTTGGCGAAGGATTGGAGCTCGGGATTTTCTTCTCAATCTTTGTCTTTGATTTATCCCTTTATTCTGCAGCTTCTGCTTCTGTAACTCCCTTTCTATTCTTATTTTAATAATAGCTTGGGGTATGGCTTAACCTCATCCTCTCCATCTTGGAGAGGAATTCCACTAAAAAAAAAAGTAGAGGGTAAAAGGATCAGTTGCAAGTTTAGGGTGACGGGAAGGCTCAACAGAAGGATTATCAGGGATCATTACTGGACCATTGTAGGTCGCTATATCTCCACCATTGAATGTCAAAGCAATCCCATAGGCCTGGGTGGGCAGTTTCTATGGATTTTTCTTGCATATCTTATAGGGTAAATTAATTTAGGGTCCAAAGTCTGATCCCAATGCAATAAAAGTCCCCCGTTAAGAGATCTTTAAAGCCCGTCCCAAATTCAGGAAATTTTGATGCTAGGTCCATTGGTGTCATCCATGCATTATTTATCCCGAAACTACCCCTACGATATGACGTCTGACAACTATTGCAATACCTCAGGTCCTTAATGTTTCACTACAAGACAAAATATTTTCGGAGTTACTGTAGCCACTACAGTAACGCTGATTTTTTTTTTGGTCCTGTAGTAAAGCTCTTTCATGTGACTTCAGAGTTACTGTAGCTGCTATAGATATTGCTTCCTCAGTATGTTACCTAAAGCACATTTTTAATTACTAAATACGTATTTTATATTACTAAAAGCGTCTCAAATATTATCTAAAACGTATTTTAAATTGTCCTGTAGTGAAATTATTTCACGTGATTTCGGAGTTACCACTTACCGTAGCTGCTACATATATTGCTTCCTCTGTATGTTACTAAAGCGTATTTTAAATTACTAAATACGTATTTTAGATTACTAAAAGCGTATAGAACATTATCTAAAGTGTATTTTATATACCCATAGCGCGTATTTTATATACTCATAACTCTACACACTTCAATTTTTGTTTTGTCATGTAGTGAAACTATTTCTCGTGGCACAGAGCTACTGTAGCTGCTATAGTTATTGTTTCCTCTGTAAGTTACCTAAAATATATTTTAAATGACTAAATACATATTACAGATTAGTAAAAGTGTATCAAATATTATCTAAAGCGTATTTTAATTTACCATAGTGTCTATACTAACTTTTTAAAAAATTTGTCCTCTAATGCAACTCTTCCATATGGCTTCGGAGTTACTATAGCTGCTACAGTTATTGCTTCCTCTATATGTGACCTAAAACGTATTTTTAATAACTAAATATGTTTTTTAAATTACTAAAAGCGTATTGAACATTATCTAATGCGTATTTTAATTTACTCATAGCGTCTACACTAACTTCGAAAAAAAATTGTTCAGTAGTGAAAGACATGAGAGTTTCACTATAGAACAAAAAATTTTGGAGTTACTGTAGCAGCTACAATAACTTTAAAAATATTTTTCATGTTTACGTTTCACGTCACATTAAATACTCTCAGTTTTTTCTGTGGGTATTAATGTCATTTCATATTTTCATCGTTCATGATGACGGTGACCATGGACCTAGTTTTAAATTTTTTGTGAATTTGGGGCGGGCTTTAAATATTTCTTAACGGGTGACTTTTTATTGCATCGGGGTCAGCCTTTGGACCCAGGATTAATTTACCCTATATATATATATATATATATATATATATATATATATATATATATATATATATATATATATATATATATATACACACACACACACACACAGCGGTGCATCAGACGGCTGCAATGCGACACCGTCACACCGCATGCATCACACACCGCACCGTAACAAACCTCTCTCTCTCATTATATATATATAGGTTTTTTTTTTTCAAAACAACATTTTTATAAAAAAATATTATTTTAATAGCCACCTATCAAAAATAATTTCAAAAGTGGCCATTTATCTGCCATGTGGCCACCACATCAGCTCTTTGGTGAATTTTTATCCAATAAAATCTGTAAGTGGGATGTCGACTTTGAAATCGGTATTTTATTTACCGATTTACACTATAGGTCACATGTGAATGTGATGGTCCCCTTTTTTAAAAGCAAACTTTAAAGCTAGAAGTGGTATTGGAAATCGGTATTTCACATACTGATTTTACTGGACATAAAAATTTTAGCACATAGCTGACATGGCGGCCACATGGCAGGCTACTTTTGAAATTATTTTGACAGGTGGTTATTAAAATAATATTTTTTTTTATAAAATTGCTGTTTTGAAAAAAAAACCCATATATATATATATATATATATATATATATATATATATATATATATATGGGTCAAGATCGGCTGAGCCATTTTTTTGACCCATATTTGACACCTCATCCTAATCGTTGGATTCGGGTTTCAGAATGTGCTGATTTTTTTGTAAGGTGCTATCTTGATTATCCTCACAAAAAATCAGCACATTCTAAAACCTCTAGGTGCATCAAATGTGCTCCTCAAATCAATGGTTGAAATTGACGCTCGAAAAAACTTATAATAACATTTGATGTTCCTAGAGGTTTTCGAATGTGCTAATTTTTTTGTGAGAGTGATCAACATACCATAGATACCATCTTTACAAAAAATCAGCACATTCTGAAACCCGAATCCAACGATTAGGATGATGGGTCATAATATGGGTCAAAATTTCTTGGGTCATTCGATCCTGACCCATATATATATATATATATATATATATATATAGAGAGAGAGAGAGAGAGAGAGAGAGAGAGAGAGAGAGAGAGAGAGAGAGAGAGAGAGAGAGGGAGGGAGGGAGGGAGGGAGAGAGAAATGCGGCATGCGTAAGTACGGCACCGCATCGTTGCCGTCTGATGCACCATTGCGTGCATGCGATGCACGCGCTGCGTGCATTAGACGGCTGCGGTGCGGTGCCGCACTTACCGCATGCCGCAGCATAGCATGCCCCTATATATATATATTTATATGGGAATGCTTAGGTGCGGTCTGTGGTTCGTGTAGTCCGCAGTCCACAGCCGTCCGATGCACCACTCCGTGCATCGGATGCACACGGCCGGTGCATCGGACGACTGCAGACCGCACCTAAGCATTCCCCTATATATATATATATTCATGTTGTCTATGGTATGTTGATCATCCTCACAAAAAATCAGCCCATTCTAAAACCTCTAGGTGCATCAAATGAAATCTTCAAATCAACGGTTAAAATTGACTGTCAAAAACCGTTGATTTGAAGAGTGCATTTGATGCACCTAGAGGTTTTAGAATGGGCTGATTTTTTGTGAGGATGATCAACATACCATAGTCAACATGTCCACAAAAAATCAGCCCATTCTAAAATCTCTAGGTGCATCAAAGGGTGCTGGGTTATTGCTAGGTCAAAATTTGCTGGGTCATCCGATCCTGACCCTATATATATATATATATATATATATATATATATATATATATATATATATATATATATATATATATATATATATATATATATATATATATATATATATATATATATATATATATGAGGGTAGGGAGTTTGCACCTGAGGTGTAGCATCGTTGCTGCACCTCTCGCTGGTGTAGCATCGTTGCTGCACCTCTCGCTTGTTTACCCTCCCTAGAAGTTTTAGAATTTGATGATTTTTGGTGGATGTGTTGTCTGGGGTAAGGTGATCATCCTCACTAAAAATCAACAAATTCTAGAACTTCTAGGGTCATCAAATGAGCTTGACAAAATTAATGGTTACAGTGAACGGTCGAAAAGGTTTCAAACATTTGATGACCCTAAAAGTTTTAGAATTTACTGATTTTTTGTGAGGATGATCACCTTACCCTAGAGAACACATCCACAAAAAATCATCAAATTCTAAAACTTATAGGATGGCAAACAATGCCTGAGGTGTAGCAACGACGCTGCACCTGGCTCCGTTTTCCCTATATATATATATATATATATATATATATATATATATATATATATATATATATAGGAGTGTTACAGTGAGTCGTGAGCTGCCGGTTTAGAAAGTGAGCTGCGATTGATTTGCCCACCCTAGAAGTTTTGGAATTTGATGAAATTTGGTGAGGGTGTTGTCTAGGGTAAGATGATCATCCTTACCAATTTTCATCAATAGATTTTTCTTCTACCATTTGATGACCCTAGAACTTTTGGAATTTGATGAAAATTGGTGAGGATGATCATCTTTCCCTAGACAACTCCTTCACCAAATTTCATCAAATTCAAAAACTTCTAGGGTGGGCAAATCAATCGCAGCTCACTGTAACACTCCTCTGTGTGTGTGTGTGTGTGTGTCTATATGTCTATATATATATATATATATATATATATATATAAAGGGAAGGGATACTCTTACTCTTATAGTTACCTATGATCCTGGCCGTCCATTAGATCCCGACGTACGGTTCGGATTAGATGAGGAGTTAAAGCAATGGTGTCCGCATTAAATGCGGACTTTTAATACGGGCATTTAATGCGGACACCATTGCTTTAACTCCCCATTTAATCCGAACCGTACGTCGGGATCTAATGGACGGCCCGGATCATAGGTAACTATATGAGTAAGAGACCATGAATAAGAGTATCCCTCCCCATATATATATATATATATATATATATATATATAATCCCTCAAGTGCGATCCACTTGGTATGACCCTAACGAGTAACATCTGCACTGAAAGTATTGCAACATATACAACGGTTAGCGACGCACAACAACTTGTGAATGTTAGCATGCATGGACCGCCCACCTGCCTAGTGCAACATATGCAATGGAAGTAGTGCAACGTATGCAATGGAGCACTGTAATATATGGATGCTAGCTGTAAACATATGTTAGCTGTGATGCATGCACCACCCAACATTGCATCACATCTATACAAATTAAATTCAACGTTCCACAATGAGCCAATATATGTCAGCTGAGATGCATAAACACCTAAACAATGCATCACACCATACTAATTAAATCGGACGACCCACAATGCTTGGATCGCACCAACTGGGTCACACCAACAGGATCACACTAGAGGGGGCCTATATATATATATATGGCCACGTTAATTTGGCCAACACGCTAGTCCTATCTTTAATTCAAGTGACACGTGGCGATTTTTAACCAAGGTTAGGAGTTGGTGAAGGTGGGTTCACCCTTCCTAACAATGATTATGAAAAAAAAACTGGAAAACAAATATACCAAGTGGCATTTTTAGATTAACCATAGCAAGGGGTATTAGCGCGCTACAGTTTACCGTGAAATTTGACCATCCAAGTAGAGTCGATTGACCATCCATTAAAAAAAAATTAATTAAAAAGTACTGCGTGGCACCTAAGTATAAGGGAGGGCTAGTGTGTTGGCTAGTCGGGAGGACCATATTCCCTATTCCCAATATATATATAGGGGCCTGGGAAGCTGAACTCGTGTTCACCATTCAAATGGTGAACTCGAATGGAGAAGCTACCACGTGTCATGAGAAAGTGTTACTTTTAGCTTTATGTCTTTTCAGTGTTCAGCCCTCTTAAATGCCTATCACCTCATACTTGCTTTATGTCTTCTCAGTGGACACATGGCACAATATAAACCATGTTGCACCATTCATTTGTGAACTCAAGTTCACCAAACCCTTTCCCATATATATATATATATATATATATATATATATATATATATATATAGAGAGAGAGAGAGAGAGAGAGAGAGAGAGAGAGAGAGATGATAAAATGTGGCGTGCGGTGTCACATCGCAGCCGATCGTTGCACCCGCTGCATGCGTCGAAGGCATGCAGCGGTGCGACACCGCACGCCGCACCGTAACAACCCCCCCCTCTCTCTCTCGATATATATATATATATATATATATATATATATATATATATATATATATATATATATATATATATATATATATATATATCGTATCTATCATACTTTTATGAGAATTGCCGTATTGGCTTAGTATCTTATCGTATCCGTATCTATGCTTATAGCTGCCTACTATCGGTATTGGTTGAATAAACTTGATTTGTTGCGAATTGTAGGAGGGAGAAGAGAGAGGGGGGTGTTGGGTGGGTTCAGAGATATTTATTATAGATTACACCTTTGCATTCACTACTTTGACATGTATTGTATGAGACATTATATTAGTGGGCGATGTCTTATTGTAATCATATAATGGGGTTGTTGCATTATTTCATTATTAACTCCTCTAGCTTCAGTTCACACATAGTTTTTTTCATCTTTTGCAGACTTGTGATTGTCTTACAATTATGTTGCTTAATATTTATAGTAGTTATGGTGCTTTTTTATTATAATTATGGGAAAAATAGTTTTACATTTTCAATTGCTTGTATTTGCGTATGTTTTAGGTTGCATATTGTGTAATCTGCAAAGTTAAAAATTGCTTGATTTGATGTTTGTGTTATATGCAATGCCTAGGAAGGGAAACGGGACTATCAGTGCTGCTGGTGGAAGTGGGTGGGGTGGTGGTGGTGGTGGGAGGATATCTCTGGAGTGTTACAGCATACAAGAAGATGTAAAAATTACTGTTCATGGTTTGTATGGACTTCATATCTATGTTTGGAACATGATTTTGGTAGAAGCATCTATTTATACCCAAAAGCGTTGATGGCTATTTTTTTCAATGCTATTTGCTCCTTCGCTATCTATTCTTTGTAGGGGAAAACTTCGATGATAATGGCTTTTGGTTTTCAAGTTGCTTAAAAATCAAGGACTATATTAAATGTTTTCATTCACTGTTGATATCTGAGTACATTGGGTCCACCCTGTTTCTCATTATATAGTTTGGTAAAATAAGCAACTGAACACTCATTTAAAGTTACAGTGTGAAAAGTATCCTTCAATGTGATTTTTATCTGGGGTCGTTGGGCAATAAAGTGGCTATATCTACTTTAATTTCCTAAATCAAGAAAATGTGAATTAGGCGACCCCTAATAGATGGGACCTGGCTTGATGGTTATGGTTAAGTAATATGTAAACTGTCTCTTCTATCTTTTACTATTTATACATAAATGCTAATGGTTCGGTGGATTCCTGGAAATCTTGTACATCAAAAAGTTTTGATTTATTCAGCTTTAGTCCAAATCATCATTGACCCATGATGCCAGATCCGGATATAGAAGATCTGCACTAGCGTCATGTTGATGTCAGATCTGAATCATCTATATAACAAGGGACGTCGGTTTTGTGCTGACTAGACAAAACGGAACAAAAAAGCTGACTAGGACAAGCTGACTAGACAAAAAAGAAAGAATCGGTTAGAAAGATAGAAAGAGAAATCGCAGAAGAGGGGGTGTGGGATCGTCATGTTTTTAGGAGGAGAGAGAGATGGCTACTGGAGGATCTAGAGAGAATAAGATAGAGAGTCCGATAGAGAGAAGTTCGGGATGAAGAGATAGAGAGAGAATTAATAGGGGGAGGAGTCGCCAGGTTTATAGAAGTCGGGTTACATGCATGGATGGGGGATTCCGGGGGTGCAGGGACGGCTGTGATTAGGTTCGAAGAGGAGAGAGAGATAAGATCGGACTAGAGAGAGAAGGCCAGGAAACGGTTAGATAGGAGAGAGAAAGACGGAAAGAATAAGAAATTAAAGAGGGGAGATACAGGAAGAGAGAAAGCTGCGAACGGTTAAAGAGATCTCGAGGGGATCTGATGGAAGAGAGAGATATGGAAGGGGAGTAAAGAGAGGTAGTCTCTCTTTCCATCATCTCACAAGTCATTCTCTTTTTAATTGCATAATTCTCTATCTTTAATTGCATATTTATTTCCTTTTCTCTTTCTAAAATCCCAACCCGAGGCCTAACCATGCATGCACGTCTTTAATTGCATTATTAATTCTCTTTCGTTAATTGCATTATTTTCTTTTCTCTCTTTAATTGCATTATTCACTCTCTCTCTCTCCATGTCTCTCTCTCTCCGATCTTTCTCTCCCCGGCAGTCTCTCTCACTCAATGGTTTTCTCTCTCCGGTTCTCTCTCCGTCTCTCTCTCTCTCTCTCCTCCCGTCTCTCTCCCCCCCTGATTTTCTCATTCTTCCCCATGATCTCTCTCTTCCCCCGAGGATATAAGATCACAGACGGCTGTGATCAGGTTTTAACGGCCGGGATTTCACAATGGTGCAACCTAGATAGAAATCAAAAGAGAGAGAGAGAAGAGGGGGGAAATCGCCACTTTTTTAGAGAAAAAAAGCTGCGGAGGGTTAAATTGATGGGATCTGATGGAAGAGAGAGATGGAAGGAGAGTAAAGAGAGGGAGTCTCTCTCTTTCCGTCATCTAACAAGTCATTCTTTCTTTTTAATTACATAATTCTCTCTTTAATTGCATATTTATTTCATTTTCTCTCTCTAAAATCCCAACCCGAGGCCTAGCGATGCATGCACGTCTTTAATTGCATTATTCATTCTCTCTCTTTAATTGCACTATTCATTCTTACTCTCTCTCTTTAATTGCATTATTCATTCTTACTCTCTCTTTAATTGCATTATTCATTCTTACTCTCTCTCTCTCTCTCTCTCTCCGGTTCTCTCTCCGTCTCTCTTTCCCCCGGTTTTCTCTCTCTTCCCCATGATCTCTCTCTCTCTGTCTCTCTCTCTCTCTTCCCTTGAGGATATGAGATCACGGACGACTGTGATCAGGTTTTAACGGCCGGGATTTCACGATGGTGCAACCTAGATAGAGATCAAAAGAGATATAGAGAAGAGGGGGGAAATCGCCACTTTTTTAGATAAAAAGAACGAGAGAGAGATAAATCACATGGGGTAGAGAGAGAATGATGGGTTGGCGATTAAGTTGTTTAAGAGAAAAATTAGGAAAGAAAAGATAGAGAGACAGACGATCGGGTTGGTGCAAATAAGGAAGGAGTGAGAGGATTGCGAGGTAAGAGGCGCGCTGAAGAGGGGGAGATTGTGAGATGACTGAGGACGTCAGGGCTTCGTGCGGACTACTGCGATCAGGTCGGGTAGAGGTTGGGATTGAGAGGTGTGTAAGGGACAGTTGGGATTAGTTCGTGCATGGCTGGAGTCCGCTGGTAGGGGGGGCTTGCATGCATGGGTACAGCTGGAGGTCAGGATTAGATAAGGCAAGAGAGAAGAGAGAGAGAGTCGGATTGGGGGGGGGGGGGGGCGACACGCATGGGGATTGGACGGGTAAGGAAAGAGAAAAGATCGGGGGTTGGCTGCGATGAAGAGATTGAGTAGAGGTTTGGACGGGTAAGGAAAGAGAGAGAGGGACAGACTTAGAGAGAGAAAACATGAAAGAGAGAGATGTGATTAGGGGTGTAAAAAAAGCCCATCGGCCTGAACCCGGCCCGAAAGTCAACGGCTCGAACATATCATGGGCTGGGCTCGGGCCGCCACCTTGAGCCCGAAGCTCGGCTCGAAAGGAAGCCTGAAAGCCCGGCCTCGCTGCAGTGCAGACATGTGTTTTGCCGCCGAAGGCGGCCCGCTGCTGTACCGACAAGCACAGGCATGCACTAGTGTAGTTACATAATTGCACTCGTTCGAATCTTGATCTTGTTGCAACGAAAGAAGTATAAACAAAAACCTAAACTACTCATGGACTTCATTATTTATGAATGTAAAAACTAGTAGATGAAAGACAACAGGCTATGATAGCATGTAGATAAGTAGTTTCATATCCAATGAAGTACAATACACCCTCTGAATCTAAGCAACTTCGGATCTCTGAATTCAGCACCTCTCCACCTTCTGGATCTTTGAATCGTAGCAACCTACAGAAGGGAATAAGAAGACGGAGGATTTGGTAGAGAGACCCCATCATCACAATCAATATACCCATCAATGATCTTTGAGCTTCGAGGTGCTGGGATCTCCTCCACCAGAACCAAGGCCGACTCGATATAAGTTGAGGCCTAAGACAAAAACTCTAAATAAGATTTATAAAAAAAATGATATATTAATATCGGAAGTTTTTATTTATATATAATGTCCTTAGTCTATTTAAGTAGGTTGAGGTATTCTCTTCATATAAGCCTTGGGCTATTTAAGTCGGTTGGGCCTTGCGTGTCTTTTTCTCACATGAGGCCTTAGGCAACCGCCATAATGGCCTTATGGTTGAGCCGGGCCTAACTGGAACCTCCTCTCTCAAGAATTTATCTCCTTTCTCTCTAAATACACGCAAATGTAAGCAAGTTGTGTTTGCAACCATGGTCCCAACCCCCTCTATTCATAGGGAATAAGGGGCCGACTACTCGTGTCTTCTTTCCATGAAGGCAATGTATTAAACACATTGCGTTAATCTCCAAGGGTGATAAACCTAGACTTATTCCAATTCCCATCTTCCTTATTTGTATTCCACAGAGTATGAAAGGAACAAACCGTTTAATGTCATTTATCCCATACTTGAGTTTTACTAGAATACATTTCAAAAACCATCAAAGGGGGTTGGGGGTGGGGGTGGGGGGGTTTGGTCCTTCATGTATCCTCCATGCGATCACGCCCTTTGTCTTCATATATTCATTAGATGCAATTATGAGAGACCAAGGAGAGAAGGGAGATACTATAGGGGTTTCATGTATTGAATCCCTATGGTCCCCTCCCACTGAAGTGTTCAATCTTGATCCAAAACCATGGGGGTTGGCCTTAGGGTACCAATTATGGAAACACAGGTGTCTCCCTCGTAGGTTTGCTTAGTTGTTTACTAAAGTTTGTCCAAGTGATTGACCTTATGGCACACACTGTGCTTAGAACTAATCCTGACTTTAGGCTTAAAGAGTCTGAATGACTAGTTTAAGCGGCTAAGCTCGGACCATGGGCTAGACCCACGCATGGGTTCGTACCAGGTTTTAGAGAGCTTATTTTAATAATAGCTTGGGGTATGGCTTAATCCCATCTTCTCCATCTTGGAGAGGAATTCAACTAAAAAAAAGGTTTTGGAGAGGGGCCTTTAGGGATCCACCTCATTGGCTTCCAATTAGTACACCACTCACTTGCAAGGTTCTAAAAAGCGCTAGGCGCTAGTCGGGCGGTGGGGGGCCGCCTAGCGCCTAGGCGGCCTAGGCGGGGCCTAGGCGGCGCCTAGGCGTTTTGCCTTTTTTTTTATTATTTTAATTATTATTTTGATATTATATAATATATATATGTTTAAAAATTAATATAAGTTCAAGATTATTCCAAACCATTATTTTAAAGAACAAGTATATAACCATAATTCAAGATTGAATGATTAATAAGAACAAAAGCAAACATGGTCCGCCTGGCCCGCCTGGTCAGCCTGGCCAGTCTCAACCCGCCTGGCCCGCCTGGTCAGCCTCAGCCCGCCTGGCTCGCCTGGTCCGCCTGGCCAGCCTCAGCCCGCCTAGACCGCCTAGGCGGCCGCCTTGCCCCGCCTAGACCGCCTAGCTCCGCCTGGGAGCTTGGCCGCTTTTCTGGAGCGCCTAGGGCCTAGGCGAGGCGGTGGGGGGCCGCCTAGCGCCTAGGCGCCGCCTAGGCGGCCGCCTAGACCGCTTTTTAGAACACTGCTCACTTGGGCTAACCCTGATTAGACCAATCAAGATAACCTAATTCCTTTAACTATCTGTGATTGCAATCCAATATGGTTGAAATTACAGTCTTACCCTTTACTGAAGTTTGTCCAAGTGATTGACCTTATGGCTCACACTGTGCTTACAACTAATCGTGACATAAGGCTTAAAGAGTCTGAATGACTAGTTTAAGTGGCTAAGCTCGGACCATGGGCTAGACCCACACATGGGTTCGTACCAGGTTTTGGAGAGCTTATTTTAATAATAGCTTGGGGTATGGCTTAACCCCATCTTCTTCATCTTGGAGAGGAATTCAACTAAAAAAAAGGTTTTGGAGAGGAGCCTTTAGGGATCCACCTCATTGGCTTCTAATTAGTACACCACTCACTTGGGCTAACCCTGATTAGACCAATCAAGCTAACCTAATTCCTTTAAATATCTGTGATTGCAATCCAACATGGTTGAAATTACAGTCTTACCCTTACATACTTAGTACCGCAAAGTAGCTCACCACTAACATTACATCTGTAACCTAAACGTGGGACCATTGATTAATTTGATTAGTAACTGGCTCATGTCTTATCGTTTGACCCATTTCCAGCTTACCTCTTACTCTTTAAGAACTTGACTAAACCATTTGATCATTGTCTGAAGTACCTTTTGCAAAAAACAATTCGTTGAAAATTGGAAATGCTTATATTTTTATATGTAAAACTTTTTTTACATGGTTTTGACTTAAATAACTAGTTGCATGAATTTCTTAGTGATCAAAATGTAAGTATACTCAAGGGGATACCATAATTCATAGAAGAGAGTGGTGCCCATCTAGACGAATGCATGTTCCCACAACCCTAATACTTATTACTGGATATACAAAGATTAGCCTTTAATAATTAATAAATATAAGCAGCCACCATGAGAGTCAGTTCACCACTTAAGAGTTAAGAGCCTTTGCACTTAATGGCAATGAATGACCAAATCTAACTTGACCAGATTTTCAGATTTGTCTTGCATAATCGATTTGTCTTGCATCATCGATTTGTTTTATGTCTCCCTACGTACCTAGCACACTACCGTGGACTAGCTATCTGTTGATCAAGACAGTTCACCCTATGAAACATAGAAGTCGAGTGTACTACTACCGTACAAATGAAGTGTGCTGCTTCATCCCTACCCAACTCTATACAACTTATAAGGAACTGCTCAACTTATATAAATGTGTGGGATACATCATGTCTCCTACCACGTAACTTGTGAAGAATCACTCACCCGGATTCGTAGTGTAGGTGGGGCACAATCCCAACAAATACAACCTTCCTTTTATCTATATAAATGCTTCTCATCATTTTATTTATTTATTTATATGTATATTTTTTGAAATCATCTTCTTCATAGTGGCTTCAAATACACAAGTACCTTGAATAATTAATTAGTAGTTCTTAATCTTTGCAAATAGGGTCCTTGTTGCATAATACATTCTTCTTTTGTTTAATACTTTTGCATATTTATCGTTTTGATATTTAATTGGTAAGTTTTCATATAGTTCTACTAAGCTATTGAAAGTCCCACAATAAGTTTTCAGATTATATAAAAATTTCTTTACGAATTTCTTCTTCATTTCAATAAATGGAGTATCTTTCTTCTTTGCAACTTGTTTATCTATACTAAAACAACCTATGGACTATGGCTTCTTCCTCCATTTCCATTTCTTAAATTTACTAGAAATATTAGTGTGAGTTGGAGCGCATCTTACCGAATGTAAGAATATATGATTACAAGTTCATTTAATTAAATTGTTCTGTATTCTGGTTCTGTTTCTTATAAGTTGTGTTACTTATGAATACTACGTAAAATTGAACTATATAAACTTTATTGCCCCTCTTTTCTTTCTTTTTCTGCAAGTAATCTATAAAGTTTTGACATGAATGTATTATTTATTTATTTATATCATATTTGTTCTTTATTATGCTGAGTCCTCCATTGTATTGTTTAATGTTCTACATTTTGTATTTTAGCATTTTGAAAAGCTTGTTCTCTTCTTTTATCAACACTTTTTCTTCCTTGCATTAGGTGGGCAGAGTATAGGCTGTGCTGGGAATGCTGGTGCAGCTGGGACAACTTATTATAAAACATTATCGAGTCTTAAAGTAAGTAATGGCAACTTTACAACACGTACAGAAACTCCACTGCTGGATTTTCCAACGACTACGCTTTGGTCAAATGTTTTTGTGGAGGGCAATGCAAAAGCTTTGGTTCCTTTGCTTTGGACAAGAGTTCAGGTTGTTAGACTTTTATCATCATTTGACTTTTTTCTGCCATTATATATCTATAGACTTCTCTCTTTCTTTTAGCATATGCTTGGTTGGGTCTGCCACGTCTTTACATATAAGTTGCTATCATACGGTATTGGTTGCTTATGTACTTCCTTTTCAATTACAAAACTGATAAATGTTGACATTTGGTGTAATTTTTATTTTATTCTTTGAATCAGTTCAGAAACTTTATTAGGTAAACCAAAAAAAATGGAGAAGGGGAAGTTTACATATTGTGCAACTCCCATATTACCTATTTATTTTTTCTCTGTCACAAGTTTATCGACTAACCTACCTGTCACATGTTTATCCACTAATCCATAGTTGAACAAAGTTTGTAAAGGCAAATTTAGATCTTGACAGATCTTATCCTTCTAGCCAGATCTAGAAGTAACAGATCACGAATGTCTTCTTGGTTAGTCTTGAATATCCACTAAGACTAACATTTTGAATATTGCATGTGGAGTTTCTCTTTGCAAATAGTTGTTGTGGCTTGTTCTAGTGTGATTCTCAACAAATGTTTCAAAAGCAGGAGATTCTGCTGTTGTTTTTTCTTAAGTTTCCAATTTAAAAGTAGCTTGATAATTTTTTCCTCTCTCTAATTTTGACAGATGTGTAATGAGTCTAATGACTTAATAAAGGTTGAAATCGGATTCATGATATTCTGGGCCTATTTTGTAGTAGTTTAGGTTCATTTCCACTTTATGCCATTAGGCTGAAATCCTTGTGCACGCTCTCTCCTCTCTCTTATACAGACTGCAACTCACTATCTAATCCTCTCTTTCTTCACCACTTTACTTCAAATAAATGCCTTGACCTAAAAGTACTGTATGTCTTGGAAAAACCTTAAATCTTGTAGTCATGTTATAATCTCTTTGAAAAATTACATGGAGATGTGAAGTGATTAATCTTAGATTTTATGGATAGTTAGCATAGTTGCCTAGAGGTGCATATGGAGTTAATTCTTATTGCACGCCAACTAATATAGGTTTTTGCTAAACTATATTGCATGCCAGCTATTTAGGGTTAATTCTTAGAATCCTTTTGTGCCATTCATTTCAATTGGTAGCTAGGTCTACTAATTGATCTTATTTTTACCAATAGGTAGTCTATCCTCAGCATCACATCCTTTTTTACCAATATATTTTATTCTTAGAATCCTTTCGAACATCTTGTCCTTGGTAAGAAACTAAGAATCTTTGTCTGCAATAGAAGCATGAATTTGGATCACTACACATAAAATATAGTGTAAAGAATTCATTTTAATCTATGACACTTCTATAGATTAAGATTGACTTCAAAGATTCTTTTCCTGTCTGTCATAAACTTTTTCGTGCTATTGAGAAGGATACGAAGAATATATGGTTGCTGTTCTTTTTCTGTACAAATTATTTCTAACTTTTTCCCTAGAAATATAGCTATAATATTTGGTGCTATCTGTCTTTATGAAGGTTAGAGGTCAAATTAGACTACTTGATGGAGGTAGCATCTGCTTTGGATTGTCTGATTATCCAGTTTCAGAATTTGAGCTGGTTGCAGAAGAACTTCTCATGAGTGATTCTGTCATTATGGTATGTATGATTGTTGGGGACATTTCCAGTTTTAGCATTTTGTGAGCGGAAATTACATCTATAAAGCCTATTATCATCTATATAGAGATGTATGACTATATATGACTATGAAAAATAAAAGAGTATCTTAATGTATTTGATGAATGGATAAAAAAATAAATTTGAGGGCATCATTCTGGAAAGGCTGTATATCAGATCCAAACCGTTCTTATATGTCATATGTCTGTAAACTGTTCTTAGTTCTAGGATGTACACTCGCAAGTGTGCCCAACTGTTGTTTTGGTTTATGAGAGTTCCTGTTAGATAATACAATATTTACATGCACAAAAGCACAGAATCAGATATTCCGCATCTGTATCATGCATACAAACCATTCAAGTTTTGGATCACCTCTGTGATAAACAGTCTCTTTAACAAGCTGCTTCTCTTCGGCATGGTCATTTGTCATGTAGCAATTGAAATTACCATTGATAGATGATCATAGTACTTAAATCATTTATGAGCATCGTAAACCATAACCACCTTGAACCCAATAAGCTTGATCGAACATTCTAAAATAATCAATTAGCAACACACCTCTATCCATTTATTTTTCGTTCAGTCTGTATATCTTGCTTCTAAATGGCTAATTTAACTTTTTATCTTGGGCCTAACCCACTGTACATTGTCATTAACAGTTGAATTTAGGGTCCCATAAGCATGATCTTCAAATTTTTTGAGAACAAGTTGACTGAAGGCAAATTCAGAAATCATAGAACTTTTTTCAGATTTAATCAACAATAGAAAGGATAGTTAACCGATATTTAATTGAAACTTGTGGTTGTCTTACATAGCAGGATAACAACTAACAAGTTTCAATTAATAACCCACAAATGGATTTAAACTTGAGAGACAGAAACCAGATGAGTGTTTTGTGACATCACCTATGGATGAAGAATAAAGCAAATTTTTTCGTGGAAAAAGATGTAGGTTGTCAACTTTTAGCCGAAGGTTTGTTGAGCCATGGAAAAAAGAGGGAAGCTACATGTTTAGACAAAAAAGGTGATGTTGTAGGTGAAATTCATGTTTAAGATTTGTTTAATGAATGAAGTGAAGGGGGCATAAACATATAATAGGTTAAAGTACAGAAAGAGAAGAGAGGAGCAAAAATGAAGATGGAAAGAGTTGGAAACTTACTGCAAGGTGCATCCGGGAAAGCAAGCGCTACAGAATCTCTGTACCATACATGACAAAGTTGAACGAGGTTTTGGATTAACCCTGTAGAAGAGAGGAAAAAGGAAAAATAGGGCAAGATCTTAGGTAGTTATGTTATCTAAGCTGGCCAAAGGATAGTGGCCTGCCTATTTATAGGTGAGAAGATAAAGAATCGGATGCCTAGCTGAAAACTATCAAAATCCTACCCTTAATCCTTTGGACATGACAATCCGTATATAGGCCTAAAAGACTTTATATGCAAAGAGGTGGATCTCTAATGTACGTTGCACTTTGAGCAATGGACTGTCACTTTTCTATTCTTGCTATTGACCTCACTTAGGTTCTCACATTAACTGCCCATTGGATGCTTGCAACTAAGAGTTCCATTTCTTCAGATATAGTAACTTGCTCAAACCCACTATTTTGTTACCTTCAATTGAGACAAGTTTTTGCAACTGGAGTTTCCTGCTTAGCGGCCCAAAGAAGAGTTAGAACAACTGTGGGGCTCTCTTGGTCATTATCATTCAACCTTGGCTAAAGCCGCTAAACATGGTAAAGCTGGGACTAATACAATCAAAAGCTTGTCCAACTTAATCAGAGCTTGGTCAAGATGGTCAAACATGTCCAAGATGGTCAAAGTTAAATGGCAGTCAAAATAATTAAAGATGGTAAAAAATTGGTTAAACATCATCAAATGTTGGTAAGATCAGTTAAGCTTATCAAAATTCTGCTAGAAATAATCGAATCTCACTGAATAATAGCAAAACTCATTAAATAGGGGTCAAATATTGTTAGCACCGTAGCGGTCAGTTAAAGTTGTTCCATCATAAGTCAAGAAGGGTCCAACTTGGTCAATTGCTTTGTTGAATCACTTCTATTACATAAACCAAACAATAAAACTTAATACAACGATGAAGTTTCAATTTCATGTAATCAAACTGATTGTGACTGAAATTATGGTACCTCCGGTCACATGTATGTCCAGCTACACTGTTACCTGAGGTCAAACAATGGCCTATGCATCAAATGTTTGTCCAGCTACACTGTTTATCATTTAGTTTCTCGTGATTCAACATAACTCTATTGCTTCGCCAAAAATCCATGATTTTATCATCATTCATGATAAGAAAAATCAGATATATACTTCCATTAATTATGTCATAACACACGTCTTAAAATCAATGGAAAGCTATTCTCTGAGTCTTTTGAAACCTTGTTGAAATTTCACACTGCAACTTTCATTTTCATCATTTCCCATATTGCATGTGTAGCTGACATGTCTGGTGCATTAGTATGCTTGATGAGACATTGTTATTCATTCAAGTTTGTTATTTGCCTTATCTGGATTGTTGTGGATTTCATTTATTATCATTATTTTGATGGGTGCAGTGCTACTTTATATTAGTAGGTGTTGGATAGCTTTCAGTTTAATGATTAAAATGTTTTTTACATACTCATAAGCAATTAAAATGTCTAATGAATAGATTTATATGAGGAGCATCCAATGTTATGTTTGATGGTTCCAAACATGTCTTATTACCGATAAAAAGCAACAAACTTAGTTTAGCAATGCTGCTTGCAATCCGGTCATCTTTCCATGGCCGTCTGTGCCATCGCCATCGAATGGTAGGATAAGCATACGAGCTAGTGCTTAAAAGATATTGTCAAATGATACAAAACTTTAATGCTTGCGAACTTATTGTTGCATAAGAAAAGGTATAATTGCTAACTCTCTTGCCTCCTTTTCACTATTTTATATTCCCTGTTCGATTTCTCTTTCATTGTGATATGTTGAAGCATGTTGTTCATCTTTCAAACCTTGACATCCACAACCAGGCTCTTTAAAGCATCTCTCTTAGTTTTGAGGTTAAAAATTAATTTGTGTAATACAGTAGCTAGTAGAGTTTTCAAGTCACAAAGCATGTTACTCGGGCAAGCAAGCCCGAATTTATATAAAGTGCAATGTGAGTATGCACAAATCGAATGATGAATGAGTGTGCATACATTGTAGTATGCTGGTGGTCCTACACTAACATTTGTAAAATAAGAAGCACATATAGTAAAGTGACTCCGTAAGCCTGCAATCCATATGTCGATACTCGATACATGTATTTTGTAAGGAGCGCATTCATGGGAGTTACTTTATGGATTGTCAATCAATCTCAATGTTCTTGGCGCTTTGTCCTCTTGTGAAAGATGATATTCGAAACATGAAAGACGATATTCGATTCATATGTCAATACTCGATACATCGACATATGGATCGTCAATCAATCTCAAATGTTCATGGCGCTTTGTCCTCTTGTGAAAGACGATATTGCTCTCAATTTGAATATCTTGTCACAATATAACATAATAAGGTTGTGACCACAATAACCATTATGCTCAAGGTCGCAACACAAGAACATGGTCATAGAAAGTGAATGGAGATCTTCATGCACGTTTTCGATGGAAGAAGCACAAACACATGGAGAGAGAGAGAGAGAGAGAGAGAGAGAGAGAGAGAGAGAGTACCATTAAAATGATGCACACTACGTCCAGAATGGCCTTGCCCAAAAGTACTGGTTCCAATTGCTAGAAAGGAACACTAGTCTTAGAATTTCTTACTGAAGTTCCTTGCTAGCATTAGAACGATTGCTGATCATTGGAGTCGATTCATTACTGGATTGTTTAGCACAATCTTCTTGATTTTGTTGTGCTTCATGTGAGGTTTCTTTTTTCAATGTATCATTGGGACATGTGACCGCTGCTTCCTTTTACTTGTCATTTCCTTGTTTTTTCTCTGAATTCACATTTAAGTTTCTCCTACTTTTAAAACTTTCAGTGGTTTTCTCCATATTTCTCAACTTAAATTCAAAATATTGGGTTGGTTTATGAGGGAAGTTCTTATAGTTTTTGAGATAGGTTGAAAGTTAGAGTCAGTCGGCTGTTGTATGATTGTCACATTTAGTGTCTCAAAAGAAAAAAAAAGTTATGTGACAAGTTTTGTTGGCAATGATTATGGTTTCACATAAGACGAGCTTACAATATCGGGTAATATTGGCTATGATAGGAGTTTGGAATTGATACTGATGCGGACATCGAAATCGAGTCGCACTCATGGCGCGTGTACTAGTGCAGGAGGTGCCACTTGAGTATCTGGGTCTGATCGATTAACAGTGCCGTTATCTTATTTTCTATTATTCTATTTCAGGCTTTCAGCAGAGTCTGTTGTGTCGAGTGTTTAGTCCCACCTTATTTTTGGGATATTTTTGCTCTTTTTTGTAAGCCTATATATAGGCCCCTTGTTTTCTTTTGATGGTATTAAAGAATAATAAAAATTTTGGTTTCCTCCACTTCTTGTTGAGAGACTAAGGGCAAGGCGTGTGAAACCCTAACCCTAGGTGTGTGGAACCCTAGGTCAGAACTAGAGGTGTGAAACCCTAGTCTGTCTTACCTCCCTTCCCTTCCCCTCTCTCTTTTCATGTCTCTGTCCCGCGCCCAAATCCCCCCCTCTCCCCTTCTCAACCAGCAGCCTACCCGACCCCCTCCCCTGCGACCTCCCCCTCCTTTCTCGAGCCCACAGCCCACCCGGCCCCCTCCCCTGCGACCCCCTCACTCTGCCCGCACCCGCCGGACACCCCCCGCTCCTCCTGCGCCACCCCTTCCCTCCGTCCACACCCTTGTACTGCCCACCCCTCCTCCCTGCTCCCTGCCTGCGTCCGCCGGACACCCTACGCCCCTCCTGCGCCACCCTCTCCTTTCGTCCACACCCCAGCACCGCCCGCCCCTCCTCCCTAGACCCTGCTTGCGCCCGCCGACCACCCCGTGACCCCTTCCCGTCCCTCGGCAAGCCGAGTCCACCACCCCATCCCCCTCCTCGGGCTAGCTGCCAGCCCGACCACCGGCTCGCAGCCGGCCCACTCAGGTTTTGGAATCGCCGTTGGCGTCCGGACACGCCGCTACATCAGAACCTTGTGGCCCTCATTCTTCTCGCACCGGCCCTGCCCCGCCCTGCCAGAGACTCCTGCGCTAGTCCTACCACCACCAGTGGTCCCTGAAGCTCCACGTGTCCCTCAGTAGGTACGTCTCCTTCTAGTATTTCTATTAATCGGGTCTCCAGTATCTTATCTGTGCCGACTGCTGTCCACCATCATGAGGTTGTGCACCCCACCTGCCTGTTAAGTTCATTAGTTATTGATATTGCGGGACGGACTCTTGCCTCTTAATTTAAGCATTATTTATTTTAATTCTTAGAACTAAGATCGAACTGCCTAATGCTAGTAGTTTCTTTTAAATTCCATTATTCCCTACTGATGGCTTGAATAAAATTTCCTACCTGAAACTTTTAATTTATAGTGAAACACTACTAGTACAATTAAACTACTGATTTCATGTCCACCTGCATTGTTTTACATCATTTTTGGTATCAGAGCATGGTTGTAGGTAGGAACTGTCATGCATTAGTTGTGTTGCATCTAGGAAAGTTTTCTTTTTAGCTTTTGCATTTGATTGTCATATTTTAATTATAAAAAAAAATCAGCAAGCGCAACATTTTTGAGTTAGTCCCCTGTCTTTGTTTTCCTGTACATACCAACCCATAAAGGTTGGTCCTTTCTGTTTAGAGAGTCTAGCGAGTCGGACAATATGGATCCCGATGCCTTGACTAGGGCACTGGCCAAGTTAGCCCAAGGTATAGCAACTATGAACCAGAACCTCACCGCTTGTCGGCGTGACACCAATGTCAGGTTAGATAGGATGAACCAAGCCCGAGCCGCCCCGAATGTTGGAGTAACCAGTCCTCCTCAAGGGCCACCTATCAAACGGCAAAACGACCAGGACCTTGATTACCAGCACCTTAGAAGCATCAGGATGGAAGTGCCCTCTTTTGATGGTAAGCACGACCCTCTTTTGATGGATCAATATTTACTTGGTACCCTTTGGTTGAGCTTAAGAAGGTTCGTTTTGCTGCCATGAAGCTCAGTGGGCCGGCCAACCAATACTGGACTAATGTAGAAGCCTTGAGAACCGCCCGAACTCAAGACCCTATTGATACTTGGATCGCCATGAAGAATGAGCTAAAGGGCAAGTATGTGCCCCCATCGTATCGGGGCCGTCTCATAGACCAATGGCACTAGCTCACCCAAGGTAGCAAACCAGGTAAGGATTATGTTGCTAAATTTGATGAAATTCTTACTCGTTGCAATATTCTTGGTACTGAAACTCCTGTCCAAGTCATCTTACGATTTCGCGCTGGCTTGAGAGAAGATCTACGAAATGAACTTCTAGCCCACAACGTCACTGAGCTGGAGAAATCTTATGCTCTAGTACAAGACCTAGACACCCTTAGGTCCAGTCAAAAGAGTCAGGACCCCAGAAGTCATGTGTCTAGACCCTCCTCCAACCAACACCCTAGTCTGCCGTACGCCAACCAATTTCAACCAAAGCCCGACTTCAAGAGTAAGGGTCCTGAGGGAGACTTCTCCAAAGTCAGCTTTCTCATCATGTGTTACAAGTGCCAGGGTTATGGCCACATGGCTGCCAACTGTCCAAGCCCTGTCAAAGTCAACATTGTTGGTGACAATCCCATTGAAGCGGTAGAACCCAGAGAGGTAGAATTCATCTACCAAGCTGAAGGAGAAGATGGAGACTTTGATGACGATGAGCCAGTTCTAAGTTGCCTTAGACAAATGCCTTCTCCTACCATGTCCGTCATTAGATGCGCCCTGTCTCAACTCAATGATCAAGATGACTGGAGACGTACCACCATTTTCCACACTTTCACTATGATTTGGGATAAGGACTGCAAGGTCATCATTGACAGCGGCAGTTGCATCAATGCCGTGTCACCAACTGTGATCTCCAAGGCAGGGTTCAAAGCTGTTCCTCATCTGCGTTCCTACCAAGTGTCCTGGATCAACTCCACTACTATGAAGGCCAAGCAAAGATGTCTAATGCCCCTAAATTTCAACATCTACTAGGACAAAATCTGGTGTGATGTCCTGACCATGGATGTGGGTCAAATCCTTCTAGGACGACCTTGGCTGTTTGACAATGATGACCTCATTTATGGCCGGTCGAACATGTGCTTACTTGAGTACGAGGGCAAGAAAATCAAATCGGTTCCTTCCCACCCTAAAAGTAGTCAGGCTGAACAAAATTCAACCCTAGCCAAGACGGCTCTCTGTAAGCACGATTCGGTCCTAGTTGTGGTGGACCGTTTCTCTAAGATGGCGCATTTCCTACCTTGTTCCAAAACGTCCGATCTGTCCTGAGTCGCCAAGGTATTCTTTGACGGTGTCTTCAGATTACCTGGGCTACCTAAGACCATTGTGTCCGACAGGGATGTCAAAGTCACCAGTTTCTTTTGGAAGATCCTGTGGCACAAATTGGGAACCAAGCTTCATTTTCCACCGTGTTCCATCCTCAAACCGATGGCTAGACCAAAATTGTCAATCGGAGTCTGGAAAATCTCCTGCGAACTCTAGTAGGTGGACATGTTGGGAGTTGGGATCTTAAACTGTCAATAACCGAATTTGCATATAATACATTTGTCAATAGGACCACCGGCATGAGTCCGCATGAAGTCATGCATGGTTTCAAACCTCGTCAACCTATGAATCTCATTCCCCTGACTGATTATCATAGAGTTTCAGAGTCTGCATCTGCATTTGCATCTCATATGCATGAATTATATGAGGAAATCAATAGCCGAATTGAACAAAGCAATGTTGGCTATAAATTACGAGCCGATGCGCGTAAACAACTTCAAACTTTCAATGTGGGAGATTATGTAATGGTCTGGATTCGTCTGGAACGGTTTTCTTCGGGAGCTGTTAAGAAGCTACATGCACGCAGTGTAGGTCCTTTTCGGGTTTTAAGAAAAATAGATGACAATGCTTATGTTATTGAACTGCCTATTGGTTTTGGCATCAGTCCCACCTTCAATATTGAAGATCTAGTGGCTTATAAGGGCCTATATTTTAACCCTAGAAATCAGTTGATAGATGAGCCTACCCTGGATCCTGCCCCTGAGAGCCCCTCCCTACCTCCACTCCTAGAAATTCCCCCAAACGATACAACAAAAGGCATTGATAAGATTCTGGATGACGAGATTGTCTCGAGTAGAGACGGTGGAACCCGACGATACCTTGTTCGCTGGAAAGGAAGGCCCCCTTCTGAGGACGCCTGGATTGAGCGTCAGGAACTCCATCAGATGGACCCAGTCCTGCTGGAGCTGTACGAGAGCCCCATCGAGCCTTACTCGACAGGGTCGAGTTCTCTCCCACCTCAGGAGAATGATGCGGACATCGACATCAAGCTGCGCCCATGACACGTGTACCAGCACAGGAGGCACCACCTGAGTATCTGGGTCTGATCGGTTAGCAGTGTTGTCAAGGCGGCCAGGTGATGCCTAGGCGGTCAGGCCTGCCTAGACGAGGCGTGGCCTAGGCGACAATTTTTTTTTAATATTAAAAAATATATATGAGATAATATTCATATTTGAACAAATAATAAGCATAATACCATCAAAAACTTCATATGAAATTAATCAAACAACCGAAATTAAACATTCTTATCCAAAAAGAATATTCATGTCGTCATTGTCATGCTAAATCACTGAAATGTGAATATATAAGATCATGTATGTCATGCAACATCAACATGTAACAATCTATGAATCAAATTATGTTACTATTAAGAAGTTATAATTTAGAAGTTAGAATATTAAAACCCTAGGTCCCTAACATTCATTATGAAACAAATCAAGCATAATAAACAAACCCTAAAAATTTAGCACAACCATAAAATTGGAGAAATAGAAGCATTGGAGAGGAAAAATCACATGTATATAGAAAGATAATTCAATGAGAAAAAAAATTCTATAAACAAATAACATTAACCTTAACCTTAGTAAAAAGAACATGAAATAGATATAGATAAATTTCTAAGAAGATGAAATAGATATATAAAATAGTATTTAAGTATATGGGTCATACATACATTGGAAAAGGAAACAAAAAGAAGATAGAAAAACAAAAAAAAAATAAAAAAACCTTTTTTTATATAGGCTGCCCGCCTAGACTGTGGCCTAGGCGACCGGGCCTAAAAAGGCCTAGGCGATCGCCTAGGCGTGGCCTAGGAGACGCCTTGACAACACTGTCGGTTAGCAGAGCCGTTATCTTATTTTCTGTTATTTTATTTCAGCAGGGTCTGTTGTGTCGAGTGTTTAGTCCCACCTTATTTTTGGGATATTTTTGCTCTTTCTTGTAAGCCTATATATAGGCCCCTTGTTTTCTTTTGACGGCATTGAAGAATAATAATTTTTTTGGTTTCTCCACTTTGTGTTGAGAGACTAAGGGCAAGGCGTGTGAAATCCTAACCCTAGGTGTGCTAAACCCTAGGTCAAAACTAGAGGTGTGAAACCCTAGTCTGTCTTACCTCCCTTCCCTTCCCCTCTCATTCTTCCCATCTCTGTCCCACGCGCAACCCCTCCTCTCCCCTTCTCAGCCTGCAGCCTACCCGATCCCCTCCCCTGCGACCTCCCCCTCCTTTCTCGAGCCCACAGTCCACCCGGCCCCCTCCCCTGCGACCTCGCTCGCACTGCCCGCACTCGCCGGACACCCCCCGCCCTTCCTGCGCCACCCCTTCCCTCCATCCACACCCTAGTACTGCCCTCCTCTCCTCCTTGCCCCCTGCCTGCGCCCGCCATAGTTACCAAATCAGACTTTTTTTGAAAAAAAACGCTATCGATCCGAAGTCGTAGCAAACAGGAAAAAAACTCGTTTTTTTTTGAAAAAAAACGTCCGCACGCGTTTTATAAGCGTTTAAAACGGAAAAAACGCGTATAAACACGTCGGGTTTAAATTGGGTTCGGGTTTTATTTTGTTCGTGCTTAATAAACGCATATACTATATGTTTTGAACTTTTGATTACTTAATGTTGAAAATGACATATATACATACTTGGTATAATTTTTAAGATTTTTTTTCCGATGTTTTCACATTTTTTTCCCCTTTTTTTTTTTTTCCCCCGTTTTCATCGTATCTTTATGATTTTTTTCCTTTTCATTTTTTTCTAGTTTTCCGACTTGATAACTATGGCTCCCGCCTGACACCCTACGCCCCTCCTGCGCCACCCCCTCCCTCCGTCCACACCCCAGCACCGCCCGCCCCTCCTCCCTGCACCCTGCTTGCGCTTGCCGGTCACCCCGCGACCCCTTCCCGTCCCTCGGTAAGCCGAATTCGCCACCCTGTCCCCCTCCTCGGGCTCGCCGTCAGCCCGACCACCGACTCGCAGTCGGCCCACCCAGGTTTTGGCATCGCCGTTGGCGTCCGGACACGTCCGGACTCGCAGTCGGCCCCGCCAGAGACTCCTGCGCTGTCCTACCACCACCAGTGGTTCCTGAAGCTCCACATGCCCCTTAGTAGGTACGTCTCCTCCCAGTAGGGTATTCCCGGTAATTCCATTAATCAGGTCTCCAGACTCCAGTATCTTATCTGTGCCGACTGCTGTCCACCATCGTGAGGTTGTGCGCCCCACCTGTCTGTTAAGTTCATTAGTTCTTGATATTGCGGGACGGACTCTTGCCTCTTAATTTAAGCATTATTCATTTTAATTTTTAGAACTGATATCGAACTGCCTGATGCTAGTAGTTTCTTTTAAATTCCATTATTCCTTGCTGATGGCTTGAATAAAATTTCCTACCTGAAACTTTTAATTTATAGTGAAACACTGTTAGTACAATTAAACTACTGATTTCCTATCCACCTGCATTGTTTCACATCAGATACACTATTGGAAGCTTACGGGCTGTACAGGGTGGGGATAAAGTTACTAAGACCGATTGAGCTGGAATAATGATGCTCATAAAAAACTAGGGTAGGCAACATTTGCTAAGGACTGTAGGTTTTGTAGGAAGTTCCAGAAGGAGAGAGAGAAATGAAATAACAATACTAAATATGTTTTAAAGGATTTTAAAATTTTCATATTCATTAGGTTCCATCATTTGTCAGGATTCAGGAATGGATGATGGTCCACAGTTGAATACACAAATAATTGGATAACTCTTGTTGCTTTTTCTTTAGGGAAATTTTATTCACACCAAATGATGAGCTTACTCTGTTTCCCATAGCCTCATGGTTTCTTTTTGTTTAATGACAAGTTCACCCTGCCCCTAACCCCATTTCTTCCCTTCCTCCATACTCGACTTGCTCCCCCCCTGGAGTAGCCATTGCCTCCCCCCGTCCTCCTTGCCGGAGTCGCTGTCGCATACCCTTCACTCCTCGTCGGAGCCACCGTCGTCTCCCTTTCCCTTCTTTTCCATCGCCGGATCCACTGTCACCTCCCCTTCCTCTCCTCCTCAACCTCCTCTACCTTCCCCATCACCTCGGGCAGGGGAAGTGGAGGTGGCTACGATGGGGAAGGGGGTGATGGGGAAGGAGGAAGAGGAGGTGACATTGGTTCCGGCGATGTGGAAGGAGGATGAGAGGCGGTGGCGTCTCCGACAATGGGGAAGGAGGGGAGGACAGTGGGGTGTGAGGCGGGGTAAGGTTGGAGGTGGGGTACGTGGAGGGCAAATTTGCCATTCAAAAGATTTTTGAGTGAAGGGGAACCTCAGGGAAGTGGGGTATGTTAAAGTAGTTTTGGGGTATGAATAAAATTACCCATTTGTTTATTTGTTCTTTGGGTATGCTATTTTGATGTGTTATGATCATTATCTAGGTCTTTTTAGTTGCCCCAACCAGGTTTTGTGTGTGATGTATCATGGCCTTTTCTTTCTGCTTGACAATCTCATTCTAAATACTTTAATTCTGGTTTGGATTTCCTTCTATGATTTTAGACATTTAATTTATCTGGTCTCCCACTGTTGATGCTATCAGCCTATCAGTATGCCTATTGAAATCCCTCTAAGTGGAATGGAGTATTTCTTTGTTTCTAATGTTATTATATGTGGAAAGGAGCATTTATTTGTTTGCTAAATGATTCTTCATCCTCATAGGTGTATGGTGCGTTTAGAATGTATGTCAAAATGCTGCTTATGTGGGAAAGCAAAATTCAGATCGATGGTGGAGGCAATAACAATGTTGGTATATCTATGCTGGAAGCTAGAAATTTAGTTGTTCTCAAGGTAGGTAATTAGAACATTGTATCTGGATGTTACTATAAATTGTGACTTGTGTTGCTGCTTCTGTTTGAGTATTTTGGTAAAAAGTGTAACTTATCTGTCTTTGTTGCAGCATAATTCTGTCATTTTTTCGAACGCAGACCTGGGTGTTTATGGTCAAGGGTTTCTCAGATTGACAGGTCATGGTGATGAAATCAAAGCTCAGCGACTTTTCCTGTCATTGTTTTATAACATAGAAGTAAGATCTTTGTGTGTGAATTGGCCTTTTGTTATCACATGCATAGTGGGACTTTGGAGATTGGTATATTTTGCTTGCTCAGATGCTTCTGAGTTCTTATTGTCATTTCAAAACTTTAAAATTTGCTGATGAAATCATTCACTGGAATCACTTGGATTTTAGTGGAGACACTATTGGAAGGTGAAATCAAATATCTTCACGTGGTAAACTTAAAGACTTGATACAAGTAGACATGCTGGTGTGATCTATAAACTGAGATTTTTGGATATAATGATGGGTATACCATAAGTCATTTAGAAAATTACATGGATATGGCTGCAATTGATAAAAAAATTAACCATCGGAAAGATTATTTGCTTCATTTTTATTAGCTAGAAGGTGATTTGCACTAGCCAGTCAGTGTTTCATCCTTATTGGGTAGTGGTATTCTTGTGATGCATCATAAGCAGCGGAGCTTCATAAAGGCATGGTTGTGAAAGATTACTACATTAAAATAAGCCATAGAAGGTCAAGTCATGTACAGTTAGGGCTGCAAACAAGCCGAGCCGAGCTGAGCTTTGGTCTTTTTGGGCTCAGCTCCTGCAAAACATGGTTGTTCAAGCTCGGTCTAGTTCAGTTGATAATCTAACCATGCCGAGCAAGTACATGTAGTCCAGTCCTGGGCATGCCTCAATCAGTAATCGAGCAAACTCGAACCAACCCTTACGAGACTGTTCATGAGCTCTAATTAAGTATCTTCGTGACCCTAACTGTGCTGAGAATGAGCTTGTGCACGAGCCCTAAACAAGCCTGTTTGTCAGCCTAACCTAGCTGAGCTTTGGTCTGTGTGAACTTGGCTCTTTTATGAAAGAAAGGGGCCTACACTCGGTCCTAAGTTTTGCCTAATAAATAATCAAACAAACTCGGACGCTTCCTTGCAGAGCTTGTTTGCGAGCTTTTTACGAACGGCTTGATTTTTGCAGCTATATGCATAGGGTCCTCATGTAGCAGTTAACGATTCCTTTGCTATAGTATTTCAACTGTTAATATCAGGGGGAAACTAAAGCCATGTGGTATATTTATCGAGTTCGTATTCCAGCGGATGAAGAATCATCAAAACTAACGTGAAATTTCAAACAAACCAGAAAAATATGAAGCAACTATGTTGCCGAGTGAGTTGATATATTTGCAAAATTTCCATTCTGTTGGGTCCGCTTTTGGTTGAACTCTGGGTTAATTTTCTCTGTTTTTTGTCCATACATGTTTACTAATTAAGTCTGGACTATGTGAGCATGTTTCAGATTCGAAATTTTTTAATAAGAAATAATGTTATAAATAAGCTAGGGTGTTTTTAGGTTTTGTCTTATCCCTTTGTATTTTAAGAGCATAATGGGGGGTTCTCATTAAAGTGAATGAAGTTCTTCTTTTGTTGTGATTCTAAGGCCAGTAAGACTCCATTCAAGGTTTTAAATTTCGGTTTCGTGTCGGGCTTTGGTCTAAGCCTAACCGAAATTTCGGCCAAAACTGACCGAATTTATAGTTCCAGTTCCAAAAGCCGAAACCCAAATATCAACCGAAATTTGACCGAAATGGCTAGTTCCCCATGGTTTCAACCCTCATTTTGTTTGGGTCAAACCGAAACATTTCACCGAAATTTCATATTTTTGGCCAAAATTTGAAACCATGACTTGATTAACGCCCTTATCAAGATCTTCATGCTACTTTGAGTTCTTGCTGAGGAATAATAATCGACTCCAATAGTTATCTCTTCATTCTAATTCTCTTTGTTCAAATTTTCTCAATGAAGTTTACATGTTTGGGTTTTTACTTTTTTTAGTTTTATATTATGTTGAATGATTTGAGATCTTATTGTCGGAATTGTTGTTTGAAGCTCATGAGAAAATCATACCATGAGTAACCTTTATATCTGTTTCGTGAGAATCCTTTTTTTCATCCTACAACAGTCATGGTATCAGGGTTTGACCTTGTAAGATGTTTTGACATCAAAGCATCAGGGTTTGACCTTGAAACCATAACCATCAGGCCTTGTTCCAATGGTCACAATTAGTTTTTCTTACAAATTCTGCAAATTGACAGGTCAAGAGCTGGGAATGGAAAATTGGTAGAACTAATATAAGCAAGAATTAGGGTGATATAAAGGAGAGGTCTGAATGGTTGGAACAATGATTCAAAGGAATGAGAACGGGCATGATTGGAATGCATAGGATGGTTAAAGATTTGACTCTGTAAGGTAATTTTATAGGGCCTTTTATTAGTCATTTCCATTAACAGTACTGAACAGAAAAGTAGGATTCGTATAGCTGACCCAAAATAGGTGGGACATGGATCGATGGTTATGGTATAGTGCTAGAAATCATTTAGAAAGAATGCTGCATACATTTATTCTAATCGTGTTGAGCATTCTTGTTAGGCTAAGGTTTCATGTCCTTCGAATATTCTCTTTGTCCTACACACAATATTGTTGATTGAGCTCTTTAAGATATGATGAGACTTGAGAGTAACAAATTTTGTAAGTATAAATCTGATGAGATTCTTCATGATTCCGTAGAGTTTAAGGAAGGTGAGGATTCCAAAGATGATCAAACTTTGAAAGGCTTTTAAGGGCTTCAAGGTTTTGATGAAGATCCTGTCAAGGATGATCATGTAGACCAAGTGGAGCATGCAATTCATTCTTATGAAACCACTTCTTCTGGTAATATAGCTAAATTTTCTATCTGCACCAAATGAACAAATCACCATTGGTCCTATTGAATCAAGAAACACTACTTATGCCACGAGATCACTGAAGGCCCTATTATAGCTGAAGCGTGTGAACCGGAGATTTAATAAGTCAATTTTGTTAAGATTCTTAAGAAGTCCTCTGGACCATCTATCCTTAACACACCTTCATTTTGTCCGATGCCCTTGCGGATCCTCTTTTTTGTGGGAAATTTTTTTGCCCTTCAAATTTGTGATCAGGGCTCATCATGGTGATGCATATTTTGCGATTCACTTGCAAGTGCACACATTTGGTATTAATAATAAGCAAAGCAGGTATAGTTTCAGCATTCATACAATGCACTAAAAGGTAGAATCTAAGTGTGGTGAAATGGATTTGTTGTGGTCATTCCATCTAACCATCGAAACTGGTGTTCATATAGTAAGTAGCTTGTGCTTCTCTTGTACCATGGTAGTGCAATTTTTCTTTCACCAGTCCTTTGTTTTGGTCTTGAGTTAATTACTGGGTCAAGTTGGCAAATTATGCTCTGATGCGTCTTCTTCTTGGATCATATCAAACTTGGAATGAATTTATGCACAATGGAAAGTGAATGATTCAATATAAGGAGCGTAGCATCACAAAACATATAGAAAGATTCCTACACTTGAAGGGTCAAGCCAGCACACAGTCCACCTGTATCATCTGAAACTTTTTGTTACTGGGTCTGGGCAGATCTCGTCTGAATTCAGCGATGAAACCAAAATCATTCAATAGCTTATAGATATAAGTATATAACTATCTATTATATAAGAGCTCACTCAAATGGTGTATTGTATGACATAGACATGACCAAAATACCAAGCATCTGCCTTTCAGTCCGAGCCACAAATATTTATAGAATTGCTTTTTATTGCGTTTGATGAACTTTTCTTGAGTCATTTTGTTCCAATTGTCTATATGTTTCCTTATGACCTAGGGAAGAAAGGATTTCGTGGTTCAAATTAGAGTCGGCAAAAGCTGACCCGGCCCTCCAACTCGACCCGCCTAACCCGATCCTAACTCGACCCGTTCATTAAATGGGCTGGGTTAGGGTTCAACATTTGTCAGCCCACTCAAAAATGGGTCAACCCGATCTGACCCACCTAACCCGTCTAACGCATGACTCCTGTATCCTTTGAGACTGTGACTGCCACGGCGCCACCCATCATTACTCCGAAAGCCCGAAGTTCGCTTCGGGCTTCTATTCCATTTCAGGTGTACTTTGTCAGTTTGTCCTTTGGTGATGAGGTGAAGTTGGGAAAATCAAAGTCTTCTAGACTTCTACTCAATTCATTTTCTACTTAATAGTGGGTTTTAGTCTTTAGACTTTTAGTCATTTCCTTTGGTTTGTCCTTTGACAGTCTCACTAGATTAGATCCACGAGGCCTACATCCTATTTCCTTTGGTTTGTATAGAGTTATATGGTTGATTTGTATTGTTTCTCATACTGTGTTAGTTAATAAATTCTTGGATTATGTGATTGGTAAATTTTAATAAAAGATTAAATTATTTTGGATAGTGTATATTTAGAATCTTTAGATTAATAGGGTTAGATGGGTCAGGGTTGGGGTTGGGAAAGTTGAACCGTTTAATAAATGGGTTAGCGTTAGGGTTGAGCCATTCCAACCCGTCAACCCGCCAACCCTAACCCGCCAACTCTAACCCTAACCCGTTTGCCAGCTCTAGTTCAAATGCTAATACTTCTTACATAGCCTAAGAATCAAAAGATATGATTGGGTTAGGATTTTTACTTTTTTCCTCCTTATATAGCTCCATTCAAAGAGAATGATCAAGTGATTGGAATTTTGGATTTCTAATCTTTCTGCACTCTTGGTGTGATTCCAAGACCTTCTTTATTGTGAGGCTCCATTAAGGCTCTTGTCGAGTTCCTGGAGCAAATCTAGGTTTCTGTCAAGGAAGAGATCTATGACTCCTCTAATTACCTCTTCATTGTCATTCAAAGAGAATTATTGAGTTATTTGGTTGTTTGATGCTTTTGAATGTAATCTTCTTGAGGATTTGTTTTGTGGACCTTGTTCTCTTGGATCATCCTACTTCACCTTCACAAGAAATAACCTATGAATTATAAGTTTTCTTTCTCCTTCAATATGCACAAAACAAGGTGCAATGGCTTGGAGAATTGCAGTTTGAAGTGTACACTTGGTGTGATGCTGCGAGTGATCTTGGTTTATTTTTAGGTTTGTCTACCCATTCTTCTCTTCTTTCCCCTTTATTTCTTGTTTTAAGGGTCTAGATCTGGTCAGAGAACATGCTAGTCTTGTCATCTGACATGGGTCTTCAAAGGATTTGTGGACCAACCCGGTCGTGGAATATTCAAAACTGCTTAACAGATGGCCAGTTCCCCTTAGAGGCCATTTGGCTGTTCGAAAGTGGGAGAAGTGTAGAAAGTGACAAAAGTGTAGGAAGTGTTGATTGGGACTTTCGGCCGGAAGTCTAAGATTTGCTGTTTGTTTTGATGGAAGTGGTAAGGCTAGAAACTGTAGTTCTGTCACTTCCACTGTTTGTTTTAACAAAATTGTTTTGCAGGGATGTTGGACTTCCAACACTTCTGCTATTTGTTTTGATGGAAGTGTCTAACTATAATAAAAAAAATGAGCCTCTCAGGGTTGACGAGAAGTCAGGGGGATGATGTGGCATAAAAAAATGCACTTCCGGACGGGGGAAGTGCGACTTCGGACCAAATTGCTCCGAAGTCGAGCAGCTGAAAAATGGGCTTCTCAGGGTTGACCGGAAGTCGCACTTCCGAGTTCCACGACCACTTATGTCGAAACAAACACTCGAAGTGCTCGAGTTCCGGCACTTCTATGACCTCTGCGACCAATTACGTCGAAATAAATGACCCCTTAAATGGGTGCTCTCATCGCCCAATGCCTATTAGAGAGTAGAGACCTGATGAGGGAGAATGGGGTGTGGATCATAACGAGTTAAATGACATCTTTCCCAAAGTGCGGGTTCACTAAATTCGGTTTATCCTTATTCTTGTCCACACTCCTATTTGTTCGACCTTGTACGGACCAAATAGGTTAACTGCGTGTAACACCAAATATGTGTAAGTGATTCTAATCATAGAAGAGCAAGCCTCTCTGCTATAACAGG
This sequence comes from Chamaelirium japonicum, assembly GCA_947650365.1. NCBI lineage: Eukaryota > Viridiplantae > Streptophyta > Magnoliopsida > Liliales > Melanthiaceae > Chamaelirium > Chamaelirium japonicum. The sequence continues at coordinate 37,228,004 of OX393550.1, forward strand.
AGGATTTGTAGGACTTTTTGGAAGGCCAAACAAATTTACGTGCGAGAGATTTGTTGGAAGGCACTAAAAGCCTGCATTTTGATGAGGGCATACCTAATTAATCCCGGGATGCAAATTCTCGCACCAGGAGTTGTGTTAGGTGTGGGGTTAGGTCAGAAGATATCAACCACGCTCTGTTCGAGTTCCCCCATGCACATAATGTGTGGGTCGCAGTGCTCGAGCTGGCGAAAATTCTACATGGGCCTAACAACCTGCCTGAGTTGGCTTATGGCTTCTTGCACACTAATGTGATAGGAAACGAGGACAAACACTGGGCCAGGACAATGCTATTGTCTTATGTTTGAAATATCTAGAAGGGTCGATGCTCCAACACATTTGAAGATAAGAAACCTTGACCTATCGAAACTGCTCGAAAAACTCTTTGATATTCAGGACTATGCTACTGCTAGGCTGCTACTAACTTGGTCGCAGGACTGGTGAGGCACACTTAAAGACCAACGAGATAATCAGGATAAAGTGGAACCCTCCCTTATCGGGGGAGTTGAATATCAACTTTGACAACATAGTTGTGGGTGAGCAAGCATCCCTTGAGTTAGGTATATCATAAGAACTGAAGGCGTGAGGATCATTATGACATGGAGCTTTCCATTGAGGATGGGATCTGTCAATATCGATGAGGCTACATGAGTGTTGATAGGAATAAAAGCTGTAGTCACGATTGAGGGTCAAGTGCAAGTTATGGGTTGAATGGGATTCCGAGTCTATTGTGGATATAATATTGGCTCCATTTGTGAGCGATCAAATTATTGAAGACTGTTGCTGTAACGTATTGGGCCTATTGGCTTTCCTGCGTAGCCAATACAGACGACGTAGATATTGTCCAAGTTGTCTCATTTCAAGGGAACGTGTATAAGTCATAGTGGCAGATGGTAGTGCATGCCATTACTCTAGATTATTGTAACTTAGTTGCTGTATTTTCTTGAAATTACCAAAAAAAAGGAAGAGCCTCCTACACTCATAAATTTGATTATGTGCCCAACTGTTTTGGGATTAATTTCTATAGAACTGAACTCGACAAAATATTTTTTCCATTCTTTCATCCGTTTAAAGAATAAAAGAATCTAATTTTCTTTCCTACTATTCCTTGTTCTCTGTGTTATTTAATGCTCATCGTTTTAAATTTGTCTCACTGAACTCGAACCATTTCCATAGTGCAGTTGACCTAATATAACTTGATGGAATTTGTGAGAAAGGAGTTGTAAAGGTATAACAACCAATACATAATGCATGCGACGAAGAATTGATACATCTGACCCCAAATAGTGGGTATAATACTTGTTATTTGTTCTTGTAGTTATGCTTGCCGTCCTATATGTACTTGTTCTCTTACTTATGTTGCCTATGGGACCTCATATCTTCTTTTCATGGACTATTTTAAAGCATCAAATGATAGCATGGAAGAACACAATTTTCTTTACTTAAGTTATGCGACTCTATTCTTGCCTTTTAGTTTGACAATTGAATTTCCTTCAGCTTCTCTATTTGATCATCATCCTCTTTGACATTCTAAAGCAACTTATAGTCGATCTTGAAGTACTCATTTAGCTATATTAATCTCTTGAAAAAATTATATATTGACTTGGATTAGTGATGCAGATAGCTACCTCGTCAGCACCATTTTTTAAGCAACTGAAAGCTTCTTGTTACAAAAATCGAGTAGTCGATTATGGATTTTAATTGTTAGAAACATTGTATTTTTTTCTTTAGCTTTCATTATGATTCAGTTTTATGTCAATCGGATGGCTGGATCAAAGTTATTAATCTATATATTATGTGCTAGCCTAGGTGCAGGGTTGTCGCACCCGGTTTAATGATTTGGTTCCACTTTTTAAAGTCATAATGAATTGTTTTCATTAATAGCTATAAGATTGCATAGGCAAACCGATAGGTGGGATCAGTGTAGTCAAGGCATTAAGGCGGACTCAAGGCGCTCAATCCTACTTGCGCCTGAGGCGAGAGGCGAGGCGAGCGCCTGATTAAAATCAAGCGTGCAAAAAATAATATATATATATATATATATATATATATATATATATATATATATAGATAAATTATAAAATAAATAGTTGAAACAAGTGCTGGTAGCTCCTTATGTTGGGATTATTTTTCTAGGGGCTATGGGATGAGTTCGGATCTCCTCCACTCGGTATCCTCAGTCGGTGGACTCGATGCACATCATAGTCGCATGCAGTTGGCTGGAGTACGCTTCACTTTTGGGTCGCTTGCCATCGTGCTGTTTTGATGCGCACGGGTCCACCGACCAACTGGAGAAGATCTGAACTCCCATGGGATGAACTCTGATCCCTAGGGGGATGCGACGTAAAGTTGGCAACCCAAAAGTTGGCTACCTATCATTTCATTTTTTCCTATAACCTTATATGGTCAATAGGTTAGAGTCAAAACTGAATCACAACTGTCCGACCGGTGAATCACACTTAGCATGCAAAAGAACGGGTGTGATTCAGGTTTGGCTTCAATTTAAACCATTAATTAAATAAGGCGGGCGCCTCCATCGCCTCTCACCTCAGACGGGTGCCTTGCTCCGCCTTATATTCTTGTTGCCGTCTCGATTCAGGCGAGGCGCCCTAGTCTTGCCTCGCCTCTCGCCTCAGGCGGGCGCCTCTGGTCGCCTTAACTACACTGGGTGGGATGAAAGGAGCCAAAAATGGGCTTCCCAAACCCTAGCCGTAGTTACCCGTTCCCGCGCCACATGGAGCGTAAACCGTGTCAACCCTACGACTCCCAAAGGAGGCCTTATGGTTCCTTTTCACACGGATAGGCCGCGACACCCCAATTTCTCCCATTCTCTCTCTTTTCTTCCCCTCTTTTCCCCTTTTCTATTTCTGGGATGATCTTGGGATATCTTCCCTCCGATCCACGGCTCCTATGTGTCCTTTTGGAACCCTATTCGCATAAGGTGAAAATCTGGTGAGAGGGTGATTAGATTTTGAGGAAGAAAACCCTAGAAAGAGAGCGTTCTCTTTGTCTACCTCCCCCACCATTGATCATTCGGCTTCTATCTTGAATTCTTCTTGATCATCTTCTACCTCCACTACAATTTTCCTCTTCTTTCTCCCCTTCAAGTGCAGATTTTGCACTTGAATTGATCATCGTTTGATCTCATCTTACTCCTTATTCCACTCTTCTACACCATACTTCTACCCCATCCACTACTTCATCCCGGCTACGATTTGATGAGGATTCCGGCACTACGGACATTGACCGGGGCATGAGACGATCAATCATCACAACACCACTCCTTATCATATCATGTCATTGTTCACTTTATTGGGGCCTGTTTTATTGGTTCTCTTCATCTCATCATCGGTTTGCCTTTGTTTGATCCTTTTATTTTCTTGCAAAACTGCTTGTTCATGTTGGATGTTTTAGTATAAACCATTGCTGGAATTAATCATCTTTAATGCAAGTTTGGTTATATAATAGTTTGCTTTTTAGCTCTTGCTTGCGTCCATGTTTAGATACTTGTTTAGGTGGTAAACAGACATTGTGTAATTGCTGAAATTAAATATAAATAAGCTAAAAACACCTCTTTTATCTTAAATTTCAGCAAACACTCCTCTAATTTAATCAGGCATCATATCTATAATAGTCACAACTGTTTGGCATACATCACTGGCACACAACAGGTTGCATCAATTAGTTATTAAATATAGTTCCATTAACATTTTTATGTTTGATTCATGCTAGCTGTCATTGACTGTTTAATGTCACATTTCTTGTTGACCAGGTTGGCCCAGGTTCCTTGCTCCAGGCTCCACTTGATGATGAAATAGAAAGTAGTTTGTAAGTGATGGCATTGTGGTCCTCATTAGGAAATACACATTGGTAGTGGTAGTTCTTCTTATCTACTATCTCTGAAACTGAAACTTTTACCTTTTGTCTCCATCAGGGCTGCTCAAGCACGCTGTGAGAGTCAAACTTGCCCATTGGAGCTAATTATGCCTCCTGATGATTGCCACGTAAACAGTTCCTTGTCCTTCACATTGCAAGTAAGATATTGTTGCAAAATTTGAGCTCTATCTTACTATTATTCCTAACATCTGCATCATAGTTACTTATTGTATTTCTTTGAATGTTTCGAGATTTGGATCCATGAACTCATAACCGTGTCAGTACTCTTACCACCTGGGTTAAGAGCTCTTGACCATCAGAATATATTCGGACATTTCCATTTTATATGTTGCTGACTTTAATGGAAAATAGAACACTTGATTATAATAAGTGGTAGAAGACTAATAGTGGGAACTCAAATGGACAAAATATGGATAATGTTTGGTAGTTCTATTTGACTTGGGGCATCACTATGCATTTTTATGATTAGACTCCATGTATTTTATATTAAGTTGCTGCCAATATATTTCCAAAGCAGTAATCCATCAAATATGCAAGTATGCTGCATGATTGCATCATTAATTTGTCAGAAATTTGCACATTGATCAGCGGGGCACTCTTTGTGTAGAAGTTGAAGCAATGCCTGCCAATTCTTGTTTGGTTGAGCTTGCTGTTTGAGCTCTTTTATCATCTGGAGCTTTTAGACCATAATTGAGCTCCTCATTAGTGTAAATCGACCTCCTACATTTGGATCTAGCTAATCTTCAGTTCTGACTGGAAAATATGAATCATTGAGACCATGTTAATATTTCATTGTGTCTTTTATGGTTTATGCTATTCTACTTATGGTCAGCCACATTTTTTTTCTGCACATGATACTAGTTTCTGCTATAAGATATCTTTATAGCTTTAATTTACATGATTACCAAATTTCGCAGATCTGCCGTGTTGAGGACCTCAATGTCAGCGGTCTAGTTAGAGGGAGTATCCTTCACATTCACAGAGCAAGAACTGTCACTATTAACACATATGGCATGATAAGTGCCTCAGAATTAGGTGATGCAACGATTTTGCACTATTTACTGTAGAAAATCCATCTTTATTTAATGTTTAGTAATCATTCCCCCCCTTTAGTCAATGTATTTTTTTCTCCCTAATTTATGGAGAAAACGCTCTGAGTTGTCTGAGTTCAAAGTAGTCTCTCTCTCTCTCTCTCTCTCTCTCTTAATATCCCACCCACTAAATGATTCAAACTCCTCTGTAGGTTGTGAAGAGGGAATTGGTAGAGGAAAAATTTCAAAATATGGAGCTGGAGGCGGTGCTGGACATGGAGGGAAAGGTGGCTCAGGATTTTATAATGGAATGCTAATTGAAGGTGGTCAAGCATATGGCAATGCTGATCTTCCTTGTGAATTGGGAAGTGGAAGTGGTGGTTCCAGTGAGTCGCGTGAAACTGTTGCTGGTGGGGGGATGATAGGTGAGTCCTTTTTGCATGATACTAAGAGCTATGATACAGTTAAATTGTGCACGTTAAATCCTTATTGGGAAGTCGCATCTGTCTCAAACTTCTAAGTGAATGATTATAGACGTATATAGATGTGGCCTGTATATGCAGTCCACGTTTCTGTAGTATCTGGTTATTATGCAGTTCCTGGCATTGTATAGTGACAACTGTGTTCTTGTATGGCTTTATGTGTTAATTCTATGCAGGAAAATTGTTATGAATCAATGATTCATCCATTTAGAACATGCTACCTGCACTACTTACATATGGTGTTCTTAGTACAAACCCTTGTTGATCATCTTAGATAGAGAGAAGACGCCGCATGGAAAGGGATGACTTTGAATTCCAAGATAACGATATTGATTGCCATGCCTTGCAACATAGGTGTATTAGATCCATACATAGACCACCATTGAACTGTATAAACATATAGGATTCAAGATTAAAGTCAAAACTAGAAAGCCTAGTAGGCTAATGCATAAGCAGTATAACTAACATCAAATAAAATGTTCAAGTGATTTCATAATCATAAAATTGCCTGGGCTGATATCTTCATTGGCCCTTTGCCTCATCGCTATCTCTTTTCCAAATTGTCCACTTGCATTTCTATATGCATGGAGCTCTTGTGAGATTTGATCTTTTGCATCTATGTCATTCTTATAGAAGACTTCAATGGACTTGAGCAAATCATCTATAACAATGTTTTTCTTTTCAATCTCCTTGTCCGCATAGTAATATAGAGGTTCCAAATAGTAACTAGCAACATGCAAGAGCCAATGGAACTTCTTGTCCCATTTCAAGTCAACAATGTCAAGAATCGGCTTGTACAAGCTCGCATCGTCATTCAAATTCTTGACAATTTCTTTCTTCATATTCTCTATCCAGGCATATATAAAGCCCATGACGGGAACTCTTATCACTGTCAACTAATCGAAGGACCTTCACCAAAGGTTGGAAGACCTTTAAAGTATATACCACCCTCTTCCAAAAATGAGTACTCAAGATTGTAGAAACAACTCTTTTTCCCTTGGCATTCTTTGACCATTTGCAAGTTCCCCATTCATCGGAGGTAAACATTTGCCTCAGCTTGTCCTTCATGTCCAAGATACTCTGGATGCTAAGAAAAGATGTGGTGAATTTAGTGACTCCCGGCTTCACTAGATCTTTCTTCCTCGTCGCTCGCCGCATCATGCTCAATGTTATGTGGTGGCTATAGATGAACACCGTGACTTCTCTTGCTTTGGAGATGACATTCTTGATTCATGGCGTGTTGCCAAGTGCCTCGAGCATAAGGTCAATGGAATGAGCCGCACACGGTGTCCAAAATATTCTCGGCCGCTTCACTTTCAACAACTTGGAAGCCGCAATATTGGAAGTATGGTTATCGGTAGTTATTTGGTTAACATTTGTCTCTCCAACCTCTTCAATACACTTGTCCATTAGTCGAAAAATGTAGCTAGCACCATGAATATCATTCGAAGCATCCACTGACCTCAAAAACCTAGTACCCAAGTTGCAATTCACACACAAGTTCATAATACTCCTGCCTCTTTTGTCGGTTCACCCATCGGTCATAATGGTGCAACCGTATTTCTCCCAAGCATCTCTATGAGTTTGTAAACTATCGTTTATGAATTCCACCTTCTGAAGCAAAGGACCGCTAAGCTCGTATGGAGAAGGGCCAACAAGCCCTCGACCGTATTGTCCGACGGATTCTAACATTGCTTGAAAACTTCACAATTTTACCGTGTTGAAGGGAATGCCTGCTTGAATCATCCAACGAGCAATGTACTGGATGACTCTCCCTCTATCCTCCTCCTTGTAGGCATTGTTTATTCTCATTTGCTTCATCTTTCCCCTATCGGAAACAACCTCCTCCGGATCCGGTGTGGTGAATCTATCCATTGGTCCTCTTGTATGAGCCCTCTTTATATTTGAACCCCCAATATATACTATATCATCTTCTTCGTCTTCACGGACTCTCACAATCACCGAACTCCTCAAATCCTCCAACTCCTTTGCCTTGGCTTCCTTTTGTGATTTTTTTTGTTGATGAAGTCCAATATTTGTTGTCGAACTTCCGGTGGAGCTTTCTGGCAAGTGACAACATCACCTCTAATTCCTGGAAGATGTTTTTTAAACCGATTTATTCCTCCATTTGTGATCTTCTTCCAATAGTTGTACTCCACCCTATTGGAATCAACATCCACGAGACACCGACCGTGATCATGGCCTGGATCCTTTCAACTATTAACGGAGCCAAAGCTCAAAGCCGAAGCGGAGGAAGGCATCACAGCAAGACGATTTGTTAAAAATAAATTGAGAGAAGTATAGGAAACAAATATGAGTCATGTCAGTATGTGACATAACAAGTAGAAGAACTGACTCTGGATTGAAGCGTTAAAAGTGAATTTTAAAAAAGGAAAACATAATTTTATGCGGAGCTTCATGCCATTAGTTACATTATTGTGCAATTCTTAAGATTTTGTGCAGATTCTTCATCCTTGATTCATTTGATCATTTGATTCCTTTCATTGCAGACTTTACAGTAAAAAGAACATCAAAAATTCAGGATTTAAAGACAAAAGTCTAGCCATGGTCCATATATGTCACTAGCACTGTAGTAACTTTGGTTTACAAAAAAAAATAGAACTGTGATATGTGCATAGTGAACTGTGAACACATGCTACACAACCATTGCAAAAAAAAAAAAACAGAGCTGTTAGAACACAAGTTACACAGCCATGCATGGCCCAAAAAAAAGAGAGTTGTGTGTGATCTGTACATGTTCTGTGAACACAACCATGGCCAAAAAAAAAAAAGCTGAGTTGTGAGTGTGTGAATCATGTGATCAAAGCTCTGCTGCTTTGTGAACACAACAATGGTAAAAAAAAAAAACAGAGCGCGCGCGCACACACACACACACACATAGAGAGAGAGAGAGAGAGAGAGAGAGAGAGAGAGAGAGAGAGAGAGAGAGAGAGAGAGAGACCTGGTGGGTGCCGTGGGCCGAGGTGCAGTCGGAGAGTTGGAGGGATGGAATCCGGTGGCTGGAAGGCAGTCAGAGGGATGAAATCTGGTGGCTGGAAGGCAGTCGGAGCCCGAAGGTGCTGTCGCAGTCGGTGGGGGCCGTGGGGCAAGCAGCTGCCAAGTGCCAACTGCATGAGAGAGAGAGAGAGAGAGAGAGAGAGAGAGAGAGAGAGAGAGAGAGAGAGAGAGAGAGAGAGACTTGGGCCGAGCCGCCGAGGTTGCTTCCGTCTGGACTCTGGCGGTGCGCCGACGCTGGCCCTTCTCGACGGTCGGGGGGGAGGGGAGGGGACGGGGCGCTGCTCTCCCAAAGGGGAATTAAAATAACCCTAACTTTTTTCCTTTAAATAGAACGGACCCAACTCACCCTAGCGGGTTCGAACCTGACTTTGCTCCCGTCCGGGTATACAAAAACCCGACTAGGCGTCCGCCTGCACAACCGCCTAAGCAGGTTCGAACCCGACTAGGTGCCCGCACGGGTTTAAACTGCCTATAGGACCGCTTAGAGTGTATGTGGAGTGACAGTCATGCTTAAACGCCTAGGTGGCTGCCCGGACTGCTTTTTGAATCATTGATTGATCCATTGTTTGGTCCGGCCCATTCGGTGCTTAGTGTGTCTTTTCTTTTAACTTTTGTGGGTGCCTATACTTGTTTTCTATATTAATTTCTGCAGTGAAGTTGTTTTACTCATAACATGAACTTTATTATTTTTGGGTTAATCTTTGATAGCTAGCCTTGAGAAACTTAAGAATATTAGCATTGTTGATTAAAGGGTATTGTGCCTTTTGTTATTACTGCTGAATATTAATCGTTGAGCATATTTGTTATCATCTTTGCACACATCATCACGTTAGCAAGCTTGTCTGCATCAAGGAGTTTGGTGACTCTTCGCTTGCTGGTGGGGTCCACGTTGAGAAGAGTCTGTGGGCTATTAAACCGGCCATTAAAAGCATTTGTTACTTTGTTTTACGTCTTAATCCTATTAATCAACCATTAATGATAATTTTAGTAGTTAGTCTTTTTTGTTTAATAGCTGTACTTATTTCTAGTTAAAACAACTACTTTAAGACCTAATTCTTTTACAAATTGACCCAAGTTACACCCAAGTCCTCAATTGCTGGAAAAAATCTAAAAAATCTTGAAAAATTAGAATAAATACATAGAATCCACGAAATTACTAAAATGACTCAACTAACTCATAATTACCTAATCATGCCTCAGTTGGTTATATTGATACAATATTAGCACTTTAAGCTCATTATTGATGCTCCTGCATCAATATCCCTACTCCCATTAAAAGTTTCAAAAGATCTTAGTAGGTATGTGGTGGCTAAGGGGTTTTAAGGCGCCTCACACAAAGCTGGTTGTCGTAGTTGGTACACCTTATGCTAAAGGTATCTATTATATAGTAAGCATTCAGCTACAAATTTGTGACAATCCAATCCAATCGGTATTCATGCAAGATATAGTGTTGCATGTCAAAATAATGCAAAACTATGATAACAAAAGATCTAGATTAATGTGCATTGATTCAGATTTACAATCTAAAGTTCGTCATGAGTTGATGTAAATTATCAATGGAAGACGATCCATTATGCCACATCATTTGAATGAATAAAATAATTTATGGTAGGAAAATATCAAAATTTTCTATTGCTCTTTATTATTTCATGTTAAGTTGACAAATATAGATATAAATTTGAAACAAAAATGGAATGTTATATTCCCCTCTAGAGTCATTCTAAGCTCATAAAACATTGAACCTATAAGTTCTTTTCAACAATTACTACATTTGAAGGTGTATCAATGTGTTAATATACTAATTTTATTTTGAAAAATGATGAATTCGATCCTTTTGTTTGTTTTGGCATTATCTATGGGGGATTTAAATTGAATATTGTTCTTACGTGAACGTAGCTAGCTGTGGTTTTACAAGAAATCATACTAACCATGTGCCGACATAAACTTGGCATACTTAAAATCCCTTTAGCACTCAAGTTAATAGCTTGTTGTCCACAGAATAATTGGTTCTCTTTTACGTGGTTCACAATGGCCATGTTCCAAAGAGCATTGCAGCTAACATTAACATATATACATATACAAAGATAAAAGCTAGTGTATACATTAGATATTGTTAGACCCAAAAAAGGAAAATGGAAAAGTGGAATTTGGGAGTAAAATGCTTGCTTTACTCAATGGGGCAAATGCTTTATATATCACTATACAAAGGATGGGGTCACCAAAGGGTGAGCATACCCAAAAGGGACTAAAAGAGCCTATACAAGGATTAAGAATGAATCTACACACTCTAACACCCCCCCTCAACCTCAAGGTGGATCATACACCAAGAGTTTGCCAAGGAGATATCGAAAACGCTGAATAGTGTGTGTCTTTGTAAAGAAGTCTGCAAGCTGCTCTGTAGAAGACACATGTGGAAGTGAGAGCGTGCCATCCTTATAGCGATGTCGAACATAATGACAATCCAGCTCAATGTGCTTTGTGCGCTCGTGAAATACCGGATTGCTAGCTATTTGAATAGCACTCCTGTTGTCACAGTGGAGGGGAGTCGACGAGGTCAGATGAACACCCATATCCTCGAGTAGACGGCGCAGCCAAACGACCTCACACGCAGTGCGTGCCATAGCACGATACTCGGCCTCGGTACTAGATAGCGAAACAATCTCCTGCTTCTTGCTTTTCCAGGAGATAAGCGAATCACCTAGAAAAATACAGAAGCCAGTGGTGGATCGTCGATCAGTGGGATCGCCCGCCCAATCTGCATCGGAAAAGGCACGAAGCTCCAATGAAGAAGATGACGAAAACAGCAAGGAACGAGTCACTGTGCCTCGAAGATAGCGAAGAATCCTCAGTAGTGCGGTATAGTGAGCGGAGCGAGGAGCGCTGACAAACTGACTAAGAACTCGAACGGCATGTGCAATGTCCGGGCGAGTGATAGTCAAATAGACAAGAGAACCAACAAGCTGGCGGTAGCGCGTGGGATCTGAAAGCGGCTCGCCATCAGTGGGACAGAGCTTCACATTAAGCTCCATCGGTGTATCCACGGTCCGTGAATCAGGAAGTGCAGCACGACTCAATATATCAAAAATAAACTTCTGCTGAGAGACCAAGTATCCCCGGGGAGATGAAGCAACCTCAAGACCAAGGAAGTAGCTAAGCGGGCCAAGGTCTTTCATCTCAAACTGCTGCTGGAGGTGCCTCTTCAAAGAATCGATAGTAGCAGTATCGTCACCGGTAATGATCATGTCATCAACATATAGAAGCAATATCGCATGACCATGATTAGAGGTGTGAGTGAACATAGCATAGTCATTCATACTCTCTGTAAAGCCGACTGCAAGCACTGAGGACCTGAAGCGCTCAAACCAAGCCCGAGGAGCTTGCTTGAGCCCATAAATGGCCCGACGAAGACGGCAAAAATGCTGGGGAGGAGTCGAAAGACCAGGAGGGGGACTCATGTTGACCTCCTCGGAGAGATCTCCATGAAGAAACGCGTTCTTTACATCCATCTGGAAGAGTGGCCAGTGACGAGCAGAAGCAACTGCTAACAGAGTCCGGACAGAAGTCATCTTCGCAACAGGAGCGAAAGTCTCCTCGTAGTCAATGCCATGCTCCTGAGTAAAACCACGAGCAACTAGGCGAGCTTTGTATCTCTCAATCGATCCATCGGAGCGAGTTTTGATTCGATAGACCCAGCGACAGCTGACAGGATCCTTCCCTGGAGGAAGAGGAACGAGCTCCCAAGTACCAGTCTGCTGAAGAGCCTGTAACTCCTCGGCCATAGCCTGCTGCCAGTGCGGAATCTGGGCTGCCTCACGATAAGTCTGTGGTTTCTGAAGAGAGTGAATAGTCGCAAGGAAGGACTGAAAATGGGGCAAGTAAGAAGCAATCTGAGAAAAGCCATAGCGATTAGGTGGATGCCTTTCACGCTCAGGATAGCGCGTAAGGGGAGCAGAAGACCCAACGTCACTAGCACCTGGGAATGGCAGCGAAGGTGATAAACCTGAAGTGTCTGCAACAGAAGTGGTAGCAGGCGAATCAGGTGGAACTGGTGAAGCTGGCAGTACAGGTGGAGCAGGTGCGAGCTGGCGACGAGTGTAGGTGTATATAACAGGTGGGTGTGTGGGCTCAGACACTGGAGCAGGAGTAGTGGAAGGAGCAGTGCTAGCATCAGGAGGCATTGGGGTAGGAAGAAGACCCAAAGAGGAACTAGATGTCTGGAGGAAAGACAAGTCCAAGGAAGAAGATGCTTCTGAGTAGAAGGGTGTATCCTCAAAGAAGGTCACGTGTCGAGATATGCGGATACGACGAACAGAAGGGTCATAACAACGCCAACCCTTGTGCTCAGAACTGTACCCTAAAAAGACACACTTGGCCGACCGAGGAGTAAGCTTTGTACGCTCCCCAGGTGGAAGCAAAACAAAGCTGGTACAACCGAAAGTACGTAGAACTCTATAATTGGGAACAATAGAGTAGAGTCGTTGAAACGGGGACTGACCAGAAAGAAGAGGGGAAGGAGTCCGGTTAATTAGATGGACAGAGGTAAGAACAGCTTCAGCCCAGAAGTGGCAAGGAACTGAGGCAGAAAACAAAAGAGACCGAGCAGTCTCAAGAATGTGACGATGCTTTCTCTCGGCAACCCCATTCTGTGCAGGCGTGTAAGGACACGATTGCTGGGGTAGAGTACCGTGAGAGAAGAGAATGTCACGAAACTCAGAAGAAAGATACTCTCGAGCACCATCTGAACGAAAAACCTTAATTCGTTTTCCAAACTGAGTATGAATCATACTAGTGAAATCACGATAGACCTGGCACACATCGGACCTACGACGCAGGAGGGTCACCCAGGTGAACCGAGAATAGTCGTCAATGAAACTGACGTAGTAATGAAAACCAGACATGGACGAAATAGGTGATGGTCCCCAAATGTCAGAGTGCACAAGGTCGAAAGGAGAAGTAGACACAGACTCACTGGAGGAAAAAGGAAGAGCCGAGTGCTTAGAAAGCTGACAACTCGTGCAGGGAGAAGGAGGAGTGAAGGAGATATTACCCAAGTGTCCGGACTGAAACATGCTTCGAAGGCGCATCGCAGATGGATGCCCAAGGCGGCGATGCCACAGGTCGGCAGTGGAAAGAGCAACAATACATGAAGCAGCGGAGGGCAAGGGAACATGAAGTTGCTCCAAACTGTACAGACCACCATGTCTCCGTCCTGTCCCAATCTGACGGCCAGTGCGAGGGTCTTCCACCACACAAGAGGACGCTGAGAAGGTAACAGTGAAACCGAGATCAGCCAATCTACTAACCGAGATTAGGTTGATCGACACACGAGGTGCATGGAGCACATCTGGAAGTGAGAGACGGCCACTAGGGTCAGAAGATGTGGAGATAGAGCCAGAGCAAGTGATATTTAAAGGAGACCCGTCGGCAGTGTGAAGCTGTAGCTGAGGAGCGACACTGATACATTCGGTGAGAATAGTAGCATCGGAGGTCAAGTGATGAGTAGCTCCTGAGTCAAAGATCCAAGAACCGCTGGAGAGACTCAGATGACATTGACCATGGGTAGATGAATTGGCACAAGAACCCCCAAAAGTCGCTTTGATCGGCATCGCACTGCACTTTACTTCATTGCACTGCATCTCATTCACAGCACAACACTTCACTGCACTTTACTTCACAGCACAGCACTTCACTTCAATTTACAGCACAACACTTTACTTCACAGCACAACACTTCACTTCAGCACAGCACAGCACTGAACCAGTGAACCAGAGCTCGAGCAGAGGTGAACCAGATTTAATTTGGGCCGAAATTAAGTGACTTAATTGGACCGAACCAATCACTTAAGTGAAACTGAACTAGTGGTATAGCTGAACCAGTGGTGTAGCTGAACCAAAACTGAGCCAGTGCTGTAGCTGAACCTTGAAACTTGAAACTGAACCAGTGGTATAGCTGAACCAAAACTGAACCAGTGGTGTTGAACCGGTGAGGTGGCAAATGGACTAAGTGAAGAAAATCTGACCGTAGGTTTGATGGATGGCTGAGATGAGTATCTGAGATCACCACTTTGTATTTAGGGTTTTGCTCCTCTGTGCCACCGTCTTTCACATCAATAGAGGATCGGAGACAGCTGCGAGCAATCAAAAATGTGCAGCCATCAAACATTGCAGCGATCAAAAGCCATCATCTCTTAGCCTCCCGCTTCTTCTCTGATGAAGCCCGCAGCGATCAAACGCTGCAACAGTCGAAACCCTTGAAAATCTTAAGCAGCTATCAGATCCTGCTTCCTCTCCGTCGAAACCTGCAGCAATCAATCTTGATGCAGACTTGAAGAAGCTTCAATGAAAAGCTTCAATCTCGAAACCAGATGCAGATGGAACTTCAATCCAAGCATCCTTGGATTGAAGGAAGCTCGACCAGAGACCCATTAGGGCTCTGATACCATGTTAGACCCAAAAAAGGAAAATGGAAAAGTGGAATTTGGGAGTAAAATGCTTGCTTTACTCAATGGGGCAAATGCCCTATATATCACTATACAAAGGATGGGGTCACCAAAGGGTGAGCATACCCAAAAGGGACTAAAAGAGCCTATACAAGGATTAAGAATGAATCTACACACTCTAACAGATATGTCTATATATTTAAACTCTAAACACTCTATAAGCTAGCTTTACACTGATTCTCCCTCCACATTAGTTATGGTGTATAGTGGTGGGTGTATGTCAGAGGGATGTCAGATACAACCCCTTTTTGAAATGCGTCCTTTTATTTCCTCCAGTAAATTCCTACTTATCTTTATCTCAATTTGAACACTCATGAAGCTAGCTCTACACTGACCATCACTCCTTAAGGATGGTGTATAGACATTGGTGGATAGTAATGCAATGAAAAATGCACTCCCTTTTTTTTTGAAAGCATCCTTCTATTACCTTCAAATGAATCTTCACTTGCCTAATTTAAACTTGAACACATGTGAAGTCAGCTCTACACTAATTGTTGGACCTCACATATGTTGATGTATATATCGTGCATAGATAGCGTGAGATGGTAAGTGCACTCCCTTTTGCTGAACTATACCTTTCTATTTCCTTCATAAAACTATATTGTAATATATAAAATACCCCTGTGTTAATGTAGCTCTATAGTAACCCGCGGGAACTCAGAGTTAGGCCGCTCGAACTATGGAATCTGACAAACAAATCCTCATTTACTGTAGCACTACAATAATCACGGGAACTTGATTTAGACCTTCCGATTATCTTCATCTCCTCCGCTGACATAAAGAATTTCGAATCACAGGCTGAAAAAGAAGGGGCTAATAGGCTATTTTTCTATTAAGGGAAGGACAACAAAACTATTGAATCTTGCTGTTCATCCCGACAATCCTTTCTCGAACAATGGTAGTGGATTTGGGCCGTCCATTCTCCCTATCGATTTCCTTCGCTCACTTCCCAGGCAATGCCTCTTATATCAACAAAAACTACCTTCAAATGCCATTTGTTGTGCATCAAGGTGCCTTTTCTAAACTTCTATAATGATTTTTTTGAAACAGGTAAAATAATCCCACTATGAAACCATGTGATGTCATGCCGTCAAATAGGTCAAAGACTTTCATCTCCCAATGAGCCTTTTCCTCAACCTTCTAATTTCCCTCCTCTCCCTCCTTCACATTCCCCTCACATCTCGGGAAGATGTCCCTTTCTTTACCTCCGATCATGACTTCCCAGCCTTAAAAGGGAGGTTTTGATCTTTTAGAGCATGGAGTTGGTAAGGAGGTTTCCTCTTTTTCTATTTCTTACGCATTTTCTTTCCCTCTTTCATTCCTCTTCCGTGAATCCGTATTCTTATTTGTTGATACCATTCCCATGGGAGATTTATTAATATACTCATGGAGCTGTTGTTGCTAGTTCATTGCGAGTTTGAGAAAGACGGAATGAACACTTTTGGATTTGCAAGTATGCCTTCCATTTTTTTTCCCTTTGCATTCATTTATTCTTGAAATTCTGAAAAGTAGAGATTGGCTGTTGGGTTTAAGTAAGTATTTTTATGCAAATTCAATTTAGAATCTAATCTTTTTGTTGGGTTGTTGATATCATAGATGGGTAGTCACGGAGAAGGATTCTTTGTTTTGGTAAATGAAAGTACACATTTAATTTTGGATATTGAGTACCCTCCTCTCTCTTCCCGCCTCTCTCCTTCTACTCTTTTAGTTTCTTATACTCCATCTCCCTTTTAGGTCCTCATGGCTGCTGGTTGTGACGAATGCCTCACATGCATGGTTATATGGGGTGGGATTATAAAAAAATGGGTGGTTAAATCAAATTCCTTTCTCTTTTATTTTTTTATATTTTCATATTCTCTTGAAATCAGTAAAATTTATAGTCTTGTTTTAGATTTATTTTTTTCTAAGGTAACTCAGTTTTAGTCTTTTATTTTAACCTCTATCTTTTTAACCTCTGTCCATACTTCGTAATTTTCACATCAGTTCCTTTTTTTCACTTGATCTCAACTATTGATCTTTTTTTGTCTTAACTATCATGTCAATCCTACCCTTAAATCACATGCGTGCGCATTGCTCATGCTAAGTGTTAGGATATATGATTGGAGACATGCATATACATAAATATTTTAATAAATAATATAATATTTAGCCATCCTAAATGTTATAAGTCAGTAGATATTAGAGATCATTAATTATTAATTCTGGATGGAACTTGCTTCCTGAAAATACTGTCAACTAGAGATTTTTCAGTTTTAGAGTGTTGTATTCAAGGGTTAACTGTAGTTGAATATGATGCTAAGTTATTAAAGCTTTTGCTTTTCAAAATTTCATTGATGTATGGTAATGATGTTGCGACTCTCTTGAAGGATTCAATCTCTTTTGCTATTTTGAAAATCAATTTTCAAAATCAAATTCGGTTGTAGAAGGATAAATCTCTTCATGGTTTTTATTATTAGTTTAACAAATATTCGACCTTTTCTTTGCTGATGTTCTGGTCGCAGTGATGGGATCCCGGAAGTGGCCACTTTCAAGATTAGAAATTTATGGATCACTGAGAGCAGATGGGCAAAGCCATGTCGGTTCTATCATAAACTATAATGGGACTGTGATGGGTGGTCTTGGGGGTGGTTCTGGTGGTACAATTCTTCTTTTCCTTCAAGCGCTTTTACTGGAGAAAAACTCATCTTTGTCCGTAGCTGGTGGCAATGGTGGCCCTGTTGGTGGTGGAGGCGGTGGTGGTGGGAGAATTCACTTCGATTGGTCTAAAATTGCCACTGGAGATGAATATGTACAAGTTGCTTTTGTTAATGGTACACTTGAATCGAGGTATGAATATTCTGCTATTATGTTATTATAGAAATAGAAAAGACCTATATCGGTTTCATATATATGTTAGACTTTCGTTGAATATTAATTCCATAGGTCACAAAGCCTGTTTACTTTCTGGAATATGTTTGATGGTACACACCATAGTAAGACATGGTTATATTAGTAGGTAAGTGTTCAGAGTCATGCCAAGTGAGGTTTCCTCTTTAATCTGTATCTTGGAATGGTTGTTTTACTCAGTTAGAATCTAATCATCCAATCATATCACGATTTGTGAAATCTTAGACAAGGTTTGAAATTTCAGGTTTGGGATCAGCTGTTTCAGTCAAAAGTTCTAAAAACTAATATCAATATAAATTTAGAAAATAGAAAAATTGGAAAACCATAAAAATTATGAAAAAGGAAAAACAAAAATACTATTAATTAATAGAGGTTAAATGTTGTTGAACGTGCTAACTCGTGTTATATGGGTTCGGGAATAACTATCAACTACATGTATGCCATATAAAGTAGTAGAACGCTGCATGAAACAAACCCATCAACTATTATTCAATTTAGTCAAGAAGTGTCAAACTCTTATCCTCACTCTCCATGTTTTTGATAGGAAACAGAAAGGAAAAAACAAGACTTGAAAAAATGATCAAGAATTGTTGGCTGTATTTAAGGCATGTAACAAGCCCCTTCAATATTTTATCTACAAAATAGGATTATATACACTAGGAAAATATAATCCAACAGTACATAGTGAAGTCAAGGCAACATAACTGGCTTAGATAAATAAAGAGGTTATTATACTTGCAATAAAAACCGAAGGATTTTTTTTGCAAAAAATTGGGATGGGAAAAAAAAATCTGAAACAAGTATATGTTTACATAGAAATCTATATGACCAATGAAGAAGATACGATTTTGTCATAAATCTGAAAACATAATCCACCTGCAATATAGGTGCACAACAATCAAATAATATTTTACATTTAAATTTGAAATCGAGAAGTCATGATTACAGCTCAATGACAACT
The DNA here is from genome assembly GCA_947650365.1 of Chamaelirium japonicum. NCBI lineage: Eukaryota > Viridiplantae > Streptophyta > Magnoliopsida > Liliales > Melanthiaceae > Chamaelirium > Chamaelirium japonicum. The sequence goes on from OX393550.1 coordinate 37,246,814, forward strand.
TCATGGACTTATATCAAACCAAGGAATATTGGGCTTTTTCTTCATATTTGGAGGGTTGTTTGACTTCAAACGATGCACTTATGTCAATTTCCATGCTTGAGAAAAGACTAGACTCCACAGAGAAGGTTTGTTGGTATGACTCATGTTGAACAAGATCAATCTTCTTCAGTTGATGCTTTGCCATGGCACTTGACGAGAAATCATCGTTATTGGTACTTATAATTGGATTTCATTTTGCATATATCAAGAATTTCTTTGACAAACCCCTATGCTTTGCGAGGAATCTGTTTAGTTCGATCCATGTAATCATCGACATCTGAATATTGGTTAACACACCCACAACATTAAATGTTGGACCGTTGTTTAAATTGTCGTATCAATCAGATACATTATTCCAAACTTTCTTTAGAATCTTTCAAGGGCTGAATGTCTGACTTCAGTTTCTTGTAGGTTCCTCACGATCCAAGCTCCACTGTGTGCTTCCACTACCGTTGCACAAGGTTCACCTAACAGCCACCACCACCCATCACGAAACCTCTCATCCATCCTTTTCTGTCCAACTTTGTCAAGCTATTTTTTTTTCCTTTTTCATCCAACGTGATAATCTTATAGATGGATTCGCCATTTGACTTAGGACAGTCTTGACCCAACTGGACAATGCATTATGGTTTACACGTTAGGAGAAGAGATGTGCTTATCTTTTTTTCCTTCTTTAAGGTGACGAAGGTCATGTTTCTGTTCCGCTATGCGACCCTTTTCAACAAATTGAGCACCCCTCTGTTTTTCCACCAGATAGAGGACCAGAGAGATCAAATATTCTCCTTGTCAATAGAGAAGGTGCAATGCAAGTTGTGGAGTGTTTCTACTCAGAGATGGCCCTTTATCGCAGAGAGAAGCCACTTCTTTCCTTTGGATTTATCATTTCTTTTGTTGTTTTCTTTCTCCAACATGGCAATGACATTCGTTGCAGAGGAGACCTGCACACTTGTTCCCTATGTGTGAAGACCTGAATCTGCCAAGGATCATTATCAGGCATTCGTGTGTTTAAGAAGTCATGGTACTTTGGTACGTTTTCTTTTGATTTCCATATGTCAAGATTTGAAATTCCATGATGTCTGGCAAATCACAATCACCCCTTCGGGTGGCATAGGATGTGATGGGTCCCAAGCTGATCAATCCCATCCACATTTAGCAATTTTCTCACAAGAAATTAATGTTATGTGTACATGGCGAAGGCAGTTCAAATGCATGCTGGTGCAAGGGGAAAGTTAGGATATCTCCTTAGTGAAGTAGAAGAGCCTGCAAGGTCGGAGACATAAGATCCCGAAGGAGGAAATCGCAAGGCCGAAGCAAGCGATCGACACCTCCTGGGAGATCTCTGATCGTCAACGCTGAAGAAAAGAGGTGTGGAACATGAAGCTCGAGGTGCAGCTCATGATAGAGTAATCATGCAGTACGAGGAGGGAGTGTGCGACACCAAGCAGTACACACGCGCAGACGAGCACTAGAAGCGATGCGAGGGAAGGCCGAGCAATGTCATGCGACCGAAGTGCGGCGATGCATGAACAAGGAGATGCGAAGTAGAGGCGTTGTGATACACAAGGAAGCGATGTGGTCGAGCACAATGCACCAAGTGTGGATGTGGCGAAGCACGACTCGTGAGCAATCTGGTGCGATGCAAGAGCAATATGGTGCAATGCACTAGTAATGCAGGGCGAGCATGATGCAAACAACAGGAGGCATGGTGTGTTAGTGCCAAGAAATATGCGCAAGCGTGCGACGAGAGCACTAGGTGGGCCAAGTGGCATGATATACAATGCACGCGAAAGAGGATGGTGTGTCTAACATAGAAGACCCGCACCAATTAGCAAGGAAAGATCTGGTGCTCTGTTCACCTTTCTTTCAAGGTGCAACAATAAATTGAAGGCAACAACATACAAGAAGTAGAACAATCCTCTACAGGTGTTTGCTTACAATACACGGTACAAAGTTGAAGCTTCAGAGGCGGTACAAAAAACAGTTGACAGGTGTGACTTGAATCTGCCTAGATCTGATTAAGTGCAAGCGGTTTAGCGTTGCCTACATCACCATCTCCATAAACAGAGGACGAAGTAGAACATAGATGAAAGGGTTGTGGCTCAAATCAGAAAAAAGATCGAATCTCCTTGGATCAAGGAGGTCTCGAGTCAAAACAGAGCACATATTCCATCTTGAGTTGCCGCTTGCTGGATCGGAGAAGACACTCCACAAATCTTCAAGATCAGAGCACAGATCAAACACTCCACACGCCTACGAGATCTCGAGTTGAAGGCAAGAATGAGCTCTAGATCTGAGTTGTCGATCTAATGAGATCGAAGGTTCTTGGAGCCGCACCGAGCTGCTGATGCAGTGAGGGCAAGTTAGAGGCTCGGATATCCAAAGTCCATTGGAACTATTGAGTGGACACTCAGATCTGACCAATGATGTAGCGAGATCAGAGGGGATCTCGCGACGTTGTCGCTGTCAGCGTCGTCGAGAGTAGAGGCTTGAGAGATGACGTCCGAGTAGATAGAATGAGAGAACCGGAGAAGAAGATGAACGGTCCACGCTGTTGGTCCACTTTAGCAAGTGGGTCGGATCTACTGTACTTGAGTCAAATTTGTTAGCTGTTCGGATCCACTCACTTAATTGAAAGAAAGCTCACAAGATTGAAGTCTACCGATGATGATGCTGTCTTCTCTTTCGATGATCTCCTGTTGCCTTCTCTTGGAAAGGTTGAATAGATCTGATGAGGACCTCAGCTCCGATGGAGTGTTTTGAGTGATGGTGGCGTGCTGGAGTTACTAGAGCAGATATGGAATAAATCTGACTCCTCCACAAATATGAGCACAGATCGACTGAGATACTAGATTGACGGAGGAGTGGAGACTGTCAGATGATGGATTTGGGCACGAATCGGAGAGTAGCGGATACGCGATGGACGAAGAGTAGGGGATTTGATGAAAGAAACCAACGATGGTTGGATCCGGTGGCGGCGAACTCGAGTTGATGGAGTAAAAAAACGGCGATGGATGAAGCCGACGGTGGTCGGATCCGGTTGCGTTAGAGGCGGTGGTGGTTGGAGTAGAGATAGATCGAGCTATTGCTCTAATACCTTGTTAGCATGGGAAGAAGCCTAAAGAGCACACCATGGGAGAAACTCTAAAGGGAAATGCTATGTATTAAGGCATAAGTCCAACATTATATACAACCTACAAGGGTGTGGACACCTACGGGTGAGAATACCACACAATGGAAATACATAAATAGAAAGGCATGTAAGGCTGTAAGTATAAGGATAACTACGCCTAGCACCCATAATTCAATGCAACATGATAGGACTAAACACTTTGAGGTGTTAAAAAGAAACACAGCTCTGGGATATCGACGTACCCTATGTACGGATTGATGACCAACTTGTAGTTGTTTTGACAAAATGGTTCTTGATCACCGCCGACTTGATATACTCATGGTTTAAAATTCCGATTGAAATTCCAAAATCTTGGCGGGATATTTCGGTATCGACCTGACCCGAAACAAATTTGGGGTCCAAAACATTGAACCGTTACTATTTCATCGACGTTTTGGTTTTGTAGGGTATTACAAAAATTTCGACCGAAATCAGCCCATGGATTTCATGAAACATGTGGGCTAGTTTCGAAAAATCGTCTGCATGCTGGGCTTTGAAATGTAAGGGGGTGGCCGGGTGGGGTGGGGGGCTGGTTTCGATCGAAACCATCGGGTTTCGATCGCAACCACCCAGTTTTGTCGGATATCGATCGAAACATTGCTGAAATTGCCAGAATCCGACGCCTGATTCATTGGATTTCGTCAGAATTCGACGCTACCTCGTCGGATTTTGTCGTCAGAGCTTGTCGGATTCACCGAAAAACGTTGTCGAACGGTCGGACCCTGTCGAATTCGTCAGATCTCGTTGGATTTCCTGGATTCGTCGATCTCGCCATGCGATTTGTTGGATCTCGTCGCCAGATAGAAAAACATGTAATTAATATGTATTTACAATTACAACTTATACTGGTAGGGGTCTAGGCCGAACCCCCCCTCATACACTGAGAGGGATTTCTCTAAAAAAAACAATTACAACTTATAATTTTTCTTAATTTTTAAATTTTTTTAATAGATGGCCTTACAACCTCCCATGCATAGGGCTTTGGGGTCAAAAGACGTAGGTTGGTACTTGGTAGCACGAGTTCCCCTTGGACGCAAAGAAGCAGAAGTCACAATGTAGATACTGTGACAAACAGATCGGATTGAAGGTGTTACACGGCTGAAGTAACACTTTGCTGGCTACTTCCTTGATATAGTAGAGTGCTTGAATGCCCCCACTGATGTCAAAATAGTCATGCATACTTTACTAAGGAGCGAAGAATATGAAGGAATTCAGATTCGGACCCCTAGGCCACCGAAGAAGGGACGCTTCCAAACTCCATCCACCAGGGGTCGTTTAAAACCAAATGATGATATCGAGTATTGTATGCGCAGAAAAAGATACGGGTCGTCTTTATTGCAAACACACGATTACAGATGCCGGGACCCGGGGGCTCGGGTGTGGCGAGTCTGGGTGCGACGAATATTTGATCAGGAGATTGTGGCAAAGATCCTCTGGAGGGTCCCTTTGATCCGCATCTCCACGTGGTATTCGTGCGAGAGCTCTGAAGGGGTGCCCAGGACAGAGGTCTTTACAGGGTGAGGGTTTCTTGAAAGGCTAAAGAATATCGGCCGTTGATTTTGTCCCGTCCGTGCTTCGCGCTTTCTCGGCTAGGGAGGTTTTGGGCTTCGTTCCTCGGTCTTCGTGTCTTCCTCGATCCTTGCTCGACCTCGGTGTCCTTGATCATCGGTTCACGGCGTCGATCATGCTTTTGGCATCGACTTTGGCTTTAGCTTTCGGCTTTGGCGTTGCTTTGGCGTGGCTCTGGCGTTTGCTTTGCTTTGGCACTTGCGCTTGAACGTAGGCGGGTAGAGACTTGCGATGCTTTAGTTCTTCCGGATTTCGCGTTGTATCGGCTAGAACGTGTGGTGCTTTGCTCGTGACCGTCGTAGTTGCTTGGCTTTGGCACATGCGTTGCTTTGGCGCGGGCTTTACCGGTGCGTTTGCTTTGGCTTCTTGCGTTGACTTTGGCTTTAGCTTTGACTCGATCTTCTTCTCGAACGGCGATGGCTACTTCTTCAAGGCTTCTTTATTCTTCCGGCTTCCTCGACGGTTGTGGCGTCGGCTTAGCTTTTCGGCGGGGGTAGCACTGATCTTCGTGCGACGGTTGTAGCGTCGGCTTTTGTTGATGAAGACGGCGGGGGTAGCACCGACCTCCGTGCGACGGTTGTAGCGTCGGCTTTTGTTGATGAAGACGGCAGGGGTAGCACCGATCTCCGTGCGACGGTTGTAGCGTCGGCTTTTGTTGATGAAGACGGCAAGGGTAGCACCGGCTTCAGGTCTTCTTTTCCAAGCTTTCTTTTTCGTGCGAGGAGTCGACGCCTTTGTTGAAGACGACGGGTGTTGTTGGCTTCGATCTTCTTCTCCGGCCTTTGCTTATGGCGTCTTCGGAGTTGATGAAGATCGTTGGAGAAGTCGGGGTGATGACGACTCCGGGTCTTCTTCTCCGGGCTTTCTTCTTCGTGCGAGGAGTCGAAGGTTGATCTTCGAGTGCAAGGTCTTCACGTTGATGAGGACTTGAGGGGCTAAGTGTTCCCGTAGGACGCGCTTGCCGTGCCTCGTGAAGCCTTCGGTTTTTAAGCGTTGGAGCTCCTTATGCAGAGCCCTTTCGTCTTCAGCCTTCCGACCTCTTGATGCCTTCCCCCACCCCCTCTATTTATAGGTGTTACGAACAGAGGAGATTCGGAGAACATAAAACTCCATAAATTATCTCAATTGTCTCTCTCTCATTACATAATACTACCCCTCTATATATAGATGGAGAACGCACATCATTGTGTTACCACAACCAAGGTGGGACTATAATACTAACACCCCCCCTCAAACTCACGGTGGGTCAACCACTGAGAGTTTGCGGATAAGAAACCAGAAACGAGGAGATGGATGACACTTCGTGAATAGGTCAGCAATCTGCTCCGTCGAAGAGACATAAGGCAAAGAGATGGTCCCAGCCTCATACTGCTCTCTGGAGAAATAACAATCTAGTTCAATGTGCTTGGTCCGCTCATGAAACACCGGATTACTGACAATCTGAATAGCACTTTTGTTATCACAATGAAGAGCAGTGGGACCCGAGGTATCAACACCAAGATCTCGGAGAAGACGGCGGAGATGAACGATCTCCTTTGTAGCAGTGGCCATGGCACGAAACTCGGCCTCAGTACTAGAGAGAGAAACCACCTTCTGCTTCTTGCTCTTCCAGGAGATAAGAGAGTCACCAAGAAAAAGGCAGTAACCCGCAGTCGAGCGCCGAGTAGTTGGGTCCCCTGCCCAGTCGGCATCAGAGTATGCACGAAGAGCTAGAGAGGAGGATGACGAGAAGAAGAGCGACCGAGTAATAGTGCCACGAAGGTACCTAAGAGTCCGAAGAAGAGCAACGTAGTGAACAGAGTGAGGGGCATCCACAAACTGGCTGAGAATACTGACAGCATGGGCAATATCCGGTCTGGTGATGCAGAGATAGACGAGCTGACCAACTATCTCGCGGTACCTGGTAGGATCTGAGAGAGGCTCACCGTCAGTAGGGCGGAGTTTCACATGAAGTTCAAGAGGAGTGTCGACTGTACGACAATCAGATAGTGCAGCCCGAGCAAGAATGTCAGCTGTGTACTTCTGCTGAGAAAGTAGAATTCCCCTAGTGCTTCGAGCAACCTCCAGGCCAAGAAAATAACGCAAAGGACCCAGATCCTTCATCTGAAATTGGCTCCGAAGATGCTCCTGAAGGGAGGCTATGGCACGGGTGTCATCACCAGTAAGAATCATGTCATCGACATAGAGAAGGATGATGGCCCGGCCTTGGGGGGAAGTCCGCACAAACATAGAATGGTCTTGAAAGCTCTCGACAAAGCCGATTTCAGTAACTGCCCGACGGAAACGCTCAAACCAGGCACGAGGAACCTGTTTGAGGCCATAGATAGCTCGACGAAGACGACATACATGCTGAGGAGGTGTGCTGAAGCCTGGAGGAGGCTGCATATAGACAACCTCAGAGAGATCACCGTGAAGAAAAGCATTCTTCACATCCATCTGTAATAGGGGCCAACCCCGAGCCGCAACAACAGCGAGAAGAGTCCGAATAGTGGTCATCTGAGCTACCGGAGCAAACGTCTCATCATAATCAATCCCATACTCCTGAGTGAAACCGCGAGCAACAAGACGGGCTTTGTATCGGTCAATAGAGCCATCTGGGCGATGCTTGATCTTGAAGACCCATTTGCAGCTGATGGGTGCGATACCAGGATGTAGAGGCACAACGTCCCATGTCTGAGTCTGCGCAAAAGCCTGAAACTCCTCACCCATAGCCTGCTGCCACACAGGGTACTGCAATGCCTCTCTATAAGACCTAGGCTCTCTGTCTGTGTGAAGGGCAGTAAGGTAGGTAACGAACTGAGGCGAGTAGGAAGTGACAGCTGCAAAACCAAAGCGATCAGGGGAGTAGCCAAAGCGGTCGGGAGGGCGATGCTCGCGCTGGGGGTAGCGAGGAGGACTGTGAGGATCCGCATTCGGTAGAGGTAGGCTGCTCGAAGTGGACGGAAGACCAGAGGAGTCACTAACAGACGAAGACGGGACAGGTGGGACGGATGGAGGATAAGCAGACATAGGAGACGAGGGATCCGAAGGAGATGAAGAACTCAAGCGTGTAGCAGGGATGACGACAGGAGCAGGAGGTAAAGACTCAAGAGCAGGAGCAGGAGGAGGAGCGGAGAAAGGAGGAGAAGGTGAAAGAGAAGGAGGCATCTCAAGGAAGGAGAGATCCTGAGACGCAGGAGAGTAGTAAGGAACATGTTCAACAAAAGTGACATGTCGAGAGATGCGAAGACGACGAGCTAGGGGGTCATAGCAACGATACCCCTTGTGCTCAGAACTGATGCCCAAAAGTACACACTTAGTGGACCTAGCTGACAGTTTGTTACGCTCATGAGAAGGAAGGAGGACAAAGCATGTGCACCCAAAAGTACGCAACATGCTGTAATCAGGAGTCGTGCCATAGAGACGCTCATGAGGCGAAACACCGGCGAGGACAGAGGAAGGGGTGATGTTAATAAGGTTGACAGAGGTCAAAATGGCCTCTGCCCATAAGGTGTGAGGAACGCACGAGGAGATAAGCTGAGCACGAGCTGTCTCAAGAATATGACAATGCTTTCGTTTTGCAACACCGTTCTGCTCATGAGTATGAGGACATGATTGTTGGAAAAGAGTTCCATGAGACTGAAGGATAGACCGCATTGTAGAAGAGAGATTCGCGGGCACAATCGGACCTAAAAGTTTTAATACGAGCATGAAACTGAGTATGAACCATGTTGGTGAAGGTCTGATAGACGTCGGGAATGTCAGAACGTTGACGAAGGAGATACACCCATGTAAAACGAGAATAATCATCAATAAAGCTAACATAGTAAAAATAGCCATTTATAGAGGAAAGAGGTGCAGGACCCCAAATATCTGAGTGCACTAGATCAAACGGATTACAGGACTGCGACAAACTTGTAGAAAAGGGGCTAGCAGAATGCTTAGCCAACTGACATCCTGTGCAAAAAGAAAGACTAGAGAAAGAACCACGACCTAAAGCACCAGATTGGAAAAGACTTTTAAGTCGAGATTCAGACACATGACCTAGCCTCCGATGCCACAGGTCGGCATCAGAAGAAACAGCACTACAGACGACCGAAGGAGAGACAGGAGGTAAATGAAGATACTTCAGGTGATATAGGCCACCAACCCTACGAGCAGCACCAATCCTCTGTCCCGAGCGCGAATCCTGCACAACACAAAAAGAGCGAGAGAAAGCAACTGTCAGACCGGAATCACAAAGGCTGCTAATAGAAATCAGGTTCATGCGAAGTTGAGGAGCATGTAGAACAAATGGTAAAGAGAGAAAGCCCGAAGTGATGGACCTAGTCTGCGAGATGGCTAGAAGAGAGCCATCCGCAGTGTGGATCGGAGGAATACGGTGGGCGGGAGAACATGCAGTAAGAATAGAGTGGTCAGGTGTCATGTGGTGAGAGGCCCCAGAGTCCATAATCCAAGGTGTAAAGGTACCCGAGGTGGCAGAGAAGGCAGAGAGACTGGAGGGGGGGCCGGAGAGACCAGTAGTAGGCTGTAGGAGCTGCTCAAGACGCATCTCGAGATGCTGAAGGCGATCCGTCGTAGTAGTTGCGGTAGAAGACGGGGCATGAATAGTAGTGCTAGCAACGGCAGCCACAGGTCGATTACGGTGAGGTGGGCTTGCACGCTTCTCTGGGTGGAAAAGCCAACAGGAGTCAATCGTGTGCCTCGTCTTGCCACAGTGGGTGCATCTCCGAGGATCAGGCAGGCCGGCGGGACGAGATCCACTCCGAAACGGAGGAATTTTCAGGGGGTGAGTGGCCGCTAAAACCCCCTCAAAGCTAGAGGGTATAGGTGCCCTGCGTGCAGCCACTGTGCGCAGACGTGTCTCCTCGGCAAGAAGCTCAGTGATGACAGCATCGAGACGAGGAAGCGGATCTCGATGAATCAGTTGACCCGCAAGAGGAGAGAACTCGGGGCGAAGAGCCATCAGAAATTGGTAAAGTTGTCGCCGTTCCCGAAAAAGCTGTAACTCACGCCAGGAGGCACTGACTCTGGATACCTCCAACAGAGGGGGCTCCAAGGCCTGGAGCTCACGCCAATAGCCGCGCATAAGGCTATGAAACTGCTGAATGGTCTGCTCCCCCTGCTGAGCAGATTGGGCCTGAGATAAGAGCTGATACTCGCGGGCCCCGCTTTGTTCCACAAAGCGCTCAGTAAGATGGGCCCAGAGCTCTGGCGCAGTAGAGAAAGTGACAAGATCTGCACGAAGAGAGCGATCGACCGAGGCAACTAGAAAGGCACGAACGCGGCGATCACGAACATTCCAAGAGTCAGAGGCCACGGGATGAGAGGTTGCTGTAGGAGCAGGAGTTGAGCCGTCAAGGTGACCGTATAAGGCACGGCCATCCAAAACACTCCGGACTGTAGCCGACCACACAGTCCAATCCACGACTGTCACAAGAGGAAAGTCCGTAGAGACTGGGAGGAAATCCCTTGTCTGCTCGATAGGTGTCGCCGAGAACTGGGCTGAGGACACTCTAGAGGACTGATCAGAAAAGGCCATGATTTACAGGGCGCAACGCAGGTAGGAAGAGCAGTGCGGGATAGGCACAGGTGCGGGATAGGCACAGATACGGGATAGACACAGGTACGGGATAGGCACTGGTGCGGGATATGCGTCCGGTGCGGGATAGGTTCTGGTGTGGGATATGCGTCCGGTGCGGGATATGTTCTGGTGCGGGATACTTGGCCGGTGCGGGATATTTATCCGGTGCGGGATACTTGCACGGTGCGGGATAGCACCGTTCGGTTCGGAATCGGTGCGGGAAACTCAGCCGGGCGCGTGTTCGACTCCGGTGCCGGGGGACGGCGCGCGGCCGGGGGAAGTGCGCAGCGGACCGTGCGGCGCAGCGGAGACGGGCGCAGCCGGAGACGGCGCAGCGGAGACGGGCGCAGTGCAAGGCTGGTGCCGTGCGGCGCAAGGCTGGGGCTGGTGCCGGAGACGGCGCAGCCGGAGACGGGCTCAGCGGCCGGGCTGCACGGAGACGGGCGCAGCGGACCGTGCGGCGCAGCCGGAGACGGGCGGCGCAAGCCTGGGCCGGTGCCGGAGACGGCGCAGGGCAGGGGATCTACAACGACGCCTCTCGTCCCTGCGAGGCCTCTCCGGTGCACACCATGATCGTGCCGGTGAGGTTCGACTCTGGTGTTGCGGACCGTGCTCGGTGACGCTGCTCGGTCGGGCTGGATGGGAGGATGATGGAGCTCCGGCGACAAGATCGTCGCCGTGGTGGTCTAAGGCTCAGCACCTTTAGCCGTGAATCCTCCGATTTCTACTTCTACGGCCTGGATTCCGGCGGGGAGGAGGAGCAGCCGGCGAGCCCGGCGGGGAGGAGACGGACGAGGATGGGCAAGAAGAGGATTCGGGCCGAGGCCGAGGCAGATTCAAAGCCGCGGGGGTGTCAGGGGACGTGGGGAGAGAAAGGGAGGAGAAGACACAGAGGGTTAAGGCCGGGAGGAATCCGGCTCTGATACCATGTTACGAACAGAGGAGATTCGGAGAAAATAAAACTCCATAAATTATCTCAATTGTCTCTCTCTCATTACATAATACTACCCCTCTATATATAGATGGAGAACGCACATCATTGTGTTACCACAACCAAGGTGGGACTATAATACTAACAATAGGCAAAGGGGGGAGGTTGGGAGAGATATGGCTGAAATCTTTTTGTTTCATCCAATATCTCCCCCCATAACCATCAAGATGAGGTTACCTTATTTGGGGGAACCAACCTTGATTTGTTTCCCTATTTTTGTGGGGATAGTTATGGGCAAGATGTGACTTGATCTTTGAAGATACGTCGTCATCTTTGCACCTTCCGATTGCATGGCGACACGACGTCATCTTGTCCGTCGGATCGAGGGATCGTCGTGGATCTACGGTTGTGTAGACATCCACGCCACCTCCCCCCGCATCGAGGCGGTTAGGATTTTTTCTTTTTCTTTTTTTTTTCCTTTTTCTTTTCTTCCCTTTGTGGCCGGCCACACCTCCCCATAGGGAGGGGGCACGGTTTTCCATGAATGGGGGGGGGGGGGGGGGGCGGTGGGCCCCCTTTTTGTGTTCGAGTTGCGGGTCCGGTGGGGCCTGTTTGCGTTGAGTCGGGTCCGCTTCATATGCGGGCCGTTGTGTGCGGGCCGAGTTCCGCAGGTGAGCCGTTGTGTGTGGGCCATGTTTGCATGCGGGCCGTTGTGTGCGGGCCTTGTTTCATGTGTGCGGGTCGGGTTCGACCCGTGGGCTAATTTTGGTGCCCACAAGTATCCTCCAGGTATCAAGACAGACGAGGAGAGGGCTCAATATCGATAGACGATCTTAGATTCGAGATGGACCCAACGGGAGCGTGCTGAGAGAGATTGGATACCCGTGCAGTTTGGACCTAGCGGCAACGACAATGACCTGGTCCGCAGTCCAAGGTATAGTGGTGCTGATGTGTCAGAGGCCGATGATGATGAGTTCAGTTGGACGACGAGCAAATATGAATTGACTTGGAAGAGCGCGGATACATAATTTTTTTTTCTTCTTTGTGACGTAAACAATGTAAATTTATATAAATAAATGAAGCTTTGGTGTGTTTTCTTCAAACAATTCAAGATTTTTTTTTAAAAAAATCCAGAAAAATACCCCCTTTTGAACCATTTCAAATATTTCCCACAATTTTGGTAAAAATTTCGTTCAAAATTTTGTTTTTGGCCTAGACTAAAACCAGACACGAAATCAAATTTTAAAACCATGGAGTCATGGATATACTAAGCATGCTGGGCATGTAGCAGATTCGAGACGGACCCAGCGGGAGCAAGCAGAGAGAGATTGGATGCCAACGCAATTTGGACCTAGTGGCAACGACAATGGACTTGGTCCGTAGTCCGAGGTTACAGTGGTGCTGGTGTGTTAGAGGCCAATGATGCTGAGTTCAGTTGGACGACGAGTGAAGAAGAGTTGACTTGGAAGAGCGAGGATGCCTGATTTTTTTCTTCTTCGTGACGTAAACAATGTAATTTATCTAAATCTATATAAATAAATGAAGCTTTGGTGTGTTTTTCTTCAAACAATTCAAGAGTTTAATTAATTTTTTTTAAAAAAATCTAGAAAAATACCCCATTTTGAACCATTTCAAATATTTCTCACAATTTTGGTAGAAATTTCATTTCGGCCTAGACCGAAACCAGACACGAAATCAAAGTTTAAAACCATGGAATCATGCTGGGCATGTAGCAATTATGTACCAGGTTGAGGGGGTGTTTTCATGCTATGTTTTGTATATGAACTTATGAAGGCCTTTGGCCTATCTGGCTTGTAAACACCAAGTTGCTATAAAGACAATAGAGATAAGTGCAACTCTCTCATTCTCTTTCCCCATCTCTTTTGTCTGTCCCACTCTCCTCTCTCCTCTTTTACCTCTCTCACTGCTCTAATATGATTCTGATATAAAGTGAGTTATACCCTTCCGTTTCATTTATAACCTCTAAACTTTAGCATGATTGCATATCCTCAAAAGCACTACATGAATCATGTATGAACATTGACACAATTTTTAGATGTTCAGAATTAGAAATAGACCCATAGCTTGAATTTTTTTTTCAAGTATATTTGCATAATAGTACTCTTTGATGTCATCTTCTTCAAAATTATCGGTGACAAAAAATCTATGAGTTCTTGATGGCTCACGGTTTCATTAAATTACCTGGGCCTTGGATACATATCCAAGAGCAGGCAAAGCAGGTAGGGTCCGTAGGGATGCATCCCACCCGATCCGTAGTCTACTCATCAGCAGAACATATTTTGAACTATTAATTATGTCATATATACTTCAAATTTAATGTGTACGTATAAGTACATGCAAACAGGGGAAGGCTTGGTGAGAATAAATGAAGTTGAACCCAAATTGACGGTGTTAAACTATTTTTAGTGATATTTATGTTAATAAATACATTAAGTTTTGACTAATAAGTTCCTTTTTTAGTCTTTATCTTTGATTGTATATGAAAGGATGATTTAAATTTATTCTATGTGCTCCCACAAGTTCAATCTTAAATCAGATAGTTTTGTGATCATGACTAAGCTTTTATATATAATTATAGGATAGCCGCTAATTTGTTAAACACAGTTACTTGTTACTTCTATTAAATATGACAGTGTCGCTTATACATTCATCCATACACATGTGGAACATATACACATCTACACATACTGCATATATATACATTCTTGTATACATACATATGAATTCACATACATGAATTGATGCATACAATTATACGAACATACATGTGTATGAAAGCTTATAAAACCGGACCATATAACTTTTTTTATACCATATTAAAATGCTAGGATAGTAGCATTTAGAAAAGTCGACTCTATTGAGCTTCACAAAGATACAAGGGAATGGTGAGCTTTTGAAAATAAATAAGCTCCGTCAGTTTTCAGTTTGGTAATAAAGGCACATGCTGATATCCCATTTTAATGGGTTTTCTTGGAATTTAGGTTTTGAACTTTTGTCGCATTAATCAGTCTGCTCGATGAGACGAAATATTGTGGAGTTTAAGTATCAGTATCTTTTATGTTATTGTAAGATGATCATGTGAACTAGATTTATTTGGGTTAGTAAAAAGTCTATAGTCTATTCAGCTATAAAGCCTGTGTAGTGTACTTTCTGCTCCTAATATTAAGTCACTTTCATTTAATATTGCAATGACAGCACCATTGAGTCGTTGTATTTTATTAACTGATTTAAGATCATCTATTACATTCAGAGAAATTCGTACTGTCCAGATTTTTGAATTACTATTTTTCCTTAAGAATCGGGTTCCCTATGTGACCTCAGACGTTTTATCTGTATTACAGTGGAGGGACTGGGAACAATGGTGGTCATGACGGGGAACAGGGAACGATGACTGGAAAGAAGTGCCCAAAAGGGCTTTATGGCACATTCTGCAATGTATGCCTGATTAAAACATATTTTCATTTAAATTGACTATTTGTTTTATTGAAAATTTCTCCTTGTTATCATCACATAAACTAGAGAGCCATGCATATCCATTTCATTTTAAATATTGTAGCAACTATTGTCATCTGGAAAGTGAAGTCATGGTACTGACTCTGAATCATACTTGTCGAATTTATTAGAAGTATGTTGATTTCCTCATGGTCAGTATATTGGAAACTAAAACATTATTGTGCTAAATTTTTTTTTGAGAACCCTCTTGATTGGGGGGGGAGGGGCGTAGACCCCTACCCATTTCTTGAAATAAAAAATGGAATTACATCAAAGAGAAATTACTAATTTCTCAAGAAACAAAAAGAAACTACAATAAGCTCAAAAAAGGACCCTTGGCCGTCATTGGAAAAACAGAAGCCCATTATCTGATACCCACTTGATGACTTCTGTAGAAGGGCTGCATTCATATTGGAAATCCTCTGATTACTCTCTTGTCAGATTGACCAACAAATTGTTGCCATGAACACATCCCAAAGCTTCCTGTTATCCGGCGGCATTTTCTTCCTCTTCTAGATGGACCACATAACTGATAATTAAAAAAAATGAAAGAATACAAACATCAAATGGATTAGAACGTAGGAAAATTACAGAGTAGTGTATTTAGCTTATCATTCTTTGGTTATGGAAGTCCAGTCATCCAAGAGTTGATTTTGATGAGAGACTCAGCTGGTAAACCTCGTCAAGGAAACTAGGCTGCTCTTTTGTCTCTGAAAATGAGATTGTTCCTCTCCTTCCAAATGGCCCTACAGATGGCAATAACTATTACGTCCCAGGCGGTCCTCCAAATGGCTGGGATCCTCCTCCTCCTTCAGGTAGTCCACATGGATCTAATACTTCCTAGACTACCTCTAATATGTAGTTTTTCTTTAAGAGTGGAGCATATGAATTTAGCTAAAGGGCATCTGAGGAAAAGATGAAAGGCATATTCCTTGCTATCTCCACAGATTGGGCAAGAGAAGACATAAATGTTCGGATGTTTCATCTTCTTCAAGTTCATGTGGGTAAGGATCTTATCATTGATAATCAACCACATAAAGATCTTGGTTTTCAGCGGGGATCGTGTCTTCCAGAGAGCTGAGATAACATTAATAAATCTGTAAAATGATATGACTGAGAAAATATCGGAGTCAATCGGACTTGGACCATGTCCAGAGCACATGATCCATATGTTCTTTCAATGTTTTAAAAAACGGAAGGCGGAAGACGGGCGGTCAAGTAGTTTCAAGGCGGAAGGCGGAAGGCGGACGACTAGGCGGGCGCCCGGAGAAAAAGGCGGGCGCTCACCTATATAAAATATATTATATATATTCTATATGTATGTATATATATAAATTCATAATTCTATATAAAAAACAATATTAGAAAGTTTTACATATGCAAACATCAAAACTACCGATCTGAATATAAAAGTTTTATGAAAAGGGAGGAGAGGATTGGGTGGGTAGGGGTATTTCGGTATGGTTACCTCAATACCTATACCCGATTGTCCCTCTAACTTAAGTATACCAGATAATACAGTTGTACTCCAACTTTATTGTGATGTACCCAAATTCCAACCAATCATATATTGTTATCCAAACTCATACCATACAAGAACCAATATAGTAAAAAATCGTAAGAGCTTCTTAAACATTTCATCATAATACATTGAAAAAAAAAATTCCTCAAACAATTGCATATGGTGAAGAAACAAAAAAATCATTACAGAAAAAAAAAATTTCCTCAAGCAATTGCATACAGTGAGACCGCCTAGGCGCCCGCCTTTTACCCGCCTAGGCGCCCGCCTTTGTTCAACCCGCCTGCAGTGCCGCTTTTTGCTGAAGCGGAGCGGCCAACCCCCTAAAACGCCTAGGCGGCCGCCTAGGCGGCCGCCCGGACCGCTTTTTAGAACAGTGTGTTCTTTGATAGATAAATTATTTAAAATGGACAGAAGATCGTCCAACTGAGGGCTGAGGCGTCAAGTTGATTGGAGTAACTCTTTGAAACATGAGATCCCAAGTCGTAATCCCATCAAAGCTGGTGCATTGAGAACGTATTGTGGCTACCCCATACCTGCTTGCTCATAGAGTATGGGGAATAGCGAGTTGATAGGCACTTCCCCCAACCAAATGTCTTCCCAGAATTAAATGCGCACCAATTTATTCGCACATTTGTAGGCGTCTGCTACCTTTAGAATACCCTTCCAGAAAGGAAAAATGAGGCCTGACACCCTACTCCGAACTTGAATAGGGGAGAATCGTCTGAAGTAGCGATCACGAGTAACCAAGGTCCAACTATCTCCTTGATCGTTCTGTAGTCTCCATCACTATTTTCCCTAGAAAGGCTTTGTTGAAATCTCTAAGATTGACTATGCCTAAGCCTCCTTGATCTTTTGATTTGCAAGCCCCCTATGGGACCTTTGGTCTCTCTAGAGAAAAGAACTCCAAATACTATCGTTCCTCTTAATAACCCAAGCAGGGAGGAAGTAGGTCATATAGTAGGTCGGGATGGCTGAGAGGACTGAATTAACCAGAATCAGGCCCCCCCCCCCCCCCCTAGAGAAAGATTCTTGCTCTTCTAACTGAGAAGCATTGACTTGACCTTATCGATAATTTTGTGCCAATCCGATCTCGTCATACTTCTTTTACTAATCGAAAGACCGGGGTACTTTAGTGGAAGCTTGTCCAGCTTGCAGTTGAGCATACGAGCTAAGGTTTGATTCTTCAGATTGGAGAATTCTTTAGTTCGTCTGATCTCCGGTAGAAAAGCGAGATCTTGGAGAAGTTGATTTTACTACTCGTGGAAGCTCTCATTGAGTAGATGATGATCTTAAGAATAGTTATCTACTCTTCTTTGGCTGATACATAAAAGGAGTGTCATATGCAAAATGAGGGTTAGATGTTTCAGTTACTGCTTTGAACTCCCTGAATTAGGCTCTTTTATGTTTCTAATTGTAGGATGCTATCATAAACGTCCACCGTAAGGTGAACATAAAGGGGGATAATGGGCATCCGTGCTTGACACCGCGCCTTATCTTAAAATGGTTCCCAGCTTCCCCGTTGATGAAGGTTGACAACCTAGAAGATTTGAGACAATCCTGGACCCACCCAATCCATTTGTCTATGAAACCTTTAGCTCTCATCGTGGCAATTACAAAACCCCAGTTTAGCCTGTCAAATGTTTTCTCGAAGTCCAGTTTAAGGAGTACACCTTCCTCATTACCTTTTCTCAGTTGATAATTCACTTCTTGTGCTGTGGCAATGCTATCTAGTATGCTTCTAACTTTTATTAATGTTGTTTGATTTCTACCGGAGAGTCTATTCAAAAGAATCTTGTTAACTACCTTATAGATGCAGACATGCAGTTGAAGTGGCTGATTGATCGGTAATCTAAAATGTTCTCCGCTTCTTCATTTTCTGGAATAAGAATAATCCAAAAGTTGTCGAGTCTCTAGATGGAGGTCCTTCCCCGAGAAGAAGTCGTGCAAGAATCTACAAATGTCTATGCAGACGATCTCCTAATACTTCTTTAAGAAAAGCATGGAAAATCTATTAAGATCGACGACACCGTCTACACGAATGTCAAAGATTGTTTTTTTGAAGTCCGACTCCGCGGATACCAAGGTTTGTAGTTTCAGTTTCGGTCCGCCCATCGAGGATCGGTTTCGGTTGGTTTCGGAGTTTCGGATCGGTTTCGGTTTCTTTTTTAAAATTTAAAATAATTATAAAATATAAAATAATTACATCAGTACCCACTTCATAGTGGTCTTGTTTTCAAAAGAACGTGGCTTTTGCTTTACCCTAACTTTTTGTTAAAAAAATTGAAAAATCGTGATTCTGAATTTTGACCAAGTCTGGAGGAAAAAAGAGTTCTTGTGAAAGAATTTTTTTATATATTCAAAATATTTTACCGGACTTTTGGTTTTTAAATTGATCTTATACTTCTAGATTTCTGCGATTTTTTCCGGTCGAAAATACTTGAGGTTTTTTTTTCACCGAATTTTCTTTTTTAGCCAAAAGCTGTAAAGTCTGATTTTGTATAGGAACTGGAAAATTACATTTTGATTCTTTTGGATTTTGATGTTTCTGATATTTTTATTAAATCCAAATGGGGGGTATTTGCTTATTTACATAAAATAACTTAAAGTAAATGGTTACTTAAATGTCTTTTTCTCCAATGTCTCTGACAGTTGTTGGGGTCAATTGCCTTGCTTCCTCATCGTTTGCTACTTGTTGGTTGACAACAACAAAGGAGGAGTTAGACGAACCAATAACCTTCGCCGAATTAGGTTTGGAAGGCACAACATGGTGTTTCTCTCGATCCGCATTCAAAACATTGTAGGCGACATTAAAGGAAGGAGAACCACCTGAATCCAACACATTAAAAGGATTATTTAGAACCAATAATTCATCGAGATCATTGAAAACGGGTGACCCCATTATCTTGGGGTCATGCTGAGCCACAATTAGGGGGATTGAAAATTTGAATTCGGGCTCAAAATCACGGGATTGTCGGTAGCTTGATTCCCTCCATTTATTAAGGAGAAAAAGAAATCATCAGAAGATCTTTCCATACCTGCTTACCGGAAGGGCAGCAAAAGCTGGCTTGGCAAGCCCTCAACTAGTCTACCGCTCCGTGGCTCCTGCTTGCTCTGCGAATCGGATGGTCTACCGATTGATCAAGGGTTGTGTTGAACCAGGTTAGGGTTTGCCTATGGAGGATGCACTGGTGGAGACGATGGGCCCGACAAGCCTATGAAGGAGCTGCCTAGAGAGGGGGAGATAACCTCTACTCTAAATTTCAAGGCGTAGTACCTATCACAGAACAAGAATTCTGGGGAATCAATGCTGGGTTGGGAGTCTTGAAGAGGACTATGGCTTCCAAGCATAGTGACAAAGTTCGGGTTCGGCAATAAGTCGGCGAGGGAAAAACTCGGAAAAGTTCGACGAAAATCGGAAAGTTCGGGAAAAAAACGGGTAAAAGTCGGGAAAAAAAACGGGTTCGGGTTTTAATCGGCGAGGGTGAAATATGGAAAAAATCGGAAAGTTCGGAGCCTTCAAAATTTCAGTTAAGCACCTAAGACATTTCTACATGACGTGGCATCCGATCACAGTTCACAGAAATTGACACCAATGGCTGTGATCAGGACACACATGTGTCCTGGATTGTGTCACAAAGATCGGTAAAAAAACGCGTTTTTTAAACATTTTTTTTCAAAAAGACAGCAAAACATCGGCGATTTTTGTAACTTATAAAAATCGGGGAAAAATCGGCAACAAGTCGGCAGCCCATAAAATTGCGTTTAAAACACGTTTTTTTGAAAAAATCGGCGAACTTTGTTACTATGCTTCCAAGAGATCTGCGGTGTCGAAGAAGTCATTCTCCAGGGTTAGGAGATCCCCTAGAGGTTTGAGGGCGGATTGAGAAGAGGGGGTGTTCCAACCATGGACGGGTACCCTGAGATGAAAAGATGGACAACTGCTGAAGCCTTCACTCCTTTGTTCGGTGGTTCTCCGTCCACCGCTTAAACCTTAGCGAGATGTTTTCGACGTGGATAGGAACACCCTTGACACGATGTTGTAGACAGTGTTGATGGAAGGGAACTCCACAAGAAACTCATCAGGGCCTAGGACTCTGGAGCGAAGGCTTAAATCTGCGCCCCATGCATCTTTAAGGATTATGGGGAAACGCATGATATCCACCTCCCCCCACCACTTATGCGTTGACATAGGACTGAAGGTGCAAGAACGTTTCAAGCGCTTCTTGTGTGGAGGGCCAAATAAAGATAGGATCTGGGCAGTAGGGCGGTGGAGATGGAGGATGAAGGAATTCCTGAGTGGCCGACCAGTTGACAACCGTCGACGGGGGAGCCTACATGTTCTCGCTTAGTGACTGATGCCTCCGCACATGAAGCAAACCATGACATTGTGACAAGAAGAAATTTGGTAGCCTGATTCACCGCAATGATAGCAACTACCAGGGGAAACCGTCATCGAGAAGTCGGGCAGTGGTAGGAAAGGCCGCCGATTGGGAAAACGCTTGAAGCATTGATGGTCAATTCCTTTATCATGCCGTGATGGCCAAGGGACATCATGATGGGACGGAGTAGTAACACTTCTCTCCAACTCTGATTGATGACTCATTGATCGACTCTTGAGGCTCAATTCTATCTCCGGGTTCCATTGAATGAAGGGGTTATATATCAGGGGCTGCTTGGGTCCCCAAGGACCATGGATTTGGGACGGGAGCCTCTGCTCTGTCGTCATCCCCTTTGCCACTTCCCCTAATTTTTTCCCGCCCCCGAAATCCCCCCCATCCAAGAAGTAGCCCCTCAATACATTATTGTGTTATGATAATTGATAAGGTCCTTGCTTTTGAATGCATATACCTTCTCATTGTTTAGCAACCAATGTTTTAATTGTCGTTATTTTCGTGTCCTGGGGAAAAATCTGTGATTTATCGCAGGGCTCAAGTTGATTACAACCCAAGAACTTAAGTCGCATTCGACGGACAAGATGTGATGCTCCAAAAGTGACTAAGGTCGCATCTGACGGCTCATGCTAGTTGCATCCATATTACTCAAGTTGAGCATCCAATCTAATCCAAGGGCTCAAGTTAATTACAACCCAAGAACTTAAGTCGCATCCTAAGGACGAGATGTGTTGCTCCAAAAATGACTAAGGTCGCATCTGATGGCTCATATTAGATGCATCCATATGACTTAAGCATCCTATGGGCCAGATCAGATCATTGCCATGATTGAGTCAAAATCGGGCCTAAAGTGAGTGAGCCTAGCCCAATCTATTTGGGTTTGAGTACACCATATAGAATCATGCATGATGGACAACCCTTGCACCTTGGCAAATATAAATGTTATCCCGTCGTCCAATCGAGGCTGCAGGCAACCAAATGAAAATGTAGCGGAAAAATAAAGACATTCAGCGACAAAAAATAGATAGGGGTTAAAATGGTTATATTTCAAAGATGTAAAAATGATACAAGTGCTAGTCGGAATGGTGCCTCAGCCTGCATCAATAATACTCAAAAGAATGTTGAACTTTTGATGTTCAGTTTGATTTTCATTCACATTTAACATTAGTTTACTATAGGACATAAACTTCCTTCAGGAGAATATTGTTTTCATATCTAGAACATGTGGATTGTGGTAGTAATAGAATGGAATAGTTAAGTTCATGACATAAATAGAGCAATGATATGGAGCAGAAGGGAGGACAAGTTTTTCCGTTTTTTTTTTTTTTCCGAGCTTAGGACAAATTAAGATCCAATTCCTAAATGTAGTAGAAATGATGAGAATTAAGGTGAGTAAATTAAAGAAGTGGTTTAAGGGTTCAAATAATGAACTAAATCGAACCAAAATTTCTCCATTAAGCACTTCAATTTTTTCTTTCTTCTGAAAGTAATATCTATTTATATCATTCATCTGGGTATATGGTAAGACCATGTTGTGTTGACTGCTGAGAAGAAAGAATTTCTCACAGAGATCATGATATTAAAAGCACTTGTATTTCGTCCCCTGAATGTGGTTAATGATCTGAAATATACTTCTAGGAGTGTTCGATTGGCACATACAAAGATGTTGTTGGATCTGACGCATCACTCTGTACTCCTTGCTCACTCGATTTGCTACCCCAACGTGCTGACTTCATATATGTACGAGGTAATTCCCTAACTCTAAAATGGGCCTATATAAAGTCTCAGGAGTTTATGTGGATTCTATACAAAATATGTTGGGGTATATCTAATAGATACCTTTTTATTCTTTCAAAGGAAATCTATTTATTCATGGAAGAACATTAACTTATTCTTCGCAGGAGGTGTTACTCAGCCATTTTGTCCATATAAATGTCTATCTGAGAAGTACAAGATGCCAAAGTGCTATACACCGCTTGAAGAGTTCATATATACTTTTGGGGGTCCATGGCCTTTTGCAATTCTCCTGTCATTCATTTTGATTATGTTGGCACTTCTGTTAAGTGCTTTAAGAATTAAAGTGGTTGGAAATGATTTTGTTTATAGAGCTGGAAATTCTATTCAACATGATGGTTCTGATTCTTTTCCGTATCTATTGTCCCTGGCAGAGGTACCCCTCCCCCCCCAAGAAACTTTTCTTGTTATATCTTGTCGATTTAGAAGTGGAATTTCTTTTGCTCTGTTAGTTATTTGCATTATTATTGCACAATGTTGTTCTGTAGTCCCTTATGATTTGACTGGAATTTTAGGTACCAGGGACTAGCAGGGCTGAAGAAACTAAAAGCCATGCTCACAGGATGTATTTTATGGGTCCAAATACATTCAGAGAACCTTGGAACCTTCCTTACTCTCCGCCTGATGCAATTATTGCAATTGTGTAAGAATTACATCCAACTTAATAGGACTCCAAGCTGAACACATGTGCTGTACATGCATGTCACACTTCTTTAATGTACTTGTCGATGCCATTCGTCACAATCCAGAATTAATCCATCAGTATGTAACTCGCTTAGGCCACCATGCCATGATTTACCTGTCGACCCACTATCATGCACAAACCTTGCTAATGTATACACAGCAGAATTTATTACGAAACAGTATAGATGATCTTTATCATGGTTCATTTTATATCAGTCAATCACATGTAACTTCTATGCTGGCACAAAGAACATTGGACATCCACAAATACACAATACGATGTGTTATAGTTATCTACACTTTGTGAATCAACACACACCGCTTGAACAAAGTTATCCTATAATTAGATGTTTGGAATGACTTATAATTAGATGTTTGGAATGATTTATCTCTTCAATACTAGGAGTATTACCTGTGATTAGATCCGCCATTGTCGGATGCTTGTATGATTGCATATTGGCTATTGAGGCATCTTCCATGTATTTAATTTTTTAGATCCAAGAGTCAGTAATAATTGCAATCGCATAGAACTACATGCATCCAAAAAATTTCACCACATCGGAATGCATAATAGTATCTTCTTCGGAACTAGATCAATTTGTTAACCATTTGTCAATATTATTATTGTATTTCCTGTTACATAATAATATTTCTTCAATTTGGCTATTAACAAAATGAACACCCCCAGGTATGAAGATGCTTTCAACCGATTCATTGATGAGATTAACTCTGTTGCTGCATATGAGTGGTGGGAAGGTTCGGTACACAGTATACTCTCTGTAATTGCATACCCTTGTGCCTGGTCTTGGAAGCAATGGCGCCGAAGAAAGAAGATACATCGTCTTCATGAATATGTCAAATCGGAGTATGACCATTCGTGCCTCCGTTCTTGCAGATCGCGAGCTCTCTACAAAGGGATGAAGGTTTGGCTTATTGGTGTAATTGTATTTTGTCTGAGTGTACTCCAGATGTGAATAAGCTTTGGTCATTATGATTCTGATCTTTTTTATCAACTGCTGAAAACTGTTGATGTCCTGCAAATAGGAGCTTCAATTTTGGATCGCCTTAGTCTATACAAGCCTAAAACTTTTGAAAAAATTTGGGGGTTTATGAAGTATGAAAGAATGTAAAGAAAAAAATCTTTGGATATTGGAAAATTCGAAGTGCTGATTAAATAACATCTAACATACTAAGATGTTGAAGAGTAGATCTGGTTAGTTATGTTTTTTTTGCTAGCTGTAGGGGGTATATTGGGCTTGATTTTACACTTCATCTTATGTTTGGATGTATATTTGTTACCTATAATTGATTTAAACAGGTTTGAAATGGCTGATTGCTTGGCGTTGTGAAGTTTGATGCTTAATGTCTTCCTTATATTTATAATGAGGTAATAATGAGTGATCAATCATCTCTCTCTCTCTCTCTCTCTCTCTCTCTCTCTCCACGCACACACACGTGCGTGCGCGTGCGCGCACACGCAGTTTGCGAGCAATGACGGCCGCGAACGTTGTCTTCTTTGGTCGGCTTTGTCTGCTCTTGGTTCTCTTCTGCATATGATAATGATTTGTAGGGATTTTAACATCATTTTCCACCCTAAGGATAAACAAGGCGGCGCCCCTTTCTCGGTCAATCGTGATATCGACGAGTTTCACTCTTTTGTTTCCTCCTCTGGTCTCTTGGAGTTGGAATCTCGAGGTCCTTTGTTGACTTGGTGCACTAATCAGGCTCCTGCTTCTCGCATCCTGGAGTGCCTTGATAATGTTCTTTGCTCCTCATCTTGGTCAGAACTTTTTCCTGAGGCTTATGTTTCCCATCTCCTGCGCATTGGCTTAGACCACTGTCCCTTGCTCCTTTATCTCCTTTCTCTGATTCTGTCTGGTCCTACGCCATTCCGTTTTGAGAATTTCTTGTTAATGCACCCCATGTGGCGTCCTTTTTTGACCCAGGTGTGACGACCAAATATGGCCCCCCTCCGCGGTACTTTCTCTTCACCTCAACTTGCTTGCTACTCGTCAAGCCCTTCATCATTGAAATTGCAACCGTGTTGGCATTTTGGAGCGGCGGTTGTCCCAACTTTCTGATTATATTCATTCCTTGCAGATGGAGGAGGGTCGCCGAAGTTTGAGTCACTCGGAAGTGGCAACCTCCTTCGGTTGTTGTCCTATTACTTGGCCCTCCTCATGCAGGTAGTTAAGTGATGACAGAAGGCTCTGGTGCATTGGCTTCTCGATGGGGGACCTCAACACCAAATTATTTCACCAATCCACTCAGGTTCGTCGCTAACGTAATCACATTCATTTTCTCAATGATGATGTTGGGGCTGAGAGTCTCTGATCGTCCCTCCTTTGTGGATGTCCTTGTCCGACATTTTCAGACTCGGTGTAATCTGCCACTTTTACAAAGCTGATGATAGCCTCTTGAAGCTGGTCCCATCCCTTCTATCTAAGAGGGACAATGCCTTCCTCAATGACCCGTTTTCGCGGAGATCTCTCACCCTCTCTGTTATGCCTCGCTGTAAGTCTCCCTATTCTGATGGCTTCTCCCTCGAGTTCTTCATTGCCAATTGGGACATCGTTGGTCATGATGTTGTCTCTGTGGTTCTCCACTTCTTCCGTTCGTCTGCCATGCCGCCTACTTGGAAGGCTTCCTTTATTGTGCTTCTCCTGAAGTCATTGGTCCCCTGTTGCCCGGACCATTTCCACCCAATTAGTCTATGTTCGTTGGTTAGATTCTCGTGAACCGGTTAAAGATTGTGCTGCCTAAGTTAATCTCCCCGGAATATGGCGCCTTTCTTTTAGGCCGATCTATTTCCGAAAACATTCTTCTGGCTCAGGAATTGTTCCACTCCATGCACCATGCCTCATTTAACAAGAAGCTTCTTGCACTTAAGGTGGAAATGGCTAGCGCCTATGATCGCATGACATGGACTTTCCTCTGCAAGGTCCTCTGTGGGTTTGGCTTATGGTCAACCTAGATCTCTTGGGTCATGTGTTGTGTGGAGAATCGTTCCTTCTCCAGACTCCTCAACGGTTCTCCTACTCAATGGTTCTGCTCTAGTCGCGGCCTTCAACAGGACAACCCTCTTGCTCTGTATCTCTTTATTCTTGGGGCGGAGGTTCTTACCCGGAATGCGAAAGCCTCCTTAACTTCGGGCCTCTTGCATGGTGTTCAACCTTCGTGTGATGGAGCCGGTGTTGCTACGCTGGCCTATGCGGATAATTGTCTATTTTTTGGCAAATCAGAATCGCGCGAGCTTGATACCTTTTAATCGTTGCTATGGTGGTAATGTTTTCTTTCCGAGCAGTGGATTAATATATAGAAATCGTCTCTCACTTTCGCTGCCGGCATAGTCACAAAAATCTCCGATTTATTGAAAAAATCGCGTTTAAAACGCGACTAACAACTCTGCCGATTTTTTGCCGATTTTAACCCCGATTTAATCAAGTCATAAAAATCGCCGATTTATTCGGTGATTTTTTGAATAAAACGGATTAAGTCGGCCGCTTTTTGTGACAGCGTGATTTTATTTTAAGTTATTCTGCGGGTCTATGTTACCGCACGATTAATAATCGACTGGCCATTGTTCTCTGAGAGTAAACAGTTTGATCCCTCTCTTCTCCGACCGCGGGGCGACACAGGGCCACAGGCTAGGGCCCCGAACTTGCTGAATTTTTTCAAATTTTACCCTCGCCGATTAAAACCCGAACCCGTTTTTTATTGCCGACTTTTACCTGTTTTTTTCCCGAACTTTCCGATTTTCACCGAACTTTACCGAGTTTTACCCTTGCCGACTTATTGCCGAACCCGAACTTGGTGACTATGGCTGCCGGGGTCTCTAAGTCTCACAGGGGGGATATTTGCTCCATGCTCCACATACCCGAGGCGACCGGGCCTATTCACTATTTGGGCGTTCTTGTTTCTAGTTGTCGGCTTCCCGCCTCTGCTCATCAGGCTTTACTTCGAAAGGTGACTCATCGGATTGCTGGATGGAAGTCCCATTTGCTTTCCTTCGCTGGTCGGGTTACTCTGTTGCGGTCGGTTCTTCAATCTTTACCTGCGTTCGGCAGGCTAATTCCAGGATTCCGTCGGTTTTTTATGCTACCGAGAAGGAGATGCGACACTTTGTGGGCTAAAGGCTCCTCTTGCGGAGGAGTTTTGTCGACCAACTGCTCTTGGGGGGCTTGGGGGCTTGGCCTCCGTTGGTTTGGCTTCATGCATCATGCTCTGTTGGGTAAGAAGGTTTTGAATTTGTCAATTGGCGCCCCATCTTGTGGGTATCCTTTTGTTGAGCTAAATATGGTTTGCAACTGGACCTTTGCCATTGGCCTCGGCCAATGCATTGTTCTTGGGTTTGGTGGGCCGTATGTGATGACATACAGGTGATACGCAACCACACGGTCACCCCTGTTTGTTAGACCTCAGATTTTGACATCTGGGCCACCCCATGGTTGGCTTTTACTTTGATAGCTAGGGCAATCGCTCCCGTTAACGTTCTTGTCCCTTCCTCAATTTCGTCTATTTCTCGATTTTGTTTTGCTATCGGCAGAGTGGCATCCCAAAGTGTTGGCTTTAGTTTTTCTTGTGGATTGGATTCCTCGCATCCTTACCTTGTCCATATTGGAATCCTATCCTCCTTAATCCTTTTTTTGGGGTCCTCGTGCGTTGCCGGCGTACTTGGTCCGCGACACTTACTTCCTTCTTACTGCACCTTCGACTCCCCCTCTCCTTGATATGGTTTTCTCCTCCTGGACATGGTTGACCCTCTAATATACTGCCGTTCACGCCCGTCCGAAATTTTGACTCCGGAATCTGTTGACCATGCGTTGTTTACTTGTGCCCCGACGGTCAGATTATTCAAATGTTTTTTTACAAGCTTCTCCCTCTTCTTATGCGCCCTTCACCCCTTGGAATTTGGCACTCTTATGTCAACTTCCTCCTGGTGGTTCGGGCGAAATTAACCTTCCAACTTGGCCCCTCATTATGGTGGCCTGGTACATTTGGGAAGCTCGTAACCGGTCAGTTTTTGAGCTCATTGTTTAACTCCCTTTAGTCACCTGAGATTGCGTTTGTGATGACTTGGTTACTTATGTTTCGCTGTCTCAAGGACCGGCCCGGTGCTACGTCGGTTCAGTTCTCGGTAGCGGTTATCTAGGAACCTCCTGACTCGAGGGGGGGTTGCTCAAATTGAACTTCGATGACTCTTTCCACCCTCGACATGGAAGGGGAGGTGCTGGTTTCATGGTTCGTTCTTATCGTGGCACACCTTTACTGGTGGGGTCCACTACCTTTACTTGTTCCTCTGTTATGGACATAGAGATGCACAGGCTATGGCAGGGTTTGCTATTTTTATATTGATTCTGGCCATCTGCTGCCGTGCACATTTGAAGGCGACACCCAGGTTGGCATCCGGCGCATAGTCTCTTCTAACTCCGGCGATCCTCTCACTCAAGATTGCCACCGGCTCCATCGATTCTCTCACCGGTGGGTTTCTCATGTTTTTCGCGAGGCTAATTGTGTTGTGGATTGATTGGCCAATGATGCTTCCTCTCCGGCGATCTTCCCCTGCCTCTCCAGGGCGTCATTCTGGATGACTTCAACAGCCGTTTTCACCTACTATATCAGCTTGTTTCCGTGATTTCATATCAGTTTAGTGTACCTTTGTTGCAAAAAAAGGTAGATGTTGTGTACTTTGTGATAATGTTTGACATTACTTTGCTTTGTGAATGAAAGAAAGACATGCAAAATAAGGAGGTAGTTGTTGGATGATTTGTTCTGATTTCGATTTTGAACTAAATACATGTATTGTACATCTGCTTTTCCTTTTACATGGTCTACAAAGACAAGGGGTCAGTATGCTCGAATATGGATATCGGACATATATATATATATATATATATATATATATATATATATATATATATATATATATATATATATATATATATATATATATATATATATATAGAGGTATTCTAAAATGCGGCATACGGTACGTGCGGCACTGCACCGCAGCCGTCTGATGTACTCGCTGCGTGCATCGCATGCATGCAGCGGTGCATCAAACGGTTGACGTGCAGTGCCGCATTCTAGCATCCCTCTCTCTCTCTCTCTCTCTCTCTATATATATATATATATATATATATATATATATATATATATATATATAGGGGCATGCGGTAAGTGCGGCACTGTACCGCAGCCGTCTGATGCACACAGCACTTGCATCAGACGGTTGCGGTACAGTGCCGCACGTACCGCATGCCGCATTATAGCATGCCCCTATATATATATATATATATATATATATATATATATATATATATAATCCCTCAAGTGTGATCTTGCTGGTGTGATCCATTTGGTGCGACCCTGACGAGTAACATATGCACCAGGAGTAACACAACATATGCAATGGAGCCCAGCCACATGCGGATGTTAACGTGCATGCACCACCCAGTCCGCCCAGCCGCCTAGTGCAACATATGCAATGGAAGCAGTGCAACACATACAATGGAGCACTCCAACATATGGATGTTAGTGAGCAAACATATGTTAGTTGTGATGCATGCACCACCCAAACAATACATCACAGCCATACAAATTAAATCCAATGACCCATAGTGAGTCAACATATGTTAGCTGTGATCAAGGTACAAAAAATCGATATATTTCGCAAAATATTGCAAAATATATCGGAAAAATAAAAACCCGATACAAAATCCCACATACAATCTCGAGCAAAACTGAAAATGTCAAAAATATTGAGCGGTTTCGCGAAATATCGTGATATTTCCATCTCCACGAAATATCGCGAGATTATGTCGAAGTTTCGCGAAAATTTTAAAAAAATTCGCGAAATATATCCGAAATTGTGGGATTGACTGGTTATAAAAGGGAGCTTGTGGCATGGTTCTCAGCAACTTATTTACATATAATAACATTCAAGTAAATTTCGTTTTACTTAATTTTTATTTTCTCCATTTACTTTAAGTTATACATTTACTTGAATGTTATTATATGTAAATAAGCAAATACCCCCCATTTGATTTCAATAAAAATATCAAAAAAATAAAAAACCAAAGGAATCAAAAAGTAAACTTTCAGTTTTAGTTGGAGAAAACGGTTTTCATGATTTTTTTTATAAAATCCATATGGTGAGAAAAGTGATTAAATCAACTCCTTTTTAGCTCAAAAAATTCCACAAAATGTAGAAGCACGAGTGCATCTAGAAAACCATGGTCCGTCTTAGAAAATTTTCAATGTATAAAAACTTTTCTATATAAAAGCTCTTTTTTTCCAGACTTAGTAAAATTTTCAATGTATAAAAACTTTTCTATATAAAAGCTCTTTTTTTCCAGACTTAGTAAAAAACAGTGGTTCACATTTCAGCATAATTTTTGCACAATTTCAAACTTGCATAACTTTCTTTGTTTTAAGTCCGCTTTGAAAATCGTTTAAAACATTATTTTAACAAACAACTAATCTTTATTTTGAAAATATTTTTATTCAAAAAAAGATTAAAAAATATTTGAAAAATATATATCAAAACCGAACCAAACAAGATTGCACAAGACTCACAGACTCACAGCTCACAGACTCAATACATTAAATACATGCTATGTGAATCTCTACACCCCTAGATAGGGTACAAATATTATTTGAGTGTTCCAAAGTGTGTATCTATACTTGGTTTATGACTATCCAGAGTTTCACTAAAAAATTCTATAAAAAAATCAATATTTCCACAATTTCTACAAAAGTACAATATTTCCACACTGTCGAAATATTTCCATATCTTGAAGGTCGAAATTTCCACCGAAATGAAGATTTCGAACCTTGGATGTGATGCATTCACTGTCCAAAAAATACATCACATCGATACAAATTAAATCAGAAGGCCCACATTGCTCGGATTGCACCAACTGGGTCGCACCAACATGATGCACTAGAGGGGGACTCTTTCTCTCTCTCTCTCTCTATATATATATATATATTGGTAAGATGTATTAGTGTATATACATACACTCAGGGTATATATATATATATATATATATATATATATATATATATATATATATATATGTCTCACATGTATTCACATTATATTGGCTATTGGCCTAATGAGAGATTCATTTCATTCTCTCCCCAAACCCTAGCTCTCATTCTCTCTCTCTTTTTCTCTTCCTCTCTTCCTCTAGGGTTTGTCACATGGTATCAGAGCAAGGTTGATCGCCGGTGTCGTCAACGGCTCCCTTGTCTCCTCGCGATCAGATCCAGATCTTCCCCGCGATCAGATCTGCCGATCCGCCCTTCCCCGCGATCAGATCTCAAGCCTGCCCTGCCCCGCGCGCTCCGCTCCAGCCTGCCCGCGCTCCAGATCTTCCCCGCGATCTCGCGATCTGCCGATCCACTCGCGCGCGCGATCCGCTCCCGTGCGTGCGCGATCCGCTCGCGCTCGCGACCCGCTTCCTCGCGCTCGCGACCCAGCCTGCCCCTGCCGCTCGTGATCCAGCCTGTCCTGCCGCTCGTGATCCAGCCTGCCTGCCGCTCGCGATCCAGCCAGTCCCTCGCGCTCGCGATCCGCGCATCTCCGCTCGCGATCCGCGCCTCTCCACGCGTCTCCTCGTCTCTCCGATTAGCTCGCAGCATCCCTGATTTGATCCGGGAGGGGACCTCTCGAGCTCTTCGAGCCTTCTTTCTCTCCGGACATGTCCTCGACTTCTGCAATGACGACTCCGCCGGCATGGTCAGCCACGGTGGAATCCACCCTTGAGGGTCGCAATCTTCGAGGACACCTTGATGGCTCTTCCACGTTTCCTGCTTCCGATACAGAAAACGGTCCCTGGCGCCTTCGCGATCAGCGCATCAAGGCCTACCTTGTTGCATCTGTGGATCGCTCTCTTCGCCGGGACATGGTTGGGCTTGCCACTTCTGTAGCGATTTGGGGTCATCTCACTGCTCGCTTTGTTGAGAAGAGTGGAGCACGTGAGTATCAGCTTCTCACACAGGCCCAGTCGGCACAACAGGGAGAGTTGACGGTCCAACAGTTTTACTGTCAGATGCGCTCCTACTGGTGTGATCTTCAGGATCTTGCTCCCGTTCCTGACCCGTCCCGTGCTGTCGAGTATCAGCTCTACCGGGAGTGTCTTCAGCTCTATCAGCTATTCGCTGCCCTACGACCAGAGTTCAGTGCTCTGGCCGGTCAGCTTCTTCACCGGGACAGCCTTCCTCGTCTTGATAAGGCTGTGGCTGAGCTGGTCGCTGAAGAGACTCGTCTGCGTACTCTTGCCTCCAGGGCCTTACCTCTTCAGGGTGTACTTGCTGCGGCTCCGCCACCAGTCTCAGGCCCACCTGTGTCTTTTGTGTCTTCTGTCTCCGCTACTGCCTCCCATAGTAGACCGTTTTGCACTCATTGTCAGACACCGGGTCACTTCGTGGACACTTGCTTCTCACTTCATCCAGAGAAGCGTCCTACCTACAGAGATCGAGGTCGAGGACGAGCTCAAGGTCGTGGTCGCCCTGTTCCTACTGGTGCTGCTGCCTCTTCTGTCTCAGCTGGCGAGCTACAGTCTATTCGTGAGGAACTAGCTCAGCTTAGACTTTCTCAGCAGTCTGCTGCTACTCCTGGATCCTCCAGCGCCTCAGCTTTCTCTGCCTCTCCTAGTAGTCCCATTGTTTGGATACTGGATTCGGGTGCCTCACACCACATGACTCCGGATGCCTCCCTGCCAGTGTTCTAAAAAGCGGTCTAGGCGGCCGCCTAGGCGCTAGGCGGCCCCCCACCGCCTCGCCTAGGCCCTAGGCGCTCCAGAAAAGCGGCCAAGCTCCCAGGCGGAGCTAGGCGGCCGCCTAGGCGGTCTAGGCGGGGCAAGGCGGCCGCCTAGGCGGGCTGAGGCTGGCCAGGCGAACCAGGTGAGCCAGGCAGGTTGAGGCTGGCCAGGCGGACTAGGCGGGCTGAGGCTGGCCAGGCGGACCATGTTTGCTTTTGTTCTTGTTAATCACTCAATTTTGAATTATGGTTATATACTTGTTCTTTAAAATAATGCTTTGGGATAATCTTGAACTTATATTAATTTTTAAACATATATATATATATTATATAATATCAAAATAATAATTAAAATAATTTAAAAAAAGGCAAAACGCCTAGGCGCCGCCTAGGCGCCGCCTAGGCCGCCTAGGCGCTAGGCTGCCCCCCACCGCCCGACTAGCGCCTAGCGCTTTTTAGAACCTTGCTCCCTGCTCACTGCTTGTCAGCCTGCGACGCACCTGCCACCGATCCACACTGCAGATGGTTCTCGCTTAGCCATCTCACAGTCTGGATCCATTACTTCAGCCTCCGCCCCTGCTTGCCATCTCTCCTTATCCTCAGTGCTTCACGCTCCCACACTCCACATGCACCTGATTCCTGTTAGTGCTTTGTGTGACTCTGGCTGCTCGGTGACATTTACCCCTTCCTCTTGTTCTATGCAGGATTTACGTACTGGCCGACCAATTGGAGCAGGTCGTAGGGCATGCGGACTCTACCAGATGGAGTTTCTTCACTCTTTGGATCTGTCATCATCTGGGTTTTGTGGCGTTGTCTCTCCTAATGCCGACCTGTGGCATAGGAGACTAGGTCATGTGTCGGAACCGCGACTTAAAAGATTATTCCATTCTGGAGCTCTAGGTCGTGGTTCTTTTTCATCTTTATCTACTTGTACTGGCTGCAAGATTGCAAAAGCTGCTGCCCTTCCTTTTTCATCAAGTACTTCTCAGAGCTCTGCTCCTTTTGATCTTATTCACTCTGATATATTGGGCCCCTCTCCTCTCCCCTCTATGACTGGGTATTTATATTATGTCTCGTTTGTGGATGATTACAGTCGTTACACGTGGGTCTACCTTCTTCGCCGTCGATCGGATATCCTCCAAGTCTATAAGGACTTCACATCCATGATTCACACGCAGTTTGGTCGGTGCATCAAGATCTTTCGATCTGATTGTGCCCTTGAGTATCTATCAACCGCTATGCGTAGCCTTATTCAGTCCCATGGGACTATTTTCCAGCACTCGTGTCCTCACATCCATGAGCAGAAGCATCGCCATATTCTTGCGACTACTCGTGCTCTCCTTCTTTCTAGTTCTGTTCCTCGGCGCTTCTGGGCTGAGGCTCTCCTCACCTCAGTTCAGCTCATTAACATCACTCCTTCGTCAGTTCTTCCGGACGACTTATCTCCTCATGAGCGTCTCCTCTCTACCACTCCTGACTACAGCCCTCTTCGCACTTTTGGGTGCACCTGTTTTGTTCTTCTTCCTTTCCATAAGCGCACAAAGCTGTCTGCTCAAGCAGCTAAGTGCATCCTTCTTGGGATCAACACTGAGCACAAGGGATACCGCTGCTATGACCCTATTGCTCATCACTTGCGTATCTCTCGACACGTCTCCTTTGTCGAGGATACGCCCTACTACTCTCCTAAAGCTCAGGATCTCACCTTTCTCGAGGGTTCTTCTCCTCCATCATCGACACCTATGCCTCCCTCGTCGGCCTCTCTAGTTCCCCTGGCTCCGTCGGCTCCTTCCTCACCACCAGCTCCTTCGGCACCACTGGCTCCTTTGCCAGTTGTTTTCCCAGCGTCTCCAGGGGACTCCTCCGAGGCTTCCTCCTCTATGCCCATGCCTCTCTCTCCTCCCCGGGTTGTCTCTCCATTTCCTCAGGTCTACTCTCGTCGGCCTACCCCTGTGTCTCCGTGTCCTTCCTTCTTAGCGGATGCCGGCTCTCCTACTGTTGCGGTTACTCCTAGTTTTTCACCTCCTGTGCTTGCTCCATCATTGCCAGTCGTGGATCCAGGCCCGCCTCGCTACCCTCAGCGCCAGCATCACCCGCCTGACCGTTTTAGCCACGACACTGGGTCTCCTGATCGTTTTGGTTTTGCCTCTGTCTGCAGTTACTCGCCTCAGTTTACTGCATTTCTTACTGCTGTGCACGCAGATCAGGAGCCTCGATCTTACTCTGAGGCAGTTCAGTTTCCTCAGTGGCGTCAGGCTATGGATGAGGAGTTTCAGGCCTTTCAGCAGACTCAGACTTGGGATGTTGTCCCTCTGCCCCCTGGCGTTGCGCCTGTCAGCTGCAAGTGGATTTATAAGGTCAAGCACTGCCCTGATGGATCCATTGAGCGTCACAAGGCTCGGGTGGTGGCTCGTGGCTTTACTCAAGAGTATGGCGTTGACTACAAGGAGACCTTTGCTCCGGTGGCTCAGATGACCACCGTTCGCATTCTTCTGGCGGTTGCAGCTGTTCATCGATGGGCCCTTCTTCAGATGGACGTGAAAAATGCCTTTCTTCACGGTGACCTGTCTGAGACTGTCTACATGGATCCTCCTCCTGGTCTCCGTGTTCCTTCTCAGCACGTGTGTCGTCTTCGTCGGGCCATTTATGGGCTCAAGCAAGCTCCTCGTGCCTGGTTTGAGCGGTTCCGCCGTGCTGTCAGAGAACTTGGTTACTCAGAGAGCAGTCAGGACCACTCTCTGTTTGTCATATCGTCCCCGCAGGGCCGGGCGATTTTACTGTTATACGTGGACGACATGATCAACACTGGAGATGACTCTGCTGCGATTGCTAGTCTTCAGCAGCACTTGAGGAACCAATTTCAGATGAAGGATTTGGGTACGCTTCGCTACTTTCTTGGTCTTGAGGTAGCATACAGTGCAGATGGCATTGTGCTCTCTCAGCAGAAGTACCTTTCAGACATCCTTAGTCGTGCTGTCCTCACAGATAACCGCACAGTAGACACCCCTCTTGAGCTTCACTCGAAGCTACGTCCTACAGATGGAGTTCCTCTTTCAGATCCCACTCGTTACAGGCAGATTGTGGGACAACTCGTCTATCTCTGTATCACTCGGCCTGACATTGCACATGCTGTCAGCATTGTCAGTCTGTTTGTTGCAGCTCCACACTCAGTTCACTATGGTGCTCTTCTTCGGATCCTCCGGTACCTCAGAGGGACGGTTACTCGCTCTTTGTTTCTGTCGTCGTCTTCCTCTCTCAGACTTCGAGCCTACTCAGATGCAGACTGGGCTGGAGATCCGACTACACGCCGCTCCACCACTGGTTACTGCTTGTTTCTCGGCGACTCTTTGATATCCTGGCGCAGCAAGAAGCAGAAAGTGGTGTCTCTCTCTAGTACTGAGGCTGAGTACAGGGCCATGGCCTCCACGACTAAGGAGATAGTTCACCTTCAACGTCTCCTTAGTGATCTCGGTGTTGCTTTCTCCGAGCCTACTCCACTTCACTGTGATAACCGGAGTGCTATTCAGATTGCTAGCAACCCGGTTTTTCATGAAAGGACAAAGCACATCGAGATTGACTGTCACTTCGTCCGACAGGAGTATGAAACCATGACAATCTCACTACCTTTCACTCCCTCAGCAGAGCAGATCGCAGACTTCTTCACGAAGTCTCATCCTACACCTCGTTTTCGGTTTTTGATTGCCAAACTCTTGGTGCATGATCCACCCTGAGTTTGAGGGGGGGTGTTAAGATGTATTAGTGTATATACATACACTCAGGATATATATATATATATATATATATATATATATATATATATATATATATATGTCTCACATGTATTCACATTATATTGGCTATTGGCCTAATGAAAGATTCATTCCATTCTCTCCCCAAACCCTAGCTCTCCTTCTCTCTCTCTCTTTTTCTCTTTCTCTCTTCCTCTAGGGTTTGTCACACACACATATATATATATATATATATATATATATATATATATATATATATATATATATATATATATATATATATATATATATATATATATATATGCTTAGGTGCGGTTTGCAGTCCGATGCACCGGCCGCGTGCATTCGATGCATGTAGTGGTGCATCGGAC
Organism: Chamaelirium japonicum; assembly: GCA_947650365.1. Lineage (NCBI taxonomy): Eukaryota > Viridiplantae > Streptophyta > Magnoliopsida > Liliales > Melanthiaceae > Chamaelirium > Chamaelirium japonicum. The sequence continues at coordinate 37,283,875 of OX393550.1, forward strand.
GGCTGCGGACCGCAGACTGCACCTAAGCATTCCCATATATATATATATATATGGGAAAAGGGAGCCTAGACCTGAAGTGCAGCATCGTTGCTGCACCTCAGGCATTGTTTGCAATCCTAAAAGTTTGAGAATTTGGTGATTTTTGGTGGATGTGTTTTCTAGGGTAAGGTGATCATCCTCACAAAAAATCAGTAAATTCTAAAACTTCTAGGGTCATCAAATGTTCGAAACATTTTCGATCGTTCACTGTAACCGTTAATTTTGCCGAGCTCATTTGATGACCCTAGAAGTTCTAGAATTTGCTGATTTTTGGTTTTGGTGAGGATGATCACCTTGCCCTAGACAGCACACCCACCAAAAATCATGAAATTCTAAGACTTCTAGGGAGCGGTAAGCAAGCGAGAGGTGCAGCAACGATGCTACACCTCAGGTGCAGGCTCCCTTCCCCCCCCCCCCCCCTCTCTCTCTCTCTCTCTCTCTCTCTATATATATATATATATATATATATATATATATATATATATATATATATTTATGAAACAAGATGCTACCTTCGAAAGCAGCGTTCTTCGCTGCTTTGATAGGTCGCCGGTGGCTATCAAAGCCATGAACGACGACAAAGGTCATCCGAACTCACAATTGGGAGGTGTTAGAAATCACCGGAGGTGGTCGCTGGCTACAGAGGTCGTCGGAGGTCGCCAGATGAGATGTGGTGATGAATAAACCGCTCACAATGAAAAGTCACCAGAGTCCTCTATTAGTAGATGCCGATAGGTGGTGTCAGTGGAGATTATTGGTGGAGGTGATCGGAGGTTGTTGATGTTGATTTTGACCAGAAATCACATGTGGCGCAGCCGTGGTGGGTTGTCAAAGCAGCAAAAACGCTAATGTGAGAGGTAGCATCCTGACCCTCTCTCTCTCTCTCTTTATATATATATATATATATATATATATATATATATATATATATATATATATAATGGGAAAAGGGAGCCTAGATCCGGGTGTAGTAAAGAATGCTACACCCCAATGGTGTTTGATCACCCTAGAAGTTTTAGAATTTGATGATTTTTGGTGGATGTGTTCTCTAGAATAAGGTGATCATCCACACCAAAAATCAGCAAATTCTATAACTTCTAGGGTCACCAAATGTTTGAAGCTTTATCGACTGTCCATTGTAACCATTAATTTTGTTTAGCACATTAGATGACCCTAGAAATTTTAGATTTTGCTGATTTTTGGTGAGGATGATCACCTTACTCTAGAGAACACATCCACCAAAAATTACCAAATTCTAAAACTTCTAGGGTGATCAAACACCATTGGGGTGCAGGGTCCTTGCCCTCTCTCTCTCTCTATATATATATATATTGTGACGACCAAGATCCAATAGCCAAGAGCCAAGACTCTTGAGACTGTGATGCCAAGATGGATGAGGTAAGGTGAGGTGCACAAGGTTATGAGTTAGGCCCACATCGCCTGGAGAGAAGGAGATCTATATAATTTTTCCTCCCAAACATAGTAGACGCGTTTAAAAACCGTGCGCTGCTACGGATTTCGTAAGAACTCCGTAGTTAAGCATGCTCGGGCGAGAGTAGTACTAGGATGGGTGACCACCCTGGGAAGTCCTCGTGCGGGCACGGGCAAAGCAGACAAAATCTTTTGTGTTTGGGGCGGATGTTATATATATATATATATATATATATATATATATATATATATATATATATATATATATATATATATATATATATATATATATATATATATATAGGGTCAGGATCGGATGACCCAGCAAATTTTGACCCATTAATAACCCAGCACCCTTTGAGGCACTTAGAGGTTATAGAATGGGCTGATTTTTTGTAGGGATGTTGTCTATGGTATGTTGATCATCCTCACAAAAAATCATCCCATTCTAAAACCTCTAGGTGCATCAAATGCGCACTTCAAATCAACGGTTAAAATTGACAGTAAAAAACCGTTGATTTGAAGAGCACCCTTTGATGCACCTAGAGGTTTTAGAATGGGCTGATTTTTTGTGAGGATGATCAACATATCATAGACAACATGTCTACAAAAAATCAGCCCATTCTAAAACCTCTAGGTGCCTCAAAGGGGGCTGGGTTATTAATGGGTCAAAATTTTGATGGGTCATCCGATCTATATATATATATATATATATATATATATATATATATATATATATATACATATATATATATATATATATATATATATATATATATATATATATATATATATATATATATATATATATATGGGTCAGGATCGGATGACCCATCAAAATTGACCCATTAATAACCCAGCCCCCTTTGAGGCACCTAGAGGTTTTAGAATGGGCTGTGTTTTTGTAGACATGTTGTCTATGATATGTTGATCCTCCTCACAAAAAATCAGCCCATTCTAAAACCTCTAGGTGCATCAAAGGGTGCTCTTCAAATCAACGGTTAAAATTGACAGTCAAAAACCGTTGATTTGAAGTGCGCATTTGATGCACCTAGAGGTTTTAGAATGGGCGTATTTTTTGTGAGGATGATCAACATACCATAGACAACATCCCTACAAAAAATCAGCCCATTCTATAACCTCTAAGTACCTCAAAGGGTGCTGGGTTATTAATGGGTCAAAATTTGCTGGGTCATCCGATCCTGACCCTATATATATATATATATATATATATATATATATAGGAAAGGGGTTGGTGAACTTGAGTTCACAAAGGAATGGTGAAACATGATTTATATTGTGCCATGTGTCCACGGAAAAGACATAAAGCAAGTAAGAGAGGACAAACATTTAAGATGGATGAAAATTGAAAAGACATAAAGCAAAAAGTAAAAGAAAATGTGTACGCATGTCGCCTAGAAAACTCAAGTTCACCAATCTAATCGTGAACTTGAGTTCAGCTTCTCGGTCCTCTCTCTCTCTCTCTCTCTCTCTCTCTCTCTGTATATATATATATATATATATATATATATATATATATATATATATATATATATATATATATAGGGTCAGGATCAGATGACCCAGCAAATTTTGACCCATTAATAACCCAGCACCCTTTGAGGCACTTAGAGGTGATAGAATGGGCTGATTTTTTGTAGGGATGTTGTCTATGGTATGTTGATCATCCTCACAAAAAATCAGCCCATTCTAAACCCTCTAGGTGCATCAAATGCGCACTTCAAATCAACGGTTTTTGACTGTCAATTTTAACCGTTGATTTGAAGAGCACCCTTTGATGCACCTAGAGGTTTTAGAATGGGCTGATTTTTTGTGAGGATGATCAACATATCATAGACAACATGTCTACAAAAAATCAGCCCATTCTAAAACCTCTAGGTGCCTCAAAGGGTGCTGGGTTATTAATGGGTCAAATTTTTGATGGGTCATCCGATTCTGACCCATATATATATATATATATATATATATATATATATATATATATATATATATATATATATATATATATATTTGCATGCATTTTTTATTAAAATATTTATTACATATTACCTTGTATATGAATATCAATATATGGTCATCATTCCAATTGAAGTACGCAGAGTGCTGACTTGTTTTATTGTTCACTCCATTTTACATATGCAACATACAAAATCTCCAAGCAAATCTCGAATTTTAGTTCTAAGATATAATGACTGCAGGTTGGTTCAACACCAGATTTGATGGTTGCGTACATTGATTTCTTTCTGGGAGGTGATGAGAAACGGCTAGATGTAGCATCCACTATCCTCCAGAGATTCCCCATGTGCATCATTTTTGGCGGCAATGGAAGTTACATGTCCCCATACTATCTTCATAGTGACATGCTGTTGACGAATCTCCTTGGCCAGGTAGTAGTGATGTGCCTGAAGTGCACAGTCTGCAGTCTCAATTAAATTACAAATCATGTTCGATTAGAACCTGTAGTCATAACAATTAATTTGTTTTTTAGTACGTGTCCACGGCAATCTGGAACAAATTGGTTGCTGGGTTGAATGCTCAGTTGAGGACGGTAAGGCAAGGATCCATCCGTTCTGCTCTGCATCCTGTTATTGCATGGGTCAACAGTCATGGGAATCCCCAACTCGAATACAATGGTGTTAGAGTTGAACTGGGTTGGTTCCAGGTCACAGCTTCTGGTTATTACCAACTAGGTCTCTTGGTAGTGGTGAATGAGTATTTTCTCAGCAAGGTGCACAAGTCAGATATTTTAGATACAAGTACTAATGATAGTTCAAGGTATGTTGGGTTACATGTATGATGTGTAGATCTTCAATGTTTTCTTAACCAGATAATGTAAATTGAAGTTCAGTTAATATTTTTTAAATATGTACCTGGTTACACACTATTATTAGTGGGATCAAATTATTATTATTTTGTTCAGGAAAAATGTTGCAGTTTCACGGAAGAGCCTTAAGCAGCTTCAGCAGAATCAACCTTTCACTAGTCATGCAATTTCACGCAAGAGGTTGACCGGAGGAGTGAATGGTGGGATAATAAATGATGCAACATTGCAGTCGTTGGATTACAAAAGGGACTATCTCTTCCCATTTTCTCTTCTATTGCAAAATACCAGGCCGATTGGCCTCCAGGTAATCATCTAGTGCTACCCAGCTCTCAATTAAATTTTGCTTATTATGGTTTTTCTTATTATTGGTAACTGAAGATTTAGATATATTCTTATTTCAGGACACACTACAGCTGCTTATTTCTGTCATGCTCTTGGGTGATTTCACTATCACCCTTCTTACACTGCTTCAGTTTTACTGGATTTCTCTCGGAGCTTTTCTTGCCGTCTTGCTCATTCTTCCCCTGTCCTTGCTTTCTCCCTTTCCAGCTGGTCTAAATGCTCTTTTCAGTCGAGGACCTAGAAGATCTTCACTTTCCCGTATTTATGCATTGTGGAACACTACATCAATATCAAACATTGTAAGTTTTCTTATTTATATGAATCTTGTGAATAATGACTTTTTTAGTCTGGTGAGCATCAATAATAAGTCAGAAATCACATAAGCTTAATCGATTAGGAGTTAGTATAGCAAAACGCCATGAGACATACTGATTTTGTTGGTTTCTTCTAAAACAACATTTTATGATTACTCTGAGTGATCTATGACAATAGACATTAATTTAATTCCATTGTTCTCCTTAGCAATGTCAGCAAAATTCCATATATTATCTACTTTTAGGACTTTGAGATTACAAGTCCCACAAAGGGACACTTCAATATGCATAAGAGCATAATGTCTATTTAACCGAAAGGAAAGGCTTTAAACCTGCACTTTAAACTGCTGTATAATTTAATTTAAATTTAGAGAATATTTGTCTCCAATTCCTCATGAAATTGTTAAAAATCTATGTTGCTGTTTCATTTCTACGCCTAAAACATCAAACGTCAATGTTGTTGGTTAGATTACAATTACGGTGCTAGACTTCTATTTATGATGGTAATGATAGAAATGTGTACCTTACGATGTTGTCAAGTGTGACCGGATATGCGCATATGCAGACGCATCTGCGATCTCAAGTCCAACGTATGGTTGTGCGGCCACCAACTCAAGTGTGCATCTGCGGCCGTACATTGCATTGTTTGGTTACACTATATCAAGTTTGAATGCGGTCACACTCTAGTACCTTTTTTTTCAGCCATTGGTGGTACGACCAAACAAAGAACATGTGCGATCGCACATGTTCTCAACTACTAGTTTCCTCCAACCATTATATAACACCCCCCCCCCTCCCCAAAAAAAAAAAAAAAAAAAAAAATCAAAATCAAAATCAAAATTCTCTTCATCCATGGCTTTTTTGATTGCAAGTGAGAGGGTGAAGACTCTTCCAGTTCTGGATATGACTTGGATGGAAGTATGAGCACTACATAACCCGACAGAGAAGAATGTTGTGTGTTAGTGTGGCTACTGTTGGGGGAAAAATCTTGCTGGCTCGAGTGCATGACTTGCAAGGCAAGGAAAACGTAAGAACGGCTGGCTCCGTGAGGAGCGCAGACCCTCCGACGCCCAAGTTCGTGAAGGTTCGAACAAGGGAGAGCTGAAGTAGTTGGAAAATGTCAGGGTTTCTATGTTTCGAATCTGTACTTTGTAACCGGGGGTTATACCTTTATAGAAATTTTGCAATGCCACCAGAGGTTGACACGTGGCCGCTCTTTCCCGCACCTTCTACACCTTCACATGCCAACCCACATGTGTCTTAATGGCCTTTGTCTTTTAGCCTGCTAGGCAGTAGCGGTCTAGTCCAGGTGGGTGTTCTGGAAGGCTCTAGTCTGGGGCGTTCTAGGCCGACCTTGACCGGCGATTGTGGCTCGCAATCACCCACGTAGTTCCACGGGGGTGGTGACATCTGTCGATTTGTTACCGCCTTACTGTAGGCAACCCCCGTGGGCAAGTAGGCGAACTCCTTTGCTGTTACGTGATTGGGTGAGCTCCCGGGCAAGCTATGGGCGCCAGCTAGGGACGACCTCTTCCGCGTGTCAGCCGATCGCATGCGGTCAGGGCGAACTCCCAGGCGAGCTGCAGGCGTCAGCCAGGGACGACCTCTTCCGCGTGTGAGCCGATCACGTGACGTCAGGGCGAGTTGCGGGCGTCAGCCAGGGGAAACCTCTTCCGCGTGCGAGCCGATCGAGCTCCCAGACAAGCTGCGGATGTCAGCCAGGGGCGACTTCTTCCGTGTGCGGTCAGGGTGAACTCCCAGGCGAGCTGCGGGCGTCAGCCATGGATGACCTCTTCTGTGTGCGAGTCGATCGCGTGCTGTCAAGGCGAGCTGCGGGAGTCAGCCAGGGGCGACCTCTTCCGCGTGCGGTCATGGCGAACTCCCAGGCGAGCTTATGGTGGATCTCACATCATACAATGGAGCAAAAAATGAGTCCTTCAAAGGGGCACCTCGCGTGCGAGGTGTTTGTGAAGGCAGAGTCCGGCTTCTTTGGGCGTGTTCTTTGAACTCCGAGAGCTATTCTGGTTACAATGCTGCTTGTCGAAAAATTGGGGTTGGCCTTGAATCTCGAGCTTATCCGGGGTGGGCTTCTTCTTTGGTTACCCGGGGTCACCAAGGGTGTGCCCAAAGACAAAGACGATCTCCCTGAGGACTTATGTCATCTCGTCATGTCCTCCCCTGCTACTGCGATGTGGACGACGAGCTGGTGATATTTTTTGGCACCATCAGCTACCATCGCAAGAGTGGAATGGCATGCCACTAACAACACTTTGGCACATCCGGCCAGTGGTAATGCAAAATCATGCCCTAAGGCCAAGTAATGTAGGCACCAAATAGGTTCACTATAAATTTCCACTTTCGGCACAAATTCTAGCCGGTAAACTAGAAAAGATTATCAATATAGCGCACAACTCAATAAAGAGCACAAGTGCGTGCTAATAACAAAAGATTTAACTAGCATATGCAAAAAATACTAATTATTGTTCAAGATCTAACAAGTTAAGATATAGATCTACACATAAAGTGAATTCCAGAATATAATAGCATTCATCGCAGCAACATATTTTGATATAAAGAAGCCTATATGTAGCAGGTTTTGATATAAAAAAAGCGGCTAAACAGTCGGTGGAAATATGGCAATGATTCTGGCGCTTTAATGGGCTTCAAATTAGGAAAATAAGGATGATTGGGGTAACAAGGATGAAGTAAAAACAAATAAAGATGATGGTGGTGAGACGGAAGCGGAGGGGAACTGTATGGACAAAATTTGCTCAAAACAAATTACAAACTTGCTCGGATGAGCGAAGTACAAAACTTATTGAGAAATTATGAGGCGTGGTCAGACGCGCTAGAGGCCTCGGCAAGCAGCCTCGAGAAGGGAGAGAAGTCAGGGTCGGGATCTGCCAGTGCAGTGCCACTCAATGTTGTCAGAACCGAACTGGAGGACGAACCGGTTTGTGTACCGGTCCGGTTCGACCGGCCCAACAAACACAGTCAAACCCAGAGAGATAGAGAGAGCAAGAGAGCATTTGTGCGCCAAAAAAAAAAAAACCGGTTCGTTTATACCTAAAACCGTCCGGCCCGACGGTTCAATACCGGTTCGTTTCCAACACCGGTTTATATCGCATACGGACTGGTTTCCCTACCGGTTTCCGGTCCAGACCGGCCGGTCCGGTCCGGTTTTAATAACATTGGTGCCACTTTAGGACTGTCCGAGGGAGAGAAGTTAGGGCCGGGATCCGCCGGTGTAGGGTGACTTCGGGACTGGCCGCCGGTGCAGGGTGACTTTAGGATATGGATCAGCTAGTGCAGGGGAGATGGATCTGTCGGTGCAAGATGTCGTCAGCCGAGAGAAAAGCTAGAGCGTGGAAAGTAGAAGGGCGGCATCAGAAAACCCTTGGTACAACCTAGATTTTGATACCATATTAGGATAATGGCAGTAATTGCATATTCCCATTAAGAGGATATAAAGCCTATATATACAATGCACAATGATGTGGTAACCACCTTGTAAGAATACCACCTAAAGGTATAAAATACATGTAACAAACCTTATTGATTTTTGCCATGGCTGTTAAACCTCATATGTGCTTAAATGCATACAATTCATCAATGAGAAGATTTCATTCACATTGCTATCTGCAAGGTTTTTTAACTCCACCAAACTATGACTTGTTGATTTAAGTTTCTTACCATTGCAGTTACTCTGTAATTCATCAATAAGAAAATAACTAGGCTAACTAGCTATTTGTCTGGTGTATATGTATTCATATGCTCCCTGAAATGAATGTGGATTTCTTTCAGATCGTGGCCTTCGTTTGTGGAATTCTTTATTATGGATTTTCTTCATCTGAAATGGCTACAAGGACCAATACATCGATTTCAAGAAGGTGCAGTACTTTTCTATCTTCCCGACTGACAGCAATCCTGTGAACAACTTTAGCTTTTGCTTATCTATCTTCTCATGTTATGATTTGACTGCTAGTAAGGATCAAATTAGTAATTAGGGATACCACTTAACATTATGACTGGAGATAACAATGGACAAATGAAAATACTGCCCCTAAATTGGGTCTGGACACTTGGGAGTTTATTACATATAAAGGAGATGTATAGTAACCTTTCACACTAAACTTACAAATCTTCAACATGGTGAGCTTTACTTAAGGTTTGATATCACAGGTTATCACTTTCGTTTTCACTTTTGAATGATGGTTTCAACTTATGACAGTGGATTTGAAAAATTATCACAGGAGAAAGGGCAACAATTCATAGATTACTTTAGAAAACCATATAACTCAAGCACAAAATCAAGTGTTGCTTTAGGAAGTTACAAATTTATTAATCCATGTTTTTTTATTATAGATGAGCACATGGAGATACATAATTCAATTCGCAAGTTGTATAGAAATGAAATGTATAATTTTAAGTCTTGTGGAGCAATGTTTTGAAATGCTACAAATTGCGATAGCACACACACACACACACAAATATATATATATATATATATATATATATATATATATATATATATATATATATATATATATATATATATATATATATATAGAAAATGGGAGGTAGGTTGGCAGCCAATTTTACTTTGGGCTGCCAGGCCACGTGGCTAGTTTAACACCTTAGATCAAAATGCTGTGTATTAGAGCTGGATCCCAACACAGCTAGTTACAGCTGGACCCCAACCCCCCCTCCCCCCTCTCTCTCTCTCTCTCTCTCTCTCTCTCTCTCTCTCTCTCTGGCGTTGTGAACCGTACTCTTCGACCCCCCTCATCACCTCCGACAGGACACCTTGCCAGTGAATCGCACTCATCTCCCTCCGATCCCCCTCCCCTCCTTCAGGCCCACCGAGCAGTGAAACGCTGACCATCGCAGCCTCGACCTCTCCCCCTCCGGCGCTGATCGTAGCCTCGACCTCTCCCTTCCTCTCCATTGAGCCACCCCGCCGGCGAATTGCACATTCCCCCTCCGGCACGTGCGATTCGCTGACGGGGTGTCTCGACCGAGGGGAAGGGGAAGGGAGAGGTCGGGGCTGTGATCGGCGCCGGAGGGGGGGAGTGGTCAGGGTTGCGATCGGCACTGGAGGGGAAGGGGGGCTGCCGGAGGTGGAGGGTGGTCGGGGAGGGGGAGAGGTCGGGGCTGCCGATCGAGAGAGGATGGGTCTAGCTGTAAAACAACTGTGATCTGTTTTTTTTTTTTAAACGGACGGTTGGATCGTTTGAATCGGATGACTAAGAGCTGACAACTTACTTTCAAATTAGGCTGTCAGCTCATACCCCATATTATCTCTCTCTCTCTCTCTCTCTATATATATATATATATATATATATATATATATATATATATATATATATATATATATATATATATATATATATATATATATATATATATATATATATATATATATATGGGAAAGGGGATCCTACACCTGTGGTGTAGCTTCGTTGCTACACCTCAAGTGTAGTTTACCACCCTAGTAGTTTTAACATTTGGTAATTTTTGGAGGATGTATTCTCTAGGTAAGGTGATCATCCTCACCAAAACTCATCAAATTTTAAAATTTATAGGGTCATCAAATGTTCGAAGCTTTATTGATCGTCCATTGTAACCGTTAATTTTGCTTAGCATATTTGATGACCCTAGAAGTTTTAAAATTTACTGATTTTTGGTGAGGATGATCACCTTACCCTAGATAAGACATACACCAGAAGTCACCAAATTCTAAAACTTTTAAGGTGGTAAACATTGGAAGGTGTAGCAACGAAACTACACCTCAATTGCAGGGTCCCTGCCCCCCTCTCTCTCTCTCTCTTTATATATATATATATATATATATATATATATATATATATATATATATATATATATATATATATATATATATATATATAGAGAGAGAGAGAGAGAGAGAGAGAGAGAGAGAGAGAGAGAGAGAGAGAGATCCAACATGATTGAGAATCTATGGGTTAAGAAATTAGTAAAAAAGGTGATTACAAACCAAAGGTAAAATGGTCTTTTTTGCAAGGAACCAAAGTCCTCTATGACGATGTTTTTATTATTTATAAAAAATATATGTTATGAATAACTACGTAAAGAGGTTATTTGACCAAATATAGAGGTTAGGAAGTAATAGACCAAATTATAACTTATGAATAACTAAGTAAAGAAGTTAAGAAATTAGCAACTTACCCTGATCATGGAGTCTATCATAGATCTTCATTGCGATAACCAAATCTCCTACTTCTACATATACGTTGTGATCGTTGGCTGTGATGATGAAAGGAAAAGATTAATGTGAATTAGCAGTTGAGAGAGAGAGAGGACGACTCACATTTGGGATGAGGATGAGAGCCATGGCGGTGTGAGGTTGATGGATAGAGAGGGAGGTAGGGGCGGGCTGGTGGGTGTTTTCGGTGTGACATCAAAGCACATGAGGGGAGTAGTCGGGACTTTCGTTGCACCGGAGATGGAGAGGGGTGGATACCAGCGCACACATGAGAGAAAGAGTCCTACCTCTTGAAAAGTCCCTCTTCACTTTAATAGGGGTACTTCTGTCGCCGGATCAACCTTGGGAGATTTCGTCCACCGATCCGACGAAACCCTTCAGCTCTGAGCCTCCGACCCCCAATCCTAGAGGTGAATTGGCCGGGTCGGATGCACTGGTGAAGTCCCATGAGTGACTGAGTCCCTTTATCAGCTTCGTCAAGACCCTCGACCTCGGACACAGATGGGCTTTGTTGGAGGTACCGACGAAGCCCCGCGGGAGACTGAGGCACTCATAAAAGATCAATCACTGAAAATAGACAATAGAAGGATACAACAATTGCTTGGTAGACTGGATGCATGGATGGTTACCGGTATAATTTTAGTCTAAAGTGAAACAAAGTACCGAATTAAAGCCAAAATTAAAGAAAAATAAGGTGCAATCATTATGTCCACGTTTTTTTTGGTAGGAACCTCATGGTCAATACATCACATGTTATTGCTTAGAGTACAAGTTAGATCAGGGTTCAATTCTACACTAGCTGCAATAATGACACATGAGAGATAAACCCACTACAAAGGCTTCCCCCCTTTTCCCCCGGATGGGGGGGGAGGAGCGCCCACATGATTTGATACCATATACCTGCCCACTAGGGGGCAAGTGTTTTGCCACTGGGATAAGACCTCCATTGCCTGCTCACCTTCGTATCCACCATCATATGAATGTTGGAGCATTAAAACATTATTTTGCATGCTAACTCGTATAATACATCTTGTTTGTATTATAGCTCGTACTCTCAATATAGATCTATGGTTTTTTTTCTTCAGAAGCCTTATCCCATTAAATAGGGTCGACTATGGCACAAAGTAAAGAGGCTCTTACTAAAGGTTGAAAAGAATTTTCCGAGTGGCTATCAACCCATTAACTTTGTAAGAGTGGTGCTTGAACCCGAACAACAACAAATTGGAAAGAGGGGGAACTACCAAAGAATCTAAAAAGCTAGCTGGCTGGTAGGGAGACCAAACCGATTGGTAATAAATACACTTTAAGCTCGTCCAACCTGAGATAAATCTTTCAAGGTTCCTCTAGACTAGGAAAGAGCATAGACGAACAAGGTAGAACTCAAGCTTTAACATGGGGAGTTGCATTCATCTATGTGGGCATAAATTATAAGCCAAAGAGCTAAACTGGAATACTTAATACACATCCGCATATACATTTATGTACATTCATATCTCATATATGGATGTATGTCTATAGGTTGAGCTGGAAGCCCACTAATAGAAGTCTAGCAGAACAAGTTTACCCCTTAACATTGAAAATTCATACGTTTTTTTAAAAAAAAACGATCCACAATGATGCAGTAGCATCATTAGTTCACTCTAAGCACACTTAGAGATAGTCTAGTCAGTCAATTGGAGTTTGTTTAATGGCTTTTAGTAGTTTCTTTATTTCTGTTTGGCCTAGTTCTTATAATGACTTTTAGTTAAGTTTTTATTTTTTAAAATCAACAGGGGCCTTTTTTTGATGTTTGGCGAAATTACAGATGTGATTGCAAAAAAAATCCTGAGGACCTATTTTTTTTAAAATGCGACATAAAATCAAGTTTCTGACCTCTTTTCTATTAGAATAAGGAATCATCCCTTATTTTGAGGAGGCAAACAAACTTAATAATAGGGATGCTATCCTTAAAGGAAGGAAATTAGAGGTATGACACTCTTATCGATGAGAGAGTCCTTGACTCCTTTCTCCTATGAACGAGGAAAATCGTCCATAAGAGAAAAGAGTCCTTTGACTCATCTTCATTGTGGGAAAGGGGTCCTAATTTCGTTTTCCCATGGACAATTCCTCCGTAAAGGGGAGGTCGGTTAAGGTAATTTCATTTAAAGTGAATCTTTCTTCTGGATAGAGTCAACGTCTCAAAAATACTTATCTGTGGTGTCTCTTCTCCCCCTTCTAATTGAATTCGGCAACAAATACATATACCCAGATTAATAGAAATCAGCTGACATACAAAAAAAGTGTTCTTAAGTTAGGAAATCCAATATTTTTTAATATTTGGTTTTTAATATGTATAAGTTGAGCCCTAGATGGGTTGTCGGTATCATAGTCTCAGCTAATATAAGTACTGGCCAAGCACATTTATTTGAATAAAATTAGGGCTAATGTGCCTAAGGTTCCTGAAAAAGAGTTTGGTTTAGCCTAAGGATAAACAAGAGATCAGCTTAGCCTAAAGTCCCTGCCTTCTGATGATAAACCCGACACTACCCCCCCCCCCCCCCCCCCCCATCTCTCTCCCGATCCCGGGATCTCCAGACCCCGGCGACCTCCCGACTCCAGCGGCTCGACCTCCCGACCCCCGTGATCTCGACCTCTGGCGGCGGCGGGGATTTGGTTAGGGCTAGGTCTAGGGTTCATCTCATGGCCTGTAGATTAGGTCCGGCCGGCCGGGGAGGGCGATTCGGTTAGGTCCGGCGGGGGAGGCGGTGGGTTCAGTTAGGTTCGGCGGGGGGGGGGGGGGGGGGGGGGGGGGGTTCGATTAGGTTCAGCGGCGACGGGGAGGGGGGTTCAATTAGGTCCGGCGGCGGGGGAGGGGGGGTGGTTCACTGGTTTGGTGGCATTTCAAAGAAAATTTGAAATGCTTTGTGGAGGACAATTCCGTCCACAACATTTCAAGGGACTTGGGCTTAACCGATCTCTTGGTGAGGGACCTCTCACTAAATCCCCCATAAAATGAAGGTTTTAGCGTCTGCTGAATTTTATCTAGAACGGCTTTATCGACTTTCTAGTCTTTCTTCTCTCTTATTCTCGGTGCTGATTATACATTTGGATTGTTGTAGTTCCAAGATTGTATCAACATCACACATTATGTAAAGTACCTAACACCTAAAAATGAAATGTTTCGGAGGTTTCTTACCGAGTGGGCAGTATCTATTATGAAATTCTTGCTATGATTTGTTTATGCGATTTCAGAATAGGGAACATATTCTGCAGCTCTGCTTCTAGATGAACGTTCGTGAACAAATTTTGATTTATGGATCCAAAATTGACAGCTATATATATTTTTTCCAGCAGTCAGGATGAGGAATGGTGGGTTCTGCCCATCATTCTTCTGTTGTTCAAGGCATTGCAAGCCGCCTTTGTCAACTGGCACATAGCGAATCTTGAGATCCCAGACCTATCTTTATTCAGCCAAGACCCGGAGATATTTTGGGCAATGTGAGCGAGAAGCATTCCTAGCAAGAGGAAACCGATGGCCACTGATTGGTGTATACTAAACTAAAGAGGGGGATTCCAGTTTGGCAGAGAGATCTTGAAAGACAAATATGGTCGAATAGAACAAGTTCTCCACATGACAATACTTCAACTGATGGACCATATACCCGGGGCTGAAGCAATCACTTGTTGAGCAACCTACTCCGCCATTCATTCAACTTTTTTGCTCTTCATTACTCGCACCGACTCCGGACCCAACAACTGGTTACCGTCCACTGGAAGCGTTGATCTCACCTTTGCAAGAGAGTATAGATTGCTTCGAACATTATCTCTGTGAATATGCCATTCATTGTAAATCCCTCTAGCTGGCCTGGGTGTTATTGCTCGGTTCGGTACCGTAGTAGGAAAAAACCTTCGGCAAAAGTTTGTGGGAAGCTGCAATCAACGTGCAGGGCATCATAAGGATTGGAGTCTCTGGATCCATCTGAAGGTGATTTCATTCTGAGTAGAACTTACAGTAGAGATTTTACAGTCATTTCCTCCTGATTTGTCGATTGTTCATTGGTTCATAAAAGTGTGATTGATGTTGCTAGTGTGTATAGTATGGTCGGCGTACAATTGTTTGTGTTTTGCGTGTGTGTAATGACTGATTATCAGCAATATATATCGAAAAATTTCATCATATGTACATCAGAGCTATGTGTTGCAAGGTAACTTCTAATTGTGTTATTACATTAGTGGCAATCGTCGTCGTATATTTTTGTTGGGCTGCATTTGTAGGGGGTATTATCAAATTTTATTTTGGTAAGGAGATAATATCAAATTTTAAACAGGTAATGTGTGTTAGGTCCCTGGAAACAGTTCTGGTTTGGGATAAGGACAGCTATGTTTACCATTAGCATTAAGTCCCTCTAAATGGAGATTAATCAAAGCAAATCCTGACAGAGACTAATAATAGTTAATAAAAGCAAATGGTAAATGATTAATTTAACCTGCAAACATTAGCTCCGTAAGAATATTTTTTGCTCTAGGTGCATTTGGGCCGTCCGATCTGTGCTATACACCTAGCCACGACGGGTGCATCGTATCCATGCCCTTTTTGCATCCAATCTGGCGGTTGAGATGCATCAATAACAAAAGGGAATGGTTGAGATGCATCTGATCTATACTTTATACTTAGCCATGATAGGTGTATTGCACTCACATCCTGGTTACACTCAATTTGACGGTCGAGAGGCATTCATAGCAGTAGGGAGCGGTTGAGATGTGCATGACACTCAACCCTTTCTTTCTACATTCAATCCGAGAGATCCATCGGTATGGTAAGAAATGTATATCTGATGAGTTTTGGTTAAAGGGCAGTTTGAAAGTCCACAATTGCCAACCGTGATAGAAAACGTGTTGTGCAAGAACCTGGTGTAAACCCGAAACATTTTTTGTCCTTATTGCAAACTGAAACTGCTTCTGGGGACCGATCACTAAGTCCCTCCATTTTAAAATCCTCTAAAGAATGTTTAAGATTACGATCCATGATGACGAGCAACGTGATCCGTTTGGTGAATATAATTTTGGGTAAATTATAGTTTGACCCCTTAAAGTTTGGGGGCTGTTACTACCGTGTCACAATAGTTTGTTTTGTAACATTTAACACCCCTTGTAGTTTCCATTGGTTGACACAGCCAACCCTTCATCACAAGGGGATGAAAGTCATATGTCTAGGGGTGGGATTTGGGCGGGTTGAAGGGTCTGTCCATGCCCAACCCGACTTAACCCGTTTTGCCCGTGAAACCCAGGGAACCCATGGAGGCCCAACCCGTGCTTGCCCATTCTAGTTGCTCGAGTTCCTCAGGTTGCCCGGGTTGCCCAATTTGCAAAATAATGGACAGATTGGGTGGGTTGCCCAATTAGAAATGCTTGTGCACATAAATAGATAGAAAAAACATCCAATGTATTTTTTAATTGAATAAAAAAAATATTTGAATTGCATAACAAAAGCATAAAGTCCAACCCATATCCTCACGTATTTCAAACGAATTCTTAGCATTCAATATCATACAGACAGTCTTTGATTTCAATAAAAAATAGTTCAAATTGAAATCGGACTGATATTTTTTTGTCCAAATCCGTCCAAGTTTTTAACTAGCTTTGCCCGTGTTTGTCCATTGTTTGGATTGGACGGGTCGGTCTAGGGTCTAAACCACCCAAGTCCCACCCCTTCATATGTCAGTGTTACAAAAGAGACCGTAGGGACATGATCGTAGCATCCATGAACTTTAAGGGGTCAAATTGTAATTTACCCAGCGTCGATACAAAACAGACTTATCTTGATGCTGAATCTTTAAAGATAGTTTAATGTTGTCTCAAATTCTCACTTCAATGCAAGCGATTCGTGAGAGATTTGCATTTGACTTATGAATCAGATCTGGAAGACAGCCAAAGTGTTTGGTGGGGTGGAATCGAAGAATCAAAGATGAACTCCTTCGCTTCCGACGACTTGTATTGTAAGTTTAAATTGGGCTTCTAACATCTTGGGCAGAAATCTGTGCAAGATCCAGCGAAGATTTACCGCAGATTTTCTTTCGTTGACACTAACAATAGTTTGAAGGTTAGAAGCAAAATTGCTGCCTTCCGCCGTTGATTCCGATCGATGGCGGCTGCGGTGACCTTTGTTTGATGTTGGGATTTGGTCTAAGCTGACTCAGCATGCCACATCATAGTTATCAAGTCAAAAAACAGAAAAACAAACGGCAAAGAAAAAAAATTAAAAAGATACGATAAAAACAAAAAAAATTAAAAAAAATCTGTAAAATTATACCAAGTATGTATATACATCATTTTTCAACATTAACTAATCAAAAATTCAAAACATATAACAAATGTGTTTATTAAGCACGAACAAAATAAAATCCGAATCCAATTAAATCCGGACCATGCTTAATGCGTTTTATAAGTGTTTTTTCGTTTTAACCACGTATAAAACACGTACATATATTTTTTTAAAAAAAATAAATTTTTTTTTTTTCTGTTTACTACGACTTCGGATCGATACACGTTTTATATACGTTTTTTTTTAAAAAAAACGTCAAATTTGATAACTATGGCCACATCAGTCTACCACATAGGTCATCTTTAATTTGAAAGAGTAACTTGTATGAGTTGATTACAATGAGCTTCGATTTTTTTTTTGGTAAACATAGTACACTAATGAGAACTAAACTTTACATCATCCAACACGAGCTTGGATTTGGATCTAGCAGCTGATGTGGCAAGCAATGATTGGAACATACCCACCTGATATCTGTAGGTCTACTACTACATAGCCTATAATGGGGGGCCCATATGACTACTTAATCGGTTTATTTCCTGATAGAGGAGTATGGTCCAATCATTGATTGCCACATCAGATTGTTGGAGCCTGTCCATCCAACAACTGCTGGAGCCAAGTATTGTCGATTTTAAATGACTTAGGATCGGTTCACGGCAATAGCTGCCCTATGCATGCCACGTGGCATGAACACCATCACAACCGTTCAGTGAGGTGTGCTGGGCCGAGTGTGATTCACCTGTCCTAAGTGCCCATCATCGGTGGCCACGTGGCTGTAAAATGTACACTGACATCCCGGACATGCCAACTGGAGGCATTGAATGGCAATCGACATGAACAGGAGGTAGCCAAACCTAAACCTTAGATAGGGGTGTCAACGGGTCGGGTCGGGTCGTGTCTAGTTTCGGGTCGTGTCCAAAACCCCTAGACCCGGACCCGACCCGTTTAACTAATCGTGTCTAGATCTTAAATCCGTACCCGACCCGCTAATAAACGGGTAGACTGGATAAGACCCGGAAGATCCGTTTACCACACGGGTCTACTCAGTTGACCTGATCCGACCCAATCCGACTCGACCCGACCTGACCCGATAGACCCGCTGGTACTATATATTACAATATCGGCTTACGAGCAAACCCGACCCGACCCGACCCATTGAATTTTAAATGGATATTCCCGGATCTACTGTGTCCAGACCCTAAACCCGAACCCGACCTATTTATTAAACGGGTCTATCGTGTCAACCCGTTTACGACCCGAACCCATTTAGCCCTGACCAGACCCGCTAACTTCGGAAATTGCCAGCCCTAACCTTAGAGGATTCGGACTTAGTTGGCATTTCTCCTCAGGAAAAAAATTACATTTTTTTATCTAAGAAACTGTTTTTTCCCCCCTCATATGTATTTTTTTCCCCATGGGAAACTGAAATTTTGTCACTTATGCCAAACAATTTAGTAAGTTTTTTGTACATACTGACGTGGCACTGATCACCGACTTCCATTGCACCCAACAGATAACGGGCAAGCAAAGGGACAGCTGTGATCGGGTGCCAAGTTAGGATGCAAGCTTGGATCGTCATTTTCTCGTGGTTTACTTTCTATGGCAGCATCCACTAATTCATAACTTAATTTGAAGGCCATACTTCGAGTACGGACTTGTGGGGGGTTTTTAGTCGAACCGGACGGTTCGGGTGGCGAGCACAATCCAACAAGCCAAATTAAAACAAACCGGGAATTACGTGGAAAACCTCTTCTCAACGACGAAGGGGAAAAAACCACGGGTGGGGCGAGAATGCACTAAGACTAATCTTTTCGGGTACAATTTCTCACCTTAACCCCAATTACAAACCCTGAGGACCGGTCTCCCAAACTACCGACCTCTGTAATTTCACTCAGATTATCGACCGACTGACCTCCACAGACAGTCTCTGACTACCGGTCGCTGCAGACAGTGTCTGACTACCGGTCGCGTGCAGACAGTATCTGTCTACCTACCGACCTCCGCAGACAGTCTCTGGACACCGGTCGCTGCAGACAGTGTCTGACTACCGTTCGCGTGCAGACAGTATCTGTCTACCTACCGACCTCCGCAGACAGTCTCTGGACACCGGTCGCTGTAGACAGTGTCTGACTACCGGTCGCGTGCAGACAGTATCTGTCTACCTACCAACCTCCGCAGACAGTCTCTGGATACCGGTCGCTGCAGACAGTGTCTGACTACTGGTCGCGTGCAGACAGTATCTGTCTACCTACCGACCTCCGCAAACAGTCTCTGGACACCGGTCGCTGCAGACAGTGTCTGACTACCGGTCGCGTGCAGACAGTATCTGTCTACCTACCGACCTCCGCAGACAGTCTCTGGATACCGATCGCTGCAGACAGTGTCTGACTACCGGTCGCGTGCAGACAGTATCTGTCTACCTACCGACCTCCGCAGACAGTCTCTTGATACCGATCGCTGCAGACAGTGTCTGACTACCGGTCGCGTGCAGACAGTATCTGTCTACCTACCGACCTCCGCAGACAGCCTCTGGGTGCAGACCGATCGACCTCTGCAGACAGCCTCTGGGTGCAGACCGACCGATCTCCGCAGCTCCGCAAATTCCGGGACGAAACGGGCAGCGTCTCCTCCAGAATTCTTCCTCCTTGCTGAAGGGGTAGGTCCCCTTCTATAGTGACGGGGTGACGGTTACGGCGCTCCGCGAAAATCGGGCGGTTGACGTGTCCCCGCAATGAGCTCAACCGCCGCGGTGACGTGGTGCGCGGTTGACACCTGGTCACTTTGGCCCGAAAATCGCGGAGCGTCGTCAGCACAGCGAGACCTCCGTGTTCGACTGCTTCTTCACTCCTCAGCTCGTTGCACGTCCCATCGAGAGGGGGGGGGGGGTGTGCTTCCTTGGTGACCGACCGATCGACCCCCCCCTTTTTGGCTACATGCCGACCTTGGAGAGAGGGGGGGTGTGCCTCCTTGGTGACCGACCGACCCCCCCCCCTTTTCTGGCTACATGCCGACCCAGAGAAAAAGGGGGGGGGGGGGGGGCTGCTGCCCTCCTTGGTGACCGATCGACCGGCCCCCCCCCTCTGGCTACATACCGACCCAGGAGAAAAGGGGGGGGGGGGACTGCTGCCCTCCTTGGTGACCGACCGATCGGCCCCCCCCTCTGGCTACATGCCGACCCAGGAGAGAAGGGGGGGGGGTGTGCCTCCTTGGTGACCGACCGACCCCCCCCCCCCTTTCTGGCTACATGCCGACCCAGAGAGAGAGGGGGGGGTGTGTTGCCCCCCCTCTCCTTTCTGGCTACATGCCGACCCAGAGAGAGAGGGGGGGGTGTGCTGCCCTCCCTTCTGGCTACATGCCGACCCAGAGAGAGAGGGGGGGGGGGTGTTTGTTGCATGGCCGATCCCCCCCTCCTTCTCTCCGACTGTTGCGTTGTCGGCTCCAAAAGGGAATGGTACACATAATACCCCCTCCTGACCGGACGGTCTTCAGTCCCGCCCGGTCAGGATCACTTTGCCTCGATGTGCGTGCAGCCTCAACTTGCACGCTAGCATCGCCTTACGTGCCCGTACCGGTTTGCGTGCGTGTCTCAGTTTGCGTGCCCGTCTTAGTTCTTCGGGCATCATCGACGTCCTCCGGTAGTATCCCATTAAGTAGGTACTTCTTCATGTTGCTTACCCAGTCAGCTCTGACCGCAATAGTATGGACCGCCTCAATGGCTTGTGTCCTCCTCGTCAGGAAACTATCTTCTGCGGGGCCGACTGTTCGGGGGTCAGCTTGCACCTCGATGAAGACCCTTTTCTCTCTGTCTTCTCCGAGTACCGATGCTAGATTAGCAAGGGCATCCACCTGCTTGTTTTCCGTTCTGGGGAACTGGTGAAAGCTTATGTCTTCAAACTTGGCGATCAACTCCCGGGCTAGCTTCAGGTAAGCTTGCATTCTGGCGTCGCGGGCTTCGTACCTACCGGTAATCTGATTGATTACCAGTTGGGAGTCGCCATAGACCCGTAGGCTGGTCACCCCCAGCGCTGTCGCCATCTCCAGTCCTGTCAGCATCGCCTCGTACTCAGCTTCGTTCTCGTCATCGGGAAAAGTAGCCGCACTGACTTTTCGAGCTTCGTGTGGTCGGGGGTTACTAGGACTACCCCCACACCACTCCCGACTGCGCACGACGAGCCATCCACGAACAATCTCCAGCCTTTTCCTTCGTCCTCCTGTCCTGCTGCCGCACCGACTCCCACGGGTCGACCGGAAGCTACCGACAGGTCTTCTAACGTCTCTGGCACCGGTGCAGTGTCTTCCGTCGGGAAATCGCTGAGGATGTCCGCAAGTGCTTGGCCCTTGACTGCTTTCCGAGGCACATACCGAGGACCAAACTCTTGCAGCTCTGCAGCCCACTTGCTCAGCCGACCTGCCCGAGTAGAGTTATCCAGTACTTCCTTCAGGGGGTGCTCGGTGATGACCTCGATGGGGCGAGCGATGAAGTACGGGCGAAGCCTTCTTGACACGTACACTAATGCCAAGGCTACTTGTTCGATCCGCACGTACCGAGTTTCAGCTGACGTCATGATACGGCTGATGTAGTAGACAGGCTTCTCCACTCCTTCACTCTCGCATATCAGTACAGCACTGATTGTTGCCTCCGATACTGAAAGATACACCCCCAGCGTTGCACCTGGCTGGCAGAGTCAGCTCGACGACTTTCATGAGGTAAGTCTGAGTCGTTGACGAGTTGATTGTAATAGTAACTCTTCCCCTTAACTCTGTGGTATATATCGACGATGTGTCATTGAAATCTGGTTCCCATGTTTTGACTGCACGTCGACGACGCGCGTAACTGCACGTCGACGACATGCGTAACTACACGTCGACGCGCGTAATTCTACGTCGACGACGCGCGACCAAAATCTGGCCCTTATATTAGCAGGGGGTGATATACCCTTCCTTGTTTGCGTTGGTCGATCGGTCGTACCCCCGAGGGGTCTGTCGACTAATCCTCCCAGGTGTTCACCGGCCGGTCACGCCCTTCGCAGGGACCTGTCGACCGATCGGCCAAGTGGTAGAACTCGCTCGGAGTGTTATGTACCACTTGGTTTAGGTTGGTCGACCGGTCGTACCCCGGCGGGGTCTGTCGACCGATCTTCCAAGGTGTTCACCGGCCGGTCTCGCCCTTTATAGGGTTCTGTCGACCGGTCGGCCAAGTGGTAGAACTCGCTCGGAGTGTTATGTACCACTTGGTTTAGGTTGGTCGACCGGTCGTACCCCGGCGGGGTCTATCGATCGATCTTCCAAGGTGTTCACCGGCCGGTCTCGCCCTTCGCAGGGTCCTATCGACCGGTCGGCCAAGTGGTAGAACTCGCTCGGAGTGTTATGTACCACTTGGTTTAGGTTGGTCGACCGGTCGTACCCCGGCGGGGTCTGTCGACCGATCTTCCAAGGTGTTCACCGGCCGGTCTCGCCCTTCGCAGGGTCCTGTCGACCGGTCAGCCAAGTGGTAGAACTCGCTCGGAGTGTTATGTACCACTTGGTTTAGGTTGCCTCAGTTAACCATTATTCTCACGCATGAACAAGAACTCTGAGCAAGTGCATTTTTATTGAATAGATCCGACGTTACAAAACTGTCAGTTCTTTACGTTCAACTGACAGGTCGGTCTTCATCAGGTCCCCCGACACTGTCGGTTCTTTACGTTCAACTGACAGGTCGGTCTTCAGTAGGTCCTCCGACTCTGTCAGCTCTTTACATTCAGCTGACAGGTCGATCTTCAGCAGGTCCCCCGACACTGTCAGCTCTTTACGTTCAGCTGACATGTCGGTCTTCAGCAAGTCTCCCGACACTGTCAGCTCTTTACGTTCAGCTGACAGGTCGCTCTTCAGCAGGTCCCCCGACACTGTCAGCTCTTTAAGTTCAGCTGACAGGTCGATCTTCATAAGGGGTTGGCTTCCTTGCGCTCCTACGCTTGACCGGGCCGAGGTCCGTTGGAACGTTGGAGCTTCTTGACTCCGCTTCGCAGTCCAGAGGTTGAGGATGCTCAACTCAATGCTACCTTCACCTGGTTCTCCTCCCTCGATTTGGCATGTCGTCTTCAGATGGATAGCACTGAGCTCGCACTTGGCTGCCGAGGACTGGTCACCTCGAATGCTCATCACGCCCTTGTCGGTCCAAAACTTCACTACCTGGTGGGCCGACGAGGGGACCACATCCAAGTGGTAGAGCCACGGCCTTCCGAGGATGATGTTGTACGCCGCGTGAGCTTCGATCACGATGAACCGGGTAAGATTAGTGAGATGCCCTGTTGTGATCGGGAGGGTGATCTCACCAACCACCCTTGCAGCCTCCCCCGTGGAGCCCGTTATTGTCGACGATGACTCGGTCATCTGTCCGCGATCTAGCTACATGGCGTCGAAGGCGCTGAGGAAGAGCACATCTATCGAACTTCCGGCGTCGACCAGAATTCTCTTTACTAGGCAATTGGCTATCTGGAGCTGTATGACCAGGGGATGGTTGTGAGGCCTCTCTATTCCGACTAGATCAGCCGCCGAAAACTGTACTGCGGCTTCCACTCTTGGCTCGGGACGGATGACAGGGTCGAGTACCACATGGTGGACTTGCCTTGCTTGTTCAATACGTCGCACCTGTCGGTCGATGACATTTGATGATGGTACCGGGCCATGGTACCTGTAGACTGTATCTACCTCTCGGAGCTGACGCCTTTCTGGCGGAGGACCTGGTAAGCGCTGTGCCGTCGCTCCTCGCTGGACTTCCCCTACAGCCTTAGTCTCCTTACGTCGAGGGAGGTCAATGAAGCAGCCAATATGGCCGGCCTCAATGAGATCCTCGATATGATGTTTGAGCGCCCGACACTGCAGGGTAGTGTGACCTTGGCTCTGGTGGTACTCGCAGTACCTTGATGCATCTCTGGCTCCCCTCTCTCCAGGTTCAAGCGGTTGCGCCCACTTGAAGTATGGTTCGCCCTTGATAGCTTCCAGAATCTGGTCAATGGGGGCGTTCAGTACTGTGAACTCTCTGTTCCACTGCGGCCTCGCTGGCCTGTCTTGCCTTTGCCGCTTCGCCTCGTGCCGTGTCGCATCCCCCTGTTGCTTGTTGACGTTCTTCACAGCAGCTGGCTTGGCGTAGCCCTGGTGCGGGACCCTGGTTTCCACCGCCTTCCTCTTGCGGTCCGCGTCTTCGATCTTGATGTACTTCTCAACGCGCCGCGACAGCTCGTCGATCGTCTCCGGGGTTCGCTTGATGAGCGACGCGTTGACGAGCTGGGCAGGCTGAATGGCATTCTTGAAGGCCGCGATCACCATGCGATCCTGCCCGTCTGCGTCCGCCAAGCTCAGGTACTCGGACCTGAACCTATGGTAGAATTGTCGGAGCGTCTCCTTCTGGGTCATACTCATCCCGAAGAGTGACTCCAGAGTCTTCAGCTCCCGGCGGTTGCATCGGTACTGGTCGATGAACCGCATGCTCAGCTCCGAGAATGAGGAGATGGATGAGGGCCTGAGCTTGTGGAACCATTCGAGGGGCATTCCCGACAAGCTGTTGGCAAAGGTCTGGCAGAGAATATGATCATCCTCGTGCGGGACCAGAGCATCCCGGAAAGCCAGTACATGCTCCACCGGGTCTTTCGATCCGTCAAACTTGGGAAGGCGTGGAGGATTCCATCCTCGGGGGAATGGCTCCCGGAGTAGCTTCTCGACAAGCGGCGACCGTGCGGCTCCTCGGATGGCGACTTCCTCCAACCGGTCGGGAGCTCGGACCCCTGGTCGGTCTCGCTGGATCTCCTCTTGATCCCCGAGTCGCTCCGACGCATGTACCCGAATGCGTTCATGTACGCTCCTCCGATCAGTAGTATGAGCCGACTGCCGACTGGCTGGCGTCATCCGAGTGTGATGACTATCACACGGTTGACGATGATGTTCTTCGTCTTGCTTTGGGCGATGCACTTGTGCCGAGTCCGTCTTCGAGTGATGCTTAGAGGCAGGCGGCTGTCGGGGGTGTGCCTCGAGCCGGGACCAGACATCCGAGCGTGCCGACGCAGCTCGGGCGTGTTTGTTTCTTTCCGCAGGCTCCGGGCTACTCGAGTCTCGCCCGTCGGGATTCACACTTTGGACCTCCATCGAGCGATTAACCCTGACCTCCACCTGAGGCACTGGTTGCGGCTGCATTTGCACTGGTGGGGCAGCTTGAGTGGGGAGGCTCTATCCCGCTTGGGCCAACATGCCCTGATTGACTAGACCGCCCGTCGGTGCGGCCCGCACGAAGTCACGCAACTCCTCGTAGTTGTGCTGCATCGTTTGGAGCTGGGTAGTGAGAGCTTGCTGGGTCATCATCATTGTGGCCAGAAAAGCTTCCGACAGACCCCCGGTTAGTGGAGCCAGGGTTGCTACCGGAGCTTGACTAGAGTCCCCGACCCCCCAGTATGAGATGCACCAGCAGGACTGCGCGCTCCGTGTCCGCTGATGGTTGAACAAGATGCCCGACGTCATTAGCATCTCCGAGTGGTGCGGCTTCGGATGGGAGCTGCGGCGTCGAGCAGGTACGATACGGTCCACCGGCCATCGTTCTTCAACCGTGTGGTCGTGGACTGCTGGTTGCAGGTAGCCTCAGACTGGTCGACACCCACGGGTCAACAGTCGAAAGCTCTAGTAGGAAGTCTCGAAGACTGTCCCACAGACGGCACCAAGATTGTGGGGGGTTTTTAGTCGAACCGGACGGTTCGGGTGGCGAGCACAATCCAACAAGCCAAATTAAAACAAACCGGGAATTACGTGGAAAACCCCTTCTCAACGACGAAGGGGAAAAAACCACGGGTGGGGCGAGAATGCACTAAGACTAATCTTTTCGGGTACAATTTCTCACCTTAACCCCATTTACAAACCCCGAGGACCGGTCTCCCAAACTACCGACCTCTGTAATTTCACTCAGATTATCGACCGACTGACCTCCACAGACAGTCTCTGATTACCGATCGCTGCAGACAGTGTCTGACTACCGGTCGCGTGCAGACAGTATCTGTCTACCTACCGACCTCCGCAGACAGTCTCTGGACACCGGTCGCTGCAGACAGTGTCTGACTACCGGTCGCGTGCAGACAGTATCTGTCTACCTACCGACCTCCGCAGACAGTCTCTGGACACCGGTCGCTGCAGACAGTGTCTGACTACCGATCACGTGCAGACAGTATCTGTCTACCTACCGACCTCCGTAGACAGTCTCTGGATACCGGTCGCTGCAGACAGTGTCTGACTACTGGTCGCGTGCAGACAATATCTGTCTACCTACCGACCTCCGCAAACAGTCTCTGGACACCGGTCGCTGCAGACAGTGTCTGACTATCGGTCGCGTGCAGACAGTATCTGTCTACCTACCGACCTCCGCAGACAGTCTCTGGACACCGGTCGCTGTAGACAGTGTCTGACTACCGGTCGCGTGCAGACAGTATCTGTCTACCTACCGACCTTCACAGACAGTCTCTTGATATCGATCGCTGCAGACAGTGTCTGACTACCGGTAGCGTCCAGACAGTATCTGTCTACCTACCGACCTCCGCAGACAACTTCTGGGTGCAGACCGACCGACCTCTGCAGACAACCTCTGGGTGCAGACCGACCGATCTCCGCAGCTTCGCAAATTCCGGGACGAAACGTGCAGCGTCTCCTCCAGAATTCTTCCTCCTTGCTGAAGGGGTAGGTCCCCTTTTATAGTGACGGGGTGACGGTTACGGCGCTCCGCGAAAATCGGGCGGTTGACGTGTCCCCGCAATGAGCTCAACCGCCGCGGTGACGTGGCGCGCGGTTGACACCTGGTCACTTTGGCCCGAAAATCGCGGAGCATCGTCAGCACAGCGAGACCTCCGTGTTCGACTGCTTCTTCACTCCTCGGCTCGTTGCACGTCCCATCGAGAGGGGGGGGTGTGCTTCCTTGGTGATCGACCGACCGACCCCCCCCTTTTTGGCTACATGCCGACCCAGGAGAGAGGGGGGGGGGGGGGTGTGCCTCCTTGGTAACCGACCGACCCCCCCCCCCCCCCCCCCCCCTTTTCTGGCTACATGCCGACCCAGAGAAAAAAAAGGGGGGGGGGGGGGGCTGCTGCCCTCCTTGGTGACCGACCGACCGCCCCCCCCCCCCTCTGGCTACATGCCGACCCAGGAGAAAGGGGGGGGGGGGGGGGGGGGGGGGCTGCTGCCCTCCTTGGTGACCGACCGACCGGCCCCCCCCTCTGGCTACATGCCGACCCAGGAGAGAAGGGGGGGGGGGGGTGTGCCTCCTTGGTGACCGACCGACCCCCCCCCCCCCCCCCCCCCCCCCCCTTTTTCCAGGCTACATGCCGACCCAGAGAGAGAGGGGGGGGGGGTGTGTTGCCCCCTCTCTCCTTTCTGGCTACATGCCGACCCACAGAGAGGGGGGGGTGGGGGGGGGTGTGCTGCCCTCCCTTCTGGCTACATGCCGACCCAGAGAGAGAGAGAGGGGGGGGGGGGGTGTTTGTTGCATGGCCGATCCCCCCTTCCTTCTCTCTGACTGTTGCGTTGCCGGCTCCAAAAGGGAATGGTACATACAGGACTCATCGTGTATCACAGTCTGGCCAAGTTAGGATGTAATCAAGCACTGGAGCATTCGAACAAGAGAGAAACTGACCCTCTTACCCTCGAGCTCAGACTCCTCTGCAGTTCGTCGTTTCTCTCAATCAACTCGGTCATGGCCTAGCACTCTTCACGATCGTGCGATGGTAGGCACCTCAAAAAATGCATCGCACTCAGCTCTAACGTGCCTCCATCAAACGGTTGTAATATATGCCATGTCACAAACCGAGTGAATTGAGAGAGAGAGAGAGAGAACCATAGAGGAGTCGAACTCGATGGTAAATCGTCTGCAGCTCGTCCTTTCTCTTGGTTCACTCAGTCCAGGCTCAACGTGCATCGCAGCACGCATCACAGTCGAGGCTAGGTTACAAGCATTCGGATGAGAGGGAAACCGACCCTCTTACCATCGAGTTCGACTCCTTTGCAGTTCGTCCTTTCTCTTAGTGTGCTTCATAGTCGCACGATGACAGGCACCGCAAAAAGTGCATCCCACTCAGCTTCAATGTGCCTCCATCATACGGATGTAATATATTATATGTGCGACGACGCAAGCCGAGTGAGCGGAGGGAGGAGTTCGAACTCCTGACCCCCTCAACACACAAGATGACTTGAAAGTGAACTGGTGCAGTTGGCCGGATGTGAAGGAAATAAAAGTTAACCAGCTGCCGGTCGGTGAATCGGAAGAAGAGTATTTATGAGAGCATTGAAAGTAGAGGGATGCGTGTCGTGACTCCCATTTAATTCCTACCCGCTTTCTTACCTAATTAAACTCCTACTGCCACTTAGTTGGCCATTTACCAGTGCTCTATTTAATGTTAGTAAATAAATATTGATATTTATGAGAGCATTGAAAAGAAAAGTATGTTTTCTATTTATTTATTTATTTTTTTTTAAAAAAATGTCATTCCTACATCATGAAGTGGCACATGATCACAACTCGGGCTCAGTCGAGATGTAGTCTGTTTGAGCTTGGTTTGGTTCGGAGCTTGCTTGTTCAAACTTGGGCTTGGCTTGATCAGTAATCAAATCGAGCCGAGCTTTTAATCTGTTTGAGCATGGCTTGTTTAATAATCGAGTTTACTCGAACAAGTTCTTATTGAGTTTGTGAACTCTATCTTGAGTCAAATCTTGGACTTTATATGTTTGGTCTAGTCATATCTTTTATGAACTTATTCACATATCTATTGACGAGCTTGCTTTTGATCTCTAAACGAACATGTTCACAAGTCCAATTGAGCCGAGCTTTAGTATGTTTCAGCTCGACTTGTTTATTAAACAAGCATAAATTTGAGGCTTGAACTTGGCACAAATAATAATCAAACAAGCTTGAACAAGCCTTTATCAAGTTCAGCTTGGTTCATTTGTAGCCCTAATCAAATCACATCTATCCAATGGACTATTTTTGATCGGTGAATTGCACTCACCCTAACAAATGATCATCGAACGATTGTGATCAGCTGATCGAGCGTATTGGTACATGCATTTTTCTTAAAGAAAAATATTATTCAACTAATAAATTATCTGTAAATCGTCTGTAAGTCTTTTTGTCTGGTTGAATATCATTGCTTTTTCCATAATCTTTTGGCTTCTCTGATGTGGCACCCGGCACAACAGATCGATCGATGTGATTTGCCGATCAGGCTGGGTGCAAGAAACGATTATGATCGGGTGCCACATCAGGATTGTTCAATTTTTTTAAAAAAATCTCATTCCAATTATCATTTTTCTCCAACCAAATATATCCTCAATCAGCAACTATTTAAGTCGACATGTGGAAAACGAGCGATTGACTCAGAGGGAAAGTGATGAGCCATCCGAAGTCATAGAAAATCTTTTAAATGGTGGACGTAAGACAAGAGGTGTGTGGTAATATCACTATCCGGGAAAGAACGCAATGAATCTCTGCAAACACAAAAGCCCCGATCGCGGGTCCCACCGCCGAGGCTTCAATCCTACACCGAAGACGAAAGCAAAGGAAAGGTAAAGCGGTTGGGTGTCGTTTGATATTTGGCAGCCCCTCGAAATCCTCACAACTGTCGGGTACGAAGGAGTAGGGCGTGGGAGTAAAGAGGCCACGGCGTGGCAGTATCAAAGCCAACGGGGGGGAAGGGAACAAAAATTCGAGCGTCTCTATGTTGAGTTCACCGCCGTATATCCGAAGCTTCGACAAAGGGGAGAGCTGCATCTGTGCATATTTACGATTATGACCCCATCAGCCACCTGTAGAAGGTGGACAGTCCGCCCTCCTCCAACTCGGAATCCCAGCTCTCTCGCCTGCCGCCTCCGACGCCGACGTTGCCGCCGTCGAAACGGTGGCTCCACCTCCCGGAGAACCGGAGCGAGTTGAAGGAGGACGACGCCGACGAGGCCAGACGGTCCACGTACTCCTTCAGCCAACCCCTCCCCCCGCCACCGGCCGCCTCCGCTATCTCCGCTCCCGGCGGCGGAGGTCCCCCTCTCTCCGCCTCGTCCACTTTATCCGGCCTCCGCCGGATCCGCGCCAGCACCGCCTCCACCTCCTCCTCTACCACGTACTCGAACGAGGAGCCCAGCGAGTAGGTCCGCGGGTGCCGCGGCGGTAGGGACGATGCGCTGATGGAGTCCTCTTCAGCCTGAGTGCTCCGGCGGCTGACGCTGCCGATCTCGATGCGGAAGCTCGTCCCGGAGGATCCGCGTGCCTCCTCGGTCGCCGGCTGCGCGGGCGGCGCCGGCGGGGCGGACGGCGGGAGGAGGGAGACGGACGAACGGCAGAGGGGGCAGGAGGGAGTGGATCGGAGCCAGGTGTCGATGCAGGCGGCGTGGAAGGCGTGGCGGCAGGCAGGGAGCAGGCGGAGCTCGTCGTGGGGCCGGAAGGCGGAGAGGCAGACGGCGCAGTCCGGCGAGGACCTGGGGACGGAGGCGAGGGAGGAGGCGAGCGAGAAGAGCGGGAGGGACTCCGCCAGGCCATTCCGATCCCGATCGGGCGGCCATGACGTCGAGGCAGCGGAGGAGGATCTGCTGCTGCCCTGCTGCGGGGAGGAGAATGGTGCCGCTGAGGATGAGCGGCGGGAGAGGAAGCGGAGGAGGAGGTGGATGCAGGCGGAGACGATGATCACGAAGGCGATGATGCCGGTGATGATGATGAGGCTAGGGCTGTAGGAGGAGGAGGACGGGATGCCCTGGCCGTGCTGCGCTACGGTTTGGAACGGCGGCGGTAGAGGCGGCGGCGGCGGCGGAGGAGGAGGAGGAGTCGCGAAGTCGAGAGCCGAACGCATTTGGGGTTTCGCTTCTGGTGCTCTGCTTTGCTTGGATTCCTCTCTCTCTCTCTCTCTCTCTCTCTCTCTCTCCTTCGCCTCCCTCTATTCGTATTTGTAGATAAATATCAATTTTAAGCTATTTCTATTTATTGGATTTAGAAGGGAATCCTACAATATGAGGAGGTCGAGGGTTCGAATCGAACGGGCTACATATTTGGTAAGTAGAACGAAATCCTTAGCATTTAAAGTAGACCCACCGGCAAAAGGTAGACCAAAGATCGAAACTCGTCGATGCCAGAGAAATACCCTGATTGTTAATAACCCCATAAACAGAAGAGCTCGTCACTGAGATAAGAAAGAGACCCATCACTAAAAATTGGGAGGGATGTACATACTGTATCGACTATTTAAACCCTTGACCAAGGCCACATAAAGTCATGACCTATCAAATTCGACACGAGTGGTCCCTAGCAAAGAGTGATAAGGGTGGTCTCATACACTTGAGGACATTGATGGTTTACTTTAGGTCAAGTATGGTACGGAACTTGGAAAATGATGCTCTACCAACCCGATTTGCTAATTTTTCATTGCCAACTTGAGATGGCATGATCACAGCCATCCATTGCATCCATCCCGATCGGTGATTTACACTCATCCCCAACAAACAAGCAAACATACGGCTGTTATTGAGTGCAACCTTAAGTGCTTGGCAATGAAAAGTTGGCAAAATAGCATTGCTTTTAATAATTTGGGAGTCTTAGGGGGTGTTTGGCATCAATCTGGAGCCGCCTGATTCTAATGTCGGTTTCGGATTTAAAAAAAATAACGGCTATATCCGTACCGGCGGAATGAGAAATTGAGAGCGTGAAAAGATTGCTCCGCGAGTTTCTCTGCCAACCACTCACTAAGCCATCAAAAACACACCATATTTGGCTATTGACGGGAATACCCCATGTTGGATGGGGATTAAGGGAAACAGCTGGTCCGAATGCCAAACACCCCATAAGTGTCTAGTATGGACGAACGACCGCTTGACTCGATCCTCTCACAGATTCAACACTGCTCCAATCGTTCACACACTATTGGAATATCATGAATGAGTACCGACTTATTCATTAACAAGTTACTCAGATACCAACAAGCTCTTGGCCTGGTGGTACTCTCTCTCTCTCTCTCTCTCTCTCTCTCTCTCTCTCTCTCTCTCTCTCTCTCTCTCTCTCTCTTTTGTTGAAGAGTTTGCTTGTTCGACTCTCAATATGGGCACCATGGAGTGAACTTTTTCTCAAAACGGTTTTGCCTTGTTTATGTGGCGGATCCTGACCGTTGATGACGTGCTCATAGGATTATGGAATTAATAAATAGCTGATGCTGCCTTGTTTGCACTTTGCAGCTGTTCCAAACTCGAGCTTGTTCTAAAGATTTAGGTCTAAGGCCCTAAAACCATGCATCCAGTAACCCATACAATAGATGGCATTCTCTTCTTGCAAATGATTATAAGAGGTAAGCACTTCATTTGATGTGATCTTTAATAAATAAAGGGAAGTTTGCATATAGCCCCCTGGAATCAGTGCTAGCTACATATTAATCCCTAAAATTTCAGATTTACACATCGATCCTTGAAAACTAGATTATTTATGCAAATCGATCCCTCAGATTAACTAAGTCTATTTGGGAGAAAATATTATAAGTATAATTGTGATTTGACGGTTATTTCCAAAAGGCATATCTACTGGACAATTTTACCCTAAGAAGATGAAAAGTTAGGCCGGGAATCACACAAAAAATCCTAATTAAACTGATGCTTTGGTGAGGCTGTTGTGGGTTCAACTCCACCTCTCGAGTAGTCGAGTTATCCAAGAGTGAGTAGGGAAACTTTCGAGTGGGTTGGTGCACATTTTTTGAGGGATTAGTCCGAACCCGAAGTGGGACTATTGTTCAAAAAATTTCGAGACACCCGCCAATCTAAAAAAAAAAAAAAAATCCTCAATTAGGGCAAATGGAAAGCAAAAAAGATTGGGTTAAGTGATATTGAGGGTAAAATGGGCACTTGAGACCACAGATTAGTCGCAAACTATGGTTTAAGTATATCAGGTGAAGAGAAACGATAAATATACCATGAATACTTCCTGCAAATAGACGTCAATCAACATGAGGGGTCTATTTGAATAAATAATCTTTTATTCATGGGTAGATATGTAAATATGAAGTTTCTAAGGATTAATATCCAACTAGCCAAATTTTTAGGGGGGTTGTATACAAAAAAAATCTAATAAATAAACTTAATTGTTGATCATGAGGAGTGAAGGAGAGGGAGGAGGAGGTTAGTGATGGTGGAGAGGGAGTGGAAGCATTGTTTTTATACCATTGTATTGGAGTTGACAAAAGGATTACAGAAAGGATACAACCGAGCTAATGAATCATAGTAATGAATTCAAGACCGGGCGGAGTGGAGCAGATGTGGACTACAATTCGAAGTTGGAGCATTGCTTCAATAATCAAGTGATGATCATAAAAAGTATCGAACGATTACTTCCGAGAGTTTGGTTTTGTGTGTTGATATAGATTTAGTCCCACATCGGAAAGGGGGTGTCATTGAGTAATGCTATTCAGTTCGAAGGTTTTTCCAATTACGCTACCACATCAATCAGGCTGAGTGGAGTCGGCAAAACCTTCGGACTGAATAGCATTTATTAGATATCATTACACCGCTTAATATACATGATATGATCTCCCCCCCTCCAAAAAGCCTTTTGGAACACAAGGATTTGTGAAGTGGATAGTGTTTGCTTCTTCGTCTAATAAAGTTTCTCATTTTCTCTCCCAACCTTGCTAGAGCCCATCATTGCGTTAGGGTTTGAGAGCCGCCCCTCTTGGCCTCCTCGGCCGCCTCTGGCGGCTCCGGGGAGGCCACGATTCGTGGTCGATGTCTTCCGGGGGTCGGATCTGCTCCCCTTGCCCTCCCCTTGTACATAAGGGCGTCCTCCTCCTCAGATCGGTGGAGTGGCGTCGCGAAGCAGCTTACTTCTCGGATCGGCGCTCTCCGCAGGCGGATCGAGGGTTTCTTGACCGATTTGCGGGTGGTGTGGCGTTCTGGACACCGGCCGGCGTCCACCATGGACTTTTCCAGACCCTCCTCTACGCGGTGGTGGATCTCGGCGACACGAGGCGTTGGAGGTTGGTTCGTGGAGATCGAGGCCGCAGAGTCGCTTTCAACCTCGCCATAGTTGAGGGTGGTGAGATCCGGCATGGGATCTGGGTTTTTTTTGGGTACCTTTTTGAGTCCTGGTGACTATATGTAAGCTTTCTTCTTCTTTATTTCTTATTTTTTTTTATGTTTTCTGGTTCTTTTCCACCACTGGCTGTTGGTGAGGTGGCCGATCGTGCTTTACCGGAGTGCGGGTTGTTTTTCCGCCTGTGTGCGGCATGGTGGTGTACATCCCCTTTTCTTGTGGGTGGTTGTGGTGGTGTTGTGTTAGCCTGGGGGCCTGTCATTCCGACGGGGTGTGGTTGTTTTATTCTTGCGTCGGACTGTGACGCCTCCCGGAGGTCCGGTGACCTCCCCTTTGGAATACCAAAAAAAGTGACCTCCCCCTTTGGATTTGTTTCTATTAATTTTTGAACCAACATTACTATACAGTCCTGTGGTCCCATGATTAATGGAATAAGAAACAATATGAAAGTGTTAAGAACATAGGGACATGTAGATCACATGACTCAATTTGTCAAAGCAACTTGTGCAACTGGATCAAGCCCTGACATATAAGCTACAGCTACTTCTTTTCTCTTTATGACCATCCAACACCTTCTTTTTCTTTCTTGTTTCTTTTCTTTTTTTATAAGATCATCATCAGGGTATAATCCATGGATGGATGGGTGAGTAGCTAAAGTAATGAGATCATGTCAACCCCTCTTGCTAGTACTTGGAGGTAATAATGTCCATCTAAAATGGGTCATAGGTTTCCATGTGGGCTTTCTTTTATTTTTAGAATGTTTGGAAAATCCTAGACCTCAATCATTGATCGACGCGAGATAAGCTCTGACAATTCATCAGAAGATTGTCTCCAAGTGATAGGTCCGTTGGTAAGACATATGCAACCTGTGGCCTAGGTCAAGGGTTCGAATAAGTGCTACGGTATATTTCTCTCTGCTCTGTAGTGGAAGGTCTCTCTCCCGCCTTAGTGGTTGGCTTTCCTACCTGTGGGGTTATTAAAAATTGAAACATTCCTCTTGCTCTTGTGGTGAGTTTTGATCCTTACTCTATCTTGTAGCGGTACACTAACATGTGATGTATTGACCATTATGGTGGTCCCCTCAAAATAAAAATTTTATCAAAATATGTGTTTTAGACAAACCCTAGGCTTGTGGTTTCCCTAATTTAGTGATTGCACTCTATAGTGTGATCTCCACGTTATCTCCTCATTCTTGAATATATCTTTTAGATTAGTGATCAAATTATTCTGCCTAATTTCTATGTATCTAAAAAGATATATTCAAGAATGAGGAGATAGTTTTATAGGTGGAATGGAGGGTCTGATAGTTTCATTCTTGACCCAAATAATAATAATAATTGTTAGTATGTAAATTATAGGTTACACGTGGCTACAATGTAGTTCCAACTACAATGCAGGATATATAATATAGTATGTATATTATAGGTTACACGTGGCTACATTGTAGTTCCAACTACAATGTAGTTTGCTTGAGTTTCAATGTTGGAATTCGAAAATAGTTGTCTTGGCACAATGGAATTGTAGTGGTGGCCAACAGTGGAGGACGATGGACGGTGACAATGGCTGGTGGCAAATGGTGGACAGTGGTGATGGGTGGGGGGCAGTGGCGGTGGTTGGCATTGGTGGTGATAGCTAATGGGGGGAGTAGTTTGAATCGAGTCAAGCTGTAAAATTAATTTGTACTCCATTAATTTTAGGATGAGCTCCAACCCCACATTTTTCTATAAGAGTGAACAATATCAAAGGATCGAGTTGAAAATAAATCATGAGTTGAATCCACATACATTCAATCAAACAGTGGGGGATGTCGAAAATTCAAGTATTTGAACCTCCCAACATAACAAGTTGTAAGGAAAGCGTTCCTCAAATTTGGGTTCGCATGGCGGTGGAGTGAGGGCATCACAGTCGTCTGTTGCCTGTGGGAGGGAACAAGTGGACTGATCGAACCCTGCAGTCTGTAGCACCTGGTGGGGGCAACGATGTACGTACATTTACTTCGCATATGTGCAATGCATGGGTATGACGCTAGAGAGAGAGAGAGAGAGAGAGAGAGAGAGAGAGAGAGAGAGAGAGAGAGAGAGAGAGAGAGAGAGAGAGAGACCCCCTTGGTGGTAGCAACAATGGTGATTGCCTGGAGAACCCCCCCCCCCCCCCCCCCCCTTTATAAGACTATCTCCCGGTGGTGCGATTCACCGCATCTCAGACACTTCTTGTGGGTTCTCTCGGTGGTCTCTTTTGGTATCGGTTTTCTGTGATGATGTTTCGATAATTTCTTACATCTCGAGGTTTCTTCTTTGTTAGTTTTCTGAGACACATTTGTGAGAGTGATGAGGTTCGATATATTGTAATTTTGTACTATCATAGTGATTGTCATATCGTTATTGTCTGGTGGTTTTTACTCCGCTAGAGAAATTTTTTTTCCATTAATCTTAATGTTTTTGTGTGCGTGATTGGTGTTCCCTTTGTGTTCGTGACGTGTCCTTTTAGTATTAAGGTTAGGGGTGGCAATGGGTCGTGTCGGGTCGGATTCATGTTGTGTCCAAAACCCCTTAGATCCGGACCCGATCAGTTTAACTAATCATGTCTAGACCCTAAATCTGTACCCGATCCGGTTATAAACGGGTAGACCCGATAAGACCCGTTTACCACACTTGTCTATTCAGTTGACCCAATCCGACTCGACCCAACTGACCCGCTGGTACTGCATACTGCATTATCGGATTGCAGGTAGACCCGACCCGACCCGACATGACCGTTGAATTTTAAACAGGTCTTCCCGGATCTACCGTGTCTAGACCCTAAACCTGGACCCGACCCGTTTATTAAACGGGTCTATCGTGTCAACCCGTTTACAACCCGAACCCGTTTAACCCAGATCCAGACCCGCTAACTTCGTGTCTTTTTTTACTATATATTTTCTGTCCACTGAGATTGGCCCTGCCACGTCAGGCAAGGAAGCTGCTGCTGCCCCAAAGTATGGTTAAAACATAGGGCCTTGGGCTTTGCTTGGTTTGCAAACCTGGGCTGGTGTTTATCAAAGGAAGCTTATGATTACCTCACTCAGGTTTTGATTGGAAAATAAGACACACAGCTGCTTGCATGGTTGTCCTGTCCGCCAAAGAGTGCCCTTTACTTTTAAGCTTACCACCAGAGGGATGCCTCGTTCTTTCTCTATTTGAACATACAAGTGGACATGACGTGTGGACATAAACGTGGATGTCGGAGGCACCGGGACCAGGGCCCACCACCACTTCATGGGTCTGGTGTGTCAATGTACTTGTTGATAGAGATTGTACAAATAGAACACCTCCTCCTTCCTAGGTCTCCTGATGAATCGGCAACAACAACTAAAAGAAAAAAAAGCTCACATGATTCCTTGATCAAAACTTTGATTTGGCTAATTATCGAAAGGTTGTCCTTACCATGGGACCCCAATATGATTTTTGGCCCTCCATCCAATCTTTTTTTTCTTACAAAATGCCACGTCATATCTCTGCCACCTGCCCCCCTCCTCTCCGACCCCACAAACAATCCGGTCGCACACCGCCCGCCTGCCCACCCCTCCTCCTCCTCCTCCTTCCTTCCACCTCCACCGTGTGCCACTGCAGACCGCCGACTACATGGGTACACGCGAGAAGCAGACTGGTAGGGATGAAGGTAGGATCTTCTTCTTGGTATTACAGAGAAGGTGGCCATTACCTAATGGCTTGTATTACAAGACGAAAGAAACGCTTTGAGAAATTAGAGATCCAATACCCAATCCTATCAAGGGCTCAATGGGTAGTCTCGGGTCGGGTTCGTGTCGTGTCCAAAACCCCTAGATCCAGACCCGTTTAACTAATTGTGTCTAGATCCTAAACCGTACCCGACCCGTTAGACCCGTTTACCACACGGGTCTACTCAGTTGACCCAATCCGACTTGACCCGATAGACCCGCTGGTACTATATAATACAGTATCGGATTGCGGGTAGACCCGACCCGACCAGACCCGTTGAATTTTAAACGGGTCTTACCGGATCTACCATGTCCAGACCCTAAACCCAGATCCGACCCGTTTACCCGTTTATTAAACAGGTTTATCGTGTCGACCCGTTTACAACCCGAACCCGTTTAACCCTGACCCGAACCCGCTAACTTCATGTCGGGTCATGCCGGGTCTACCGTGTCGGGTCCAAAATTGCCAGCCCTAATTGCATCGTAACTCCACGAAGTCGATGCCAAAACTGCAGACAGAACACAATAAAGGGCCAAAGGTCCGCAGAGCCAACCTTATCAGCCACCAAGGCATCGCCGATCGATGATGCATCTGTCAAAATCATGCTATACACAAAGACGGACCCGTTTCTCGAACGTTTCGCATGCAATGGAGAGGCCACCCGACATCTAGTTGAGGCCGTAGCTTGCACCGTGCCCCCTGCTTGCAAGAACGCAAGCCCCATCGGTCCATAGGATGGGATCAATTGTTCTGCATATAATAATAATTAAAATCTTTGATCATGTTTTGAAAAAAAATCAGAGTGGCGCAGCGGAAGCGTGGTGGGCCCATAACCCACAGGTCCCAGGATCGAAACCTGGCTCTGATATGTGCCTTTTTTTCCTACTTTTTTTTTTTTAATCTTACCCTACAGGTTCATCACATGTCACTCAGAACAATCCATTCCACACCAAAAGGCTCTCTCTGAATTCTAAACCAACCTGAAAGAACTTTGGAAACATGATCTTATGAGACAGATTGGGGGGATTTTGATACCCAAGTCCATGGTTCCACCTTCCAGCCTTCCTTTCAGTATATATGAATTGCCCTCCCTATTGATTCCTCTTGTTCTACCGCCGCCCGCCATGGGTATTCCCGCTCGGTGCTACCGATGCTCGTGGTGGGCCCTACAGCGCTCGCGCGACAACTCTCGGATCTAGGTGAGTCCCTCTTTTCCGTTACGTGCGGCAGGCTCCCTTTCGCTGTAGCTGACTCTTCCCCGCTTGTGTGGAGTACGGGTGCAACTCGGATCGGGTTGGTTTGGGTTTGAGCCAACCCGGAATCGACCGAACTAGTTCGGTTCTACAATATTAAAACCAGAACCAATCCGGCTTGGGCACAGACCCGAACCGACCCAACCCCACACTGAGGTCAGGTTGGTAGTTGGTCAAAAAATATTAATGGCTATCCGCTATTTACTAGTAAGCTAGAGGTCCACGTTGGGCTTTAGGCTTTAGCCACACATTGAGTTTTCTTGGTAGTTGGTTCAATGTTAGCAAATAACTAATGTTCACTCAGGTGCTAGTGTGATATAGCCCAAAAGTCCAACCAGTGATGTATATATGTGGCCTAATATATATGAGTCTAGTTCTTCGGTTGGGTTGGGACGGTTGGGTCGGGTCTACCTGAGCCCCAACCCGGAACCGACCCAGATTTAGTCGGGTCCAAAAAACTTAGAACCAAACCAACCCGTTAAGTCAAAATACCCGATCCAACCGGACCCATTTAGATCGGATTGGGCTGGTTCTCGGTTTTACCCGATCCAAGTTGCACCCCTAGTGTGGAGACCATTTATGGGCCCCAAGTGGGCCTTCTTGTGCTCTGTGTGGAGTGGCAACATAATAGCCAGTATGGCACCTACTGCAATCCACAGATCAACTGACCACGTGCAAGGTATCAAAAAAAAAAACCAAGTGTCAGTTTCCTCATAAATTCTCCATTAGTGAAACTGACGCCTGTGATTGTGCCACATCCAGTGTATATGCTGACATTGAGATGTTTGTGCAAAGTGAGACTCTTCGTCAGTGAGATGTTTGTGTTGAGCAAAGAATGGTCGGAATTGTTATGTTTCATTTGCCTTTCATTTCTTGAATGTTTTGAATAATTGGTGGATTAGAAGGAACAAAATTTGTAGTCATCGTGTTCATCATCGACGACCATGTTGTGTATTATAACACATGCATATAAGATATTTGTCTGTTTTGCTCATGCCCGCACGAGGGCTTTCCAGGGAGGTCATCCATCATAGTACTACTCTCGCCCGAATACGCTTAACTACGGAGTTCTTACGAAATTTGTAACGGCGTACAGTTTTAAAACATGTCTTTTTAGGTTGGGGAGGAGAAATTATATAAATAGCTCATGATCTTCTTCTCTCCAAGAGGTGTGGGGCTAACTCATGGCCTTGTCCTCTTTGCTCGTGCCCGTGCCCGCACGTGGACTTCCCAGGGAGGTCACTCATCCTAGTACTACTCTCATCTGAGCACGCTTAACTACAGAGTTCTTACGAAATCTGTAGTAGCACACGGTTTTAAAACGCGTCCTTTTATGTTTGGGAGGGGAAATTATATAAGTAGCTCATGATCTCCTTCTCTCTAGGCGATGTGGGACTAACTCATAGCCTTGTACACATCACCTCATCCATCTTGGCATCATAGCCTTAATAGTCTTGGTTCTTGGCCTATTGGATCGTGATCGTCACAATATTGTCTCCCTTGGCCTTGATGTTCGATTTATATCTTCCAAGGACCAAGCTACGGGCATTTTAATTACCATTCCTTACTTCATCATGCATTGTCTTCCTTTGTGACATTCTGACCATCTGAGCTGGACTAACGAACCATATCGAGATCTCTCATGACATGATCGCTTATACAATCCAAACAAATACCCAACAATAGGATCGATTTATAGGTATGACAAATGTTTTGTGAATTACATAGCTTATCATTGTATCAATCCCTTGATTATAGGAAAGTTAATGTATGTATCAATCCTTTGATTGAAGGGAACTCAATGAGAATTAATATAATCACTCACTTATCCATTGGCTAGGGTTAAGAAGAACTACACCAAGAGTAATCAAGCTCTTAAATTAAACTATAAAAAGCATATGTATTCATTTTATTAGGCCTCATTATACCCTAATATAGCGGCCAAGCTTGTTGCGGATTAAGCATGATTGGGGAGAGACAAACTAAGTTAGTATAAAACAATTTCATTTCTTTTAACGTGATTCACCCACAACTGAGCTACATTCACGATTGTAACTTTCTTTATGGCGACCGTACACCACGCTCTAGCGCTTCGGTCCATCTGACCATCTATCTACCACGCACTTGCACTCTGGTCCATTGCCTATTGACGATCCATTGCAATATTGCAATCAGTGGTCTGCGTCCGATGCCTCCTGTGTTCATTGCCTCGAAATTATCGTCCATCAATGGTTCTTGGCACTAGGCGCACCTGTCGGTGCCTCCTCCATCCACCCGTCGATTGTTCCATCAAACTACTTGTCGATGCCTAGACAAGCCGCCTTTCGGTGCCTCTGCACGTTGTTGCTGCTTGTCGTACCCGTAGTCTCTCCTGGGCCCATGCTCTCAATCACAGAGCAACAACTATCTGTTGAAGATGTTGTAGCTCGTGTGTCCTTAGCGTGGATTTTTTGTATTAACATTAATAAAGATGCCTTTGGTTATTGCTTTAATTAGAATACTACTATGGTATATGATAATACACATATAATAAAGGACTCTAGGGAATACAGTAGGCCACTGAGGCGTATGGTGGATCCATGCTTGGGAGACCCAATGGACCAGTTCTGTGTAGACTTGAATTAGTTCACAGCTTTGGTGATGCCGGTCGCTTTACCGAGAACAAACTGTTGGCAGGTAGAGGATGTGGTGAAGTCTCCACCACGGGAACGTGGGATTCCCATTCACCTGACCAAGCACGATGATCGTGTTGAACAGGATCCAAGACGGTGCACAGTTCAGTGATTCAGACACTGGTGCATAAACCGTCTTACTACTATAGATAATCTGTCCTTAACCCTGAGAGACCATGTATACTGGGCCAACCAGTTGTATGGTGCTTTGATGTGCCAACGTGTGCATACCTTCCATAGTCCAATACCACGGTACGTTGGGCTACCCGGCTGGCGCTTGAGTGACATATAATCCTTACAGGTTATCCGACGTCCAGTATTGGATGGGTGCGTTTTGATGAGTCAATCTGTCCACACAGTTAACCCAGGCCTGGTGGTTGTCAGTATGACTGACGATGTTCCGGGTGCTAGGCATAGAACCGGAAGGTGTGTGGTGTTATAGATGATAAGTCATCAATTCCTAGTCAGATGATCAATCGGGATCTGACGGTGCTCCCCACCGCCCGAGTCGTATCATGTCACCAGTAATAGGAGGGACTAAGGATTATCAGAGTATAGTAGATAATAGGATTACAAGGGAGTAACATAAATTTAGGATCACTAGAATTCAACTCGCATCGCACTCTG
This sequence comes from Chamaelirium japonicum, assembly GCA_947650365.1. Lineage (NCBI taxonomy): Eukaryota > Viridiplantae > Streptophyta > Magnoliopsida > Liliales > Melanthiaceae > Chamaelirium > Chamaelirium japonicum. Next base: position 37,326,706 of record OX393550.1, read on the forward strand.
GGTGGCTACGCGGGTTAATCGGATTAGGGCTGATTAACGAAACTTTCGGTGTGTCACCGGAACCGTTAATCAGGGATCCGGTTGGAGCTAGAGATCCCGAACCCTTAAGGTTCCACCATGTCATTGCGTATAGGAATTATTCCCCGACCTGGTTGGATACGTTGGATGCGAAGTAGCGCGATGGAGCGCAAGCCCGGAGCATAAGAACCTAATTCGCATGCGTTACGGGCTATAGGGGTATTTTGGTAAATACTAAAATATGGCTCAGAATATGTTGAATATGGATCTTAGAATGAGCGGAATAATTCCAGGAGCGCATAGGCGCTAACGGAACTTGATTCCGAGTAGCGCACCCTACTCAATCTCCCTTTCAGTTTTTCACTTTTCGTGAATGACGTTTTCGTCCAGGCTTCATGATAGACACTTGGAATCCCTAAAAACCGACCCCCCCTTATCCTAATCTAATTAGGGCCAGCCCTAGCTTGCGCATGGCACTAGGAGATCGGACCTATATGTATAGAGGAGGGGAAAGGGCTGGCCTTTAGTGCCTCCCCTCTCCTAATACCCGAACCTTCCCCCTCTCCTCCTCTTTTGTGGTTTCGGCCAAGGAAGAAAGAGGAAGAAGAAGGAAGAAGAAGGAGGAAGGAAGGAGAAGGAAGAAGAGAGAAAGAGAAGAAGGATATCCTGCGGCTTGCCATCGTCTTCGCAATGAATTCCTCCGTCGGCTCGTAATCCTTGCACTCAGAGATGGGATTTCGAGGATTCCTCAATTCGCAAAGGACAATGTGCTATCCGACAGCTTTCCTTGCGATTCACGTGCGGTTCATCATTGTTCCATTTTCTCCGGATCATAGATCTATAAGGTATGATGATTCTAAACACCTAACTAGATGCATGCATGTCTTCCGTACATCATAATATGCCTTTATGGTGTCCGCATATATGCTAAGATCATAGATTTGCATGTAGATTGTTTTGTAGAATTAATTGTAATGAAACATACATTGTATGATCTTCGGATCTATCTTTTGCTTCCGCTGCGACTCTGATAAGCGGATCCAATTCCAACAATTGGTATCAGAGCATGCTTTGGTGTGTGTTTCATGCATGAATTCGTGAAAACATCATGTGAATATATGATGGCATATGTTTTCGTTGGGGTTCGGCGTAGATCATGCATATGGATTGTGCTATGTATCGTCTTTTTGCAGGTACTGCACTGAATAATAATCTGTGATTGCATGACTCCGGGGTTCGGACCCTGGATTTAATTTTGCATTGATTATTATTGTGCTTGTGATTTTTTAAGGCTCTAGATGGGCGAGGGTGGAGGTTGACCACCCTCAGTTCCCTGACCATGTTTATAGGATTGTTTCATTTTCTTTCTAGCAAAATTATACACAAACGAGCATTTGCTCGGAGCGTGTTAGTTTTTCGGTCACAGGAAGAAGGAGATGATGCTACATCCACGGTTCGGGCAAACGGTACCATAGCGTGCAAAGACCCGGCGAAAGCGTGCACGTTGGCGATGATGGGGATCGTCGTCAGAGATCGTGCAGAACGAAAAAACAGGATATCTTGGCTGTGCTATTCAGTTTCAGGAGTCGGACCCTGGACTTGATTCAGTTTGGATGTTATTTCTGTTGATTTTCTTTTCTTAGTGTTTAGAGAACCCCGATGATAATTTGATTATCTATCTTGCTTGTGAGTTTGTCTTTAGATCAGGCTTAAGGTTAGTACGAAGCTTATGGATTCATCGGTGTCTCTATATGGTTCTGACACGTGCGAATCCGGTGGCTAGCTAAAAGGAAAGGTGGTAACCACCCTCGTGGTAGTTCAGGTAGCCAAGTACTGTTTAAAGATAACTAATGTCTCCATAAGAAGTATGATAACCCTAGTGAGATGCCCTTTCCTCACGTGGTCTTAGCGACCAAGTTAGGTTAGGATTTTACTGTGTGATACCTGTTTCTAGATGACGTTTGATGGTAGTATGAACTCATCACGATTTGGTTATACCACCATTAGGTTGAGGTCCGGCGGAGGTTGTCGGATGTCCCTATTTGGCCAGTATCGAAACCTATAATGAGATGAGGTCTACTATGACATCAGGCATCAAATTGTGAACGAGGCGTCATCGTAGTGGGAGTCCTTTCCGCGTCGACCTTAGGCTAGGCTCCAGATCCTAGGATTATGGGCAAACTAGTGAAGTATCGGGATACTTGGAATCTATATAATGTGATCCTTGCAAGAAAGGCAAAAGCTGAGTATTCAAGGTAGGGACTATGATATTTTCCGAGGATACTAATGCTTTGCGAGAAGGTTTGTAATCTTAGTGAGAGCATGGTAGACCAGGGTCTAAGTCTAGGAGGTCGTGACCTTTCTAGATATGCATAAAACCTCATAAAGAAGGGATGTATAAGAGGTTCCCTCCAAAGGGGAGCCCCTGACCTTCATAATTAACCGGCTAAGGGTCTGGGTGGGAGGTACATAGTTTGATATTTCCACCGGGTGAGAGCTGTGTTTCCTTCCATGCTGATTCGCCTAGTGGTTTCCTTCGGGACATGGAGGATGCCGGTGGCAGTGGATGACGGTTTTTTTTCTGCACCGCGGGAGCCTATGAACCTCCCTGTTGAAACCACCTAGATTTGTGGGAAGCATTCGAAAGCTTGTGTGAAGCTGTTGTTGCTGCGCACGCGGGTCACATAAAGCTGGCCAAAAGGAGACTGGGAGGTCTTTCAGTTTACCATGGGTAATTCTGATGAGGACTGGGTCGTAAAAACACCGTTGGCAGAAGCGGTTGCATGCTCTCACCGAGATGTTGTCTCCAATTCAAGGCCGATAGTCTCAATGCTCGAGCCCAGGAATTTAGATTCATGGATGTCTGCACTTGAGGTAGTGAAGACATAGCGGCTGAAGTAAACATTATCTATTTCTAAATTCCATGAAATTGATTGTAGTAAACCCTAATTTTGCTTTGAACCATTGTTTACAGAAATCATGACCAAGCTCGACCCCTTTGCCTCCATACTTAATGATAACAAACTTACAGGACCAAACTACGAGGACTGGAAGCGTAACCTGATGCTTGTCCTAAGGGTTGGCAAACACACAATTGCCCTAAGTACCCCTCAACCGGCCATACCGGGACCAAGTGCAACTGAGGCTCAGTTGAAGAAAAAGAAAGAGTGGCTAGATGCTGATGAGATGTGCAAGTGCTATATAGTGGCATCCTTGCAGACCGTTCTTCAGAAGCAAGTCAAAGACATGGCTTTCGCTTCAGACATTATGCTCTATCTAAAGGAAATGTTCGAGGGTCATAGTCGGGTAACTCGTTACCTGACCATCAAGAAATTGGTGTCCACGAAGATGGCAAAGGGGACTTTAGTTCGGGATCATATGCGAAAATTGTTTGGCTATGTGAATAAGTTTAGTTCCTTCGATGTCATCTTGGATGCAGAGATCCAGACCGACATATTCCTCGCATCTTTGTCAGGAGCGTTTGAGGGCTTCGTTACCAACTTTAACCTTAACTGGTTGAAGATGTCTAACGCAGAGCTCCTAGAGGCACTCCAGGCGACAGAGGACGGGATGAAGGCAGGAGCCCAATCCCTGAACGTAGAGCGAAATTCTTCTCTAAAAGCCAAAGGCAAGTTTCAAAAAAGAAAGTCTAAGTAGCCCGTTAAGATAGGCAAGGTGCAGTTACAGGTTCCTAAGCAGAATGGTCCGGCGAAGCCCAAAGGAAAATATTTTCGATGCAGCAAGAAGGGACACTGGAAGGGCGACTGCCGTGCGGCTCCCAAGAAGGCTGAGACAGTTATATCTCAAATCCATATAGTGGAATCCCTTATAGCATCCAGTTGTTCTCCAGTTTCATGGATTGTGGATTCTGGTTCCACTAACCATGCTTGCAATAATTTGCAGGTGTTCAAGGAGACAAGAAAACTGGGTGATGGGGAGATGATCCTAAGTATGGAAACTGAGGCCGTGGCAGAGGCTAAAACAGTTGGAGATGTCGTGTTGCAGTTTCTTGATGGAAAAAGTTTATTACTTAGAGACATACTTTATGTACTGTCCTTGAGACGAAACTTAATTTCTGTTTCCTTATTGAATATTGAAGGTTTTTCAGTTTTATTTGATGCTTCTGGTGTGTCAATTAAATTGAATGGTTCCTTTATTTGTAAGGAAAAAACACAGAATGGTCTCTATGTAATTAAGTCCAATCATAAGTAGGATAACATAACTGAAGCATGTGTGGTTAATTCATCTAAAAGAAAAATCCCTCAGATAGTCCAACACTCCTTTGGGATCTAAGACTTGGACACATAGCCTCAGACAGGATTGACAGATTGGTTAAGGCAGGACTCATAAGTCCAGATATTTCAGAAAACCTACCGACGTGTGAGTCTTGCCTGGAAGGCAAGATGACTAAAAGATCTTTCCAAGCCAAAGATAGCAGATCCCAGAAGGTATTAGAGTAGGTACACACTGATGTATATGGGCCCATAAGTGTCCGTGTCATAGGAGGCTTCGAGTATTTCATCACCTTCACGGATGATCACTCAAGGTTTGGATACATATACCTAATGCGGCGGAAGTCTGAATCCTTTGATAAGTTCAAGGAGTTCAATGCTGAAGCAGAAAAGCAGACGGGTAAAAGTATCAAGTCTCTTCGATCGGATCGAGAAGGCGAATAATAAATATCGGATGAATTTATTGGGTACCTTCGTGAGCATGGGATCGTATCCCAGTTGACTGCACCAGGGACACCGCAATAAAACTGTGTATCTGAGAGGAGAAACCGAACTTTGTTAGACATGGTTCGGACTATGATGAGTTATGTCACATTGCCACCTAGTTTTTGGAGATATGCCCTAGAGACGGCATCATATACTTTGAACTTTATTCCATCAAAGTCAGTACCCCTAACTCCTTTGGAGCTGTGGTTGAAGCGAAAGCCAAGCCTACATCACAATAGGATTTAGGGTTGTCCAGCACATGTGCGGAAGGACAAGCGAGATAAAATAGAGTCAAAAACTAAGGTATGTCTGCTCGTTGGGTATCCAAAAGGGATAACGGGTGATTTATTTTATGATCCTGATGATAGAAAGGTTGTCTCGATGAACGCCGTATTCCTGGAGTATGATTATTTAATAGACCATAAGCCCACCAGTAAAGTAGTTTTTGAAGAATTGCTTGGTACTGATGGAAGTACGCAGACAGAAAACCTAGTGAGAGCCGATACCACTAAGATAAACGATACTGTAGAATTGACTCTTATGGAACCACCGCAGACTCGTTGCAGTGGGAGGACCACAATTGCTCCTAATAGATACATTGGATAAGCCTTTATGGTAGATCCAGAGTTTCAGGAGGATGATCCTCTGAACTATGACGAAGCGATGGTATCCTCTGACCATGCAGCATGGTAGGAAGCTATGGAGGCAGAACTGACATCGATGTCTCAAAACTCGGTCTGGACACTTATAACACCACCTCACAACATTAAACCTGTTGGGTGTACAAAAAAAAAAGAGGTCCGAATGGTACCGTTGAGACTTACAAAGCTAGACTAGTCGCTAAGGGTTATACCCAACGAGAAGGGATCGACTATGACAAAACCTTTTCGCCAGTGGCTATGCTTAAGTCTATCTAGATTCTCTTGTCCATTGCAGCCCATTATGATTGGGAGATCTGGCAAATGGACGTCAAGACCGCATTCTTCAATGGGGATTTGGAAGAAGACATCTACATGTCTCAGCCTCCAGGCTTTGTCGTAAAAGGTTAGGAAAGTCTGGTGTGCAAGTTGCAAAGGTCCATTTATGAACTGAAGCAAGCATCCAGAAGTTGGAATATGCATTTTGATCAGGCTATCAAGTTTTATGGATTTGAGGAGAACGTGGATGAACCATGTGTTTATAAAAGGAGCGATAAGACTGTAGTAGTTTTTCTAGTGCTTTACATAGACGATAGATATCCTGCTCATTGGAAACGATGTTGGAACGTTGTCTACAGTGAAGGTGTGGTTATCCTCTCAATTTGACATGAAAGACCTGAGTGAAGCGAGTTATATTCAGGGGATCAAGGTAACTCGAGATCGCCAGAACAAGACTCTCTCGCTGTCACAATTAGCCTACATAGATACTATCTTGGTCAGATTCAGTATGCACAACTCCAAGAAGGGACTGGTTCTATTCAGACATGGAATGAAGTTGTCCAAGGATCAGGGTCCTAAGACTCCTGAGGAGAGGGCAGAGATGCAGAAGATACCTTATGCTTCGACTGTAGGGAGTCTGATATATGCTATGCAGTGCACGAGACCAGATATATGCTATACAGTAGGCATGATTGGCAGGTATCAGTCAAAACCGGGTCCAGGGCACTGGACTGTTGTGAAAAGTATACTCAAGTATCTCCGTAGGACGAGAGATTATGAGTTAGTTTACTCTTCACAGAAACTGATACCGATTGGATATACGGATTCTGACTTTGCGTCAGATCCGGAATCCAGGAGATCGACGTCAGGGTTTGTGTTTTCATTAGGAGGAGGAGCTGTCAGTTGGAGGAGTGTGAAGCAGGGATGCATCGCGGATTCGACGACAGAGGCTGAGTACGTTGCGGCGTGCGAAGCAGCTAAGGAGGCGGTGTGGCTCAAGAAGTTCCTTATGGACTTAGGATACGTACCGGGAGCTCAAGATCCTATTATCCTTTAATGTGACAATAGTGGAGTGGTAGCACAATCCAAGGAGCCAAGATATCACCAGAAGAGCAAGCATATCGAGCGGAAATACTATATTATCCGGTACTTGCAGAAGCGAGGGGAGGTTGCAGTGACTCAGGTGGCATCTGTAAATAATATGGCGGACCCTTTCACAAAGGTGTTACCGACCAAGGCTTTTGAGAAGCACGTGGATGCCATGGGAGTTAAGACTGTTGTTCCCCGCTAGGCCAAGTGGGAGATTGTTGTAGCTCGGGTGTCCTTAGTGTGGGTTTTCTGCATTAACATTAATAAAGATGCCTTTGGTTATTGCTTTAATTAGAATACTACTATGGTATATGTTAATACACATATAATAAAGGACCCTAGGGAATACAGTAGGCCACTGAGGCGCATGGTGGATCCATGCTTGGGAGACCCAGTGGACCAGTTCTGTGTAGACCTAGAACTACTTCACAGCTTTGGTGATGACGGTCGCTTCACCGAGAATAAACTGTTGGTAGGTAGAGGATGTGATAAGGTCTCCACCACGGAAATGCGGGATTCCCATTCACCTGACCAAGCACGATGATCGTATTGAATAGGATCCAAGACGGTGCACAGTTCAGTGATTCAGACATTGGTGCATAAACCATCTTACTACTATAGATAATCTGTCCTAAACCCTGAGGGACCATGTATACTGGGCCAACCAGTTGTGTAGTGCTTTGATGTGCCAACGTGTGCGGACCTCCATAGTCCAATACCACGGTACGTTGGGCTACCCGGCTGGCGCTTGAGTGACATGTAATCCTTACAGGTTATCCGACGTCCAGTGTTGGATGGGTGCGTTTTGATGAGTCAATCTGTCCACACAGTTAACCCAGACCTGGTGGTTGTCAGTATGACTGACAATGTTCCGGGTGCTAAGCATAGCACCTGAAGGTGTGTGGTGTTATAGATGACAAGTCATCAATTCCTAATCAGATGATCGATCGGGATCTGATGGTGCTCCCCCACCGCCCGAGTCGTATCATAGCACCAGTAATAGGAGGGACTAAGGATTATCGGAGTATAGTAGAGAACAGGGTTGCGAGGGAGTAACATAAGTTTAGGATCATTAGAGTTTAACTCGTGTCGCACTCTGGGTGGCTACGCGGGTTAATCGGATTAGGACTGATTAACGGAACTTTCGGTGTGTCACCGGAACAGTTAATCAGGGATCCGGTTGGAGCTAGAGATCCCGAACCCTGAAGATTCTACCCTGTCGTTACGTATAGGAATTGTTCCCCGACCTGGTTGGATATGTTGGATGTGAAGTAGCGCGATGGAGCACATGCTTGGAGCCTAAGAACCTAATTCGCATGTGTTACGGGCTGTAGGGGTATTTTGGTAAATACTGAAATATGACTCAGAACATGTTAAATATGGATCTTAGAATGAGCAGAATAATTCCAGGAGCTCATAGGCACTGACGGAACTCGATTTCAAGTAGCGCACCTTACTCAAATCTCTCTTTCAGTTTTTCACTTTTCGTGAATGACGCTTTCGTCCAGGCTTCACGATAGACACTTGGAATCCCTAAAAACCGACCCCCCTTCATCCTAATCTAATTAGGGCCGGCCCTAGCTTGCGCATGGCACTAGGAGACCGGCCCTATATGTATAGAGGAGGGGGAGGGGCCGGCCTTTAGTGCCTCCTATCTCCTAATACCCGAACCTCCCCCCTCTCCTCCTCTTTTGTTGTTTCGGCCAAGGAAGAAGAGGAAGAAGAAGGAAGAAAGAGGAAGGAAGGAGAAGGAAGAAGAGAGAAAGAGAAGGAGGAGATCTCGCGGCTCGCCATCGTCTTCGCAACGAATTCCTCCGTCAGCTCGTAATCCTTGCACTCAGAGACGGAATTTCGAGGATTCCTCAATTCGCAAAGGACAAGGTGCTATCCGACAGCTTCCCTTGCGATTCACGTGCGGTTCATCATCGTTCCGTTCTTTCCGGATCATAGATCTATAAGGTATGATGATTTTAAACACCTAACTAGATGCATGTATGTTTTCCGTACATCGTAGTATACCTCTAGGGTGTCCGCACATATGCTAAGATCATAGATTTGCATGTAGATTGTTTTGTAGAATTAATTGTAATGAAACATACACCGTATGATCTTCGGATCTATCTTTTGCTTCCGTTGCGACTCTGATAAGCGGATCCAATTCCAACAGAAGACTCGTCATCACTCGTCGGTGCCGCCTCCGCTGTTCATCGACATCCTAGCACAGCGCAACTCTTGTGCAGTCAGTGCTTCATATGGTCATTGTAGACACACGAATTTCGTCGGACCCGAACCCGACTTACGTGTGTCGACGCGGATGCAAACCCGAAACGCGGACCCGACTCAAAGGCCCCTACGTGGATGCAAACCCGACACGCGGACCCGACTCGCGCGCACCGATGCGGACCCGGCTCGCACCTAGCAAAGAGGAGCGGACCCCACGCGTCAAGGGGGGCCGTCCCCTACTAGGGTCCGAACCCCATGGGGCCGGCCCCTACTAGGACCCGAGCCACATGGGGCCGGCCCTAGTAGGACCCGAACCCCATGGGGGGCCGGCCGGCCCTGCAAGGAAAGGAAAGAAAAAGAAAGAAAAGGAAAAGGAAAGAAAAGAAAAGGAAAGAAAAGAAAGAAAAGGAAAAAATACCGCCATGCGCGGGGGGAGGTAGCGTATGACGTCTGCACACACGCGGATCTGCGCCGATCCCTCGATCCGACGCACAAGACGAAGCGCCCGATCGCCATCGATTTCGTGCGCAAAATCCAGCCATAATTGCACCCGCCAGAAAAGGAAAACAACTAAATGTTATTCCCCTCATCAATGGATGAATAAAATCCGGGTAATTATGAGAGAGATACAAAAGGGATTTAAAATTAAAAAGTTCCCATATCTCTCTCCCCACCTCTTTGCCTATAAATAGAGGGGGTGGGGGAAGGAAAAAATGGTCGGGAAATTGAAGACGAAACGCCAGAGCTCTGCAGAAGAGGAGACGCTTCTTCATCGACCCAAGGCTTCACGAGGCACAGTCAAGCCTGTCCCGAGGGATCGGCTTACTGAAAGTCCTCATCAATGTGAAGACCCTTGCACACGAAGATCATCCCTTCGACTCCGTGCACGAAGAAGAAAGCTCGGAGAAGAAGAACCCTTCGACTCCGAAGACGCCAGAAGCAAAGGCCGGAGAAGAAGAGGAGCGGCACTACCCCGTCGTCTCCAACAAGCTTCGACTCCGATCAAGCCCAAAAGCCCGGAGAAGAAGAGGAGCGGCACTACCCCGTCGTCTCCAACAAGCTTCGACTCCGATCAAGCTCAAAAGCCCGGAGAAGAAGAGGAGCGGCACTACCCCGTCGGCTCCAACAAATCCTCGATCCTGATCAAGCCCCAAAGCCCGGAGGAGAGAAGCGAAGCGTCATCACCCCGTCGTCTTCGACTAACGCCTGCCCCATCCACGAAGAAGAAAGCCTGGAGCAGATCGTCTGAAGCGTCGCTACCCCGTCGTCTTCATCAACAAAAGTCGACGCTACAACCGTCGCACGGAGACCGTCGCTACCCTCGTCGTCTTCATCAACAAAAGCCGACGCCACAACCGTCGCACGGAGACCGTCGCTACCCTCGTCGTCTTCATCAACAAAAGCCGACGCCACAACCGTCGCACGGAGATCGGTGCTACCCCCACCATCTTCGAAAGCATTCTTCGACTCCGATCACGCCAAAGAAGCCCGGAGAAGAAGAGAAGTCCAGTCGATACGTAAACCGTCGAAGCACCGGAGAAGTAGCCCACGTCGTTCGAAGAAGAAGATCGAGTTGACGCCAAAGCTAAAGCCAACGCAAGAAGCCAAAGCAAAGCCCCAGTAAAGCCCGCGCCAAAGCAACGCAAGTGCCAAAGCCAAGCGACTACGCCGGCCACGAGCAAAAGCACCGCATGTTCTAGCCGATACGACGCGAAGTCCGGAAGAACGAAAGCATCGCAAGTCTCTCCCAGCTACGTCCAAGTGCAAGCGCCGAAGCAAAGCAAAAGCCAGAGCCACGCCGGAGCAAAGCCAAAGCCAAAAAGCCAAAGCCGAAGCCAACGCCAAAAGCTAGATCGACGCCGCGAACCGACGATCAAGGACACCGAGGTCAAGCAAGGAACGAGGAAGACGCGAAGACCGAGGAACGAAGCCGAAAACCCCCTAGCCGAGAAAGCGCGAAGCACGGAAGGGACAAAGCAACGGTGGACATTCCTTAGCCTCTCCAAAACCCTCTCCCTGTAAAACCCCTGTCCTGGGCAGCCCCTTCAGAGCTCTCGCACGAACACCACGTGGAGACGCGGATCAAAGGGATCCCCCAGAAGATCTTTCCCACAATCCCCTGATCAAAACTCGCCGCAACCCGGACTCGCTACACCCGAGCCACCCGGGTCCCGGCCACATTTGTAATCTCGTGTGATTCGCAATAAAGACGACCCGCGCTTTTTTCCGCGTCCACAGATTTCTGGCACGCCCGGTGGGACCTCTTCTCCTTTCATCTGTACGGTTGAAGAAGCTGCTTGAAGTTCGCGATGGCCGGAACAAACAACGATGCGTTTGCTCCAAGCCTCTCACCAATCGCCGAGTCTCCTCTACTCCGACACGGTGATCCAGTAAATCCGGAGGGTGATCCTCCTCCGATGGTGCGCGTCTACACTCGGCGTACACGGATTCTTGCGGACGTCTTCGTGCCAGAAGCTACTACCGAAGATGCTCGCCAAAGCGCCGACGAGGCCTTGGTGCTTGAAGAAACGAGCCTCGATCCTGGAGCCCATGTCCAGAAGTTTGGGGAGGACCAGCCCCAACCCCGAACCCGTTCGGGTTCTCCAGCAGACGTTGCACCTCCTCTGCAGGGGGCAAACATCAATCACCAGCCAGAAGCAAGTCGGCGTAACTACGTCTCCGATGATGATGGCGAGGATGCGAACATGCAACACCAAGACGTTCTCCGTCACCATCCTCCGTCCGCTCTTCAGCTCCAAGTCATGCAGATGAACGAGCACATGGCGCAGATTACTCGGCTAATGGAGGAGAAGGATCGTCACATCAACACTCTGCTCCAAAAGCTAAGCGCAAAGGACGCTGCACCAGTCGGCCAACCCGTCGCTTCTCCAGTAGCCGCTCCAGTTCCGTCTTCAACTCCCGCTCCTACAGAGGTTGTTCCGACGATTCAAGCAGTTACTCCAGCGCTCTCTTCGGCTCCCATCCCAGTGGAAGTCGTCTCCCCAATGCCAGCCTCGGTGGCCACACAACCTCCGGCAGCGGCTGCGATGAGTGCTCAGCAAGTCCAAGCATTGATAGCCGACATGATGCGATCCCACGGCAGTAGCCTTCCTCCGATCACGGCGGCATACTCGAAGCCCTACACTACGAGGATCCAGCAGCTACGCTTCCCAGTCGGATTCCAGCCACCAAAGTTTCAGCACTTCGACGGAAAGGGAAATCCGAGACAGCACGTCGCCCACTTCATCGAGACCTGCAATAATGCCGGCACATATGGCGACGAGATGGTGAAGCAATTCGTTCGCACCCTCAAAGGCAACGCGTTCGACTGGTACGTTGATCTTCCTGCAGGGACCATCGACAGCTGGGACCAGATGGAAAGGGAGTTCCTCAATCGCTTCTACAGCACCAGACGTACAGTCAGTATGACCGAACTCACCGCCGTCAAGCAAAGGAAAGATGAGCCAGTGATCGACTACATCGACAGGTGGAGGAACCTCGTGCTGAATTCACGAGACCGTTTGTCTGAAGACTCGGCCATCGAGATGTGCACCCAAGGCATGCACTGGGGTCTGCTCTACATCCTCAAAGGTATCAAGCCTCGGTCTTTCGAAGAACTCGCAACTCGGGCTCACGACATGGAACTCAGCCTAGCAAACCGCGGGGACTTGAAGAACAAGGACTTCTTGAAGATAGAGAAGAAGGACAAGCCACCGGCAACGAAACTGAAACAAGTCAATGTTGCTGACGTCGCTTCAACCTCCAAGCCGCTCAAGATCGGTGGCAAGCCAGATCAGAAGAAGGGAGTCGCCATACCACCGCCTCCGCCGCTAAGACAAAGGATGACTCTCGAGGAGCTCGAAGCCAAGGAGTACCCTTTCCCAGACTCGGAAGTCTCCTCCATGTTCGACCAGCTGCTGCAAGAGAAGATGATAGAGCTCCCTCCTTCAAAGAGGCCCGAGCAGATGCATCGTGTCGACGACCCTCTCTTCTGCAAATACCACCGGGTAGTGAGTCATCCCATCGAAAGATGCTTCGTCTTCAAGGAAAGAATCATGGCGCTCGCTAAGCAAGGGAAGATAGAGATCGACTCCGGGGAGGTTGCTACGGCCAACATGACGTCCATCACCTTCGGCTCCTTCTCGCCAGTACTCGTCGCTGCCCGACGAAGCATGCCCAAACTGCGCATCAACCGGCAAGCTCCAATCGCTAAGTCAACTTCCCGGCCGAAAGTCTCGAAGCGACGTCAACGTACTCCTGCGCTCACCGAGGAGGAAACACCGCTGCCCTGGGGGCAATCATCGCTCACGCCAGCACCTCTTCCAAGCAATGATACATCCCAACGAGCGCTCCAAAGGAGATACGAGCAAGGAGATCCAGAAGTCGGTTTGCTGGGCCAGCCTTCGGGCAAGTTCGACTACTACGTCCTCTACTCAAAGCCTTCGTCCGTTTTGGTCAACGAAATCAAGCCCACCGGCTGGGAATCGGAAGACGCGCCAGTAGAGCCTCGAGAAGAGCAAGTCCCTTCCAGTCAAGCTACGTCCCAATACGCTCTCCAGAAAAGATACGAGCAGGGAGATCCGGAAGTCGGTCTGCTGGGCCAGCCTTCGGGGAAGTTCGACTATTACGTCCTCTACTCAAGGCCTCTGTCCATTCCAATCGACGAAATCAAGCCCACCGGCTGGGGATCGGAAGACGAGCCAGTAGAGGCCCAGGAAGAACAAGTGCCTTCGAGGGAACCAGTTGCTTCTGTCGACCATCATCCTAGCGAAGGGGAATCCACCGACGAAGAAGCATGGATCATGCTACCGCGGCGGCGAAAGCCGTGGCAAGAAAAGAAGCTCAAACAAGACCGTGTGATGAGGGGATTCACCAAGCGGAGGACCTACAAGAAGAAAGGAAAGGCTCCAGGGAGGAAGGCGTTCAAAGTGCCGCCAGCAAGCCAAGACGATATCCTTCAGCAGAGTCTTCCAGAGCCGACAACTTTGCAAGAGTTCTTCCCAGATCACTTCCTCCCAGCGGACCAACACATCAAGGTGTCTTGTTGCATGGTCGAAGTCCATAAGGCGTCGGAAGGAAAGAACGAAAGCGAAACTTCTGGAGAAGGCGACTCCGCAGATGAGGGAGACGATTCTGACGAAGGGGGCACTGCCTCTCACGACGAAGCAATCTTGCACATGCCGCTCGTAGAGGCTTTGCATCTTCCGAAGAAGGCTCGCCTGGCAATGGCGGCGGCCTTGACTGATCTGGATAGCTACAGCAGGAAGAGGAAGGACGACCAGAAGCGCAAGGCTGTAGCCTCATGTGACGCAACGATAATCTTTTCAGACGAGGACCTGCAACTCGGGACGCGATTGCACAACCGGCCTCTTTACGTTTCGGGATACATCAAGGAGAAGCCAGTGAACCGAATCCTGTTGGACTGCGGCTCCGCCGTCAACATCATGCCCGTCCAGACGATGCGTCAACTCGGCATCACCAACGACCAGCTCTCGCCGAGTCAGTTGGTCATTCAAGGCTTCAACCAGGGCGGACAGTCCACCGTTGGAATCATTCGTCTGAAGCTTTCCATCGGCCCGCTAGATACGACGGTCCTCTTCCACATCATCGACTGCCAGACATCATATCGTCTCCTGCTAGGAAGACCATGGCTGCACGAGAACGGCATCGTAGTATCCACCTGGCACCAGTGCCTCAAGTACTACGAAGAAGGCGTGGAGAGGTGCATAGTTGCGGACGACAAGCCATTCAACGAGGCCGAGGCACACCTGGCCGACGCTAAATTCTACCAAGCAAAGGGCCTGGTCGCGGAAGTTCTGCCAGCTAAAACCCCTCGAGCTCAAAAGATTGAAGAAGTAAAGAAGGACAAGACTCCTCTTCCCGTGAATCCGGTGCCACCCTCTGACGAAGCAAGACTCAAGGTCCAAGGAACACCGAAACCTGGGCAAAGGATGCACATCAGCTTCGAGCCAAGAGCAACGCAACATACCCCGTTGCCGATCCAAACGGTGCCTGTCCTGCGTCTCGCGCCTCAGTGGCTCCGAAAATCCGAGCGATCGCCTTCTACTCCGACAAGGAAGCTGGCCCCGTCGTTATCTCAGGCCAACGTCATCACTCTGCAAGAAATGACGGTGCCATTACCTAGCCTGACGGAAGCTCCGAACCCAAGCAGACCCGTCAAATCAGCAGACCTCGAGCAACTCGGATTCAAGCCGAAAGGGAGTTGGGGGCAAAACGCTGCCAAGTTGCTGTTTAGAGCTGGCTACAACAAGGAAAGCGCCATGGGCACACTCCCACCAGCAGCAACTCCGCATGGGATGACGAGAACTCAAACTCGGCTGTTTCAAAACGGAGAGCAAATTCCCCCGAACCGCCGAGGCATCAGCTCCAGTCAAGCTCCGTTGGTCATCAGAACCGCAGCAAAGAAGACCTTCACCTCGAACTACATCGAGGCGAGGATGGTAGATGAAGCAGCCAAAGAATCGACAATCTCCGATGCACGCTCTACCTACCTCAGCCATCCAGATAGCAGGAGAAGACGACGACGGGTTCGATGCCAAGCCTTATTCCGGAAGCAAACCAGAGGTGGTAAAGACTGGTCGAATCGAAAATGCACGTCCGTGTTCGAGAGGCTCGGGCCAGTCAAACAATCAAAGAAGAAGTCAGTGTTCGATCGTCTGGGGATGCCAATCGAGGACTTCGTCTCAACACCCACCCACCCACCCATGGCTGCCGTCAATCATATCTCCATTACAGATCCCGACAACGGCGATACTTCTACTTCGGACGACGAATTGCAAGATGCCCCGTCGATCCTCGCAGAAGGGGGGCAGTCCACCGTTGATGACTCAAAGAAAGGGGGCAGTCCAAGAAGACGACGACGGAATACTTCTTCAGTGCCTAGGGCCAAATCCTTACTGTCTTGGGGGCAACCGTCTCTCATGCAAGCACTCCCTCTTCCAAACAAAGCTACGTCCCGACACCTGCTCAAAGCTAGAGACGAACAAAGAAGCCCCGAAGTCAACCTGCTAGGCCAACCATCGGGCAAAATTGACTATTATGTCCTCTACTCCAGGCCTCCTTCGATTCCAAATGAAGAAATCAAGCCAACCAGCTGGGGATCAGAAGATGAATCGGTACAGTCTCTAGAAGTGCAAGTCCTTTCGATCAAAGAAGTGCCTTCAGTTGCAGCACCAGTTCTTCACCTTGGCGAGGAAGATCTTACTGATGAAAACACGCGGGCTATGGCGCCTCGAGGGAGAAGGCCACGACGATCAAGCTACAGGATAGCACGTCTGGCTAACCATAAGAAAAACCGGGCGACAAGAAAACTCCCCAGAAGAAAGTCCTTCAAGGAAAAGAATGAAGCTCCAAGAAAAAAGACGTCCAAAGTACCACCGGCAAATCTGAAAAATTTCCTCCAGCAAAGCTTTCTAGAGCCGGCGACACTCCAGGAGTTCTTTCCCAATTGCTTCCTTGAAGCTGGTCAAAACTTCAAGATCTCCTGCTGCATAATGGAAGTTCACCAAGTGCTCCGGAAAGACGATGAAGAAAGCGGCATTAACATAAAAGGCATGGGGAGAAGCATCACTGCCAACGGCAAGCTGTTCAACAAGGCTAAAGCACACCTTGCTGATGCCGAGTTTTACCAAGTGAAAGATCCCGTTGCAGAAGCTCCTCCAGCAAAGGAACCAGCGTTATCATTCTTCGGGGCCAACTTCAGCACGTTACAAGAGATGACACTACCGTTACGTGGTCTGTTGCACATCTCGAGCTCAACCGAGTCTTCCGAGCGCACCAGCTCTGAGCAACTTGCAATCAAGTCAGAAAACACTCGGGGGCAAAACTCCACCGAGTCAATGTTCAAATCCAGCCGCAGCAAAGAAAGCATGGCACACATGGGATCACTACCCTCAGCTGCAATACCACATCGCCTGACAAAGACTCAAGCTCGTCTCTGCAAAAGCGGCGAACAAATCCTTCCAAATTGCCGGGGCATCGACTCCAGTCAAACTCCAGCAATCATCAAAACTCCAGTCAAGAAGATCTTCACTTCCAACTATATTGAAGCGAAGAAGGTGGGCGATAGCTGCGAACCAGTGGCGACTTTGCCTACCAGTGGCAAGTCCCTCAAAAGGTACTTTGCCTAGCGCAAGGTTACCCCCCTTGCCCAAAAAAAAAAAAAAAAAAAAAAAAAAAAAAAAACATCCCAACGTCGTCCCAGAAGGCCGGTCCAGAGGCAAGTGAGTGCATAACCATCAATCCGGTCAGCAAACTAAAGGATGACAAGAAATTCAAAGTCCTTGAGGCGCCAAAGCAGCTCGCCTTCCGCAGCTTACACGCGCTGCAACTCTAGGGGTAAAGAAGCCGTCAACTTCCGACGCGTCGCCAGCTATGCACGCTGCTTCGCAAGGATCGCTCCGGCAGCCTTCTCGATCACTCCACCCGCTCCCGGCAATTCGTCAGCTCTTCGCGCTGCTTCGCAAGCTCTACTCCAAACGTCTTCTCGGTTGCTCGAGCTTTCCCCAAATGGAACTCCAGCTTCTAAGGCGACGCACGAGTGTGGCAAGTCGAAGTCCCTAAGGCGCCAAAGTGGCTCGCTCCCAACAGCTTACATGCGCTGTAATTCCAGGGGTAGGGAAGCAGTCAACTCTCGACGCGTCGCCAGCCTTCTGCTGCTTCACAAACTCTGCTCCAGAAGTCTTCTTGGTCGCTCGGGCATTCTCCAGCTTCTGAAGCGATGCTTGACGTCTCTCCCCCTCAGTCTCAGCTAAGCCCAAGGAAGCGTCTTCCAGCGAAGACCGTCGTAAGCAATGAAGCTCACCACCCTCCAAAGAAGGTGCGCATCTGCTCCGCAGAAAAAGAGTCGTTGCCTTGAAATCCACCGGGCTCATGCAAAAGCTCAGGCCCACCTGAAGGATGGAAACTGCCACTGAAGTCAAAAGCAGCAACCCGAAGAATGGCGGACGCATAAACAACAACCGCAGCCTTCGTGACCTCCACAAAGCCAAAAGAACCACTGGAGCTGTCATCAAGGTCAAGATCGACAAGCAAAAGACAACCAAAGCAGTCTACTCCTTGTTGATGCTCGTGGCCTCGTCATCCTCTTCAGAACGCCCATCTCGGTGTCCTTCAAGCTGACATTGCTACCAGAAAGGTGCAACCTCGCTAGTGACTCTAAACCCGCGGTTGACCTCATCGATAATCTAGCCAGCCTTCGGAAGGTACTCAGGGGGACGAATCTTGCAAGGATATGAAAAGTGCAAGACCGATCGAGAGGTAAAGTCAATTCCAAAAAAAAAAAAAAAAAAAAAGAGGAGCCACCTTCCCTGGCCTTCAACGCCTCCGACTCATCCTCGCGCCAGGCGATCGCCACCACACTCGGCTTCGTCTTTTCGCCGTGCCGTTGTCATTATGCTCCCGCACCAAGAAGACGATAACACTCCGCTGAAGAATCTTTCAGCTCCAAGCCGCCGAAGAATGCTTCGCCGCCAAGACCGAAGCTTTCGTCTTCGCGAGTCGTCGAAGAATCCTTCGTCTTCAAGCCGCCAGGAGGGCCTTCGTCTCCAAGCCATCGAAGAAGCCTTCGTCTCCAAGCCGACGGAAGCCTTCGTCTTCAAGCGACGCGCACCATCGTCGCCGCCGTCGACGAAAGAGGCGACACCGGGAAGACGGAGCAAGTCTCGTGCAACCCCAGGCAGCACTCTTCCGCCGATGGTCTCCAAGCATCGAAGAAGCCTTCGTCTCCAAGCCGAAGGAAGCCTTCGTCTTCAAGCTCCGCGCACCTTCGCCGCCGCCGTCGACGAAAGAGGCGACACCGGGAAGACGGAGCAAGTCTCGTGCAACCCAAGGCAGCACTCTTCCGCCAACGGTCTCCAAGCATCGAAGAAGCCTTCGTCTCCAAGCCGACGGAAGCCTTCGTCTTCAAGCTCCGCGCACCATCGCCGCCGCCGCCGACGAAAGAGGCGACACCGGGAAGACGGAGCAAGTCTCGTGCAACCCCAGGCTGTCTTCCGCCAACGGTCTCCAAGCATCGAAGAAGCCTTCGTCTCCAAGCCGACGGAAGCCTTCGTCTTCAAGCGACGCGCACCATCGCCGCCGCCGTCGACGAAAGAGGCGACACCGGGAAGACGGAGCAAGTCGCGTGCAACCCCAGGCAGCACTCTTCCGTCGACGGTCTCCAAGCATCGAA
Organism: Chamaelirium japonicum; assembly: GCA_947650365.1. Lineage (NCBI taxonomy): Eukaryota > Viridiplantae > Streptophyta > Magnoliopsida > Liliales > Melanthiaceae > Chamaelirium > Chamaelirium japonicum. The sequence continues at coordinate 37,345,863 of OX393550.1, forward strand.
GAAGTCTTCGTCTCCAAGCCTAACACCGCCTTGCCGCTCCGCGCCCGTGCCCCACACATTGGAGTCCGCGCCCGGCCTCCGGGCCCCACGCCGCACCAGCTGGCCTCCGAGCAAAGGTGCGGCACGGCCTGCGCACCATGCGCGCTCGCTGATACTGTTCTTCGCACCCGACCGGGACACAAAAAAAAAAAAAAAAAAAAAAAAAAAAAAGAAGAGAAAAAGAAAGGGGGGAAAAGGAAAACAGAAAAGAAAACGAAAGAAAGAAAGAAAGTGCAAAAAAAAAAAAAAAAAAAAAAAAAAAAAAAAAAAAATGTAACCAGAGAAAGGGAGGGGGGCCCACACCTCCCCCCAATCAACATCCAACAGCAAAGAGAAGAGGGGGGCCCGCAGCCCCCCCTCCTTCTTCTCCAATCTGGACGGGGCGCCCGACCGAACCGGCGACGCCACCGCCCGATCCGTGCCCGCAGCCGACCCGTTCGGGGCCACCGCCGCTGGCCCCGACTTTCGCTGCGCCAGGCCACCGCCGCCCGCGCCCCGGCGACGGACTCCACGAGCGCCGCATGCCGCTTGCGCACATCCCCACGAGCGTCGCCCGCGCCTCGGCTCCGCGCGCACCGCCACCAGCCGTCGCCTGCGCCGCGGCCCCGCGCGTGGCCACCCCCTGCACCGCAGCCAACCGCCCGGCCTCCGCTTCCCCGCGCGCCTGGCCACCCAGCCCCGGCCACCGTTGCGCGCGCCTGGCCACCCAGCCCCGGCCACCATTGCGCCCGCCTGCCACCTGGGCCCGTGCGCCGCCCCGCGCGCCTGGCCACCCAGCCCCGGCCACCATTGCGCCCGCCTGCCACCTGGGCCCGTGCGCCGCCCCCGCGCCTGGCCACCCAGCCCCGGCCGCCGACCGCTCGCCGCTGCCTCACGTCGCCCAGCCGCAGCCCGCGCCCCGCTGACACGACCCAGCACCGCGAACCAGAAGAAGGAGAAGAAAGAAAGAAAAGAAAAAGAAAAGGAAGGAAGAGAAAAAGGAAAGAAAGAAAAGAAAAGGAAAGAAAGAAAGAAAAGAAAAAAAAAATAGAAAAGGAAAGAAAAAAAGAAAGAAAAAGAAGGGCCCGCGAGCCACTGGCACCCGCACCGCAGCCCCCGCGCCGCTCGGCCATCGCCTACCGCTGCTGCTGCTGCTGCCTCCGCGAGCCACCGCCTCCGCGGCACCCCGGCCTTCGCGCGCGCCGTAGCCAGCCACCGTCGCTACTGCTGTACTCCGCGCACAAAAAAAAAAAAAAAAGGGGAGCCTCGCCTCGCTTGCAATGGCTCCACCTCCTCCTCATCGCGCCGAGGTGCGTCACTATCGCCAACACTCCGCCCGGGTGCATCGCCTTCATCTTCGCGCCTTCGTCACCCGCGCGCCGCCATGGGACTACGTCGAGACATGTTGCTTTCGTCTTCACGCTCCCGTCTCTCCTAAGTCGCCTTCGGACATCGTGCAACGGTCGCCGTCGACAATCGGCCTCGTCATTGCGCTCCCACACCGAGGGAGGGGCGACAGTCCTCCGCCGAGATGCACCGTCGTCGTCATCGCACTCCAGTCGCCCTCGCGCCAGTCTCGAACTCCGTGCAACGGCCACCTTTGACGTCCGTGCAAACTTTGGAGCAAAAGAGGTCCGCAACGAAGAAGATGATCGAAACCATAGCGAAGGTCTTCTCTACAAGCAAGAGCCACAGCCAACTGCTCGCATCGGCACTCAGCTCTGCGCGCCGCACGCCGCTGGCCTCGTGCCCAGCCGCCACAGCCCTGGCGGACCCTGCCACTGCCGCTGCAGCTCCCGTGGTCCAAAAAAAAAAAAAAAAAGGGAAGAAGAAGAAAGAGGAAGAGAGAGGCGGCAAAGGCAACTCGCACCTCAGCCGCGCTCCCCCAAGCCTGCCCACAAAAGGAATCAAGGACAAGCGCTCTACGATTCTTACGCGTCCAGACCCTACACGCTCTCACCGACGCACTCGTCCTTGAGGGGGCATTTGTAGACACACGAATTTCGTCGGACCCGAACCCGACTTACGTGTGTCGACGCGGATGCAAACCCGAAACGCGGACCCGACTCAAAGGCCCCTACGTGGATGCAAACCCGACACGCGGACCCGACTCGCGTGCACCGATGCGGACCCGGCTCGCACCTAGCAAAGAGGAGCGGACCCCACGCGTCAAGGGGGGCCGTCCCCTACTAGGGTCCGAACCCCATGGGGCCGGCCCCTACTAGGACCCGAGCCACATGGGGCCGGCCCTAGTAGGACCCGAACCCCATGGGGGGCCGGCCGGCCCTGCAAGGAAAGGAAAGAAAAAGAAAGAAAAGGAAAAGGAAAGAAAAGAAAAGGAAAGAAAAGAAAAGGAAAGAAAAGAAAGAAAAGGAAAAAATACCGCCATGCGCGGGGGGAGGTAGCGTATGACGTCTGCACACACGCGGATCTGCGCCGATCCCTCGATCCGACGCACAAGACGAAGCGCCCGATCGCCATCGATTTCGTGCGCAAAATCCAGCCATAATTGCACCCGCCAGAAAAGGAAAACAACTAAATGTTATTCCCCTCATCAATGGATGAATAAAATCCGGGTAATTATGAGAGAGATACAAAAGGGATTTAAAATTAAAAAGTTCCCATATCTCTCTCCCCACCTCTTTGCCTATAAATAGAGGGGGTGGGGGAAGGAAAAAATGGTCGGGAAATTGAAGACGAAACGCCAGAGCTCTGCAGAAGAGGAGACGCTTCTTCATCGACCCAAGGCTTCACGAGGCACAGTCAAGCCTGTCCCGAGGGATCGGCTTACTGAAAGTCCTCATCAATGTGAAGACCCTTGCACACGAAGATCATCCCTTCGACTCCGTGCACGAAGAAGAAAGCTCGGAGAAGAAGAACCCTTCGACTCCGAAGACGCCAGAAGCAAAGGCCGGAGAAGAAGAGGAGCGGCACTACCCCGTCGTCTCCAACAAGCTTCGACTCCGATCAAGCCCAAAAGCCCGGAGAAGAAGAGGAGCGGCACTACCCCGTCGTCTCCAACAAGCTTCGACTCCGATCAAGCTCAAAAGCCCGGAGAAGAAGAGGAGCGGCACTACCCCGTCGGCTCCAACAAATCCTCGATCCCGATCAAGCCCCAAAGCCCGGAGGAGAGAAGCGAAGCGTCATCACCCCGTCGTCTTCGACTAACGCCTGCCCCATCCACGAAGAAGAAAGCCTGGAGCAGATCGTCTGAAGCGTCGCTACCCCGTCGTCTTCATCAACAAAAGTCGACGCTACAACCGTCGCACGGAGACCGTCGCTACCCTCGTCGTCTTCATCAACAAAAGCCGACGCCACAACCGTCGCACGGAGACCGTCGCTACCCTCGTCGTCTTCATCAACAAAAGCCGATGCCACAACCGTCGCACGGAGATCGGTGCTACCCCCACCATCTTCGAAAGCATTCTTCGACTCCGATCACGCCAAAGAAGCCCGGAGAAGAAGAGAAGTCCAGTCGATACGTAAACCGTCGAAGCACCGGAGAAGTAGCCCACGTCGTTCGAAGAAGAAGATCGAGTTGACGCCAAAGCTAAAGCCAACGCAAGAAGCCAAAGCAAAGCCCCAGTAAAGCCCGCGCCAAAGCAACGCAAGTGCCAAAGCCAAGCGACTACGCCGGCCACGAGCAAAAGCACCGCACGTTCTAGCCGATACGACGCGAAGTCCGGAAGAACGAAAGCATCGCAAGTCTCTCCCAGCTACGTCCAAGTGCAAGCGCCGAAGCAAAGCAAAAGCCAGAGCCACGCCGGAGCAAAGCCAAAGCCAAAAAGCCAAAGCCGAAGCCAACGCCAAAAGCTAGATCGACGCCGCGAACCGACGATCAAGGACACCGAGGTCAAGCAAGGAACGAGGAAGACGCGAAGACCGAGGAACGAAGCCGAAAACCCCCTAGCCGAGAAAGCGCGAAGCACGGAAGGGACAAAGCAACGGTGGACATTCCTTAGCCTCTCCAAAACCCTCTCCCTGTAAAACCCCTGTCCTGGGCAGCCCCTTCAGAGCTCTCGCACGAACACCACGTGGAGACGCGGATCAAAGGGATCCCCCAGAAGATCTTTCCCACAATCTCCTGATCAAAACTCGCCGCAACCCGGACTCGCTACACCCGAGCCACCCGGGTCCCGGCCACATTTGTAATCTCGTGTGATTCGCAATAAAGACGACCCGCGCTTTTTTCCGCGTCCACAGTCATATCTCCATGCACTTCCTGATCCGGTCCATCACCCGTTCATGATTCATTGCAACATCACAGTTAGAATTCTGCATCCGATGCCTCCTATGTTCATTGCCCTGAAACCATCGTCCATCAACGATTCTTGGCACTAGGCACCCATTGGTGCCTCCTTCATCCATCCATCGATTATTCTATCAGGACACATGTCGGTGCCTGGACAAGTCGTCTGTCAGTGCCTCTGCATGCTGTTGCTGCCAGCTGTGCCCATGGCCTCTCTTGGGCCCATGCTCTTGATCACGGAGCATCATTTGTCAATTGAAGACTCGTTAGCACTCATCGGTGCCGATCCGCTGTCCGTTGACATCCTAGCATATTGCAACTCTTGTGTAGCCAGTGTTTTGTATGGTCATATCTTCGTGCACTCCACGCGCCAACACTTGATACGTATGTCGAAGCCTCTGTGTCTGTCGACACTCATTGGTGCCACCTCCTTTGTCTGTAGACAGCCCAATACCATATTGTATTGCAGGCATGCCGTCTATTGTGCTCGCCGCCATCACGACCGTCATCACCTTCTGTCACGCCCCAGAAATCTGAAACCGACTCCTGGGGTGTGAATTGAGAAAAAACCAAGGGGTTTAAGGTTTAGTCAACTGTCTACTCCTATTAGGGTTTCTCGCATGGTTTCTACTCTCTCAAGGAATATTTTAACACTTACGAAAAATATTTTTATTTTCAAAGAGAGTATAAAGATACAATTTTATCGACACGCTCGACCCTCAACCGGTTTTATCTCTCTTTTAAAATAAAAATGTTTTCATGAAAACCAAGTTTTAAAATACCCCTTGTTTCTCCCTCCTCCTTCATTTAGGAGAGAGCTGCAGTCCTGTGAGAAACCCTAATTGGTGTAGTTAGGCGACTAAACCCTAAATCCCTTGGTTTTTCTTCAACTCACACCCCAGGGATCGGTTCCAGATTTCTGGGGCGTGACACCTTCGTCATCCGTCGATGAGTCGCACTAGTGCCCATCGGCACCACCACTCGTCGGCAAACCCATCAGTACGCTAGTCGGTGGCTGTAATAGTTTCTAGTTGGTGACTCTGCACAACGTGATCCACTGTGCACCATGTTATCGAGATGCTCCCCCACGATCCGGCACGCGCATGTGTCAGTGGTATCGTGGCGCTGTACCACAATTTGAACCTCTCGATCGTCTCCGTGGTCACCTGATGCCCTCGCTACACACCCTAGTGAAGAGTAACCATCGTCACCCAACAGTGCTTGCTTTGCTACTGCAGTGTCAATAGTTCGCCCAAGCCATCGCTAAGGTTTGCCTGAGCTCCACTTGCATCGGCCAAAGGTTCATTCCCATCCCCGATTTTCTTGGGCGCCCAACAGTTTACTTCGCTGTCGGCGTTGTTTCCTTGGCCTCGTCTCTCCCCAGTCATCCACGCCGACGTCGCACAACCCCGGCGCCCTGAGGGAGGTTCTTATACCTTACACCTCCCCGTGCCTCGGCTCCACCGATCCGCGCCTCTCCCGTGGCACTCGGCGGGGGGTGGCGGCGGGGAGGCGCACCCGTGCCTCCACTCGGGCGTTGTACTCCTCAGCGATTCCTCTTTCGGCGGTGGAATCTCTTATATTTCTTTTGGCTCCCTCGGATGTGACTCTACAGATCTTGGACGGCCTCCCTCTTTATAGAGGCCAACTAGGTTGCTTGACTTGTATTCTAAACAACCGGTTATTTTGCTTGTGTATCAAGTAAACCGAGAGTGTGGGTTGTTTATGGGTTAGAAGCCCCAACAAAACCTCAGCAAATGCTATACCAAATCCAGTCGCCGAGCTAGCCGTCATATTTGCCATGTCATGTGGCTGGTTGACTTCCTATTTATAGTTTGAATTTTGTTTTAATAAAATGTTTTTTTTTAATAAAATGTGGTACCGAGTGCCTAACCATATTTGGTGGATGAGCTAGCCACAGAAGTTGCATCTAATTCGGAGATTTGGTCGCTGATTTAATATCTGTTATTTTTTTTGTTAAAACATATAACACTAGGTGCCTAACTATATATATTTGGCGTATGATCCCTAACACAATGGAATGGCCATCGGTTATAAGTTTATAAATTTTTAAAATAAATAATATAGCATAAATGGCAATAAAAAAAGAGATTTTTTCCAAATAACATTTTGGAAGTATGAATTTATTAAAATACATTATAACTTTTATAATTTCAAAAGTGATGTTCAGACAGTCATGGTGGGTCCATGTCAAAAAGCGCACGCCATATCAGTCGCAGAATTCTTGATGAACACTGTATTTGGGTTGTAGGATTTAGTTTAGACACTAAACACTGCATCTGGGTTATAGGGTTTAGTTTAAACACTAACACAACATCCGGGTTATAGGGTTTAGTTTAGACACTAAACACTGCATTCGGATTGTAGGATTTAATTTTAACACTAAACACTACATCCGGGTTATAGGGTTTAGTTTCGACACTAAAGACAACAATTCGGTTGCAGGATTCAATGAGAATAATAAAAAAAAAAAATTATATGACTAACGTGGCGGTACGTTTTCGGCATTGACCTGCCATGTAGGACTGTCAGAGCATCACTTTTGAAATTATAAAAATTATAAAAATATTTTAATAAATTTATATTTTAAAAATATTATTTTGAAAAAAAACATACACCATGGAAAAATGGACCGCCGATTAAGCCACCTGAAATGAACAAATCTATTCAAGTGGTGTATCCATCATGCAATATATCTTGTCTAACATTGAAGTAGATTCACATGGTGGTTTACGGTTTTGTTTTATACTAGTAAGAAACCCGGGCAATGCCCGAATGTGCTTGATGCACGCCAATTGGTAAAGACGACATCACAACTTTTTGAAGAAGTGTGAAATCTTACGTGAGTGTGATTCACTTGTTAGAGAGAGAGAGAGAGAGAGAGAGAGAGAGAGAGAGAGAGAGAGAGAGAGAGAGAGAGAGATTTACATCAAATGACCATTAAATGCCATTGAATGAAAATTTATCATCTTTATGATAGGTTTTTAAATGGATTTAAAAGAGAGCCGTGTTCACACACGGAAGAAGAATTCTAGCTCTTTAAAAGACGTCCACGTGTCACAACACGGGAGAAAGGCTTACATTTTAGTATATACTAGTAAGAAATCCGGGCAAAATGCCCGAATGTGCTTGATGCACACCATTTGGCAAATACGATATCGCAACTGTTCGAAGAAATGTGAAATCTGAAATGAGTGTGATTCACTTGTTAGAAATAGAGAGATTAACATCAAATGACCATTAAATATCATTGAATAAAAACTTATCATCTTTATGGAAAGTTTTTGAATGGATTTAAAAGAAAGCCGCGTTCACACATGAAAGAAGAATTCTAGCTCTTTAATAGATGTCCACGTATCACAACATGGAGCTAGACTTCCTTTTTAGTATATACTAGTAAAAAACCCGGACAATGCCCTGATGAGCTTGATGCACAGCCATTTGGCACAGATGACATCACAACTGTTTGAAGAAGTATGAAATCTAAGTGAGTGTGATTCACTTGTTAGAGAAAGAAAGGGAGAGAGATTAACATCAAATGATAATTAAATGCCATTGAATGAGTGTTTTATTATCTTTATGGTAGGTTTTTAATAGGATTTAAAGTTGAGCCGTGTTCACACATGGAAGAATGATTATGGTTCTTTAAAAGATGTCCATGTGTCACAACACGGGAGAGAGGCTTTCGTTTTAATATATAGTATAGATATAGATGGTGCTAAAAGGCTAGATACGTGGGCGCCCCCGAGCATATATATGTAGCCCCACTTATGGAGCTTACTGGGTGTTGCCTAGGGGTGGCATTGGGTCGTGCCGGGTCGGATTCATGTTGTGTCTAATTTCGGATTGGGTTCAAAACGTCTAGACCCGGACCCAACCTGTTTAACTAATCGTTGTTTATATCCTAAACCCGTACCCGACCCGTTTATAAACGGGTAGACCCGATAAGACCCGTTTACCACATGGATTTATTCAGTTGATCCGATCCGACCCAATCCGACTCGACCCGACCTAACCCGATAGACTCGCTGATACTATATATTACAGTATCGGATTGCGGGTAGACCCGACCCGACACGATCCGTTGAATTTTAAACGGGTCTTCCCGGGTCTATCGTGTCCAGACCCTAAACCCGGACCCGACCCTTTTATTAAAGGGGTATATCGTGTTGACCCGTTTACGACCCGAACCTCTTTAGCCCTGATCCATACCCACTAACTTCGTGTCGGGTCTGTTGTGTCGGGTCCAAAATTGCCAGCCCTAGTGTTGCCATCATCCCATGCTTGAATGAAGCGGAAGACGTGGTATGCTAGCTACTACTGGAAGGGCCTTTTTTTTTTTTCGTTTGGGTAGATTACACACACATTATTACCCCTCTGAAGTTTTATCCCAAAATCTAACCATCTGAAGTTTTTTTTTCTTCACATACCAGTCCCTATAGTTTTCAACAGGGTTTTCAAAACCGGACCGGAAGGCAAACCAAAAAGACATCCGGTTCAATTCAAATTGGTTCAAACCGATGGTTCAACAGCTTAAACCGCATGAAAAATATGCTTTTATAAATAGATATTTACTAAATTCTTCAATGACAAGGTTTGATTCCTGGGTTAACAAACAAACCGGTTTATTCAAAGAAGGAACGGATACATGTTCCGGTTCCGGTCCAAACCGGTCAAACATCCCGGTCTGATCCGGTTTTCAAAACACTGGTTTTCAATGGTAATACAATACCCCCCCTATTATCAACTACTAAATTTCCTCCTTTGGTGATTTCTATATAATCAAATTAAACTGAAATAAAGGGGGCAAAATTTTGTTTAATGACTACAGGGAGTTAGGCATTTTGTGCTAAACTTCCCTCCCGACTTGTTAATAAGAGACTTCCCTATTCAATTAATCTTTGTATTAATTTTCTTGATCTTTGTTACTCTCTTGCTTAGTATACTTGGTACTTGGTTTGGGGTGGTAAGGATCAGATCACTTGGGTTATGCAAAACCAGATTTTAAGACTCAACTAATCAACTATTAGTATGACGTCAGTTCAGCGTCAACTAGTGTTCACAAAACATATCTGAACCCTAGCAGGCCTCGAGGTCTTGCATGGTCATCTTGTTTGATAGTAATGGACATGGTCATGCAGCTGATCGATGGCGTTCTCGGATGTATGGCGTGGCTGGGTTCAGACCATCATGCGGCCTGCGACAGAGGTCCGCAACGATGTGAGATTAACCTACGAGAACCGCCAATGTGTACGAACTATGATAGAATTTATGGCATTTTTCATTGAACACATCAACATAATCGACAAAAATTACTGATGCAAAACACCACAATAATTACTGGATGAAAGGCCCAAGTTAATCTGCAGGAATGATTTCATCAACTGCATGTAAGTATCTGTTTGAGCTGCCATGCCCAAGAGTACATCATACCGATTGCACAGTATATGGAGACCAACATGAGAGGCAGGAACGGAAGCCTACGGCCGAGAACGTAGGGGTGCAATAACTGACCCCATATTTCAATACCTAACAAACCCAGAAGATAGCACCACCCAACCCATCCAATGAATCCATCCTCCTTGCCAGAGTCCCGAGGATCGATCCTTTTACTTCTTTCAGAGGCTCTATTTTCGATGAAATGGGAGGAAAACCCCGCCCACATAAGAGTTGAGTGTATCGCGAGTAGCAGAACTTTTATCGGGTACTCTTGAGCCTCAAACAGCAAAGGAAACATGGAATAGCAGGACACTGCATCAAACAAATACTAAATGAGTAAAATTAAGGTTCAGAATGCAAATAAGCCTCGAAACAACCTGCAAGACTTGGGGAAGAACTCTCAACAATTGGCCATACTATTTTAAGAAATTTTTGATGATTGAGTAATGCTTCGGAAAAGAAACTGCATGAGATAATGTACTAGAAAGTTGCAAGGATGCAACTCTTGGGTGAGAAGGGATTTGGAACGACGGTGAAACCCAGCTTCATTCAGTCTCAAAAAAAGCACAATGCATGGAATCATCTTGAATTAATTGGGATAGCATGGCGAGTGCATTAAAAATTGCACAACAGGGTGCTCATAATACGTTTTTAGATGCATGGCATTAAAAAGATCTGCTCATTCTTATCCTTCTGAGTTAGCAATTCTACATGCATTCCAGGGTGAACAGGGTACAATCCTTCCCAGTTTGACCCTTAGGTGACCACAAACTTAGTAGGGTGTATATATGTTGGCCTTGAGCCCTAATACAATTAAGCTTAATTAGCTCTTTTGGCACTCTCCCCAGGGTGTTGTCCTTGGGCATTCTCCCAAGGTACCATGATGAATGAAATTTAATATCAGCACATTGTTTCTAAATGTCTTCAAAATCAGTGATTCTTTCTGATTTTTTTTTGTTTGTTTGTTTGAGCAATTATGGATATGGGGTTTTCAGCATATTAAGTATAAGAAATGCTTAACGACAAAGGCTAAAAGGAAGATGAAATCTTTCCAAATAGATTAAGCTTGTCGTCATCACAATCATATGATTACAGAAGTAAAATCACCGTTAACTGTGAAGCAAAGAAAAAGTGCAACAAACACACAGGGAAAAGACTAACGGAAGTTCAAGAAACATACCTATGGAGAGCAAGAAATAGTGTCTCGCATCATCCATGCTATTCATTGCAATCAAAGCAAGAGGAACTGTAAAATGGAGCGATGCTTTCTCGTGAACATGCCATCCAAATATAAAACCACAGGTGTAGGCGTATGCCACCCATCTAATTATGTGCTTAGGCTGAGGATTTAGGAATGCCTTAACAAGACATGGAGCCATGGCAAGTATAACCAACAAGAAGGCTACCACGGGGCTGACCTATCATTTCAGTGGTATTGAAAATGTCAGGGTAACACAAAGAATTGAATTTTCAATGGAAGAATGGGATCAAAATAGTATAACCTGAGGAAGCACAGCAAAGGGTGAGGAATTCCCGACTAAACCACCAGTAAAAGAAGCTTCAGGCGCTTGAATACTGAATCCCAGCTTGCCAAGCACATAAGCAAGTAATTTATCAAGGATTATATAAAATACCCAAAAATTGGGAGCCCAGTATGCATGGCACAGACCCCTCCCAAATGGAAATAAACGACGGAGGACATGTTGCATCTGCAGACAACATCATCGCATATAAAAAATGAAATGAAGACATGATATAAGATTATATATGCAGAAGAAAAGCAAGCAATGGATGGAAGAAACATTGCCGTAATAAGCAGATTAAATGAGAATACAAACAATATAACCAAAATTAAAATTTGAATGTCAAGGACTCAATTTAAAATCATAGAGCAGGTTATTTTCAGAACACCGCAAAATTAGCTCAATACATTTATGCCACTAATCCCTCTATCCATATTTTCCTGTTAGGACCTCTTGACATGTATGGTAGTTCAAAGATGCAACTTCACCACCAATATGCATATGATGCTAGGTTTTACTTACTAAAAAATCCACTAATCATTCACGTGTCCGGATGTCTAGGAGATTGAGAATGCGTTTGTTAGTAAGGTAACTGTTTGTCCTAGAAAAATCTACACAGGTGTTGAGAACTTGATGCAACGGAGATGACAAGGTAATGACACAAATACAATGCACTCCCATACTTCTAATGTTATTCAACTTGAAGTAGGTTTGGTGTAAGGTAGTTCCTTGAATAGAGTTCAAATTTCATTTGAATGATCATGGGCCCATAATAAAGAGACCATATTTGATATGTTACATAATACATAGGTTTTTTGTGAAGGGCAACATCTTGCATTGAATTCAAAGATATCAGTTACAGACAGATGGTGAACCATACTAAAGATGGTTCCTCCACAAATTCACGCTCCATTCTCCGAACACTCTATGAGATGACTGATGACCACTTGTAGTAGGAGATCGAAAACTTGAATCTCTTGTGTAAACCACTCCATCTGTTTTTGCATTTCTATTTGCTCTTTTTGTTGGGTTAGATCAGTTTGATCTCTAGGGCAATCTCCGTACTTGTCCTCACCTCATAAGTCATAATCATCGCCTCCACCAGGACTCCCCCTTTGTAAGACAAGAGGATTACCTCACTCTGATATTAAATGATGTTGAATGGAGATTTATTTGAGATAGACGTAACATCAAGTTAATCATAAGAAAGACGATAGATAACTTCTCACATTGAATTCAAAGAAACCGGTTACGACGCGTCGAATGGGTTGTTTAGTCAAACCTCTTGTTCTGGCCTTCAGTGCCAACATTTTGTCTCCCGCATTCTCTCCTTTCATCATTCTTTTTTAACTTCACATTGCGATTGGAGTTGTACGTATCATGGTCATCATTCCATCCCTGGTGTTAACGCTAATGTGCTAACTTTAGGTCCCGGGTCGAAGGCATCTCGAACAAAATTCGCAGGTGCGATCACCACACCTCCATGTACCTACAGATGAGGGCTCCAAAGATAGTGCACCATAATAAAGGTAGTTCCTTCCGTAAATTCACTCTCAGGACTCCGAACACTCGTATGAGATGATCCACTTGTAGTTGGAGATCAAAAACTTGGCTCTCTCTAGTGAACCACTCCATCTGCTTTTGCATTTTTTGTTCGTTCCTTTTTCTGGGCTAGATCAACTGGATCTCTCTTGGCAATCTCCGAACATGGCCCCACCTCATAATCATCACCTCCATCAGGACTCCTACTTGGTAGAACAAGAGGACTACCTCGCTCTGATATTAAATGATGTTCAATGTAGATCCACTTGAGATATCAAACAACGAGTCAATCATAAAAGAGAAGATAAGAGAAAGAGAGATATTTTCCACCTATCTGGCGAAAGTTGTGCATAATCAGTAATTATTCTTTATTGGAAATCAATAATACATTTCGAAATAATTGTTTTTACATGCTTACAATCCTCTTCTACTTATTCAAGCCATTATGTCTCTTTTTTTTTTATCAGTTTTCCGAATTTTCTAGGCATATGCGATGAGAATTCCAGGAAAAGAGTAAATTACAACACCTAAATAAGAGCCAAGTCTTGAACTCCCTCTTCGAAAAACAATAAATTAGAACTAGGAATCCTACCTTTACTGAAATTCACAAATTTTGCACTTCATCTTAGATTTCTCCTTTTTTATTGATTTCCACGATTTTCTCTACAGGAATCCAAAATCCAACAATTAGCAAACAATGATCTGGCCAGAATCAGATTGCCTCAAAAGCAGAAATATGGAATCTATACAGACTAGTAAGAAACCCGGGCAATGCCCAGATGAGCTTGATACACAGCCATTTGGCACAGTTGACATCACAACTGCTCGAAGAAGTATGAAATCTAAAGTGAGTGTGATTCACTTGTTAGAGAGAGAGAAAGAGAGAGATTAACATCAAATGATAATTAAACATCATTGAATGAGTGTTTTATTATCTTTATGGTAGGTTTTTAATAGGATTTAAAACTGAGCCGTGTTCACACATAGAAGAATGATTATGGTTCTTTAAAAGACATCCACATGTCACAACACAGGAGAGAGGCTTCCGTTTTAGTATATAGTATAGATAAGCTAATCCAAAGAGGTATTATGTTAGTTTCCCAAGATACCAACAACTATTTTGCTCAATATTTCTTTCCATCCGACTCTTGAACACCTAAACAACCCTTCTCAATGTTTGAACTTGAATCCCCTTATAGAGTCCCCCCTTGGGTCTCACCACAAAAACATCGTTGATTTGCTTTCTTCTTCATGTGCTACACACCAAAATCAGGAACCAAACAAGTCATTTTGGTCTCTTTTTTTCTTCTTCCTTGATTGAGTTAAATCTTTTTCATGAATCATTGTTCAGTCATCATCACCACGGGGCATCTCCAGATACCCAAACCTATTTTGCTCCAACCATTATGTCCGGGTGGGGGAATTTATACATCAACTTCCACCAAAGCACTAGTAAAAGTTCATTACACTTGATTTTCCCCTACAACTAACCAGAGCTAAGACTGTCGTTGAGGAAAACGTAATCCGATTTCATTGGCAGGTCGAAAGCAGTCCCATTTCAATATGACAAGAGAAGCATTACCATATCCGATGCAGGATTCAGTCGAGAAAGATATCATACTTGTAAAATTTGAAGCAAAACACACACAAACACAATATTTGCAAAGGTACTAACAAAAGAACCAGAAGCAGAAGAAGAAGAAGAAGAAGAAGAAGAGATCCACCTGACCATGGTAAAGGAAGGGTCCGAACGCCGCAGCGAAAACCGCACCCACGGCCACCCCCATGGTCAAAAACCTCCCTGCCCCCTTACCCAGCCCGCCCCTGCAGTAATGCCGTAGCAGGTATACGAAGTAGACGGGAGCGGCCACCATGAACAGATGCTTGAAGCAGATCAGGGCCGCGAACACGATGCCCCCCGCGAGATCCCGCCCCTCGGCCAGGAACGAGAGGGAGATGAGGAGGATACCGAGCAGGAACCCGTTGTACTGGAAGTGGATGTGATCCACGATCAGGAGGGCCGGGGACCAGAGCACCAGTGCCAGAACCGCCCTCCGCCGCCAAGTCCCGAGGCGGCGGGAGAGGCGGTGGGCGCCGAGGAGGAGGGCGGCATCGGCGGCGGTGACGGTGAGGCGCTGGAAGAGGACGGCGGAGGGGGCGGCGTAGTTCTGCCCCGCGGCGAGGTCGACGATGGTGGGGTCGAGGAGGGCGGCGGGCAGGGAGAGGAGGTACTCGAAGAAGGCGAAGAGAGGGGGGTAGTCGAGGGTCCAGGGGCTGGAGGTGTCCGTGTACCACCGGGAGAGGGGGAGGGAGGAGGTGAGGGCGAGCCAGTGGCGATGGACCTCGAAGTCGGTGCTGTGGTAGGCGGGGGAGAGGAGGAGCTTGACGCACGCCGCGACGCACCAGAACCAGGCCGGCTCGTTCATCCCTGCGGCGGGGTGGTGGCGGAGTTTAGATCGGCGTGACGGGGCGATTTTCTGTTTTACTTCGCCGAAATTAATGAGCTGGGCTGGTTGTGAAGATGGGCTAAAGGGCTGCTAAGGGATCAGCCCACTCTCCGCCTGCAGGAGCCTAATAGAAAGGCCCATTGCGAAGCCTGCAGGGCTTGTCCTCATGCTATCGTACGCCCTCCAAATCCTTCACCATACTGTGCTCCCTAAGGCAACGCCAGCGGTATTTCGGACGGTCCATAGTCCCGACGGGAGCCCTTCTCTCCCATTCGCCTCCATTCCAGCGGTGAGCAGAGAAGAGAACGAGCATGTATCGCCAAGCCTCACGCCTGCTGATCCGAGCCGCCGGGGGCGGACGCTCCGCTACCACCGGCGCCGCCGCGGCCCGGGCCTTCTCGACCGATATCCCGGCGGCGCCGGCTGACGACTCGGCGTTCATAGATGCGTGGAAGAAGGTGGCCCCCAACCTCGATCCCCCGAAGACCCCGCTCTCCTTCATGAAGCCGCGCCCGCCGACGCCCTCCACCATCCCTTCCAAGCTCACCATCAACTTCGTCCTCCCCTATCAATCCGAGATCGCCAACAAAGAGGTCTGCCCATCTTTCTCATACCTCTCGATTTAAACACCGATCGATCCCAAAATTTTAGGGTTTCCTTTTGATCTCGATCCGCAAAACAATTACCTCGTTATTGGATCACAAGTCGCGGACTGATCTTGAACGTAGATCCGTTCGATTGATTTTATTTTTCTTTTTTCTCCCAATGAAGGGGGGTACCGATAGTGATGATCTACTTTGATGATGATTCAGATACACTAAACGTGAGCTTCCTTTTCGTTGATTGGTCTCCCCAAAGTTGCATATGGATTTGAACTGCATAATGCAGTGTTCTTTCTCCCATTCATTGGGAGTTTTATAGTTTATGATGGAGAGTAGGGCTGCAACTCGGGCGGGTTGAGGTGTCAACCCATGCCCAACCCAAGAGGTTGAATCTGCTGCCCAAACCCAACCCCACCCAAGGTCTGGTTGGACTTCCTTAGCCCAAGCCCAACCCGTCGGGTTGGCCGGGTTGATTGAGTTTCGCGGGCGGGTTGGTTGGTTTCAACATGGTAGAGGAGAAATAATCAACATATAACAGTTCCTTTGCGATAATACAATACATAAAGCAATTCTTTGCATTCTTATATAGGTGATGGTTAATCGTTGGATGAATAAATGTCCATCCGACTTCAACTTGTATTCAACGGGTGATTCAACAAATGGATTCTGATCTAAATTATTCAATATTATATTATATTAAATATTATTTACTAACTGGTCGGGTTTCGGGTTGGGTCGAGTTGCCTGAAGGTTCTGCTCAAGCCCAACCTGAATTAAGGTCGGGTTGAGAATTTTCAACCCAAGCCCAACCCATACAAGTAAAATCCCAATCCGAATTAAGGTCGGGTTGAGAATTTTCAACCCAAGCCCAACCCATACAAGTAAAATCCCAACCCAAGCCTGTCCAACTTCGGATTGGGCTTGGCTTGGGTTCGGGTTGGCCAGGCCTATGCAGTCAAAGTTGGTAATCGGCCCTAGTCGGCCAAGGGCCGACTAGGACTAGTCGGGAGTAGTCGGGACTAATTCGGGACTAGTCGGCCAAAACTTATTCTAACCCCTCCCCCCCTCCCTAAACATATATGATATATGAACTATCATAAATGTCAATAAGTATATGATATTAGTCGGTTAATAACAATACATACCTTCACACTTCACAGTATGGATATAAATACATAAGTAACAGTCTAACATAACACAGTTGTATTGGCTTCATGTCCATGTCAAAAGACTCAGAACTAAGAATTCATCACAATATTTGTTTGATGATGTTTAATCAGTGAACAACCCCAATTTTGATTATAGGATTATATGGATATCAACAAATAAACTAATTATTTGTCTATGTTTTTATTTGAGATTCTCAGGTGCTCAACAGATGATTACAGGGAAGAGCCATAGTTGTGAGTCTTGCGACTCAAGATTTTGAGCCAATGTAAAAAAATCCAAACAAAATTGCTTGCGCAGACTCCTTTCAAAAAAAAAATTTGCTTGCAGAATGCTGCCTGGGGACTAGTCGGCAGTCGTTAGTCGGGCTAGTTGGGTCTAGTCGGGGACTAGTCGGGATTCCGCCCAGCAATGACGGAATCGAAATTAATCGGTCGGCAAAATACCGCCCAGGGACTAGTCGGGGACTAGTCGCCGACTAGTCCCAACTTTGATAGCATAGGGCCAGGCCAAGTAGTAGCCCTAATGGGGAGGCCATGCATATGGGAAGGAAGAAATTGAAACTAAATTGACCATCAAATACCTTATCGAAGCTCAAGCTGGATGTGATTTGCAATTCATTTTGGATCTTTGGATGGTGCCCAACTCCAAAAGCTAGACCCTTTAGAAATTCTGATTAATGCTTGTCTATGAAGCACGGACACAGACACGGATACGGGACACGACGAATCTTGAAAAACTAGGATACGGATACGACGAGGATACGACAAATATATATATATATATATATATATATATATATATATATATATATATATATATATATATATATATATATATATATATATGATTAAATTTAGAGCAAGACTCGTAAGCAAAATGATACAATACATAATAAACTAGTCTTCAATTCTCCATGATCCATCAAACTATCTATGAGTCCATGTCCCATGACAAACAAAAACAACATATAACGTATTACATGTTGGAAAAGATAATAAAGACTATTATACCTAAAATTGCCCCTAATAGGACCAAATAAAGATTTCGAATAGTGCTCCCATGTGGTAGATCACATTTGGCATGAATAGTCACATCAGGAGTGGCAATCTGACCGGCACTAGGAGCAACAATCTGACCGGCATCGTTGCTCGGAGAGAGAGAGAGAGAGAGAGAGAGAGAGAGAGAGAGAGAGAGAGAGCCAAACCTGGTCGCGATCGTTGCTCGGAGAGCCTAAACTAGGTCGCGATCGTTGCTCGCAGAGCCTAAATCAGGTCGCGATCGTTGCTCGGAGAGAGTGGAGCTCAGAGTGCTCAGAAAGAGGGGAGCTCGGAGAGCCAAACCGTTCGCCGTTGCCACCGCTCTAGGGCTTCAGTTGCTCGGGGAGGACGAAATCCAGGGTATCGTCCCTCTTTAAAACCAAACCCAATCAGGTTTTAATCACATCCGTATCAAGCAGGCTCGACTCGACTTTTAACCAAGCAGGCCCAACCCGACTAGCATAGACCGTATCCGATCCGTATCCTCCACGTATCCATGCCGTATCCGGCCCGTATCCGATTCTCTTTTCTTTTTTTTTAAATAATGGATATGTTGTAGCCGTATCCGACACGTATCCATGCCGTATCCGTGTCCGATACATGTTGGATACGAGTATTCGTGGCCTGTAGGAGTATCCGTGCTTCATAGATGCTTGTTTGCACATATTTCGACACTATTTGAACCAATCGTACTACCTGACCTGGTCAGAGTAGTTTAACAAATTTGTAATACCGTGTGTAATAAAACTCAACTTAACCAAAGATGATCCGATACAACTCAATAGATAGAAATATTAGGAAAATATTTTCCGTCTAAATTCAAATTCAATCGAGTTTGGCTCAACATTCGTCTGTTTCCCAAGTAGATCAGGTCTGGGGCATGCTTGACCCGACTACACCCAACATATGCAAATCACATTACTCGAGCATGTTACTATATATTTCTTATTCTACAAATATAAATGTTATCATTTTATAATTGCATTGTTAGCTAGCAATGATTAAGAAACTTGTCGAATTGAAAATATGTTGGGCAGACCCAACCCCAACTTTGAAAGTGGGTCGGGTTTGGGCTGGACCTATACAAGCCAAGACTTGCCCCGTTTTGGTTTCGAGCTCAAACTATAGATGCAAAGTGCAAACCCATATATAATGTTTGGGATATAGGCCCAAAATTGTTCCAAAAGGGTCGGACTCGATCAGGACTGGGCTGGTTCGAGCCCATTGCCAGCGCTACTCGATCCCTGACCAACAACTTTAGCGAGGAGGGCCACAACCCCTTCCCCCTCACGGGCCCATAGAGGAAGCATCAACAGAGGTGCGGAAGGCCACCACCTCCCCCCCCTACACACCCACCCACCCACCCACCCACACCCACCCACCACCACCACCACAAAAAAGGAGAAAAAAGGGAAAATCGGTTTTAGGTCCAAAGAACAGAACGTGTATAACATTTAGTTCCATTTCAAGTTTCTATTTACAGTAAGTCCACCGATGTGATTATTGTATAAAAACTGATCCTTTGTCCATAGTTTTGATTGTAAATGATCCGATCTTAACCGTTTTGGATGACATATTTTTTTAAAATACCATAAATACCCATGGTATCCTCCCATATTAAATAACGGTAGATGATATATGGACACTTTTTTTTACGAGAATAGTGGAACGGATTGCTACAGTGATTTCACTGTAGTAGCTACAGTGATTTCACTGTAGCTATAGTGAAATCATTGTAGCAACCCGTGATTTTGTCATGGATGCTAAAACAATATTTCTACAATAAAATCACTGTAGCAAAATACTTAATTTTATGCAAATAATACTCAGTTGAATTTGAATTGAGTATTATTTTGTATATTTGAGTACAATGCACGGGTTGCTACAGTGATGTCATTGTAGCTGCTACAATGAAATTCATTATGCTGGCTAAAAAGGATTCACTATAGCAAAGTACTCAATTTTATTCAAATAATACTTAATTGAATTTAGTATTATTGCGACTAAAATTGAGTACTATTGCTACAGTGATTTCACTGTAGCAAAGTATTTTTCACAGCCATGACAAAATCATTGTAGCAGCTACAGTGATTTCATTGTAAAGATACTCAAATATATACAAATAATACTCAATTGAATGAGTACTTTTACTATCAAATTGATTACTTTGCTACAGTAATTTTCACTGTAGCAACGTGTTTTTAGTAGCCACGGTGAAATCACTATTGTAGCTGCTACAATATGACTGTATAAGTACTTTTGCTATAAAATTGAGTACTATTACTATAGTGATTTCACGGTAGTAATGAGCTTTTTAGCTGTCACAATGGAATCACTATAGCCGCTATAATGAAATCACTGTAATTGTTATAGTGAAATCATTGTAGCTGAAATCACTGTAGCAGAGTGATCCTATACTAGGTCTTGAAACTGTATATTTCGTAGGGATCAGATGAAGGTATATAGACAATGACAGTTTGATAAATTCGGCAACTTATCATGGTTATTTTAGTCTTTTATTAACCAAAAGAGAATTTGCAATTAATATACTGAAATGTGTACCTTGGCCTAGAGGAAAAGGTTATCGGGACTTATCCTAAAATAAAATCTTTAAAAAAGACTATTTGCTATCCGCCCCAAAAAACTAAAAAAACAAAACCCTCCAACGGAGGTGAGGTAGCCCACCACCCCCCATGTTGTTCCGATCAGCAACAACAGTGAGAGGAGGGGTTGTAGCCCCTCCCCCAAGTAGAGTGGCTACAAAGGGGCATTGTTGCTAAGGCGCGCGCCTAGGCGCCCGGAGACAGCTAGGCCCCAATGCGCCTAGGCGAAAAGCACTAAGCTAGGCATACGCCTAGTTTTAGGCATTGATTTTTTTTGTAAGTAAAACCCAACCTGCACCCTTCTTCTTTGTTCATTTTGTTGTTGTATACTTGTTTATACTATGTGTTCATTGTGTTGCATGCCTTTGATTAAAATATACTCAATTTTATGTTAGCATGTGTTTGTATTCTATTTGTTCCTTTTGTTGTTCACTTGTTTATACTATGCATGTGTCATTGTGTTGCATACATTTGACTAGAATATGCTCAATTTGATGTTAGTAAGTTGTTATATTGCTGCCTATTTCATATATACCTGCAAATATAGACTATACATATATACTCGTGTCTGGAGGATGCCTATGCACATAAGGCCACGCCTAGGCTCCCTCCAGGCGCCTAGTAGACGAGACAACTATGCAAAGGGGGGGGGGGGGGGGTCCATGGCTCCATCTCTCCTCGGCTTGATCTATGCCATGAAGGTGCTACCACCTCCCCCTTTATTACTAGTCAACGTTGGCAAAGGGGAGGAGAGCCACCACCCTTTTCTCTAGATTTGGCGTGGAAACAATGTGAGGAGGGGCTATTTACTCTACTTCTCTCCACTGGAACCAAGGAACAAAAAATCGATATATTTCGTGAAATATCGCGAAATATATCGGAAAAATGAAAGCCCGATATGAAATATGACCTGCAATCTCGAGCAGAACGGGAAATGTCAAAATATCGAGCGGTTTCGCGAAATATCGCGATATTTCCACGAAATATTTTTATCTCCACAAAATATCGCGAGATTTTGTCGAAATTTTGCAAAAATTTTGAAAATTTTCAAAAAATTTTGTGACTGACTGGTTATAAAAGAGGATTGGGGGGCCTGGTTCTCAGCAGCTTATTTACATATAATAACATTTAAGTAAATATCGTTTTACTTAATTTTTATTTTCTCCATTTACTTTAAGTTATTATATGTAAATAAGCAAATACCCTCCCATTTGATTTTAATAAAAATATCAAAAAAAATCAAAAAACAAAGGAATCAAAAAGTAAATTTTCAGTTTTAGTAGGAGAAAACAGTTTTTATGAATTTTTATAAAATCTACACGGTGAGAAAAGTGATTAAATCAACTCTTTTTTAGCTCAAAAAATTCCACAAGATGTAGAAGTACGAGTGCATCTAGAAAACCATGGTCCGTCTTAGGAAATTTTGAATGTATAAACAATTTTCTATATAAAAACTCTTTTTTTCAGACTTAGTAAAAAAACAGTGTTTCACATTTCAGCATAACTTTTGCACAATTTCAAATTTGCATAACTTTCTTGTTTTAAGTCCGCTTTCAAAATCGTTTGAAACATTATTTTAACAATCAACTAATCTTTATTTCAAAAATATTTTTATCCAAAAAAAAGATTAAAAAACATTTGAAAAATATATCAAAACCGAACCAAATAAGATTGCACAAGACTCACAGCCTCAATACATTGAATACATATTATGTGAAGCTCGACACCCCTAGATAGGGTACAAATATTATTTGAGTGTTTCAAAGTGTGTATCTATACTTGGTTTATGACTATCCGAAGTTTCACTAAAAAATTCCATCAAAAAATCAATATTTCCACCATTTCTACAAAATTGCAATATTTCCACACTGTCGAAATATTTCCACGAAATATTTCCATATCCAGAAGGTCGAAATTTCCACCGAAATGGAGATTTCGAACCTTGACTGGAACAACAGTTAAGGAGTTGGAGGAGGGGCTATTTACCCCCTCCCCCACCACCAGGCCAACATCGGTAACGACAAAGGGCTCCATCCCTTTTGCGGGCATCTAGCAGCACCGAGGTAGAGGAGGGGCTCAACCCCCTCCCCTGGCCGATCACCGCAATGAGGAAGGAGGGGCTTCAACCCCCTCCCCATCGCTTGGTTCGCAACAGCAAGGAGGGCCGTCGCACCTCTGTCGGTTTCAACATGCGACGCTGGAGAGGAGGGTCAGGCAGTCACCCTCCTCCCTGATCCGTGGTACTGCAGTAAGGAGAGCCACCACCTTCTCCCACAACGATGACCTCCAACAACAACTCTTAGACAATGGTCCTCCGTGGCGACAATTGAGGCACTGAGCACATATTTGTGTAGAATGTATGAGATGAGAGTTAGAGCCAGACAGACCTCCAATGTAGCGGCTATAATTGGTACCGCGGCCACCCGTGGGCTGCAACCCCTCTTCGATTGGCTATCGTAGAGCTTCCCTCCGATGAACCGACTCGTCAACTTTGACCAACATTTCATATTACACCCTAACTCCCTCATGTATGATTTGTGTTGGGGAGGAAAGAGAGAACATAAAAATTAGTGTTGTCAAGGCGGCCAAGCAATGCCTAGGCGATAATTTTTTTTAATATTAAAGTTTATATTTATGGGATAATTTTCAGATTTAAATAAATAAACCGAAAACGTGGCCTAGACGTGGCCTAGGCGACGCCTTGCAACACTGATAAAAATACTACATAAATTTAACCAGAAACAGATGATAGTGGATTCACTCGCCCTATCCCGTGGATTTTTTCCTTCCATGTTACGGAGGTTTTTTCCACGGAACTTTGTATGTCTGATCATGGTTATTGGTGTCTCGTGGTGGGATCTCCTAAAAATCCCACCAACAGTTTCCACCATCCTCCTGCCATTCCCATGAGCATCTTGATCTTGGATCACAATGTCATTCATGGCACATGTATTTGAGCAACTCTTGATTTACTAGATCACTATCCATATGTCACCTGAATGCTAGGAAGTTAAATAAAGGTACTAAATTTCTGGTAGTCATATTTTATCCTTAAATATTTGTATTAATGTTTTAAAGTCTAGTTCGTACATGAAACATTTGCTTGATAGTTGATATGCCTTATGTATTTGAACATTTTCCCATTCAATTGAACTACATAATCATACAGTCTCAATTATTCCAGTGAGCTCTTCAAATAACACTCGCATCTATAGCCTCATATGTACCAACTTCCTATTAGTAAAACTGTGCACCTTATTATCTGATGCCATGTTGATCTTGTGAACACGTAGTTACATACCTTCCTTTTCTCTTCCATGTGCTTTTATTCCATCGATTAGGATCATCGTTTGTATTAATTTTACTGTCTTTTGTATTAGTTTTACTCACATTTAATGGTTTGTGACTCTATCTAGTTTGTCTTCTCCTCCACTCACTTTAGTAAGCCTTGGATGAGGCAGATCATAGAATATCCTAACATTTTATAGCGCGCCTTATGTTTCTTTTTTTTGAGAGGTCAGTGTTTCTTTATCTATTTGTTTTCTTTTGGCCTAGGATCATAATTAATCAGTTCTAATACTATGTTAAGTAACCATCTCACCCAATATCTTACACTGTTAGGGAATGGGCCACAATGTAAATCAAACTAACAAATGCTTAATTGCAATTATGGAGGAATGCTCTGGAAGATAATGGTTTGAATATCAGTAGAATTAAAGCAGAGTATATTGAATGCAATGTTGATGGGCACAATAATAATAATGGAGTCATTTTTCACAATTTATGGACAAGAAACACAATGATTTTTTTCGAGCACTTGGATCTACTATATAGAAGAATGGAGTGATAGAAGAGGATAAAATAGAATGAGTTGAATGAACTGGAGAAGTGGAGAGGAGCTTCAGGGGTAGTAGGGTACTATGTGATTAACATATGCTTTTAAGATGTACTTACAAGACAATAGTAAGGCTTACAATGTTATATGGTTTAGAATACTGGGTTATAATTATAAAGAGTGCTCAAGTACGCAAGAATGTAACAAAGATGGGATGTTGAGGTGGATATGCAGCAAAACCTAGTGGGATAGAGTCATGAATGGGAGTATATTAGAGGAAATGTTGCTATTGAGGACAAAATGATAGAGAACAAATTAATATGGTATGACATAAAATCAAGAGTTGAGGCGACCCTGCGTGGAGAGGTCGGATTACTGTAGAAGGGTACATTGACGGGAGTTAGAAAAATATGCAAAAGGTTTCAATGACACTAGAAGCTGACCCCAAATGGGTTGGACAAGGCTCGATAGTTATTTTTATGGTGTTCTTGATGGAAAAAATAATAAAGGATCCCACCAGAAATTGGTGTCTAAGAGAATTTTCTTTTCTATGATACCTTTTGTGTGAATTCCTTGATCTTGGAAATGAAAAGGTGACCCTTTGGATTATTTTGTGTAGAGGCAGTATTTTTCAAATTAAAATTTTGAGATACGAAATTCACGAAAAACAAAATAAAGGAAGGCCCCCACTGGAAGTTGGTTTCAAACGTTTTTCTTTTGATTTTTTTTTTAATCCTCTGATCTCAGTAAACACGAGGAAAGTGACTGCATATTGTTTAGGTAGGTGGCTTATTGAAGTGAAGATAGAGGGTTTTGTATACCTTCATCAAGCTTTATTGAAGGTGTGGTGCCAAAAAAAAAATGAAGTTGTTCTGTGTTCATATTTTTATCCTACAGCCTTGCCATATTTTAGCCTTTGTTAGAGATTGCACACCCTTTGACATGATCTGGGGGCGAATCCTTGGTCTTATAACTATGAATACCTTTTAATGAGAACTTAAACATATTATTGTTTGAAGAGTCGAGGAAATGATAAACTACCATTGCATATGATGAAGCCATGATTTGGTACACTTTGTTAGTCCAACAATTTTTTGATGCTTTTCCCTTCGCCAAATCATTGACATTTACGTGGATTGGTAATTTAAAAGGTTGGATGGGACGGGGTGCGTGGGTAGTTTGGTTTGGATGCAGTACCTATGTCACCCATTGGCACATTTGGTGAGAGAACTAGAATGGTTTGTGAGGAGTATGATACCTTCAATGTGAATTAACAATAAAATCAGGGTGTCCCTAGACCGATGAGTGCGTTCAAGGGAGGGGGGAAGGGAGGGACTACCTATGGCCATTCATTGTCACAGTACTAGAGTCATAGGTTGGTTTAATGCGAACGAAGTGCTACCTATGATGTTCAATATCGATAAGATCAAAATGACGTCGCCCATGGGTGCCTTGTAGTTCCATACTTCCATGGAAGTTCATTAAATGAGACAGATTTAGGAGCGATATATTGAAACCTATATGGACTTGGCCTCTTAGCTGAAGGGATTGCTATCAGTTTGATGGGCTTCTCAACTCAGAGAAGCATGGGATCTCATTTATATTAGGGCTCTAAGGTTGATCTTATTATGTTTGAGTTTTTACCATGTAAGGTGATCCACAATGAATTTGCAGATACCTTACCAAGGTGGCACTTCTTTAGGTTCTTCAGTTAAGTATGTAAAAGATAATCCATAACCAGTTAATCCATTCACTAAAAGCCGGAAGTGGTGCTTGTGGACGCATCCTACTGTCAAGACATTGGGATGGGTGTTAGTTTTCTTGTATCTTTAGTTCAAGAGCTGAGATTGAACTGTAGGGATCGAGTTTGAAAGCCTAGATTGAATGATGGTCACATTTTAAGTTGAATTGCCACATCAGCATGTGGAGCCAGCGCATGGAACCTTTAAGGGGAATTATAGGTTTCATAGCAATGAGAACCGGGTAGAGAGGGCTCAAACTCTGTTTCTCACCTGCCACTCTCCTTTTCTACTTCCCACCAGTCTTCCCTAAAGGGGATTCTAGTCCATTTTCCTTGTTTTCTATGTTTATGTCAGGGCAGTCATGGCTATTTGAAGGGTTATTTGGGTGATCCAATGCAGATTTTAGGAAAAAATATAATAATATTTTCAGTTAGTCTTTTTCTCTGTCTTCCTTTTCTTATTTGTGTGTATCTATTCTTCCCCCTTGTCTATCGCCGTGTATTCATACTATCCAATCTAAGTTACTGTTAGTGTGGTCAACAGTCCCTCTAAAGTCTAGATATTCCTTAAAATCCTTGTTATCCCTTCTAAACAGCTTTGTAGTGCCTAGAATCCACAATCCTTCAACTGTACAATGAGTACCATGGTCCTTGATCCCTATAATCTCTCTGTCATCCAGATTTATTATTTAAACCTATTGACTCGAGATCAAACCTAGAGCATGATAAATCAGAAATCTATCAAATTTCACCTTTTTAACCATTGTAAAAGCCCTTAAAACCTGATCCACTATGGTATACTATGCAGTCAAAGTCGGTAGTCGGCCCTAGTCGGCCAAGGGCCGACTAGGACTAGTCGGGACTAGTCGGGACTAATTCGGGACTAGTCGGCCACAACTTATTCTACCCCTCCCCCCCGCCCTAAACATATATGATATATGAACTAGCATAAATGTCAATAAGTATATGATATTAGTCGGTTAATAACAATACATACCTTCACACTTCACAGCATGTGTATAAATACATAGTAAGAGTCTAACATAACACAGTTATATTGGCTTCATACTCATGTCAAAAGACTCAGAACTAAGAATTTATCACAATATTTGTTTGATGATGTTTAATCAGTGAGCAACCCCAATTTTGATGATAGGGTTATATGGATATTAACAAATAAACTAATTATTTGTCTATATTTTTATCTGAGATTCTCAGGTGCTCAACAGATGATTACATGGAAGAGCCATAGTTGTGAGTCTTGCGACTCAAGACTTTGAGCCAATGTAAAAAAATCCAAACAAAATTGCTTGCAAAGATTTCTTTCAAAAAAAAAAAATTGCTTGCAAAATGCTGCCTGGGGACTAGTCGGTAGTCGTTAGTCGGGGACTAGTCGGGCTAGTCGGGTCTAGTCGGGGACTAGTCGGGATTCCGCCCAACAATGACGGAATCGAAATTAATCGGTCGGCAAAATACCGCCCAGGGACTAGTCGGGGACTAGTCGCCGACTAGTCCCGACTTTGATAACATAGATGGTATATTTTCAGGATGGCAGCTTATTAATTTCTTTGAACCTTCAACTGGAGCTCTAGAATTCGCCGAATCAACTTCGCAGCAACCTAGTCATCTTTGGATTACCTCACTTGTACATTTCTATGCCTGAATCTCCTTTAGTCTGTGTAGCTGGGAGCCTTGGAGAAATGTAAAAGAACTCTAGGAAGGACGAGGTGGAATATGGAAAGGTACTAGAATATTTTAGGAAGACATGTATTTAAATGACGGGTATGCCAGTGAGATGGGAAGAAAGCCTCGGAAATCCTTTGTTTGAGTGCTTAGAGATGCCATCAAGATGGTGGACAGATGGACCATCTCTACCCTGAAGTCTTTGTTGTGGCTACTCTACTGTCTTAAAGTAGCTTCATGCATCATCACATGGATATTCCCTGCTCATCAACAGTAGAGACACCATATCTGACATGCAGGTGAACCTGTTTTCATTACTAGTAAAGATCCAATTGTAGGAATTTTATCCTAAATAACTATTTAAAAAACAATAATTTCCATAGAAGTACTCATCTGAAACTAATTCTGGAAGTAGCCTAGTTCTGTAGGCTCTGAAGAAACCCACTACCTGAGATGGAGGTTTAACCTTTAAAAAAATCTACCTCCTGCATAAACTGCTATTAATAATGGCAGTTTTTCTTGGGATGTGAAAACTGTTCCATGATAAACCGCTATTCATAATAGCCGTTTTACTGGGAGAGCGACGACGTGGCTTCCAACCTAGAGAAATAGGCTACTTTGGGAATTAGTTTCGGATGAGAATTTATTTGGGAATTATTTATTTTTTAAATATTTTTTTTGGGAAAAAGATTCACAATTGTAGATGATGGACAATTTGTCACGATATCCTCTTCTACTCATGATTATTAGCTGGAATCTAAAAAATCTTAAGCAGCTAAATCAGCCATTCCTTCATCTTTCCCTCTATTTGTGTGTACTGTCAGGTCGATATGGCCATCATACCGGCGACAACAGGCCAAATGGGTGTCTTGCCGGGACACGTAGCCACCATAGCAGAGCTCAAGCCGGGAGTCCTTTCTGTGCACGAGGGCAACGAAGTGACCAAGTACTTCGTCAGCAGTGGGTTTGCGTTCATCCATGCAAACTCCTTTGCAGATATAGTGGCCGTGGAGGCGGTTCCTATTGACCACATTGATCCGAGCCTGGTTCAGAAGGGACTTGCAGACTTCACGCAGAAGCTTAGCTCGGCCTCAACGGACTTGGAAAAGGCTGAGGCACAGGTCGGGGTGGACGTGCACAGTGCGCTTAATGCTGCGCTATCAGGGTGAGTGGGATTGTTATGTGGCCTTGTACTCCCTGAACGCTGAGAGCAACACCGGAGGGGTGTTTGGTATGGGGTGTTTAAATAAATCTGCATGTATTACGGCGCTGTTGATACCTAGTTGATGCATGCTTTCTAGTAGCATGTTTTTTTTCTTCTTCTTTGTGATCAGGTTTCGAATGTGATGAACTTAAAACAGCTGAAATTGCTGTGATTCTGTTCTTGGTTGTCAACATTTTGAATCGTTTCGTTTTAATGAACGGTGTTTTATTCTTTAAAGAACTTTTTTGTGGGCAATCGAGTACTTGCAGACACCTCTATCAGTTCATTCTTTTTGAGTTTTCTGATAAGGCCTTTGTGCGTGATTTCTGTATGTACACATAACTCATGATCGAGAAATATTGAGTCCGTACATCATGCGGTGGATGGGGGTGGAAGCTGTTATGTGGACAGATGGTTCTTTCACCTATTAGGGCAAACTTGCTAATGGTGCTTGAGTCCTGGCTACCACTAGTGGTACTATTCTTGCAGCGGCTGCCTTCCGATGTAGAGTAAATACTCTCATGCAGGCCGAGCTTTGGGCTCTCAAATCTGCTTTTACGGAGCTTGCTGGTCGTTGGCACAAAAATGTGGTTATCCTCACTGATGCTATGAGGGTGCGGGATGCTTTGGTGATCGGCAAATGTATCTCCGACGACATCTGCCCTCTGATTTTGGATTGTCATAATATATGGCAGCATCTGGAGGGGGTGTCATTGTAGTGGATTCCGAGGTCGGCAAATGGTGTTGCACACTGGCTAGCGAAAAAAGCGCGGCTCCATGGGACAGAGGGTTATGGGCTGTCTTTAGTTTCAGATGTTTTGTCTTTCCTTGTTTGGGAAGACCTCCAGGTTGTTATGTAATGACCATCTCCCATCTTACCAAAAAAAAAAGAGAGAAATATCGAGTCTGGTGCTTCATGAAAACTTACAGGTGAGAAGCTAGTTTCACCATCGACATATCTCTGAGGTTAAGCTTAGCTGAGCTTTCAAAATAGCTTCTTGTGTCGGAAAGTTGAAACAAGGTTTTGTTTGTACGAGCTTTCCGCAGGGCGTTGGAGCTTCAAGCTTTGGTGGGGGAAGCTGCTTTGTATACAATTATTAGCTTTTCGTGGAAGCTTCCATGGAAGCATTCTGGAAGCTGATTTCGGACATCTCGTAATGCTAGAAGCTGATATCGGACTTCCCGTAAGAGCTCGAAGCCCAAAAGTCCTTTCCAGTGAAGCAGTGCCAAACATGACCTCACAAGTTGATTTCATGTTCCAGATAGATCTAGAAATTTGAATCTCCAGTAACTTCTTTAAGTGAAAGAACTTGGGACTTCATAGTTTGTAGGGAGCCCAAACATTTGAAATTCCATCAAGCAAAATGAAAGATTAGTTATTGTTGTTGTTTGCTGATATGGAGCTAGTAGTATATTCGATCAGTAATTTTTAATCAATGACTTAGTATTTATTTATAGTTATACTGAGATTGTCGCTATATAAAATAGGCAAAATTTATGAATTAATCATGAATCACTCACAAATTACATGCAAGTAATTTCCAAATTATCGGTTAGGGTTATGCCGAAAATGATTATTTTCGGCATATAAATGCATTGTACCATGCATTATATTTTTCTAAGTAGAATTTTTTGTTTCCAACAGGAAATCCCTCGCCCACTCTACAATACAGAAGATCTCAAAAGACATGCAATAATTTTTTTTTTATAAAAAATATAATATTTAAAGATTGATTTGATTTGTTCTCTTATTTTGTTTTCTTTTTGTTTTTTTGAGATCGGCGGGTGTCCCGTGTCCTGAAACCTTTTGGACAATGGATCCACTTCGGGCTTGGACTAATTCCTCAGGGAATACGTATCGATCCACTGAGAAGTTCCCCTACGCACTCTGGGGTAGAGAGAGAGAGAGATTGAACCCACAAACTCCTCACCAAAGCATCAGTTGCTTACCAACTTCTCTATCCCTGGTGGGTTTTTCCTTTCTTAATTTTTTTCTAGTGTAGGTGGGTGGGGGTAGGCAAGGATGTCTTCAAGATATGCTTATTATCAGGTAGGCTGTCTTTTGATAACTGTGGCACTTCTGATGAACTTATAATTGACCTCTAGATTTTGAAAAAAAAAACAACAATAAATAAAGAGAAAAAAACACGCTTTTAAAGAACGAATTTCTTGTAATTTAACTAAGCTCTTGTGATAGGCCACTGATCGGCACAGCGACGGAACCAAGGGGGAGCTGAGGGGGACCGTGGCCCCGCCAAAGCTGACAAAATTCTTGGGTGGCTCATTTGAGGTTTTGATATATTTTTTTTTAAAACTTTACAAATGGAACACTCCAAAATTTTAAATTTTAGAATTCATGGGCCCTTCACAAGAACTAGTCTTTCCGTTCATGTACAAACAACAAGAAGAAGCAGCTTGAAGTGCAAGTACGAGGCCCTGCAGATTATAGTTTTACAACCTATAGTTTTACAACCAGCTGTCAACTTGATGCAAGCCCTCTCGCAGATCGTAAATAATGAGAGGCGTAATTATAGCTTTCACCTTCATGTTAGGGGTGTAAACGGATATTCGAAAATCCAAATCTGATCCATATTCAAATTCAAATTTTGTGAATTTGGATAGCATTTTTTAATATCAGATAAAAACGGATACGGATGCAGATAGCATTTTTAATATCCGACAAAAATATATATGGATACGGATATTAAGGTATTCGACATGAATAATCCATATCCGTGACTGGACTATACATAATAACAAACATCCACATATCCGTATCCGTAATACATTGAGATCCAAGACCGGATCTCAATGTCTGGTTATGTTGCATAGTTAATAGGAAATACAAAAACGGAGACATTAGTATCTATTAGATGTAGAATTACTATTAGTCCCACCGTAGTTGTGGTATTGTAATGATGTGTGTTCTCTCCTTATATAAGGAGAGATAGTCTTATGTAATAAAATCAATAGAAAGAGCTTTATCCCCAAAACCATAGTCTCTCTCCCTCTCTTGTCGTATCATGATATCGGAATCAGGCTAGGGTTTCAACATTCTCCTTTCCGGCCTCAGACTCCTCGGTCGCCGTCGGCGACGACGAGAAGGCCGGGAACAATAAAGGTTTTTTTTTTGGTCCTTTATTTTCGGTGACGCTTGCAACAACGTCTTCCCAGCCCTCCCTCTCTTTGCCGATCTCGTGCGCCCCTTGTGCGTTGCCCCTGTTCTATCCTAACACAAAGTCTGTGCGGCCCGAGTGGATCCCGAATCCCGTGCGGCCCCCACTCTCCCTCTCTCAGTCGATCCTGTGCACTGCCCTCCTGTGCCCCTTGTGCGCAGCCTCATCCCGTTATCCTGTGCCCCTTTGCACGACCCGATCCCGGATCCCGTGCGGCCCCTCCCTCTCCCATGCAGCCCGATCCCGTATGCTCCCTCTCCCTCTCTCCCGAGCGGCCCGATCTATGCGCTCCCCCTCCCTCTTCTTCGATCGCTATGCGCCCCCCCTCCCTCTACTTCAATCCTTGTGCGCCTCTCTCTCTCTCTCTCTCTCTCTCTCTCTCTCTCTCTCTCTCTCTCTCCGCACCCCTGCGATTTCTTGAGCGCCGACTCCCAACCCCTGCGATCTCTTCCCCTATATCGACGTAGGCCTCTGTCAGCCTCCTTGTCGCGCTGGATGCCGACCCTAATCCTCCCTGCCTAGGGATAGAACCAGGATTTTATATTGGGAGGGGCCAAAGTATAATAACCTCATCTAAGGGGGGCCAATGCATGAACAAAGAAAAATTTATATACTAAAATTCAAACCTTTTACTATATAAATTTTTTTAAAATATAATTGAGAGGGGGCCATGGCCCCCCTTGGTCCATACATAGTTTCGTCCCTATCCCTATCGACCGTCGACCTCTCCCAGTCGGATCTGCTCCGACCGTGAGAGACTCCTCCTCCTTGCCGGCCGTCGATCTCTCCCGGTTGGATCTGCTTGCCGTCCACCCCCTGTGTGCGAGCCCTCTGTCCCCCCCCCCTCGCTCCGACTTCCCCTATTGCCGATGCCTCCCTGCGCGCGAGCCTTCTGGCCTCCCCTACGCGTGAGCCTCCGGGTACACCTCCGTCTTCCCTTGTTGCCGACAACTCCGTGCACGTGAGTCCTCCAGCCTCACCTCCGGTGTTCTCTCCTTCCCTTCCTAATCCGACTACCCTTAGCTGTCCCCTCTTTTCTATCCCCCCCCCCTTTTTTTTTTCTTTTTTCCCTCTCTCTCTATTGCCTTGTTTAATCTCAGCCGTCCATATTACATAGCTACCTCTCGCGATCACAACCATCCGCAGTCATTCCTATTTCCCGTCTCGCGATCGGCTCTCTCTCTTTCCAGAAAAAAACCAAAAAAACAAAAAAATCTGGCGTATATTCTTCCTCTCGCGCGCCCATCACTTGTGCCCTGCCTCCTTCTCTCGTGGCCCTGCTTCCCATTTGCATCCTTAGCAGCTGTATATGTCTACGCCCCATAGCCACCTTTGTGTCCTCACTATGGTGTCCCCTGCGGTTGTGACCTTTCGCGCGTATATCTTGACAGTGGTATCCTGATATCCCTGCTCGTTCCTGCCACATATTGTCCCTACTTCTCTCATTCACCGAATCAACCTTCTCGGTGCCATGGTCAGCCCCTATGCGCCATACACCATGCCGGTCCGCCTTGCGCTCTACCAGTCTGCCCCTTTGTGCCATGAACCCTGTCTGTCTGCCTGCACTCTACCAGGTCCACCTGTGCCTGCATTCGTGCCCTTCACCTTGCGCTCTACCGGTCGATCTGCTTGTACTCTACCAGTCCACCTGTGCCTGCGTCTGCACTCATGCCCTGTGTCCTATGCTCTACCGGTCGGTCTGCCTGTGCTCTATCGGATCGCATGTGCTTTGCGCCCTGCAGTCTGCCGGCCCGTCTGCCCTAGGCTCTGCTGGTCCGTCTGCATCATATGCTCTACCGGACTGTTTGCGTCATACGCTTTGCCGGACCGTTTGCGTCATATGCTCTGTAGGCTCATCTGCGTCCTACGCTCTTCCAGCCTATCTATTTCCTAGGTTCTGCCGGCCTGTTGCGCCCTATGCTCTGCCGGCCCACCCGTGCTCTGCCGATCGAGATCTATTTCCCTCCAATCGAGCCTCTCTCATAGCGGGATTGATACCCTACCTCCTCTGTCGATCGAGATTCTCTCCCTCCATCCAATCGAGTCTCTTTCGCTAGTGTCTCTCTCTCCGATCGAGATCGTCTCTCTTTTCGATCGAGATCGTCTCTCTTTTCGATCGAGATCCGCTCTCTTTCCGATTGGATTTATCCTCTCTCTCTTTGGTTGCACGGGCCCTTATCTCCTCTCTTCGGTCACACAAGTGCCGGCTTTCGGATTCTCTCTCTTCCCGCTTATGTGACCCTATAAGAGCTACGACTCTATTTTCTCTCCCTCGTCTGTGATGATTGAGATTTTATAGGAGATGGCAAGTGCTTGCTTCGACAGAGTGCTTGCCTCCTATGAGGTCTCACACATCCACACCTCCTTTTTTTTCCTTAGCCGGTCTCTCCCCTTTCGGCCTTCTCCATTACCGGCTTCCATCACCGCTAGTTTTTCTCGCTTCGATCCTTAGTTATCATTGTCAGTTCTCCTATTGACCTTCTTACAGGTTGGCCGGGTTCCCTCGGTTGTCCTGCTTGCATATCAATCGGGTTTCTAGACGACTTGCTTGCAGGTCGCCCTAGCACTATCTTTACTTTACATAATAAAAATAGAAATATTTGATGTATTTTTTTTCTCTTTTTTTTTTATTAAGCAAACTGATGTTGGTTTATACCTTACATCATTTTGACTGGGGGTATTAGATGTAGAGTTACTATTAGTCCCACCTTAGTTGTGGTATTGTAATGTTGTGTGTTGTCTCCTTATATAAGGAGAGGTAGTCTTATGTAATAAAATCAATAGAATGAGCTTTATCCCCAAAACCCTAGTCTCTCTTTTCGTAGCAATTAGCAACTTTGGTGGTGTAGCCCACCACTCGATGCAACCCAAAACATCGGGCACGACTCACTCTGATACATTATGTAAGCCACACCATGGCAAGCTTTGTGTCCTATGTACCAAGCTAAATTAGAATATAACATCTCTAGATTTCTTGAAATGGCTATATATTGGGCCCCCCAGATACCTAGTTGAGGCTGGTGAACCCCCCCCCTGCATAAGTCCTTGATATTCGTAAGTTGTAGTATAACATGTTCATATATGATATAATATGAATACGGTTTGGTGAACTTGAGTTCACAAATGAATGATGAAACATGGTTTATATTGCGCCATATGTCCATTAAAAAGACTTAAAGCAAGTATGGGGATAGACAATTAAGAGGGTTGAACATTGAAAAGATATCAAATAAAAAGTTAAAAAGGGTTGGAACACTTTCTCAGAACACGTGGCAACTTCTCTATTCGAGTTCACCATTTGAATGGTGAACTCGAGTTCAACTTCCCGGGCCCCTGAATGACATATATTATATATACGGATATAGATATTATCCTGTTAACGGATAGTCCCACATCGGTAAAGGAGGCACCCATCACCTGCTTAATATACCCGCTGTGAACCTCCCCTTACAACCCGGGTTTTGGGGTGTGAGGGTATCTAACATGGTATCAGAGCTAGCACGTCTCCTGCTCCCACTCCTACTCCGGGTGCTCCCCACCGATCGTACCTTGCCACGCGTGCTCCGCGTGGGAGGATCCTTGCCACGCGTGCTCCGCGTGACGGGGGGTGTAACAGATAGTCCCACATCGGTAAGGGAGGCACCCATCACCCGCTTAATATACCCGCTGTGGACCTCCCCTTACAACCCGGGTTTTGGGGTGTGAGGGTATCTAACATATACAAATCCAGGTACTTCGGGAGGATGCGAATTCGGATAGTTGCACTTACTATACGGGCAGATACGGATAAGGATTCGAATAGTGCTTTTCTAAACATATACGGATAACGGATAGTATGGTATCTGCTCCATATTTGATCCGTTTACACTCCTACCTCTTGTGGAATTTTTAGCGTGACACATAAAGGGGCATGATCATTCCCTTGTCCCCAACGATCGTCTTCGGAAGCCACTGCAACGCCGCCATTTTGCTAGAGTTAAGCCGTGCCACCTGTTGAGTCGATAAGCACGATCGTGCTGATGTAGGAGTTTAATCCGAGCTTATATCTGTAATATCAAATAGCCAAAATATATTTGTGACTAGGTTGCGGTCAATAATTGAATGTTAGGTGGGCTGAGTCTGAACAGGTTCATGTCCTTAATACCTACAAGCAGGCTTGGTATTGAGCTTACAAGCATGACATTGAAAAGGAGGGCAATTGAATTCCAAGGTGGCCAGCAAAAGCCATGATATAAGGGGGGGAGAGGTTCTTTGGAAGTCAAGAAAGGCCAACCCCAAGGAGCACCTCTTTAGATTAGAGCCCACCATTCCACTAACTCCAACAATTCCAATAAGCCCACCTCCATGGTCTTTCAAGCAACCCCTTGTCTCTTTCTCTCCTAGGGTTTGTCTCTCAATGATGTTACCCCTTTTCTTTATTTTTTTCCTCTCTCCTTGATGACTTCTCTTGGTAGTCCCATGCACCATTAAAGCTACCTTACAGTCAAAGTGATGCTTGCTTTGATAAGTTTGTGGTGCCCCCCAACAAAGAATTCCAAATGGGTGTTGAAGGATCAGATTGCTGTGGGAAAGGGAAATCCCAACTTTCATGCTACTTCAAAGCTGAACTTTAAAACCATTTGGCTTGGTGGTGGGTTTCTTCATATTCTCCCACCTCTAATTCCCACTACCCTTTCTCTGTGGTCTCTTCTTTTTGAAGTGGGGGTGTACAAAGACTCAATTCTCTAAGTTGTGAATGCCTTCCTCACACCTCACACTAGAATCCTGAAAAGCCTCTGTGAATTGACTAGCAATCAATACTTGTAGCTAACATCATTTCTTAGGTTTCTTATAGATCACTAAGGTGTTGAAAAGATCGTAAAGCGAAGGCATTCATAATATTCGCGGTTCTATGAAAGATGATCCATTTCTACACAGTTGACACAGCAATGACTACAGCTTCTTGGTGTCATCAAATAATCGTTAGTATAGAACAGTTGGACATTGTTATGAGCCAACACGCGGATTCCATGAATTTTTCACACCGTACTAATATGGCGATGCAATGTCATAACCCGGTACTTGATCAAAACCATCTGCCATCGTGGAAGGATGAGCATCTGAATCTGGAAAGGGGGAGCACAACACATTCTAATGCTTGCGCACCACTCTCAAGAGCACATACTTGAATTCTTTTTGGAAAAAGCAAGGAGATGGATAGATTCCATGGATCTGAGTTAAGCGATTTTCTCGAACATAATATTTCTTTTCAGGTTGTGTTTGGTTGCCAAGAAAATACATTTTCCTGCAACTATTTGGTTGTCCGAAAAAAAATATTTCTTTCTCGTGTGTCTCAATGCTTTTGGTAGGAAATTTTTTGTGGCTGTATGACGAGAAACAGGTTTTCGGGAAAAGTAATTCTTATGGGGATCACACTTTCTTGCCAACCAAACATTGTGGGTTTTACATGAAAATTAGTATTTTCTTCTTCTTGTGGAGATTTTCAAATCGCCGAGTAATTCATGGATAAGGTCAAATTAGAAAATTTGAAATTGTGGGTTGCTTATGCTGTGCTTCAACTGGACTTGCAGAAGCCAGCCCTTGGCTTCAATCTTGTCTAAAGGAAGTTATTAACCTTTCATGTGCCCCACCCTTTGTTCTTTTTCACCTTAACTTGAAAGTATCACAGCTTGATGGTTAAGCAAAGTTCCAAGAGGAGAAGCAATGCCTTAGTTGCACATGAAAGAACCATGATGTCATGACACATACATGATGTTTGGTACCTTAATTCAAGGTCTAAAATATGGATTCAACCTAACAAGTTGAGTAGTCTGCCATTCCAAACGATCAATGCGATACGTGATTAAATTAGCTTATCCCTCGTTCAAGGAGCTGACGAAACGA
Organism: Chamaelirium japonicum; assembly: GCA_947650365.1. Classification (NCBI taxonomy): domain Eukaryota; kingdom Viridiplantae; phylum Streptophyta; class Magnoliopsida; order Liliales; family Melanthiaceae; genus Chamaelirium; species Chamaelirium japonicum. Next base: position 37,384,036 of record OX393550.1, read on the forward strand.
TTAGAAGTATGTCGGTGTGGTGCAAAACACCGCTATCAAAGACCGGGGTAGCAAGTTGATCAACCTAACAGCTTGGTAATGACGATTCGGGCCCAATGATTAACCAAATCTCTTCAAGCATGGTCCACATCCCCTGTGGTTGGGTTGTCTTCATTACCACTGGACCTAGTATTGCTTGACATGTAGGGAAGAGGCCTTCAGACCTAGAGGCTGCATAAACTAAGCACACAATCAGCTAAGCAACACCTTAAGCACATCATCATTACATAATCGTGCTTGACCGAAAGCTGGCAACACTAACAGCCTCTCTAATCCATCTCCAAGCCACCTTTACCAAGTGGCTAATGAAGAGTGGGTTACAACAGACTTACCACTTCCTAATATTCTAACATTGCACCCAGCATTCCATTTGTGGGCTTTCAAGGGAATCACAAGAAATGGGGGGGCATGAGGCATGTGCTTATCCTTTGGATAGGCATTCAATTGGAGAGCACTGTCAGCAGTTTTGATAGGGAAACACTACAGCAGGATGAGGATTGACCAAGGAATTCTCACCACTCAATAGTAGATAGAGCATCCAAGCAGTGGGAGATTTGAGACTTTTATCGTCGTCGTCATCATCCAAGTCATCCGATTAAGATGGAGCGATGCTATTCATCCCGAACGTTTATCCGAACGGTTTAAACAGAATGGCGTGGCATCCAATCATAGCCTCCCTTTACCTGCCAGTCAGGGATGGGTGCAACGTATGGCTCTGATCGTGACACATCATTCTGTTTAAAGAAATCGGTAAAGGGTTCGTGGTAACTAGTATTTCCCATTAAGATGGGATCGACTATGGAGCACAACTCTGATTAGGATCGATGACCGATCGATAGATTCCAGACTTTGTCGACATAGAAAAGAGGACAAAGGGAAAAGAGTGTAGCAAAAGGCCACATGAGAGAGCTGACTCGATCGAACCCAAATGGCGGCTAGATCGGGCTTCATTATCTGGCAAATAACTATTAAATGAGGAAATGACAAAAGGTTGCTTCCCTCACTAAGCTCTAAGATAAAGTGAGCCATTTCACCTTTCGGCAATTTGCTTGGTGACATGTGACCAAAGGAAGCTGAATAAGGTCTTGTGACTGACCCAATGTTAATTTTGTGTGTGTGTGTGTGGTAGAGAGGGAATTGTGCTTTTTAATAAGCTTTTTTGTATATAACCCCCCAAAAATATTGATATTATAAAAAATCCCTCATTTTAAATTTTATTAATAACTCCCTCTCATAGTCTGACAATTAATAAAATCCCCTACCGTTACTTTTTTGCCCCTTAATTTTTAGTATTCATTCATTTATCTCAAGGGTGAAAAGGTAAAGGTGGGCGGATTTTATCCAATAACAGAATGTGTGAGGGGGTTATTAATAAAAGTTAAAATAGGAGGTAGTAGTTTGTAATATCAATATTTATTAGGGGGCTATATGTAAAAATCTTTTTTAATCATGGAGATGATGGGGGTGTGCGACCAGTGTGACAGAGAGTTTGGATTCAAAGAGAGGGGGCAGAGTTTTCTTTCATTGATTTAGATGAGCATCCTAAATGGAATAAAATAGTAAATATTTTGAATTTTTAAATGGAGTTATATATGAAATTCCAGACAATTAAAAGCTCATGAGGTTGGCAGATGCTAAGATGCCCCCATGACCTTGACATGTGCAGTGGTAATGAATCAAACACCAAGCTTGCACCAAAGATGAGAAAGAAAAACTTGATTTCACTCCCTCAAACCCCACATTGTATTGGAGCTTTTAGGTGCACAAGGAAAGATTCCTTTTGGTAGGGACTAGTTGGAATAAGATGGGAATTAGTGTATTGCAACCTCCTCCATGTTAGGAAGGGGGGAGGTGTTCTTGCATAAATTGAAATAATGTGTGCCCTAAGAGACTAAGAGCATCTACAACTGGCTCATCCAGCTGCTCCCTATTATAGGGGGAAAACTTGGATGGGGAGGTCTCACCGCATACCGACGTGGGGATGCCTATCACTGCACCCTATACTGTGCAGTCGTAAAGGGCTCCACAAAGTGAAGTATGGCGTGCAGTGATAGGCGTACCCATGGGGTTTCGGGATGAGGCCTCCTTATCGAAGTTTTTTTTGTTGAGGTTGTTGGCTTGAAACAAGTCCTCCACAATGTCCAAGGTTCGTGTGCGAAAGATGACGGAAGACGGAACGACAAAGGAGCAAAGACGAAGCGGCAAAGGAGCGAGGACGGAGCGATAGAAGCAAGGATTTTCGCCTTGGGCGCCAGGATTGGCGCCCTGGGTGAAATCCAAAGGCTGCCCGACACGGGCCTGTAGGAATTTTGCCCAAGGCGCCAATCCTGGCGCCCAGGGCGACAATAGGCACGCGTGAAGGATTTTTTCGGTTGCGTTTTTTTGTGAGTTTTCAAAAGAACTTTTAGGGGTTTGCCTTTATCTTTTCTCCTAGGTCTTGCATGAACTTGGAGTTATAAAAGGGACCCCTAGGTATGAACAAGAAAAACAAGAAAGGATCTAAAGGCTCTTTGTGAGATCGAAGAGGGGGTAGCTATCATCAGATTAGAGCGAGGGTTTCTTGTGTTATTGGGGTGAGAGGGCTGCGGTATCTCTTCTTGTTCCTTGGGGGGTATTTCTTTATGGGTTGGGAGAGGGGATTTGTTGGAGAGCAAATATACGTGTGCTCCTTGTATTCCTTTTTTGAGTGAATCCATTGATCGTCGATTGCCGGATACCATCTTGTGTTTTGTGTTTGGTGTTTTGGTGTGCATTGATCATTCGTTCTTCTCGTTGGTGGTGTTCGCCATCTTCCAGTGGAGTTTTTCACGCCTTCGATGTCCTTTTCCATTGCGCAGAGCCTCGGTGGTAGGATCGATTCCCCAACATATTTTGCCATATTATAGAGAGCCATATGGTTAGGGCTGGCAATTTCAGACCCGACACGAAGTTCACAGGTCTGGGTCAGGGCTAAACGGGTTCAGGTCGTAAACGGGTCGACACGATAGACTCGTTTAATAAACGGGTCGGGTCCGGGTTTAGGGTCTGGACACGATAGACCTAGGAAGACCCGTTTAAAATTCACCGGGTCGGGTCGAGTCTACCAACAATCCGATACTATAATATATAGTATTAGCGGGTCTATCGGGTAATGTCGGGTTGAGTCGGATCGGGTCAACTGAATAAACCCGTGTGATAAACGGATCTTATCGGGTCTACCCTTTTATAAACGGGTCGGGTACGGGTTTAGAATCTATACACGATTAGTTAAACGGGTCGGGTCCGGATCTAGGGGTTTTGGACATGACCCGAAACTAGACACGGCATGAACCCGACCCGACACGACCCATTACCACCCCTATATATGGTCTTCCCAACAAAATAAGAAGCTACTTTTTAGAACCATCTCTAAGGGGCTCCCTAATCTTTTCCTATTATTTGAAATGATCACCACATGGGGAGTGGGGACAAGGGGTTGCAACGGCTATATGGGAAGAGGTCGTGCTAGTGCTAGTGATATATTTTTTTCTTAAAAAAAAAACCCACACACATCCGTATTCGTTGGCTCGCCAGAAGCGACGAATGGAGTAGCGAAACACTACAATATTGAGCGTTTATATAAGCCCATTGAAATGATTTTTTAGCCATCCCGATAGCTACTGTAGCAAAGGAGGTGGAGAGGGACTCCCTATTCTTTATCATATTGTTTAGTAGAGATAGGCTTCCCTAAAATAAAAGGGAACCACATTTTAGAATCAGCTCCAAGGGGCTCCATGAGTCCATGGTCTTTCCCTATTATTAGTTTCTTTAAAGACAATGGTCATCGGGTGCTAGAAATCAGGTGTTATCAACCATCGGACTTTTAAAAAAAATACAACGGACGGTTATCAGGTAGGGCACAACGGAATTAAATGGTCATTGCCACTCGCTCGCCTGATGTATCGCTCGCTAGTTGTAATGAGCCAAGTAGCAATTCCCTACTTTAGAGAGCAGAAAGGGAGCGCTACTTTCACCATCCCCCCTCCTACTCTGGCGAAGGGATCTACGTAGGGAGCTCCTTGGGGATGCTCTAAAGCCCATTCCATAAAAAGTTGGGCCCACAACACCAGACAAGGGAGGTGGTGCCTCACATAATTCCAGTGTGCAGGTGGCACACCAGATGCCCCCACACTATTTAAAGGTGGGTTGGCCATTGGATGTCATCTTCAAAGGGTGTGAGGGGATGAGAAAATTTATGAAGGGGATGTGGGAGTGAGGGCTAAAGGGAGGGCCTCCACACATGCATGCCCCCATCACCACCAAAGAGAGAAGGCATGTGAAGGGGGGAGGTTAGGATCCCTTCAAACCTATCCACAAAGTTGAATGAAAACAAGGGTGGGTTATGATCCCAATTCAAACAAAACCACCCAAGAGAGAGAGAGAGAGAGAGAGAGAGAGAGAGAGAGAGAGAGAGAGAGAGAGAGAGAGAGAGATGGTGCCCTCAATCACCTCACAAGCACAAAGGCACTGGTGGCAGATGGGTAAGTGGAGAAGGGGGAAAGGGAAGGGAGAAGGGGTGTGTGCAAGGTGGGTGAGGAGAGATGGGATAATCAAGAGGTAGAGGCCACCCAAAGAAGAGGCAGCGTGAAGGCAAAGGAAAGGAATCCTGACACCCTTACTTTGGTGTTCGTACTACTAAGAGAGAGACTTTGAAAGCTTCTTGATAATGTTGGTTGGAAGGAGAGGCAAACAGGGTTGGAATTGACTCATAGACACCACCCTATTGAGGCCAGTCCATATTAAAGACCCATTCTCTCTCTATTTTATATAGGAGAGAGAGAGAGAGAGAGAGAGAGAGAGAGAGAGAGAGAGAGAGAGAGAGAGAGAGAGAGAGAGGAGTTTGTTTCCACTTTGTTGTGTCTTGGTGGCATAGTGAAAAGTGAGAGGCAATGGTGCCGATAATTGTTGGAGGCTGGATGCCACATACAAAAACGAGATCATTAAAATCATTAGAAATTGGTAGAAAAAGTAAAGGCAAACTAAGCGACAAACATGATAGAGAAATCACTCTTACTTTGGACTTCTCTTATTGTTGCGTGTGGAAGCCTAACAAACTAATACAAATTATAGATCTTTTGTAAAACCAAATTCAAAAAGATTCAACAAAGTAGATAGGGATGGCAGCGGTGCGGTTTCGGTACGATTTTGGGCAAAACTGAAACCGCACCGCAACACCGATCGAACCGCAACACCGAAACCGCACCACACCGCGACGGTGTGTCATATATAAAACCGAAACCGCACCATGTGGTGCGGTGCGGTGCACCGCGGTTTAATATTATAATGATCTAAACGGTGCAATTTTTTATGGTTTTGGGCAAAACCGAAACCGCACCGCAACACCAAAACCGTAAACCGAAACCGCACCGCACCGCGACGGTTTTATATTTTGGCAAACCAAAATCGCACCATGCGGTGCGGTTTTCCGCGGTTTACGGTTTTAAAACGCACCGTTGCCATCCCTAAAAGTAGATCAAATACAAAGGTAAAGTAAAAAAAATAGAAACCAAACAAAAAGATACAAAGAATTTTAGGTTGTTTCGATATTTGACCTACGTCCACCGGCAACCGTATAGAGAAATCAATTATCATAATAAAAGAAATCTTCAAATCCTCAAGCAAACCCGAAAGACGACTCTTAACTCTCTCATCTCGGCTCTCTCCTTGAAGCAAAAAACCCTCCTTTATATATCTTAGTGTTACAATAGGTTAAAGCTACAAGCCAGGAACAATCAGAATATCTCAAACAATTAAATCGATCGGTCGGTTTGAATATGTCGATCGGTCAGTATGGCTCGAACCTATGCAGTCTCCATTACGAGTAATTCTGATCGATTTAACCAAGAGTTGATCGGTGTTCTAGTAGACTTTGTTTCTTGTACACTGAACCGATCAATTGGTTTAGACCTACTGACCAGAAGGTCAGAAGGTTTCTTATGTTCTTGGTCGTATCCAAAATCGAGTCAATAAAGTCACAAATCTCCACCTTAGCGAGATTTGCAGGCCATCACCGAGGTGCTCCAAGTGCTACACATGAACTCTCTCTTCAAAATAAACCATGATGCCGCCCAATGTGCCCGAAGGTGCTCAGATGCACAAAACATTGATAAAGTCAAATTAACAATGTTGGAACATGACTACCTTCGTCAACATATCTGCAAGATTATTTACAGTCATAATCTTCTATAGAAGAATAATATTCTCTTTCAGAGTCTCTCGAACAAAGTGGAATCGAATGTCAATATATTTCGTGCGGGTATGAAGAACCTGATTCTTTGTCTGATAAGTAGCACTCTGACTGTCACAATGGATCTAAATGTGCTTCTGAAACAATCTACAAGTCCCTAATCAGCCCATATAGCCAAATAGATTCCTTAATAACTTTTTTCACCGCTAGGTACTCTGCCTAAGTAGGACAAGAAATATTGTACCTTCTCTAGCAAAGTATTATTCATACTTTCTACCACCTCACTTTGTTGTTGTCTCTCTGACTGTGAAGTATCTGACAATAGTCTCATCCCAACATACTTTCAAGAATGGATTTAACTTGTATTTACTGTCCTTGTCTAATCTAACCATTTTGATCTCTTTGTCAGTATGAGTCTTGATCATTTTATTCCACTTCAGAAATGATTCCAAAATCTCATTCTTATGTCTCATTATCTACACTAACTCTCCTAGAGTACTCATCAATGATGAGACAACCCGATGCTTACCTCCAAAAGATTCAACTTTGGTAGGTCCGCAAACATTAGTGTGAACATAGTTAAGAGTCACATGTGTATGATGAAATGTGGTACCAAGTTTAATTCTTATCTCCTTGCCCTAAACACAATATTCACAAAATTTACTTTTGTATGCCTTAATATATTTTAATAGACCACCTTACTTCACCAAATTGTGCAATGTGTTTTCACCCACATGCCCTAACCGTTTATGTCAAAGTCTGGTAGTATCAAAATACATAATTGTTACTTCACCGATAATCATACTTTCCTACAAAAGGTATATATTTTTTCTTCAAATATACTTCATCAAAACACGTGCATCTGAATCGACCTTAAAGACTCACCTTTAAGAGTAATCTTGCTGTCTTTCGAATCCAAAGCACCCTATGAGATGAGATTCTTCTTTAAGTCCGCTATATATCATACGTCTTTTAGTTCTCTAACTATTCTATCATTCAACTTCAATCGGACTTTACATATCCAATTTTGTTTTACGTGCATTATCATTACCCATAAAAATAACTCCATTATCCAATTTTTCAAAACTGAAAAAATATTCTTTGTGGTGAAACATGATAACTGATAACTACATACCAAATCTAGAGTCTACTCATTTGAGCGGCATAGTAAAGATGAACCAGTAAGAGCAATGTCTAAACTATCATCCCCACTGCTAGCAACATTTAGATCTTTTTTTTTATTATTCTCCAACATTGAACAATCCTTCTTACAGTGGCCTTTGTTGCGACAATATGTACACTTATCCTTTACAGGTATTTTAAATTTGATGGTGTTTCTCTCAACGTAGAATAAGTCTTCTCTTCCATTGAAGGTTTTTTGTTTTCTATCACCCATGATGTCAGCCAGTAGGAGTCTGCTTGTCCTTCAACCAATACTTATTATTCGTCAAGTCATTGGACACCACCTCAAAGGTAATAATTAACTTCCAATATAACAAAGCAGTAGCCAGATGCTCATAAGTATCAGGTAAGGAGTTTAGCAACAATAATAATTTATCCTTATTTGTAACTGTAACTTCCAAATTTTGTAAATTTGTAAGAATTATATTATAATCATTCAAATGTTCTTCCACAGAGTTCCTATTCTTGTATTGGAAACAAAAAAAATTCTTCAAATAGAGCTGATTTTCAATGCTTTTTGTCATATATTTGTCCTCTAGTTTCTTTCATAACTCCCAGATCTCTGTTTTCTTCATAACAAAATACTTTTGATTTATCGCAAGACAAAGCTGAATTGTGCCACATGCTTGACAATTGGTCCTGTCTCAATCCTTGTTTGACATCTCTTTTGGTTTCTTCTTTTCCAAAACAACATTCAACTCTTGTTGAATCAAAACATTCATAACTTAACATTTCCACATGCCGAAGTTATTCGTGCCATTTAAATTTTTCTACTTAAATTTTTTTGTTTGAGATTGTCACCTTCATAGACGTATAAGACTTTTTCGATGACTCCCCCATCTTTCCATACAATCAAATCCATAAAGTAAATCGCCTAGATCAAGAAATTGGGCGCTCTGATATACCAGTTTGTTGCGCGCGAAAGTCCAACGAACTAATGTAAACTATAGATCCGATGTAGAATCAAATCCAGAAAGATTCAACAAACCAAATCAAACACAAAAGAGCAAGTAAAGAACGCAAACCAAGCAAGCAGACAAAGAAAATTTTAGACGGTTCAACCTTTGGCCTATGTCAAAACCTCAAGCAAACCCCCAATGACGGCTCTCAACTCTCTCTTCTTGGATCTATCCCTCAAGCAAAAAACTTTTTATATATATTAGGGTTACAATAGGTTACAACCCCAAATCCGTAATAATCAGAATTCCTTAAACAGTGAAACCAATTGGTCGGTTTAGACATGTTGATCAGTTGGTTTGGCCTGACCATGGGCAATCTCCGTTGTGAGTAATTCTGATCGATATGGCCATGAGTCGATCGGTCCTCTAGTAGACTCTGTTTCTTGTATATTGGATCAATTGGTCGGTAAATTATTCCTGCTGACCAATCGACTAGCAAGTTTCTGTTCTTCACGTTTGCATCCAAAATCAAGCTAATAAATCTGCACTTTTCACTTAACACCTCACTTGTCTACCATTCTACAAAACAAGATCTTTGTCCATTGACAATGGATTTCATAACTTTTAGGAAAAGCACTTGGCTTGCAAGAAAATATAAATTTTTTCATACACTTGTAACAAATGTTAACATATGGCACCACTCACCTAAGGACGCCTCTATTAACTCCTAATAATTTAATTAGAACATCCAAATAATATCACTTTGTTTGGCACACATCTAGTTTTTAGAATTTATATTGGCCCCTAATTTATGCTTGGCAGCCAACGCAGCACTCAGATGGGTTTTGTGAGGTGAGATGAGAGATGCTTTTGCACCTACTAAAGTGAGGCGAGACAAGAGAACTTAGAAGCTGAGGTGCTCGTTATCTTCAATCTTCCTCAAAATTATCTAATTATAGCATGAAACAAAAAAAAAGTGAATAAAAAAGCCTGAAATTCAAGGGTTCACACTGCATTTTTGCAAACCACATCAATCATATATTTGTTTTAAGTCTAGGATTGAAACCATGTTCGCACTAATATATGAAGCTCTTAGCACTGATTATAATGGAATTTGAGACGGAAAGAGGATGATCCTATGATATGAATGGTGATATTTTTGGTAGAACTCATATCCCAATCGAAAGGCTTAAAATCGTCGCCCCGAACCACAAAATCATCGTGATTCGGGGTCTAGCCATCGACACCTATCCCCACCCGGTTGATCACCCGGACCTCATGATGGGAGCCCCCTAGGGTTCTTCCGGTATCCTTTAGATCTCAACAATCCAAAACCATCCAAAGAGACAATAACAGGTGTTGATGGCTGGACCATCACCGTGGTTCGGGCAACTAAGTTAGGGTTTTATATCTCAATGCTTGAATGAAGAAATTATAGGGTGCCAACCGATTAAAGTTCGGATGGTTGCCAACATTAATTTGGGTACCAACACTAATTCAATGGGCGCGTACATAGGCTCTCCTCACCTAACCTTTGATGCCGCTGGTTCGGAAAACAAATGCTTTTTTTTTGTACTCCAATGGGTCATTACATTATGACCTTGATGTCTTCATGTGCAAGACCATACAAACCATGAGGGTAATCTGATACCCAATACCCTTCATGATCATACAATCTAGCTTCTCTGGCAAACCAGTCCGCCGCTCAGAAAACAAATACTCAGGTTCCGTTTTGTTGGTCAAAATATGACAGCAAGTATCCAAAAATGTAATATCTTATGCTATTAATTCATTAAGTTTTTTTGCCACATCAAATAAAGTACAATTTCCCCTAACTTCAATGCTTGTTGTTTTTTTAACCTTGGGGCATCAAATGTTTGAGGCAATAGCAGACACTAACATCCGAAGAAGCGAGAAAACAAGGCATTTGACGGTGTGATCGGTCATGCCAGTCAGTGACAACCATGGCGGGCGATGGTGGAGGTCGCTAGTCGTAACGAGCGGTGGCCACGACATCGATAGTTGTGGATGTCTAGGGTGGCAGTTGGTGATCGATCAAGATCAAATAAATGTCTCATCAAACCAAGTATGGCATCACACAGCGTATCTTTACTATACAGTGAGAATCACAAACCAAACAATTCTCATTGGTATCCCTACCTCGAGTCAGTTTAGAAAAAATTAATTAAATAATTTTAAATAGTTTCAAGAGTATTTCTTTTTTTTTTAAAGGAACCCCACAAAAGAGGAAAGAATCCCACGATCTTTGTCCATAACACCCCCTCTCTCTCTCTCTCTCTTGCTTGCTTGTGTGCACACAAATAAGTATCCTCATTCCCTTAGCACTCCTTTCGAGGCTACTCTACGTACAATGGGATTCAAAACTTATGTTCAAATCATCAACGCATCTAGTGCTCCGGTCCACTCTTAGATCATGTTGACAAAGTTTCTTTTATTTTTTTGGAAGGGACAGATTGGTCAGTACATTACCTGTTAGTGCAGCAACATAAGATAAACCAATGATCTAAACTCACCACAAGAGCAAAAGAAATATACCACGTTCTTTAATAACCCCACAAGCTGGATGGCTCGCCACTAAGACAAGAGAAAGGCCAATCACTACAAAGTTGAAGGAAATATGTCGTAACATTCATTTGAACCCCTGACCAATCCCATAAATTACATGTTTTACCAATTAGGCTATGAGAGAGAGAGAGAGAGAGAGAGAGAGAGAGAGAGAGTTTAGCTAACCAAACATTGTAATCTTTTTACTCTTTTGTCATTTTCTTTTCCTTCTAGGTATAGGAGAAAGTAGTATGAAGCTATGGGTCATGTTTTGGTTTAGGTTACTATAAATCATGATGGCTCTTGTCTACCAACATAGGAACAAATAAGCCCACCACAAGAGCCATCACAATTTTTTTAATAATATATCTTGA